>JAJTUV010000179.1:1200000-1800000 GCA_021653895.1 Mastomys natalensis
ATGTGACCATCCTCTCTGCAGATGTTAGTGAAGGGAAGCCCTAGCATATGTTTCTGAATTGTGGCTAACATGCAGTGGAAACTACTCAGAGGGAGATAAATCCATCCCAACTCTTAAGGAGGGAGCTTCGCTTCTTTAGAGGGGAGCCACCGATCCTTAGAGTTTCTGCTTGTATCAATTGAACCTAAGTTTTAGCTGCAGTCACCCCCTCCTGTCTGATACTGTAGAAATGACGGATGAATCCACAGTCTTCGTGTTCCAGAAAAGCAGAACTCTCTGTGCTTACTGATTGTGCTGTATAATACAGTCTGGGTAGAACTTGGAGTAGGTAGGATTTCTCTATAGAACCTTTTAACTGGTACTCGCTGTTAATCCCCACCTGAAATGAGCTCAACTAACATTCATCTCATCTGTATTATTCTCCCTTAAGGGAAACTAAGCACACTGTCCAGATACTGGAAACTCAACTGACTTTTCTCTCTATTTCGTTCTGTCTTTCCCTCCCTCTATTAAAAAACCAAAACAAAATACCAAACATTTATTTATTTGTATTTTACGTGCATGAGTGTTTGCTTGAATGGATAGAAATATATCACATGTGTTCCTGGTGCGTATGGAGGCCAGATGAGGGCATCAGATCCCCTGGAACTAGAACTGCAGAGAGTTGTGAGCCATCATGCGGGTGTGAGGTGAACCTGGGTTCTCTGGGTTTCTCCAGCTCCTTCAGCTCTATTTTTGTTCATTTCAGCAAATCCTGTATCTCAGGAAACAGTAGCCTACAGGAACGCCCGGGTCTCACTTCGGCTCACTCTTTCCTCCTCGGGGTAGGCGTTGCTCTCCTGTTGCTATCCCATCTCACCACCCTGTCCTATTCTAAACTTCCCAGGTCTCCCTAAGACGACAGCAAGTGAGTGAGCGCCTGAACGAATGGGCTGTCTTCAGCGAGAAGAACAAGGAGCTCTGTGAATGGCTGACCCAGATGGAGAGCAAAGTCTCTCAGAACGGAGACATCCTCATTGAAGACATGATAGAAAAACTCAAGAAGGTGAGAAGCATGAGGCAGCCTGGGTTCCCCCCTTCCCAGTGCTCCTCCTGTGCTTTGAACATAACACCCTGTCTCCATCACTTCCCCATCAAAGGAGGACTGTGTATTAAGCTTCAGCTTTGTAGCATACAGCAGACCTGTATGGAAAGACCAACTTTGCGTGCAGAATTTACAGAGCGTGTTTAGTTTGTGAGGAAATCAACTCTCTGCTTTTTGAGAATCATTTACACACACCACTTTTCTCTCATTTTGATCATGTTGGTTGGTTTGTAGAGAGAGATATTACTACAGAGGAATTAAAAGAAAAACTCCTCAGGGTGAATTAAACTGAAAATTTCCCCTAGAAAACAAGATCTATAGGCCATCAGTAGGAATGAAGGTATGCTGGATTCCTATTATTTCAATTGTCTGTGCATTATTAGATTGTTTGGTGGGTTTTTTTTTTTTTGGATCTAGGACATTTTTGGTCTATTCAGGGCTCACTAAACTGACTCATAATTTTAAATATTTGCGTGGATTTCAGTAAAGTTTCTACACTTGGGGACAAATAATCATGTTAGCATGTCAGTTTGTATCTCTCACTAGCACACATATCACGTTGTGTTTTTCATGTTTACCTCTTATCTGTCTGGAGGAAAAACATTATTGGGCTGTAAACCTCCCAGAAACATAGACATTGTCTGTCTTGTCCATTACTCTTGTTAAAAATCCACAGGAGTGTCTGACACCTCATAACATACAGTTAGTATTTCTTGAATACAGAGATGATGGCTTTATTCATTCTGAAAAGCCACACAGGTGATTATTAGGAAAATTTATTATTCTCAACGAAAACATACACACACAGAGGAAAGATAAACTCCAAAACTAACATATAGCATCTATGAATTTATTAGTTTTCTATATAAAAATGAAAAAAATCTCATAAATAATCAATTTGCTTATTTGGTATCAAAACCGCCTATTTCTGGGCCAAGATAATATAGGTTTCATCATAGCATCTGCTAACAGTGGGGCTTTGCTGGTTGCTAGGTATCAAAGAATGATGTACTAAGCAGGACTAATGTACTAGTTACCATAATAAAACTTGCTAAAGAGTAATTCCTGGACAGCTGTGTTTATATTCTCATTGCTTTTCACTATAAAATTCAGAATGTACATTTTGGGAATGGAGAAACACTTTCTAGAACAAAATACGGCCATAATTTATAATTTACTAAAGCTTTAGTCTCTTATATGGATGATTTTATTATAGTATTCGGTATAACATCAAAGATACTCTTTGAGCAGGTCAACCTGGTGACTTGGGCCTGTCATCTTAGCTACTTGTGAGCCTGAGGCAGAAATATGCATGGACAAGGTCTGCCTGGGCTACAAATTGAGTGCAAGGCTAGCCCAGGCAACTTAGTAAGACCTATTCATAATAAAGATTTAAAACTAAGGAGGGAGCAGAGAGTGTACAGAGAACATAGCCTAGTGGTGAAGTGCATCCTTAGGACACGTGCTACCCTTGGTTTAATCCCAGTACTGTAAAGCAAAGAAAGAAAGGAAAAGTAACACTCTTTGAAATATTAATTCTACTAGTTTGTCTATAAAATAAGTTGTGGAACTAAGAAGGCCATCCCTGTCTTGTCTTTCTTGTAAATGTGAAGCATTGCTGAATACTGAGAGGAACTCAGTGTTTTCAACAGAGAAAGGAAAACAAAGTGACTAATTACTAGAGACCACCTGTTACTGTCCATTGGATTCGACACTAACAGTTTAATTTAAATGATAACCCAAGAGGACGGTTTTACTAGAAGTGCATTTTAAAACTTAGAGTAGTTCTATTGAAGTCAACATTTCTCAATGAAATTATCCTGATTTTGTGATGAAATGTTAAAAAACATAAATAAATGCATTCAGTGTTTTGGTTTTTGGACCCCTGTGTGTTGAAATAACATGACAAGGTGGGTAGATGGCGTCGAGGAGTCCTAAGCATGCCCGGGACACTCAACTCCTAGGTAGAATGGAGCCTTACCTACCATCTTCTTTCAGGCCCCTTTTCCTTAAATATGTGGTTTAGAAGGTATCCTAACTTTAGAGGAAGAGTTAAAATGTACACATAAAACCTATCTCCACGTGTCTCTTATTTAGTTTTTTTGTATGTAAGTTTGTGTGATGAACATGCAATGTGTGTATATACATCTTTACATTAGAGTAACATACCTGTATGTGTTTGGGCTTATGGAGGCCAGAGGTTGAAGTTAGCTGTCTTTCTCAATTGAGCTAGGGTCTCTCAGTTGAACTCATTTGTAGAAGTATCTTTTATTCGCCCTATATAATTGTCGTCCTGAAGACTTACTACCTCTGTCTGCTCACCTAGGCCTAGTCCTGGAAGCCTCTAGCCTCTGTACAATTTTATCTAGGCCTAGGATGTTTTCAGCCTCTGAGACTTGCTGCTGAATAAGCTCACCCTTTCTTGTTCTTTCTGAAGTCTAGCTGAGCTGGTTTAACTTAGCTGTTGTGGCTCAAACTCCTCTCCATGCGAATTGATTCAATCTGGCTTCTCTCTCTTGGTGTCTGGTAAATTGTTCAGCTTGGCCTTAAACTAACATTGGCAATCTGTTGTAATCTTCTGCCTCCTTCTCATTCTCTGGCTCCTTCTGTCGTTACCTGTCTCTAGCTTGTTCTCTCTCTACAGTCTGTGGCTATACAACTGTCCTGGTAAAACTGCCCTCTTTCCTCTCTGCATGGCCCTTCAAGTAGCTTCCTATTCCACTCTGTTCTCATGGGAGTTGGACATATCTTGTTCTGTCAAATCTTTCTCTGATTCATCACTTTCAAACAGGGCTGTTTCCTTCTACAAACTGTGTACTAAGGGTGATCCACACCACAACAGAAAGAGTTGTTTTTTGTTTGTTTGTTTGTTTGTTTGTTTTTTTTTTAGTAAATAGCATAATCTTGGGATTCACAGTGTGGTCAGATATCCTACAACACCCATAGCTCACATATTCAGCTAGTCTAGCTATTTATTTGGCTCTAGAGATCCTGTTTTTTTCCTCAGTGCTTAGGGATTACATTATAAGGCTTGCTGTTACATGGGTTCTAGGGAATGCAAACTCTGGGCCTCACATTTATGCTTTCCCTGAGAAGCCGTCTTCTCCTGTTTATTTTTTCTGAGATACTATCTGCTGTGAAACAAAATTGCAAAGTGGATCCTAAAACTGGATCTGTAACCGCAGCAAGCAGACCATGTAACATAGCTGTTAGCATTAACCAGTTTTTAAGAGGGGCTACCACAGAGACTGAATAAGCCAAGGTGTGAGACCTAGGTTGAAATTAATGATTATCAATCTTGAGAACTAATTTGCCATTATTTGTGGCAAAATAAAGGGACTCAAAATATTTCTGCACAAATAACATGACTGACATGATATTTGTAAAGTCTTCATAGCTGACGAGATGCACGTAAGTAAGCATATATGCACACAGTCATGTGTGTATACATATATAATGATGGCACAGGTGTGCATGCCTATGTGTGCATGTGTCTCTTAAGCCTGGTATTAGCTATTCATTACCTGCTGCATTCTATGTATGCTTCAGATCATCTGTTCAATGATTAGAGCAGTATGACTTTCCAGTATTAACTCTTCCAAGTCAAGGCTTTTGTGTCTATGTATATTCCTTTATTGTGTTTGCTTTGTTTCTTTTTGTCATGCTAGAGCTTAAACTCTGGTCCTCATTAGTGCTAGGCAAGCCTCCTACCCTTGAGTGGCTCCACTGAGCCACACTTTCTTTTTATTATATCTCTATATCTTTGTTTTTGAGAAAGGGTCTCGTGCGTCCCAGGATAGTCTCAAATTCATGATGTACCTGAGAAAGACCTCGAGCTCATGATTTTCCTGCCTCTACCTCTCAAATGCTGGGATGAGAGCCATATGCCATCACACCAATCTGGTGCCCTTTAAAGTAAATAGAAATGCTTTACAGTCCTTTCAGAAAATCTGTGTAATAATTGACTTTGGACTCTACGTTACCAGGAGCAATAGGCACTATTAAATTCTTGCTCCCATGAACTGATTCTCACATGCTGTTCCTCGGGCCCAAACTCTACCCAAACAGTAGAAACTGTAATTAGCACGTTTCTAGAGGTACCAAATGAATGCTTTAAGAACATGCCCTCTGACCTCTGTGATTGCTTTTATTATGCAGGATTATCAAGAGGAAATTGCTGTTGCCCAAGAGAACAAAATCCAGCTCCAGGAAATGGGAGAACGGCTCGCTAAAGCCAGCCATGAGAGCAAAGCCTCCGAGATTCAGTACAAGCTCGGTAAAGTGAACGACAGGTGGCAGCATCTCCTAGATCTCATGGCAGCTAGGTAAGAGGCACCAGGTGCAGGAGGAAGCCTGCAGGGGGAAGATGGTTTTATTTATTTATATGTTTGTTTTGTTTGTTTGTTTTTCTTTTTCATTTTTAATTAATTAATTTATTTTTACATACCAATCACTGCCTCCAGACCCCTCACAGAGTCCCTCCCCCATCCCTCTCCCCTTCTCCTCTAAGAGGGTATCCCCCCACCCCTTAGCACATCTCCCTCTGAGGCCAGACAAGGCAGTCCAGTTAGGAGAACAGGATCTACAGACAGGCAACAACTTTAGGGACAAGCCCCTGCTCCACAGTTGTTAGGGGACCCACATGGAGACTGAGCTGCATGTCTGCTACATATGTGCCAGGGCCTTCGGTCTAACCCGTGTATGCTCTTTGGTTGGTGGTACGGTCTCTGAGAGCCCCCCAAGGGTTGAGGTTAGTTGACTCTGTGGGTTTTCCTGTGGAGTTCCTATCCCCTCCGGATCCCTTAATCCTTCCCCCACCTCTTCCACAAAAGTACCAGAGCTCTATCCAATGGTTGGCTGTGGGTATCTGCATCTGTTTCAGTCAGCTGCTGGGTGGAGCTTCTCAGAGGACAAGTATGCTAGGCTCCTGTCTGCAAGCACAACCGAGTATCATTAATAGTGTCAGGGACGGTGCTTGCCCATGAGATGAGTCTCAAGTTGGGCCAGTTATTGGTTGGCCATTCCTTCAGTGTCTGCTACATCTTTGTCCCTATATTTCTTTTAGACAGAACAAATTTTGTGTCAAAAGTTGTGTGGGTGGGTTGGTGTCGTTATCCTTCCACTAAGCATCCTGCGTGGCTCTAGGATGTGGCCTCTTCAGGTTCCATGTCCCCACTGTTATGAGTCTCACCTAAGGCCACCCAGATTGACTCCTGGGAGCCTCCCCCAATCCCAGACCTCTTGGACTTTCTAGAGATTCTCCCCTCTCTCAGAGACGAGGCCGGGAATTGACAGTGTTTCTCCGTCGGTGAAGTCAGGCGTGTGAAGCTGTAGGACTCAGCTCCAGGGGGGGAGAAACAGTCTGAGGTCCCAGGGAGGCCGGAGCTCTTAGTTTGGGAGCCTCGAGCCAAAAGTGGTGGGACCGATGTTCTCCATGGTCTCTTAGTCACTGCTGGTAGGCCACAATGGTCAAGATGGGGCATACAGGCTAGATCAGCGCATCCCAAGGGGAGGGGGAAGGGATGAGCTTCGGCTACATACACAGCGATGAGGTCTTGGTCACAGCAGCTCATTGGCTGGGTCATGCTGGCTCAGCTGCTGTTGAGTTGGTGCTCCGTGAGCTGAAAGCAGAGAGTGCTCAGGGCCAAGATATTATGGTTGCTCGTAGTAGAAAACCTTCTCTGGTTCCCTAGCTAGGTACCACAAAAAGAGAGTCAGATGGGTGCATTTCAGGATATTAGTCCAGGCAGAAAAGGATGAAGTCGCAACTGCTGCAAAACCAAACGGAGAAACTTGGTCCATCAGCAAATCCGGCTGGGCCCATGGTCACAGCTCAGACATGTTGATAATCACAATTCTCACCACCTACTCAAGCGGAGGTCTGGGACGCAGATTCAGGTGGCCTCATAAATAAACCCTCCCAAGGATCCCCATAGCCGGAGCACCCAAAGAACAAATAGCCATCTTGATGTAATCATAGGCAGTATTATAACGGAGTCTGAATTGACAATATCTGCAGGAGATAAGGTGGGTCCAACCCTGACCTCCCAAAGCATAGGGTTTTTATATGAGGGGATTGGGGGGGGGGGGCTTTGGCACGGTTTATATGATTGGCTATTTCAACTTGGTAAATAGGTAGGGTAGAGTGGACGGACTAACTTCACAGGAACAGCCCTTTGTTCCTGGTCTTCTTGGCTTCATGGGCTGGGCTTCCGGAATGCTCAGTAGTCTATTGTTTCTTTGGCCTTGTATTTTTGTAGCTGATCACTGAGGCCCAAGGCTAGCAGTCTCGTGGTCCTGCAATTTTAACTATTTGTGTCTCTGAATTAGAGAGCCCTATTACTCTTGTCATTCTGAGCTAACTAAAAATCTTCTTTCAAAGCCATAACCCCACCCCCACCCCTGGTATTCTCAGGGCGGGCCTGAGATTAAATACCTTTTGCAAGAAGGAGGGTCTGGGAAGGAATGTTTAATTGACATGCCCCTCTGGCCTTTAGGTATCTCATTAATATGGAGATCTGTCTTGAGGCTCTGTGGCTTGTAGTCATGCCCTCTACCTGAGGAAAGGCTAGTGGGCATTGTTCTATGTGCCAAAAGGCATAGATCGATGAAGGTCTTTGGTCTCATGTCAGGAGTCTAGAGTCTGGGAGTGTGGCGAATTGTATGCTGTCCTTTGCAAGGAAATCTGTGGGGTTTCCAACCTGTGGATCTCCAGCCATCTCTAGCTGATGCTCAACCAGAAACATCCTTTCACAGTCCTACAGTGCAGGAGGAGCTGAGAGTTCTACATCTTCATCTGAAGGTTGCTAGGAGAAGACTGACTTCCAGGCAGCTAGCATGAGGATCTTTTAAGACCCACACCCACAGGGGCACATCTACTCTTACAAGTCCACACCTCCAAATAGTGCCACTCCCTGGACCAAGCATATTCAAACCACTACAGTGGTTCTCAGCCTCCCCAATGTTTTGACCCTTTAACACAGGTCCTCGGGTTGTGGTAACCCCCAACCATGAAATTATTTTTTGTTGCTACTGCATAACTGTAATTTTGCTGCTGTTGTGAGTTAAAATGTAAGTATTTTTAGAGGTAGAGGTTTTCCAAAAGGGTCATGACCCACAGGTTGGGAACCACGGAGCTAAAGGGAATGTACTACCTAGTTCCTTCTTCCTGAGTTTCTGTACTGCATGGGGTAACAACACCTGCCGTCCCCATGAATGACACTTTCATTAGCTTCCAATGGATTTAGGGAGAGAGAAGAGAGTGGTATGCAAACAAGAGAAGATTCTTCATGGGTATTCCAACACCTAGGGAGAAGAAAAAAATCTACTCTGTCGATATTTGTAGAGGGTGTTCTTATCTGTAGTAGGGGGACAAAAAAGCAAACACGTCCCTATGATATGTTTTTGTAGCTGGGCGTGAGAGGGAGACTGACTGTTGTCTCTCTGCTCATTCACAAAAATAACCTACTTCATCACCAGAACTTCCTGCTCAGCCATAATGATGACCATAATTATACCTCATGTTGGAGAGGCAGACTGTATTTCATTTATCTTGTAGACAGCCTCTGTGAATAAAAGGGATGGTAGCCATCAAGGGAAAGCATGAGGACCTGTGCCATCAGTTCAAATGCTGGTATGACTTAGAGATGCATGCTGCGGTTATTTTACATTAAGAGAGCAACTGACTATGGAGTAGGTATTCCTTCCTTCACAACAGGTTGTAGATGCTACAGGTAATTTCTGTTTACTCCTTGTGTATCAAAACCCTGAGAGCAGTAGTTGGGGCTGGGGTGTGGCTCAGTGACAGATGGATTGAGTAGCCTGTGGAAGGTTCTTTGTTTGTAAAATAACTAGAGTGTCGCAAAGACTGGTGGGCCCCCTCCCAAGAGTATATGGTGGCAGTGCATACAGGGAAAGAAATTGAACAAAAAACAGTGAGTTCCCTGCTCAGGGACATACTGGAAAGGAAATCCACCTCCCCTGGAGTTATCCTACAGCTGAAATGCACAGTGGTTCAGAATCCCAATGTGGTGTTTAGTCTCGAATCTCAGTCACCAAGATGATAATAAAATCTTATTTCAGAAGCAGAGATTGAAACCTCATGGGCTATAAAGGCCCTTCACAGAGAGACCTCCCACTGGGTCACTGCCCTGGGGATTTCTGGGAGTGTGTGTCAGATTTCCTGACTCATGGATGTGCATGTCCGTATAATTCCATTAAACTGGTTAAAGTTCTCTTGTGAATCTCAGAGTTGCAAAGATACAGAGAGGGAAGATGCACTATGCCAAAAATATTTCAGATCGGCTTTATCGCAGTTCAGTCGTAGGCAGCTGGCTTAGCTTCTCCTCAGCTGCCAGCTAACATTACACAGAGGGGTGACACTGTCCCTCTAAGTCCTGTCTATTTACAACACGTTTATGCGATTTTTTTTTTCAGGTAAGAGTTTTCTAGATATTAAACAAACTTGAGTCAGCTAGCTGTATACCGGTGAGACACAGGATGCTTTAACTGTAGTCTTTAATGTGTGCCTCTGGATCCACTGCTGAAAACCTCATCGTGCCCGTGAATCCTGTGGGAAACTTCTGTATAGATGTAGTGTCCATTTCTAAGTACCACCTTTAGAATTAGAGGAGTCATAGGCCTATTGTCCACATGCTCTGGACTATAAGAGCAAGTGTAAGGCCTCGATGGATTTGATCTCCCTCTCTTAGAAGCCACTTGGCTATCACATTTGCTCTCTGCTCCCTTGTTTACTGCGCTAAGATGAACTTCCTCCACACCTGTCTTCAGCTCTGACCTGCCAACAGCATTGTTCAGTTCCGTCCTTCAGTCCCGTTCATGACTCTCCTCCTTTCCAGCAAAAGTGTTGCTTCACCAAACAGAACAGAACCTGGTACCTATTTTTGGAGGTTTTTATTTAAATCAATTCTGTTTTTTTACTTATATATTCTGTGTAGAGTAGGGGTAGGGTAATGCCATAACATACATGTGCAATTCAGAGGGCGACTTGCAAGAATGAGTTTTCTTCTATCAGGAAGGGAACTCAGACTGTCAAAGGCAAGGTAGCTAGCTGGCTTTACCTGCTAAGCCATCTCACTGACAGATTGGTTTTTTCTTTCTGATACAGGGACTCATTTAGTCCAGGCTAGCCTTGAACCCCATATGTCATCAAGAATGACCTTGAACTTCTGATCCTCCTGCCTCTATCTTCCTCAGTTCTGAGATGACAGACGCACACCCCCATGTCCTGCTTATGCATTACTGAGGACCAAACTCAAGGTTTTATGCACGCTAAGAAAGTACTCTGCCATCTAAGCCACCCACCAGCCTTTGTGAAGTTTCCATATTTGATATATGTTTGTGCAAAACATTTTGAAAATTACTCAAATTCACAAAATAAAGTTTCCTGAAGTCCTCTCAAACAAAGAAACGTTTTTTTAAAAAAATAGTCTTAAAATAATGTTATTTTTACTACCTTTCATCGTTATTTTTAAATGGACAAAGGACTAAGGTCCGTTAAGTGGAGGTAAATATTTCCTCATTATTTCCCATGCTCAAATAGTCTGTTAGAAAGGGGATGTCAAATGACTTTCCACACAATATCCTTCCCCTCTTCCCCAGCAACCCCTTAAACCTCCTTTTACTCATACCACTGAGCTGGCAGACTGACTGGAGAGGAGAACCTGCTTCCGTTTGCAGCTGCGATCTGCAGTGTTTGTGGAGGTTTTGCTGGTACTTTTGCACACGACTCGTTTGTCTTTTCCAAGTAGCTTTCCTGGCATAGCCAGCAGCTCATGGGAAAAGCTGACTGTCCATGTCTGCAGCCGTCGTTGTCTCAGGGACCCTTTCTTTAGACATAACCTGCTTCTTCTGGCAGATTACACAGAGCTTTTCCCTTCTTACACTCGTGGCCTACATTCCAGGGGATCAAGCCTGGCACATGCTCATGAATGTGAGTTTTATTTAGAAGCATGACCACTTGTGACTGCCCAGTGTCATGTTAACAGACAGACAACCAGCACCATTTGTCCACCAAGAGCATTTTCGTACTTCTGGCCTAGACAAGGGGAGAGACTCTCTCCTCGCCTAGGAAGGAATTAACCTTTCCCTCTGCAAAGCCGGACTTTTTACAAGTGGCAGCTTCATGGTGGTGGCAGAGGACTTGCGTGCCCCGAGGATGGCAGAGGACGGCAATGTGGACGCAGATCTCCCAGACTGCGACTGCGATATCTCCAGGCAGGCGTCTTCTTGATTGGGCATAGCTTTAGAGTTACGTGGGGCTCACGGGATAGACACTAGGCTCTTCATCTGGAATGTTTCATGCTGACATTAAATAGGTGTGAGTAGCACCAGGGGAATGTAGGCCATGGACTCCAAAGAGTTCTTTGTTGGTTTGTTTTCTTTGTTTCTCTCTGTGCATGTGCAGGAGGTTAGTATTTTAGTTGTGTCTGGACCAAATGCATCATGCAAGGAACATGGCTCCAGTTGAGAAGCCGAGACAGGAGGGAGATTGAGAAAAAGATTCAGCAAGGCCACCACCTGCTAGCTAAAGGGTAGCTTCGGACCAAACTGAAAGTCTGCTGGAGCCAGTTTACAGCTTTGCACCGAAAGCTTTCTCTAGAGTAGATAAAACATGTTTCAGGCATGTAGACGAGGATTTTTTTTTTTTTTCCTTGAGAAAAATTGCTTTTGTTTGTGTTGGTCAGTCCTTTGGGGCCATTCAGACCTTCAAGTCTTATAAAATACGCAGATACTATAATTTAGTCTAAAAATATTAATTATTGTTTAGTATAAATATTGAGCTTGTGATTTACTTCAGAGTATCAATAACAGGTTGATGTCCTACTGATTAAGATTCAGAGTTCTTCCCATATGAAGGGATTTTTATCTTAAGGTTTTGAAATATGTTTTCTTGTAATGTCACGCCCTTGCATGGATTCTCATAGGTGGGTTGTATTTACTAATAACAATTTTGGTTCAACTATATTTAGACTCTGAACTATATTTTGTTCTGGTTTGTGGGTGGGTATACTAATTATATGAAAGAAAGGTGTGCGTGTGTGTGTGTGGTGTGTGTGTGTTGTATTAGATATATTAATATAATAATAAGGATGTTTATAATTACACATATGCATGTGCTCATTTGTGTGTTAGTACTAATGTGAATGGGTAGTTGGATTCAGTAGTACAGCCCTTCTCAAGAAGGTTAAGAGCCTGAGGTAGCCTTGGACCAAAAGGACACATATAAGCTATGAGGGTTTACCGATTAATCATACTTGCTAAACCCTGCACACCTATATCAGATGTAGGCATCTATATTAAATTAAAAACCTGGATGCTATCCCAAGGAATGCCACCCAAACTGCTTAGTTTCTTGCAATAAATAAGTAGGTAAGTAAAATAAATAAAATAATAATATTCTGATACATTAAAGATTTCTTTCAAAGAAATAATGGAGGAAAAAAAATAAGATATGTCTTCTGTGCAAGAATGATGCCTGAAAATACCAGATTTAATAAGCTATTACAAATAAATGAGGCTTTGCGGTCCACTTCCTTCATGCCGGCCTCTGCTCCCCGCAACATACACGTAATGTATTATGCAATTTGTAAGAAAATATACTTTTCCTGAAACTTATAAAGGACAACCACTTAAGCACTCACCCATTGACTTTACTAAATTTATTTAGCTTGAAAGAGGAAGTTGTCCCTAATGGACTATATGAATGAGCATTTCCGTGTCACGATGCCCTTAAGACACTGCACACTAACCACACTGCCTTGGACCTCATTCAATGCTTTACAGGATCTGAGTCCTGCCACTAATTCTGCTGGCCTGGTAGAGTATGGTGTACTCACATCCCTTAGTACTCTGGATCATCTATCACATCTGTGAACACATATGCATGTGCTCCTTTGTGTAGTAGTATCCATGTGAATGGACAATTGGATCCGATGGATTCAGCCACCCATAAAGCTGGTCACATGAGAGGGGAAGGAGGGTATTCTTACCAGTTCCCTTCAGGACAGACTTCTTGGTGCCATGTGTCACTCTTCAGCCCTGCCCAAGTGGGAACCACTGGTAGTCTAAGGCATTTGTTAAATTCTTGTCCATTCTGTGGCCACACACTGCTTTTCCTGAGACCTGCATCAGCAGCCATTATAAAGCTGTCTTCATTAACTCCCCAAGGGAATTTTGTCTTATGAATGACAGAAACATGAAGGAATGATTTTCCAAAGTTCTTGGAAACATTCAATGACAGTACCATGAAGTGCCCAAGGACCAAGCTTGATTCTGCCTATAAAACTACTTAAGGAATTCTTATATCAAGTAAATTTATAAGTTGTGGTAAGCAACATGTAACACATTGTTACTCTTTATCAATAGAGTAGACTGGCAATATAAACATAGATTTTTCTTAAGTATACACTTTTTCCCCAAAAAATATTTTAAGATACCTCACCTGAGAGTGCTTTTAGAAGATAAAAATGCTATTGTGTATAAGTATTACATCACATGCACACATGGGAGCAAACATGTAGAGCTGACCATCATTTTTCAAAACCTAATATTTATTTTGCTTTTTTTTTTAAAAAAAAATTAAAACATAATTACATCATTTCCCTCCCTTTCTTCTTTCTAATCCTCTCACATGTATTTCCCTTCCTCTGTCTCAGATTCATGTTTTTTCTTTAATTGTGCACACACACACACACACACACACACACACATATATATTCTTAAACACAAATACAGCCTGCTCAGTCAATGTACTGTTACATGTTTGTGATATGTTTCAGGGATAACTACTCAGTTTTGAATAACCGATTAAGGTTGGGGGTTCATCCTTAAATAAGACCCAAACAAAGATGAGACCAATGCACATGCTAGCATGGAAAAGGAAAAAAATCTCATGACATCCCAGCTCTCGACAAAAAACTACAGGCAACCTAAAGAATGCCCAGAGCAGGATGGAAATCCTTTAAAGAACACGTGTGTGAGGATGAATTTGAGGAGAGTCCAGAGGAGAAGATGCAACAATACCATTGGGATTAGTTTCACTGGAGACAGGCACTCTGACTTGTTGAAACTGTGGTGGTAGAAATGATGACTTCCATCAATTCTAAGGAACTAAAAATAAATCAATATTCTAAAAATACTTTAATGTTGAAATATTTCCTCAGAGCAGTGACTTTTGGCCTGAGAAAGATAGACAATCTTCTGAGGTGGGTGTGGAAGGAGCCGAGAGCTGCATCACGTAGGCTGAAAGTACCTTGGGGTGATTCTATACTCCACCCAGAGAGCAACCTATTTAGCATGTCAGTGCATAGAGACGGGGCATCCAAGTGTAAGCTGTGAATCACAGAACGTTCTATTGAAGATCTGCTTTCACATTTCTAGCATCCCGTTGGCTTAGACATCATGTGGCTCTTGACATTTTTTTTCCTCAAGAAGATATGTTTTCAATGAGGCCACTTTGACATTGAAGCATTTTCTTTATCTGGTTATCTGATTACTTATAGGAAGAGCAGTTCCTGTAAATTCTCTGCGTTTCCTGGACCAGGAGGTGGTCTATGCAGAGAGCCGAACTTTATTTAAAAAGATAAAATCTCTGGTTGTGCACTCATTCCAATCATCAGCCTGCTTTGGGGAGTAGTCTATGTATAGTCATCTGGGCTAGACCCTAAACAGAGACAAGGACTCCTAATCAATACTTATTATGTGATAAATATGAAGTTAAAACAGGCTCTTCCCACCCCAACTTCCTGCTCATACTCTGCCCACTGGAAGAAAGTTCATTCAAGCTATCCCAACAGATGCCCTTGGCATCTCCTCTATATCCTTGCTTTGATATTTATATGCATTTGTATGTTTCTCCTCCTTTTCTTCTGTATCAGATTCTTTCTCTACATCTAAGTACATCATACCGTTATTTCTCATGATGAACTATATTTGTTTACATCGTTTTTTTAAATAGATTTTTCTAGAACTTACATGGCTTATGTCTTGAAAGAAGTGCCTACTTCTTTCAAGTAATTAATTACCAGGACTAAAAGGAGATGGCTCCAGGGTCTATGGATTGTAGTATGATTATTTGTTACTTTACAGCTAATATCCACTTATTAGTGAGTACATACCAGTTTCTTTCTGGGTTACATCACTCGGAATGATTTTTTTCTAGTTCCATCCATTTGCCTGCAAATTTCATGACTTTATTTTTGACAACTCAATAATATTCCACTGGGTAAACACACCATTCTTCAATGGAGGGACATCTAGGTTGTCTCCAGTCTCTGACTACTATTAATAAAGCTGCTCTGAACATAGTAGAGCAAGTGTCTCTTTGTGGCAACCATGGAGCTTGTTTGGGTCTGAGCTTGGTGCTCTGGATGCATGTTATGGTTGTATAGCTTGATATTCTTATGACATGCCTTATAGTGGGAGTGGGGACTGTCTCTGACTGTTTGTTCTTCAGACCCTTTTTCTCCTTATATTTGCCTCTTCCAGCCTTGTTATGAGTTTGTGCGTAGTCTTCTTATAGCTTTTGATGCTGTGTTCAGTTCATAGCCCTAGGAGGTCTGCTCTTTTCTGGAGGAAATGATCAAAAGGTGGTTCTGGAAGAGAGGGGGATTGTTGGGGTGGGAGAACTGGGGGAGGCATGGGGGGGAGAGGAAACTGTGGTCAGGATATAATATATGAAAGAAGAATAAATGAGAGAGAGAGAGAGAGAGAGAGAGAGAGGGGAGAGAGAGAGAGAGAGAGACTGACTATCTTAGTGGTTAAGAACATTTCCAGCTCTTCCAGAGGACCTGGGTTTGAGTCTCAGCACCCACATACCACAGCTCACAACCAACTATAATCCCTACATGCATAGAGTGAACTGAAATTCATATAGGCATAAGTGTCAATAAAACTAAATAAATAACCCCCTTTGACACAGTCAATTACAGCTCCTTGCTGTAGCACTCGGGTAGCCTGAATGATAATTTTTTATTTATAGCATATGTGAATTGTCAACACATTGTTTTTGTTTGTTTGTTTTTTGTTTTTTGTTTTTTGAGACAGGGTTTCTCTGTGTAGCCTGGATGTCCTGTAACTCACTCTGTAGACCAGGCTGGCCTTGAACTCAGAAATCCACCTGCCTCTGCCTCCCAAGTGCTGGGATTAAAGGCGTGCACCACCACTGCCCATCGAATGATCATTTTTTAATGAGTAATGGCATGCTCACTCAGGGCCTGCAGAGCCTTTCTGACTGTTAAACATCGGATCCTCTCTGCGGGTCCTTTTCAGATTGTTTACCATGCTCCATAGCACAGCAGTAGTTCCCAAATGTCAGCCTTTGTAAGAACCACATTTATTTAAAATGCTAGCTCTATAGCCTTATCCCTGGAGGTTCAGACAGATGAGAGACAAACCTGGGACAAGCACCTGTTCAAACTGACTGATTCTCATTTTTGAGCATCCTCTCTCTGGTCTACATTATACTTTCCTGGTCTTTCCACCTTCTTAAAAAAAAAAACAAAATCCTGTGTGTATGCATGCTGCGTGTGATTGTGTGGTGTGTGTGTGTGTGTGTGTGTGTGTGTGTTGTGTATTCCTGCATGTGTGAATGTGTGTGGGGAGGGTGTGAGTGTGAATATATGTGTGTGTGTGTGGATGTGTGTTTGCACATGTGTGTATGTCGCATGCAGCATGTGCCATGCATGTGCACATGCATGTGCATATGCATGTGTGTGTGTATGTATGTGTGTGTGTGTGTGTGTGTGTGTGTGTGTGTGTGATGTGGCCAGAGAACTATGGTAACGCTGGGACTTACAGGCACAGGCTACCCCACCTGGCTTTTTCTAGGTACTAGGGTTCAGAACTCAAGTCACGTGACTGACTAAGCCATCTCCCCATTCCCCTCTTTCATTTCTGATTCCTTTTTCTCTAGTCCTCCTTTAAGAAACTTTAAAAAAAAAAAATTCCTTCCTTCTCAATCAACCCCCTGCCGAGCTTCCATTCTCTACCTGCCAGTGTAATCAACGGTGTCATCTCCTCCCTCCACTGTGGACCTTAGACCTGCCTTTCTGTATGTCTCTGTGAGGGCCCTCAAGTACCCTGCTGGACTGTTTCTCTGGGGTATTCCTCCTCCTGCGATATAAATTGTATTATTTTGGGAATCGAGCTCTGTGAAAGCTGAGGGGCTGCTGTAATACTTATTATAGCATTGGGTATAATGGTTGTGAATAGTTGCTGAGTGCTCTCCTTCTCTGAGAACTCTGTTACCCTACTTATTTAAACCTTATCAATCCTTGTGTAGTCTATAAGATCCCATTTTATATAATGACAGCAGAGTCACTCTGCCAGTAAGGAACTGTGCCAGGACGGACCAGCGCAATTTGGCTTTAGGCACAGCCTTCGCTTCTGCACACGAGGGTAAGATGATCAAGGCCTTTCCCCATCTCACCAATTCTCTGCCGCAGGGTGAAGAAGCTAAAGGAGACTCTGGTGGCTGTGCAGCAGCTGGACAAGAACATGGGCAGCCTGAGGACTTGGCTGGCCCACATGGAGTCAGAGCTGGCCAAGCCCATAGTCTATGATTCTTGTAACTCCGAAGAAATACAGAGGAAACTGAGTGAGCAGCAGGTAGGATGGAAAAGAGACTGCTAAGCCATGCAGCCTGTGTTCTTTTGGCCAGGATAATTGGGTAGATGCAAGATGTTGACTTGGGATAGAAGATCAAGAGGAAGTTAGGCAGGACTAGTGAGGATGGGGAAGCTTTGTGTAGGAAAGATGTGGGACAAATAGGTTCTGTATCACCACAGAATTGACTCTCATTTTTTTAAATTGCTTTTTTATTTACATTTCAGATGTTATTCTCCCCCTTCCCAGTTTCCCCTCCACAAATGCCCTATCCCATTCCCCCCTTCCCCTGCTTCTAGGAGGATGCTTCCCCACCTACCCACCCACCCACTCCCGCCTTACCAACCTAATATTCTTCTATGCTGGGGCATTGAGCCTCCACAAGACCAAGGGCCTCCCATCCCACTGATGCCAGATAAGGCCATCCTCTGCTACATATGCAGCTGGAACCATGGGTCCCTCCATTTTTATTCTTTGGTTGGTGGTTTAGTCCTTGTCAACTCTGGAGGATCTGGTTGGTTAATATTTTTGTTCTTCCTATGGGGTTGCAAACCCCTTCACTTCCTTCATTTCTTCCCCTAACTCCTCCCTTGGGGTCCCCATGCTCAGTCAGATAGTTGGCTATGAGCATCTGCATCTGTATTGGTCAGGATCTGGCAGAGCTTCTCAGGTGACAGATATACCAGGCTCCTTTCAGCAAGCGCTTCTTGGCATCAGCAACAGTGTCTGAGTTTGGTGCATATGGGATGGATCCCCAGGTAGGGCAGTCTCTGAATGACCTTTCTTTCAGTCTCTGCTCCACTCTTTGTCCCTGTATTTTCTTTAGACAGGAGCAATTCTGGGTTAATATTTTTGAGATAGGTGGGAAAAAATAGTGTTCTGCTTATGGAAAAGAGTTGTAATGTTACAGAGCTGCAATAAATGAAATCCCAGGCTGGATGTGGTGGTGTGTGCCTTTGATATACAGGAGACAGAACAGGTAGAGCTCTGTGAGCTTAAGGCCAACCTGTTCCTACATAATGAGTTCTTAGTCAGCTAGGGCTACACAGTAGTTAAATAAGTTAATAATAGAAGAAAGAGAGAGAAAGTTCTGGAAACTTGGAGGCAATCGAGTTAATGTGGGATTATGGGAGCAATGGGAAAGCCGGGCAAATTTTAAAATTACTTTTTAAAAATAAGGAATATATGTTAAGAACACCAACAAGCAGGACAAAGGAGGGTGGACATGACACCTATAAAGTTCTTCCCCCTCCCCCATGAGAAAAAAATACAAATTTATTAAGGAAAAGCAAGGAAAAAATATATCCTGGAGTAGGAAGACAATAGAGATGCAGAGGACCCTACAGGCCCTGCCTTAATAGCAGAAGAATTTGAGCAAGATGAACTCTTGAAGCTTATGTTAGCTAGCTTTCCATCACTGTGAAAAATTACCTATGGTTGCCAACTTCCAGGAAGGCAGGCTTTATTTGGCCTGAAGGTTTTGGAGATTTCAGTCTATGATCACGTGACTCTGTTACTGTGGGCCTATGGAAGCGCTGTGGCCTGTAGCAAGAGAGAGTCCAGGAGAACTGTTGACTCTTTGATGCCAAGATGTTCAAATGAGAAAGAGGAAAGACCTGGGATCCCAAAACCTTTACAAGGATAGACCCCCAGGGAAACTTCTTCACAAAGGCCCCACCTACTAGAGGTTCTACTGCTTCCTCATACCCTTGAAGGTGTGTGACCAAGCCTTTGACATGTGGGTCTTTGAAGAACATTCTAGAACCAAATTATAGTGAAGCCCAAGGGAGAGAATAATGGACAGAGGTCAGAAGGGGGCGTTGGGTCCCTTGAAGCTAAAGTTTCAGGCATCTGTGGGCCTCCCAATGTAGGTAATGGGGTCTGAACTCTGGCTCAGGTAACTTGTTCATTCAGGAAAGTGAACTACTGTCCAGTAGGGCGATCAGTCCACGAGCATGGCCAGAGTGCTCTCATCCACATCACAGACTCTTACAATAAAGCACATTCAATCCCCTGCAGGAGCTTCAGAGAGACATCGAGAAACACAGCACAGGTGTCGCCTCCGTCCTCAACTTGTGTGAGGTCCTGCTGCATGACTGTGATGCCTGTGCCACCGATGCTGAGTGTGACTCCATCCAGCAGGCCACTCGCAACCTGGACCGGCGGTGGAGGAACATATGTGCAATGTCCATGGAGAGGAGACTCAAGTGAGCTGGGAGGGAGGTTACAGACCAAACCAAACCAACAACAAAACTCACGAACAAAACCCCAAACCAAAAAGCTCCATCCATCTTTCTATTCACTGTATCCACTGTTTACTCTTTTCTTTGGTTACAAAGTCCAAAAATAGCCTAGACTTCTCCAAATTGCCACTACCTACATATAATTGCAAATATACATAGGCATAAGTAGAACAAGCCAATTTATACTGGAACCAACAGCTTAAACATTACATAGAAAAATTAAAATCTTCCCTTGCAAGATAAGTATAACTTCATTGAATTTGTTGTCACAGATAGGTAACATTTTGAATTAAAATTCTACCCTCCATGGCATTAAGTGAAATAATCAACACTCAAAAGAGATAAATATTTCATGTTGTCTCTGGGCCTAGATTTAGAAGTCTAGATTTAAATGTATAGATAGCACATATAAATCTAAACTTAAATGTATAGATAACATACATGTTTAAACTTAGGACATAAAAGTCACAAGGGCACCAAGAGAGGAGGAAGAACTCTAGAAGAAAGGGATGGGGGAGGGGTGTGAGGGAGGGGGAACGTGGGAGGGCCGTGGGGGAGTAAATAAGAAGCACATGCACAAAGATGAACACTGCATTGAAACCTATCACTTTCTGTTCTACATTTGTTAAATAATAAACACTTTTAAGGTCTTCGAAAATGCCAATAGCAAAATCGCAACGGCCTGAACCTCAGTGACCGAAAGCACAAAACTATGCTGGCCTTTGGCCAGTCCTATAAGATCCACATTTGTCTGTCAAGGTTACCAACTATCGCTCTGAGTCTGATGTTGGCCTTAAAGGAAGTCTCCAAGTTCACGCTCCTTTAAGGGTGCACTGGCCGAACACAGTGTCTACATGTAGGGTTTCTAGCTTCCCGTGCAAGCACCAGGGCTGCTCATGTAATGCATTTTAATATCCAATTTGACTAACTCCAAATTCAAAGCTGCAGGGCATCTTTTGAAACCAACAGCTGTTTTATTTTAGCTCCCACAGTTGTCTGTCTCTTTCCCTGGGCGGTTTGGGTCAAAGCTGTTATTGTTTTCCACAGCAGTTGCCTGTCCGGCACTCTTAATCCCATTGAGGGCATCAGATAGGGTTCTGAACATCAACAGGCTGAATAACGGGGGTGTGTTCTTCCATCTTCCGCCTCAGAATTGAGGAGACGTGGCGGCTATGGCAGAAGTTTCTGGATGACTATTCTCGTTTTGAAGACTGGCTGGAGGTTTCAGAAAGGACGGCTGCATTCCCAGTTCTTCTGGGGTGCTCTATACAGTCGCCAAGGAGGAGCTGAAGAAGTTTGAGGTGATTCATGCTGCCAAATATTCAGCTGCTCATTGCACTGTGATACTGGTCAGCTGGTAGCTGATGCCACAGAGCACAGACTGACTAATGTGCCCATGTTATCTGTGCAATAGCTGGGGAATGGCTTTGTAGCCATGGGTAGCATACCCCGTGGATAGACAAAGAGCAGTGGCAATTTTAATTGAAGATTATCAGAACTACAAATAAGATATAAATTAAAATGTTAACTAGACCTGGTAGCAGATTCTCATAATCCCAGCGCTCAGGAGGTTGGGGCAGGAGGATCTCAAATTGAAGGCTAGCCTGAGCTACAGAGTAATATCTTGTCTGAATAAGGAAAAATAGCAAAGAAAGAGGAGAGAGGAAGGGAAAATAATTCTCTTAGAAAACAAGACTCATCATTCTTCCCAAGCCCCGTGGCATTATTATTTCAGAATTGTTCATCTATGTCCTCTAAGATTGAAATATGATTATTTCTATAATATGAAAATCTACCTGTAAATATATTTCAACCTAGCTAGAGTGTGTCTAGATACACTTATGGGAAGACCAGCAAGAGTCGGGAAGAGGGAAGGTGGGGCCCGTGGGGACTGGAAGCAATGGGAGCAGAGAGCCTTGCAGTGTGTGTACTGTACCCTGTATGCTAGCTCAAAGAATTAAATAATCAAAACCATAGGAGTGACGTTGATAATTGGCCAGAGCATTATCGTTGCCGCCCACTTCTTATAAAGCAGAAGAGACCAGTACTGTTCTTGAGTCTCAAAGACTTTTAGAGTACCAAGAGATAAAAATGGCAATGGTTAATTACATTTAAGAAGGAATTATTAAATCTCCGTAGTAAAGGCTCCCTGCCTTCACAATCTCAAATCCACTCCTAGCTCTGTGACAACCTGAACCCCAACCATTGGCCTAACTGATTTCCACATAGACATTGGTGTGGCTAGAACAAGCCATTCTATACACACACTGACACACACACAAAATTGCCCGTGTACTCCCTGTACATGGTTCTGACATGTTCTAACTAGTCCTTACTTATGCCCCATCGGTAAATTTTTCCTCAGTCCTCCTCAAGGCATTTATAAATGAAACTAGCATTTCAGCTAGATCTGTAAATGACCCGATTTTCTCCCGTGGCATTACTGAACCAAGCCTTGAGCTACCGGGAGAAAAATGAAATTTCTTCTCATTGTTGTCTGACTTACAGATCGGGAAACCTTGATGGAGAACTCTCTGAGTATAATAGTGTTTGATGCTATGTGGAATAAGTAAAAATATATGAAACTAGACCAGTAAATCCAGAGAGAGAAAATGCTCTGTAAAAAGTTTTCTCTAGGGGGTTGGAGAGATGGCTCAGCAGTTAAGAGCACTGACTGCCCTTCTAGAGATCCTGAGTTCAATTCCAGCAACCACATAGTGGCTCACAACCATCTGTAATGGGATCTGATGCCCTTTTCTGGTGTGTCTGAAGATAGCTACTCATCATATATATAAAATAAATAAATAAAATCTTTAAAAAAAAGTTTTCTCTAGGAAAAAGCTACCATAAACTGCCAAGGAATCCAGGTCACTCCAGTGCTGGTGGAAGTGACCCTGTCCTGTGTCTTATAGCGTTGCTGCTTAGTAAAGGTTAAAACCTCTCATAATTGGCTTATCCCACAAGGCAGATTATATGGGATCATTCTTGATGCTATTTTGGACTCAGATGGCCAGCACTGAAATAATTAATTTGTACCAAGTATCATTATTCTTATACTTCATTTTCTTGCAGACAGAAAATGTCACAGAAACCAAACTCTGCTTAAGGATCATTCATCCAATTGCATAAATGTTTGGAAAGACATTGGGCACACTGGGATGCCAGCCCTCGTGCCGTACCATCACCCGAGTGGCCAGATCTGGGTTCTGACATACTATAGCATCAAAAATTGAACCTCCTTTAGCACTCCTAATTTCTTTAAAACTTAAGATCACCTCCTGGGATGGGTGTTCTGGAGGCCTCAATCAGAAGGCAAATCATTTCTAGGGCAGAGGTGCGATCCTGTGAGCAGTATGAAGAGCCAACCAGTACAGAAGTGTGAGATGCACATAAAATCAGCGCAGTGAACCATTCATAACATTTGGGTTGGGGGTCTTGGATAGAAGTCAGCCACAAAGCATGGTGCATGCATCTAGAGTGAAGCTGTATTTTATTTGTGTGGGTGTTTGGTTGGTTAGTGCCAGGCCCTGCAGCAGGGATAGAACAAAGTGCTAGCACCTGCACTATGCGGGATAACAACTCTGGCATTCTTTATGAAAGCTGACCAGTTCATCAGCAGAGATGAAAGGACCTTCTTCAAACTGCTGTGCTTTTTTTTTTTAAATGGGAAGTTAGTTGTGTTTTACACTAACTGATTTGCTTAAAAGCAGGGTTAAACAGCTGACATTAGAGGCACTTCTGCCAAAGATGGTTTTAATTTCATTCCTAATGGACACCAGGATTGAGGTGATTTCTGCATTTTGAAGAAATTACATATTCTACAAACGCACAGTGCCATTTTACATATCATTTCCTCAGTATGGACACAGAAATCTTGAGAACACTTCAGTCTAACATGTAAATACTTGTATATGTTCTTGCAGTGATTTCTTAGATAGGAAAATTTGTTCCCTGATTATTATTTATTTTATATTTTGTTTCTCAAGACAGGGAAATATATATACATATAGCCCAGGGTAAAATGGATTTTAATAAACTCTATCAATTATTTATATGAGCAGGCCAGCCCCATCCCACATAATCGAGTCAAAAGCCTATGGGTTTATTTATTTAGCTTTGTGCAATTACTGGAGCATGCCCCCTAATCTACTTCTCTAACCCTAGACTGGCTTCTTCCCCAACTCTGCTCCCCAAATCCTTGCTGTTTAGGCCTTTCCAGTTATTTCTGCTCCAACAGTCTGTTCTGGGAAGCATTTCATTAGGGTACATGGTACTGGTCCAGTGTCCATGGGAATTCACTCATACTGAGGCGGGGCAGCCAGATCTTGGGTACAGAATTTAATATTTGAATACATAGCAGCACTAGACCAACCCCCACCAGCCCAGGCTGGCTTTCAGTTCCTAGGTAGCCTAGAATAACCTTGAACTTCTGATTCTGATGCTCCTGCTTCCAGAATACTGGGCTAACAGATTTGTGCCAACACACTTGGTTTAGTTTTATTAATCATTTTAAATATGCATGCACCTTCCATATGTGATATTTTTGTGTATGTACCAATACATAAATATGTGTATACATTGTGCTTTTCTATGTATTCCTTTATAAATACAATCGTTCCTTACAGTTCTGTGATTTCTTGCTGGCTCTTGGTCAAACTGCTGGGTCTGTGATAGGGTAACTTCTGTGCCCCCTGACTCTGCAGTATGTAAAGCCTTTGAGTTATGTCCTTGAAGGATCTCCCATGCTGATTCTCTTCCCTGTGGCTTCAGGCTTTCCAGCGGCAGGTCCACGAGAGCCTGACCCAGCTAGAACTTATCAACAAACAGTACCGTCGCCTGGCCAGAGAGAATCGCACCGACTCCGCCTGCAGCCTCAGGCAGATGGTCCATGGAGGCAACCAGAGATGGGATGACCTACAGAAGCGGGTCACCTCCATCTTGCGAAGGCTCAAGGTCCTCATTAAGCTTGTCTCGTAATTTAGAGACTAGAGGATAAGCTCTGACTAGTGAGACATGTGGAACTTGGGGGACAGTGGAAGTTGGAATGACAGGAGGGGATGGAGCGGCAAGTAATATGAAGAGAGTTTAGGGTGCTCCGTGCTTGTGAGGAATTGACATCCCAGAAGGCTGGAGCTGGCTGGCCATATCAGTGTGTGACTGCGGACATTTTAAAGCCTAGTATCTTCCTTTCCCCCTTCCTTCCAGCATTTCATTAGCCAGCGTGAGGAGTTCGAGACTGCACGGGACAGCATTCTTGTCTGGCTCACAGAGATGGATCTGCAGCTCACCAACATTGAACATTTTTCTGAATGTGACGTTCAAGCTAAAATAAAGCAACTCAAGGTAATGAGTCCATTATTCTGCACAGCGTCAATGTGGAAGAAAATGGAAAAGGAAAGGGTTTGCAGGTCCTTTTGTGTAGAGTTGAGTAGAGTCTTTGAAAACTTAGTTCTTTGTGAACAGGAAAATAATCAGAAGATATTAAACATATGAAATTTTGGGAGTTTTTTTTGTTTTGTTTTGTTTTTAATTTTTGAGACAGGGTTTCTCTCTATATAGCCCTGGCTGCCCTTGAACTCAGAGACTGCCTGCCTCTGCCTCCCAAGTGCTGGGATTCAAGGTGTGAGCCACTATACCTGGCAATGTTGAAATCTTTTAAAAGTGCTCTAATCCACCATTAACGTAAACACTTTAAAAATATCAACTTGGTTGTCAGTGTTAGAGATTTTTGTTGTTTAACATATTACTTATTTTCAGGATCTATAGAGAATTTCAGTGACTCCAGTTTCAAAAAAAAAAATGGTGCATCTTTCCTCTGCTTTAATTTTAGAAATTACTTTCTAAAATTGTGTGTAGCAGGAGTCAGGGAAGTCCACATGCCCCTGCATTCATGCGGGGGTGAGAGGCCAGTTTATGGTTGGGTCTCCCATTACGTGGGTTCTGGGAATTGAGTTCCCATCTGTCTTCACCCTTGATGGCGAGCACCTTTACCTGTTGAGCCATTCTGTTGGCTTACAATGCTATGTTCACATTTGGGAGTTTCATTCTACATAGTCTACGTTTTGGAGGCTAAAGTGCTAGCTAGAGACCTTCATAGAAGAGATGCACCTGAAGAAGGATTGGCGAGCTTAATCATTTTCCAGACAGTTTCTGTGTAGCATCATATGCCCATGCGTGCTCTGGAGAGAAAGACAGGAAGATTGCCTAGCTTGGAGGTCAGCCTTGACTGGATAGTGAGTTCCAGTCTAGCATGGACTCCAGTGTAAGAACCTGCTTCAAAGTAAAGTAAATCAAACAAACAATAGATGGTAAGGTGATACACTTCTGTAATCTCAGCACTCGGACTTAGAGGCAGGAGGATCAGGAATTCAACATCATATTTGTATATATATCAAGTTTGAGATTGGCCTCTGCTACATGAGACTCTGTATCAAAAATACAACAACATAGTGTATTTATTTATTTATTTATTTTTGTTTGTTTATTTATATGTGCTTGTGCTGAGAATCGAACCCAGGATATCATACATGCTAAGTTTAAATTATACCACTTAATCACCTCCCGTAATACTCCACTGTTGTGTCTCTGTTTGCTTGCTTGTTTCTTTTTTAGGAATAGTTATAATGCCTGTGGTGGTATGAATAAGACTGGTCCCCAAAGGCTCATATATATGAATACTTCACCAGGAAGCAAAACTGTTTGAAAGCACTAGAAGGATTAGAAAGTATGGCCTTTTTTGCAATAGCTTATAGCCATTTGTTTCAGTGTTTTTCCACAGAGACCCAAGACTTTGTGTTAGCATATATGTATGTCAGGCCTATTGCTGATTTTAGGCCTATGGCTGATTGTAGGTCTTTAGTGTATAAGCAGGGCTGCCCCTGACATCTCCTCCCTTCTCTAAGTATAGAAGGGCCGTGGTGATTCTAATCTTGCAAAGGCAGGGATAGAGGCCTGACCTCCAATAATTGAAGGGGACCTTGTAATGGCTCCAGTCCTCCTGTCGTTGTCCAGTGAGGCATGAGGGCCATACCCATCCCGATGTCTTTTTCCTGAGAGGGGATACTTTTGACATCAACCCTATGCAGTCAGGCTTGTCCCTCAGGGAACCCAGAGAGATATTTTTAACTTTTATTTATATTCCCTTGCAGTGCTTAGCCTCGCAGCCTAAGCAAGAATTCAGATTGCCAGTCAGAGGGGGTTCTGGGTCCCTCTCTGCTTGGTCTAGGGGGTAAGTCCCCTCTTTTAAGTAGAGATGGGTTTTGGGAACACCCTGGATAGAGTAACAACCTCTACAGAGGACAAGTGATCATAGGCAGATCTAGTGACCTGTCCCCTGAACCTTCACCCAGCCGATACCCTGTTCTGTACGATATCTGTACTCCCCTTGAACACATATGCTCCGGTGTCATCCCCTTCCCCACATCCTGCCTTTTTGTGTTTATAACCCTGTGTGAATAAGTAAATAAATAAATAAAAATAAATTTAAAAAAGTATGGCCTTGTTGGAGTAGGCGATGGCCTTGGAGAAAGAAAGTCGCTGTGGGTGGGCTTTGAGGTTTCAAAAGCCTACACCAGACCAGGCTTACTCTCTTGACCTGTAGATCAGAGTACATAGATAGCTTTTAGCTGCTGCTCCAGCTCCATGTGTGTTAACCACGCTCCTTGCCATGATGGTAACTGACTACAGTTTAAAACTATAAACAAGACCATAGTTCAATGCTTTATTTAATAAGAATTACCTTGGTCATGGTTTCTCTCCACATCACTAGAACAGTATCTAAGACAATGCCCAAACCTTTTTGGTGTTTATGATAAAACAAAAGAAATTACCCTTAATTGTACCTTATTAAGGTGGACTAAATTGCAAAATCATAAACTCTAATGTTCGCACAATGCTTTGCCCTGTTCCCTCCCCACACGACTGTCTCAGTGCATCCCACAAGCGAATCAGTATTTGAACACTTCAACAAGACATTTCTATCAATTGGTATTTGGAACTTTCTTTTTAGATTCTTCCAGAATCTCCAAGTATTCACTACCCTCTGTTTTCCTTTACAGTTTTTCTCATTAGTGGACAATTTAAACTCTTTCTGGGCTTATTCTTGGACTGAATGAACATCTGTCACTTGAAACTTTTCCCCATGATAACTGTCTTTGAAACCATGTAGACTCTTATAGAATAATCTTTCCCAGATCCCTTGCTTTTCAAATCAGTATACCTTTATGCTTGGATGCTTATGTTCCAAAACAACAAAAGAATCATGAAATCTGTGATATCCTCCTCATCACCCTTTGTTATGTGTGACATAGGGTGTATATTATGTAGAATAAAGGAAATGCTCATATCATACCATCATTTTTCCAGGAGTCACCAGCACTATTAATACCAGATGGTTGTCAATATTTCTCTGTTATTCTCACCTGCACTATGGTAGTAAATATTTATTACCGAAGGCTCTTTTCTGATGGGTTTCATATCTGACTCCCATTCCATCTTAACATGATATTTTACTTTAGAAAATAACTGCTCCATCTTTGTCTTATCCCCCTATGTCATCTCTCTGACACTGAAAGAAATGGTACCTTACTGTGACATCATTTTGAGATGTGTAAAATCCACATTCCCTTTCGCACCCTCAGGCTTTCCAACAGGAGATCTCACTGAACCACAATAAGATCGAGCAGATCATTGCCCAGGGGGAACAGCTGATAGAGAAGAGTGAGCCACTGGATGCCGCTGTCATCGAGGAAGAACTGGACGAACTCAGACGCTACTGCCAGGAGGTCTTTGGCGCGTGGAAAGATACCACAAGAAACTGATCCGCCTGCCGGTAAGCAGCACTTGGCTCTTTCTCACTGAATCTAGAGAGAATTAGTTGTTAAAATGGATTTATTCATAGTTGCTACCCTGTAGGGTGAGCTGTTTTCTTCATTTGCTGAGTGACCATGTATCTGTATAACGACTTAGGCAACTGTGTGGTATTCTTCTTCTACGGGAGACAGGTAGCTTTGAGAAGAAATGAGATGAAGTAAGATGAGCAATTGCCCAGCTCGTGAGATTATTTTTGAATGAATCACTGCCTTCCATTTCTTTTCTACTCACCCTCACAATTTCATCCATCAACAGGAAATGCTGCTGTTAAAACAAACACCTGGAAATTTCCTGTGATTACAAACATGTTTTATGTCTAGCATGTGGACTCAAAAGGATAATGTGCCATTATGGCCAGTTGAGTTGGAGACATGCTACTTGGTCCATTATTTATATAACTTTTTGTTTAATTTTAATTTAATATTGATCTATAATTTATATATATATTTCTATATATAATTTTCTATAATGGTCCCTTAGAGTAAGTTTTAATATATTTACCTGTGATAAAACTGATACTGAAACAGATGACTGTATTTTGAAAGTAATCAGGAATCTCTGCATTTGTTGGTAAAAGTTAACTCCATGCGGTAGCAGGAGGTGCTGGCATTTACTGAAGGTCTTACCTGTTTGGAGTAAGAGGTAGATCCTATCCTTGTAGTAACAGCTGTGACTTCCTTTTAGCTACCAGACGACCATGACCTCTCGGACCGAGAGCTAGATCTTGACGACTCCACGGCTCTTTCAGACCTACACTGGCAGGACCCCTCTGCAGATGGCATGCCCTCCCCACAGCCTTCTTCCAACCCCTCCCTCTCCCTTCCTCAGCCCCTCCGGAGTGAGCGGTCAGGGCGCGATACCCCAGCTAGCGTGGACTCCATCCCTCTGGAATGGGACCACGATTATGACCTCAGTCGAGACCTGGAGTCAGCATCTCGAACTCTGCCCTCAGAAGACGAAGAAGGCGAGGAGGACAAGGAGTTCTACCTCAGGGGAGCTGTTGGCTTGTCAGGTAGGAGAGAAAACTTCCTGTTGGGAATCCATGTGAGGGACACATCAGATATCTGGACTCGTCTACTCTGAAAGTTGTAAGCACTATATGTATACATGGTCATACAGGGACATCATAGGATGCTGGTCTCAGGGCTGGGTAAAGACCCTTGTGTGACTAGAAGGATAATGATGAGTCCGTGACTCATAAACATAACAGTGGGCAGAGGAAGGGGGAGAGAGAAGAGCCCTGCTAGGTGATCAACATCACCTTTGAGTCATCTGAAGTTTGTCAAGAATAAAATTGTCCTGGATAGCATAGAGTGGGCAGAATGGAAGATGGGAAGGTGACTAAGGGACTGGCCCTGACGTGACCAGTTCACCATGGAGAGGGATTTGGCCCTTACCCTGAGGTGCATAGGGATCCACTGGAAGATTAAAGGAGAGAAGTGACCAAATATATATTTTTGCTTTATCTATGTGTGCGCTTCATGTGTAGTGGAACACAGATGGGAAACGAGAGCATTCCGATGAGTGTTATTTATAACCAAAAATAATGATCGATAAGCCTGAATTAGGGAAACAGCACCAGGAAGGGGTGATACAACATGAGAAAGTGAACCCCGCCCAGATGATTGGAAAGAGGTAGAGCTGACTCTGGATTAGGCATTTTAGTGGAAGATGAAGGTGGTCCTCGCCTGAGAGGACACGTGGCATGCGTGGATGAGAGGCAAGTTGTGTAGTACTGGAGGTATGGACATTAGTTGCATCCATCCCCATTTTGAGATATTTACAGCACTCCCAGAGCCTACAGTTTAGAAATAGATGCATGGATCTAGGTGTATATCTGCAGCCACATGTTAGGTAGGGATTCTCCTACATGTAACTAGGAATTCTCTGAGTGCACAGGGGAAATCACACAGCTAAAGCATCCCGAGAGAAACAGGAGGAAGAACAACAACAAACCAGCATCACTTTTAGTTGGGGTGGAGGGTAAGACTGAGAAAAGAGAATCATACAACAGCAAACAAAGGTGATGAACAGTGCAGTGCTGTGTATCATGTGGCCCTCAGCCACAATGGCTAAAAAGCCATGAAGTAGGACTGCCCTAACTAAGGTTGATTATAGACAGAAAATGCATTTATATGCATGGGCAACTTTTCAAGACTCAGTACAAAAGCAGAACACAAACTTAGTGCTATTTATGTCAATTATGTGCTGTGTTTTAGCGTTAAACCAGTCCACTGGTTTATGACTATTCTAATGTGGCTATCAATACTAAATTTTTATTTATGGCTCACATGCAGATATAGGCAATGGTGTCCCTCTAAATGCTGTCTACATGGAAATCCAGACATGGTGTTATTCATCTGTAACCCTAGCCCTCCAGAGGTGGAGACAGGAACATAAAGAGTTGAGAGTAATTCTCTGCCACTGTATTGGTCACTTCTCTGTAGCTGTGACAAAGCACTATGATCAAAACGCAACTTAAGGGAAAGGTTTATTTTGGCTTATGTTTCCAGAGGGATAAGCATCCATAATGGCACAAAAGTCACCACATAGGAGTAGGAGCAAGAAACAGGCTTGTTACATCGTCACCCATACCCAGGAGGCAGAGCATGAGAAGAAGAAGTGTAATAAGCTATAAACTCATTAAGCCTTTCCAAGCCCCAGCCCCAGTGACATACTTCCTCTAACAAGGCTCCGCCTCCTAAAGGTTCCACAGCTCCCTGTTAAAGCACCATGAACTGGTGACCAAGTGTTCAGATACATGAGCCCGAGGCGGGTGTTTCTTATTCAAACCACCACAGCTATGCAGTAAGTTGGAGACTTGAAGGGCTGGCTATGCTGTGGGAGACTTTCTCTCAAAGCTAACATGCCATCAATGAGGAATCTTCTTCTGCTACTTAGTGTCTTTCTGGTTTGCATGAGGAACCACATTCCTCTAGACACTTGTTTTCCCATCTATAAAATGGAAATAATACCGCCGGGCATTCTTAGGGTCCCTGTGAGAATAAAAGCGCCTTAAACAGTGGCTGGCATAGAAAACACGTAGTCAGTATGAATTCTTAGCAGGATTCATTACATGAAGCCTTTGACAAGCATACACGCTCTCCCCTTCATGCCAGCGGCTGTCAAGAACAACGAATTTCTTTCTTTTTTTTTTTTTTTTCTTCCTGAGGCAAACTACTTTCCCACCACAAGGAAATTGAGGTGTCCAGCATTTAGCTGTCAACTTAGACTGTGCTCTTTTTGCAGATATAGTGATCCCCGAGAACCCCGAGGCCTATGTAAAACTCACAGAAAATGCAATCAGAAATACTTCTGGTAGGCATAAAAACTGGGAGCAAACCCCCCACACCCTACGTCTTACAACCACCACCCCCTTCTCAGCTCAGCTTCCTTGCGTCTCACAGCTTTGGCATGCCAAGGCACAGCCTTCTTCTCTTCCTCCTGCATTAGGAAAAAAAAAAAAAAGCTGCTGGCTGATCTACACCAAGAATATGATCTCCATAACCAGGTCAGGAAATAGCTCCTTAGCTTGTCAAGTGGTAATCAGGTAATCAGCCTCATTACAGAGAGAACTTGATGCCCAGTGACAGCTGAAAGTATAGAAGGCAAAAGCCCTTGCCCAGCCTATGTGCTCTCATCTTCCCGGTGGTAGAAGCGGGTGCTAGCTTTGTCATGCGGTGACCTGCCACTGGCTGGGCAAACGATCTTGGGCACACCCTCGACCACAGCCTCCATGCAGGTGTAAACATAATTGCAGCCGATAAAGCATTTCCTTTTCATTTCAAAAGTGTTGCCTCCTCAAACGAGTAATGTTCTTCATGGTACTGTAATCCTTAGATTGTCATTTGAGAGCACCATTTCTGAAACCAGAAGAGTTGCAAAGAGAAGTCAGTTTTGCTCAAGATCCTGCACTAGTTTGCACTCGATCCTGTAGATACTTAAGCACACTGAACGTCCTGGTTGGGACGAGTCTAGTTTATAGCAGTCTGCAATTTCTGGAGACCAACACAAGGTCAAAGACCAAGTTAGCTTCACAGTGACTTTCTCGATGATTTCCAGCTATCCATCTCTCCTAGGTAGATTTAGGAATACATTTTAGAAAGCTTAATTTATTGATTATTTTCATCCAGTCTTTGTTCCTGGTCAGCAAGGACCACAATATACATGCAAATGAATACTTGCAAACACATGCCCACAGGCATACCTGTAAGTTCAAAGCTCTTAAGAGAGTGTGAGCCAGAACCTGGGCAGCGAGGATGACGTGCCTAAAGAGACAGAAGCCAGGTTTTGTTTCAGCCAGATAGGGAAGTGCATGTCTATTCTAAGCTAGCCTTTCCTTGGTTCATTTGAATTCACGAAGCCAGGGATTTAAGTTGTGCTGATGTCTTTGAGATGCACAGAGACGAATCCAAGGGTGAAGCCTTCTCTGCTAGCTAAGTGAGTATAGAAGCATCTTCTTCCTGGTGCCTGGGACATAGCGGGTAACTCTGCAGATTATTGAGATAGCCTACCACTGTGTGTAACACTCTGCCATCAGAATGGCTAGAGAAGGGATCAGGCCCTCAGAGGCTGTTCAGGATCCACTGCAGAGCTCTCTGCCCAAGCCCAGGCTGCTGAGTCTCTTTAGGAAGCACACTTACTGGCTTGGCCCCTTAAATGTCTAACCCTCTAGCAGGACAGCACTAAACCTGCTTTACGATCCCCCCAATACACAGTCTTTCTGCTTTGCCATAGCTCAAATGCTTTCTGAAGCCTCTTGGCTGACACGCTTGAAATAAGTCAAATTTGTTGTATCCGTTAAAGACTCTTATGGTTGGCACCACAGGGGATCCCAGCTCATTGGAGTCACAGATGAGGCAACTGGACAAAGCCCTGGATGACAGCCGCTTCCAAATACAGCAAACCACAAATATCCTCAGAAGCAAAACTCCCCCAGGACCAGACCTGGATACCAGCTACAAGGGCTATGTGAGTATTCCAGCCAGCATGATCTTGATCTAGACCTGCCTTATAACTCTGACCAAAACTGTCTGCAGCACATGGGCTCTATAGGGTCTTAAGTACAGAGGTGGCCCTTGACCTCATAGCCTTGTACATGCGAAACAAAATCCCATTGTTTAGATTAGTTTTTGAAAAGATGGCAAGCCCTGGGACCCATTGTCACCACCAGCCTGTTCCCTTTCCTGAGCACTTGTATAATCCACTTAGTTGAAGACAACCAAAACCTTTCACTTCCAAATGTCACTAGGTACCTGTCCAAATTCAGCTAATAAATTTTGGACCGAAGTTATCGCTGGATTACTAATGTGAGATTTTGTTGTTGTTGTTATTGTTTTAGTTCTTAATTCATTCCATGACCTTAGGAGTGTTTGTAATCTTCTGCTTTTCGATTTGAGGATATTTCACAATGTTGAGAACTGAACCTTGTATGCACTAGGCTGGCACTGTGCTACTAAGCTACTTCTTAGCCCCGCCTTCTGCTCTGTGGTGCTGAGTCTGAAGGAAGCCATCCTAACTAAAGCAAGCTTTGGGAGAAGGTAGCAAGGGATTACATATCTCTATCAGTTCTGTGTTTTCTGTCGCTAGTATATCCAGTAAAATCTATACATTGTAGTCACCAGCCAAGTAATGTATTTTTTGTCAGCAACCTACCTATACATGCTTAAAGCAAGAAAATTTTAAAGTAAATCTCTTCCCCAGCTCTTGGTCAAAGGGATGGAAAGCTTCCTCGTGGTCTCATCACCTCCCACGCGTTCTCCATTTTGGAATCAGGGAGAAAGCTGCACATGCTGTTACCAATACCTTCCCAGTCACAACTCCATCATGAAACCTCTTTTTAAAGTGCAGTACGAGGGCTGGAGTTACAGCTCGGTGGCAAAGTGTTTGCCTAGCATGCTCAAGGACCTGGGTTCAATCTGCAGGACTGGAGAGGATAAAATTCAAGCACAGCGTAGCTCTACAGTGACCCCGTTGACCTCACTGAGGTGACACTTGACCTCAATCAAAAGTAACAAGTGTTACTCAAAGATCCTAGTCATTGTGAGAAACATTGAGAGACGAGATTACACTCCACTGACAAGAATGTGTTGAAAACCGAGTTCTGTGTCATTACCTTGTATATTTTGCTGTCCTTTATTTTGAGGCAGGTTCTCGTCATATAGCCAGGCTGGTCTCCAGCTCATGATCTTTCTGTCTCCGCCCACCAAGTGCTAGGATCTGCTCACTGTCTAGCTATAATTTGTTCTTTGAATATTTGAATACTGTGTGTTTTACTTCGAGATTTGAACTGAGTCCCTTGCTGACTATTAAACATGGCTGTAAATTTTCTCATAAAGCAGCTGGCCTTCATATGGCTCTGAACCCTTAAATATTTCAGTTATTTAGTTTAAAAGATGTTCCCGTGGGGATTGTGGTACTATTAGTGTTTCTTCATTTAGGTTTCTGAAAGAGGAAAAAAAAAAAAAAAGACAATTTGCCAAAAATCGGATATTGCCTCTCCAGCTGAGGACTGTGGGGTTTAAGTTGCAGATCAGTTTGATCTGTTTAGATTCATATAAAACCATTGTTCTCAACCTTCCTAATGCTGCAACCCTTTAACACAGTTCTTCATGTCGTGGCGACCCACAACCATAAAATTATTTTCATTGCTACTTCATAACTGTAATTTTACTTCTGTTATGAATCATAATGTAAACATATGTGTCTCCTGATCACCTTAGGTGACCTCCATGAAAGGGTCATTTGACCCTAATAAGGGTCGGACCCACAGGTTGAGAACTGCTGTGGTAAAAGACTTTTCAGGCGTTTGCATGCCTATCATGCCTATTAAGTGTGTCCTTAAACATTTGTGAGTGTGTGTGTGTGTATGAGAGAGAGAAAGAGAGAGAGAGAGAGAGAGAGAGAGAGAGAGAGAGAGAGAGAGAGAGAGAGAGAGAAACAGAAAGGACAATAGTGTCACTGATCATTTCTCCTGCCATCTGTTAAATGGGTGTGACAGCTTTGACTTCCTATTTTGTTCTCCAGTGACAATGATGTAAAGTACACTCACCACTTGGAATGTAACACCATGACAAGCTTTAGAAAGGGATGCAGAGCATGTGAAGAGCATAGTTTTGAATTCTGCTTAATTTTTACTGGAGCTACACTAAGAAGTAAAACAGCCACTACCTTGTTGAGGGACCACAGGGATGCTGTCCTGAAGCACTTTGTGTTTGTGAGGATTGATGTGACAGGGTTGGCTTTTTGTCCACACAGATGAAGCTGCTGGGTGAATGCAGCGGCAGCATAGATTCCGTGAGGAGACTGGAGCACACGCTGACGGAGGAAGAAAGCTTTCCTGGCTTCGTTAACCTCAACAGCACAGAGACTCAGACAGCTGGTAAGCACGGTGCCCTCAGCTCGAGGGAGCAATACACAAGATCCCAAACCACTCTGTCACACCAGACTCCACTGGCTGCTTAGCCTCTCTCTACAGCATCGTATCTCATGGCAGCAGAAGGACACAGAGAGTGTCATGATGTGTCTTCTTCTGCTCCATTTAATCGAATGCCCTGTCTGATGTACATTCAGTTTCTTGTATATGTTTCCAGGTTACTACTACAGAAAGAAATCAAGGAGGATTGATCGTTTCACACACTCTGCATCCCTTCATAAAGCTTGTCATGGTGTTTAAATCCCAAGTGGCGAATGTAATTTACACCGTGGTCACTGGAGAACACAATAGGAAGTCAGAGCCGTTACACCCATTTAACAGATGGCAGGAGAAATGATCAGTGACACTATTGTCCTTTCTGTTGCTCTTTGAAGTTAGCCACCATATGTATCTAAAGTGTTCCTAAACCTCACAGGTATAGAACTTCTGCTCACTGTTCTGTGCATGCTCTGCCAGGTGTGATTGACCGCTGGGAGCTCCTGCAGGCCCAGGCGATGAGCAAGGAGTTGAAGATGAAGCAGAACCTTCAGAAGTGGCAGCAGTTTAATTCCGACCTCAACAACATCTGGGCCTGGCTAGGAGAGACCGAGGAGGAACTGGACAGGCTCCGGCACCTGGCTCTCAGCACCGACATCCACACCATCGAGTCTCACATCAAAAAGCTCAAGGTACCTACCTGTCCCTGCTTTCCTTCCACAGCCGAAGACCATGGTCATGCGTAACAGCTAACACGTTTCTTTCTCTCTGTCTCTCTTTGTCTCTCTACCTCTCTGTCTCTGCCTGTGTGTGTGTGTGTGTGTGTTCGTGCGCACGTATCTGTGTGTACACACTGTGTGTGGCCACATGTGTACATGTGTGTGACATGTTTATGTAGGTGCAGAAGTACATATATGTACCCATGTTTGTCGAGGACAATCTCACTTCTGTATTCATCATTGCGGTCGTAGAGATCTTTTTGTTTGGTTGTTTGTCTTTTTTGAGGCAGGGTCTCTCATTGGCTATAATAGGTACACTGGCTAGCCAGTGAGCTTCAGGGATCTTCCCACTTCTGCCTGTCCATCATAAGGATTGTGAATACACTCTACTGTGCCCTGGTTTGTTTGTTTTACCCGTGTTATAGGTATCAAATTCAGATACTCATACTTGTGCGGTGAATCATTTACTGGCAGTACCATCTCCCTGACACATCCATTCATAACTTGTCTCTGGCTCTTCACTTCCTCAGGGCAACAGTCAGAAAGTATCTGGGTTAATCTTCTGAGCAGCGTGACAGAAACTCCTAATGGAATTAACCCTATAAGAAGCAAGAAAAGACTGATGGTTTCTGAGGGTTTAGTTGGTGGTTGCTTAGCTTGGCCTCGTGCACATCCACAGAACATCATAGTAGCAGGCGTATGTGGAGAAGGACGCGGTTCACCTCATAGCACATGGGAAACAGGGCAAGAAGAAATAGCTGGGGAACCATATACAGCCTTTGAATGAGACAACTTTCTCCTCTATTTCTACTAGTTATGTACTAGGTCCTAAATTTCTAGAACTGCCCCAACTATGGAATCACACTCAACACATGAAACTGCTGGAGACATTCTATATTCAGATAATGTCTAACAAGAATGAATAGAATAGTCTCTTTTTCCCCAACCATCTCAAACACAAGCTGTTTATGAAGTTGGTTTTAAAAAAGTCAAGAAAAGAAGGAGGAGGAGAGAAGGAGAGAAAGAAGACAATGATGACCGTGTTGAACTTTCACTTAGCAGCTTAATTCATTAGTATTTTAAGAAATGGCCAGTTAGGTTCAATAAAGGACCTGGGACCTTTAGAACCTATTCAATTTCTTCATAAAAGGAATACAGGTCTGATCAGGCTCACACATCTCTGTGTAGAGCTGGAGAGAAATCATTCCCAAGATCACTCTAGTGTGAGTCTGGGGGAGAGACCTAGTGTAATCACGTGACCTTCTCTGGTCATCGAAAGTTACTGAATTCTTTAGGACCATGGCAAAACCAATCGCATAGAAATGAGTCAAAGGAAACAAATCCATTGAGTTTCTATGGTGAAACACTTGGCATTGACCTCTGATTGTGTCCTGGGCTGGTGAGTGCACAGGCAGCATCCTTAATTACAGGTCTGGTTCTTAGACATTCCCCCTACATCGCTGTACTCTCTCCCAGACCTCAGAGTCCCTGTAGACCCAGGATCTAATTCTTTTTAGTAGCTCTGTAGCTCCTGTGATTTTTGTCTGCAGAACATGAAAACATGCTTCTCCCAGAACAAAGCCTCCTGGGATAATGAGCATACTCCCTTTGTGTTCCCGTGCCCTTTAGTATATGCTATTCTTCCATATTGATGCTATTGTGGCTTTTCTTTTGATGATCATGTTGTTTTCCTTTGAACTTCCAGACACAGAAATGACTCTTTCTGCATTCAAATCCCATAGTATTATCCAAAAGGATGCTCTCTGAGCCATCCCCATGACCTCCAGGACAAAGCACACGTGAGGGATGCGAGTTACAGGAGCCACATAATGAAATGCATTTTCTCTACAGTTCTTGAAGCAGTGTATCTAGGTAGCATTGCATTATAAACAAGTTCCTTTAAAAAAGACACCTATTGTTGACCATGATCTCAGACTTAAACAAAATGAGGCCAGAAAGTAAGATCTTGGATGTCATCCTGTATAGCGAGCAGAAGACTCCTGTCCCTCACCTTTTCCCAATCCTCTGCCAATAGATCAGTTCTCTGTCAAAATTTCCATTATCGAGTAATCAAGGACCTTTCAGAGCAATAGTCTTATTTCACTAAACCAATGGCACTCAAACTTCTGTGTGTGAGAGTGAAATGAGAAGCTCTTTGGGTTCTGATGTTCTGGGCTCCAAAGTCTTAAAATGCAGGCACGTTGGGCTGTAAGTTAACGATGATTGTGTCAAAGGCCACACTGCTGCTCTGGTGCCATCTCTTGATGTATACTTGATGTATGTCTCTCTGGTGGCATCGAGAGAATTGAGTTGAGGATCTATTGGAAAGTAAAAAAAAATTAAGTTGAGTTAGGAACATGACAGAAATAATTATAAGGAAATTTACCCCGCATAGTGTAATCTCCAGAATTGCTCACCCCATAAAGATCTTTGGCTGTTAACCAGCACGCAGAGACTCTAACCTTTCAGAATTAAAAGCTCCAGTTCTTGGTACTGAGTTCTAAGCTGTTTTGTTGTTGCCTAGGGATTTGGTTTCTTGTTTGTCTGTTTGTTTGTTTTTTGAGGTCCAACTGAGTTGATTAAATCATGAAGTAGCCAATTTTCTTCACCAGAGCAACAGTGTGGCCTTTGACACAGTCATCATTAATTTGCAGCCCAACGTGCCTGCACTTCAGGGCTCGGAGCCCAGAACATCAGAACCCAAAGAGCTTCTCATTTCACTCTCGCACACAGAGGTTTGAGTGCCATTGGTTTAGTGAAATAAGACTATCACACTTGGAAATGTTTTAAAAATCCAATGTTGTCCTCCTTCAAACTACAGAGCTAAGCCTATAGTTTTGTTGTGGTTGACGGTTCCCACACTGGGTTCCATTATTCAGACTCTTTCATTCGTTGTTCTGGCCGTCATCATCCTCTGTGAGGCTCCTCTTCCCTTTGGGAGCCCTTTTCCCTTTGTAATTCCTAATTCCTATTCTGCAGAGACCTGGTAACCGTCCTGACAATGTAACAGTACACGAAACTGTTACATCTTTTTTCATGTGAACACTTGAAATATGGATTGCGTGTGTATGTGTGTGTGCATGTGTACAGTTGCACATGTGTATATGCACATGTGAAGGACAAAGGACCCTTGGGTGTGATTCTGATAATGCTCTCCGAATTTTGCTTCTCACGGGGTTCCTAACTGACCCAGATCTCAATAAGTAGGCTACACTGGCTGGGTGTCCTATAAGCCCCAGTAGTCTTCCAGTCTCCACTCCCAGCTCAGGGTTACAAGCATGCATCACCAAACCAGGTCTATTTATGTGGATTTTGGGGATTGTAGTCAAGTTCTGCCTTTAACAACAGAGCTATCTCCATTTCTGAGTAAAATGTTTTCAAGAGTCTTCAAAGTGCTTTTTAAACAATGTTTCTCTCACTGTTCTTGCCTGATTGTTCCCTTTAGGAGCTCCAGAAAGCTGTGGACCACCGCAAAGCCATCATCCTCTCCATCAACCTCTGTAGCTCTGAGTTCACCCAGGCCGACAGCAAGGAGAGCCATGACTTGCAGGATCGCTTATCCCAGATGAACGGGAGATGGGACCGTGTGTGCTCTCAGCTGGAGGACTGGAGAGGCTTGCTGCAGGATGCCCTGATGCAGTGCCAGGTTGGTAGGGCTTTGGGTGGGTGATGACACCAGACCAGACACTAACATTACAGTTGCTCAAAGGATGTGGCCGATCTTCAAAGGCAGCCTTTGAATGAGGTAACTGTTCTTATGGGGTGGGGGGAATCCATACCTGTGAGCTGCGTTCAAGGAGTGTTGTCTAAACTTCTCTCTAGACAAAAACCAGTGCCTCACCAAGTGGACAATCCTCCTTTGACTCATTCATTTGTGTCATTTATTCACTCAAAACACACTTACCAAACATTTAGACAGGTAAGTTTTGCAGAACAAAGCAAGCATGGCAGATCTTTATTCATCTATTTATGTCAGGATTTGCTGAGTTTCTTCTGTGTGCCAGATAAGGCTCAGAGCAGTTGAGGTACAGCTTAGACTGTGCTTCAGTTAAAGAGATGATAGCAACACAATCTAAGAGAAAACTGACAGGATGGCTCAGTGGGTAAGGGTGCCTGCCACCAACCTGGAACTCATGTGGTAGAAGGAGAGAACTGACAACTGAAAGTTGTCCTCTGACCTCTACATGTGTGTCATGGCATATAAATGCCCCCCCCACACACACACGTACACATAAATAAGTGGAATATAAACGTAAGGTAAGGAAATAGTTATCCAGAGAATTGATAGGTATGGGTGGGACCATAATGGAGAAAAACCATCACAGGAGGGAGAGCAAAGGATCCTGTGAGCATCTGACTGATGCTGAAAGGTTATTGTTATGAAGGAGTTCAGCCAATGGGGGGTCTATGAAGTATGCACAGGTGTTGTCTCTTTATGAGCAAGCAAAAAGGCAGTGTGGCCAGGTTATAGCCAGCAAGACAGGAAGTGATCAGAAGGTCAAGGGCCAGGTCACACAGAACATCACGGCTCTGCCAGCCTTGGACTGTATGCGGTGAGATAGGGCAGGATCAGAAGCCTCCTGGGAAGTGGGTGTCCCTGCTCCTGTGTCCCTGCCATGTCTACTGAAGGTAGTGCCTTGTATATAGGAGCTCATCAATAACAATGCCAAGTAAGGATGTAAGAAGGTGAACAAAGAGGATATAGGATTGAGCCTGTGTCTTAAAAAATAGATTTGAATACATAGAGGAGAGTTGTTTCTTTTTAGATTATCTATTAGCACCACTAGGTTTTGTTTTGTTTTATTTCTCAGAAATTAAGTGTTTTAATGTCAGTGTGCTTTCTACCTAAATGTTCCCACAAGGATAAGTTAGAAGCTTTAAATAAACAGATAAAATCATGCTGTGCCAGCTACAACAGGGCTGCTGAGGCAAGGCCATAGCTACTATACCTCCTATAACAAGCAGGGGCCTTCCTCAGAGAAGGGTCATGTACTGGTTATTATGGTGCTATGTGTTTAACTGTTGATAGCCATAGAAAAGAATTGAAACCAGGTGGTGGTGTACACCTTTAATCCCAGAAAAGCAGAGGCAGACAGGTCTCTGTGAGTTTGAGGCCAGCCTGATTTACAGAGAGAGTTCCAGGGCAGCCAGGAACTTGTGCTATTACACAGAGAAATCCTGTACTGAAAAAGAAAGAGGGAAGGAGAGGGGAGTGGAGGGAGGGGAGAGAGGAGGGAAAGGAAAGAAGGAAAGGAAAGGAAAGGAAAGGAAAGGAAAGGAAAGGAAAGGAAAGGAAGGAAAGGAAAGGAAAGGAAAGAAAGGAAAGGAAAGGAAAGGAAAGGAAAGGAAAGGAAAGGATGAATTTGAAATATATTCTAGAAAACAATTTTATATCTGCTATTATTTTATGTTCTGTGTTTCTGATAGGATTTCCATGAAATGAGCCACGCTTTGCTTCTCATGCTAGAAAACATTGACAGAAGGAAAAACGAAATTGTCCCCATTGATTCAACCCTTGACCCAGAGACACTTCAGGACCATCACAAGCAACTCATGGTGAGAACTCTGGGTGTTTGTTTTTAAGATACATTAAAAAAAAAAAAAAACTTTTGCATATTCTTAACTTATGCTGCAACTAAAGTCTTTAGCTTAGTTCTGTAGAGTTTCTAGTCATGAAACAAATATGTATAAATCACACAGGTCAACATGATTAGCCATTACTCAATTTTGATAGTGTTAAGTGTTCTTTATCTCAGATCCATTGTGTCTATTAAGGCAGTCATTTTAGAGAAATAAACTCTTAGTCCAGACTTTCTTTGCTCTATAGAGGCTCTATGGAGCCTGGGAGTATATGTCTGGGTTTCTTTTTCTGTTGCTGCAAAACAAAATACTCTGACAAACGCAACTTTGGGGGAAAAGATTTTTCTGGCTCCTAATTGGAGGATGCAGTCCATTCCAGCAGCTGGCCACATTGCATCCACCACCAGGAATCAGAGAGATAGATGAATGAATGAATGAATGAATGAATGAATGAATGATGATGGCACTCAGCTCTTCTTCTCCATTTATGCAGTCTCAGGAATGACCCCTCTCACAACCAAGACAATCCCCTACAGGAATGGCCAGAGATTTGTTCCACAGGTGATTCTAGATTCTGTCAAGTTGACAGTTAATAGTAGACACCACAATGTACTTAGTGGCTTATTGTAAAACTGAAATCAAAGCTATTTAAATGAAATGAGATAGTTAAGTCAATGCAAGAGGAATTAGACAGGCTAGGTAAGAGAGATGCAAGCATTGCTGGGAAATTTGCAGAAAGCTATGTGATAACGTATCTCTGTATCTTACAAAACCAAAATATATATTTCTCATAGAAGCTTTGCCTGGCACTAAATTCACCCAGAAATTTACTGTGCAAATCCATATCCAAGGATGTTGAGACAATATAAAGGACAGTGACGCTGGGTAATTTTTATAGATAATAAGAAAGCAGACTTGAGTTCTACTGGGAGAACATGCTTTGCATCCTGTCTGTCTCTGTGGCCTTACAATGTCATGTCATAGTACTGAGAACCCATTAACCTGAACTATTGAATTAGTAGCTTTTCATTCACTATTAGAGATACCTTTGAAACCAATAGGAGATAATGGTCCTCATGTTTTTTTTTTTTATTCAACTTTGACCTCTGGCAAAAACTTATAAATCACCAGAGAGTATTTAAAAAGATTTAGCTAGACCTCAGAGTATGCCTAGGTATATTTGAGTTTCGCCGTACCTATATTTTAATGTTTTATTTTTCGGTCTAATAGATTATCTTAGACCCCATTTTCATAGGACTTTCTTTTGTCAATATCGTCACGTCGTCCCTTACTCAGTTTAAACTTCCCACAGTTTTTACTATGAATCCATGTGTCCAATGAGAGCCCTGAGCTTAGAGGGATTTCAAGGTCTTTTAGAACATACTTGGCCATGAAGGTTAGCATGGAGTCCCTGTGTCACATTCCATGAGCTTCAGTCCTGTTGGGAGGCTGCCTGCCACGGGAGGCTCAGATACAATAGCCCATGCGGGCAAGTTCCTCTAAGAAATATCTCCTATTATATACACAGCAAATAAAGCAGGAGCTGCTGAAGTCCCAGCTCAGAGTGGCCTCACTACAAGACATGTCTCGCCAACTCTTGGTGAATGCTGAGGGTTCAGATTGTCTAGAAGCCAAAGAAAAAGTCCACGTGATTGGAAACCGGCTCAAACTTCTCCTGAAGGAGGTCAGCCATCATATCAAGGATCTGGAGAAGTTACTAGATATGTCAAGCAGTCAGCAGGTAAGCCCTCTTAGACACTGTGTGCAACATCCCGTCTCCCACAGGAGGCTGAAGCACCGTATCTCCACCTGTCGTAGAAAGGCTCGGATGTACCACTTGTCAGACCCAGAGTGGCCACTCTCTGTCACCACTCTTTCAAGAGCTGTCTTGGAATACAAAAGCAGACCCGTAAACCTTTATAACAGGACGGTACTTTTGATTCTGTGAAATGCAGGAGACCTCTTCAGCCTGCTACCTCCAACCCTGTTGCTGTGACTACTGTGGCATTTAATTTCAACAGTTTATTTAAGAAATGGCATGTTTTCCAATATACAGCTGTGACAGATGAGCATGGTCATTGCGTGTGAGTTTTGTGTTAAACACTGAGGAGTGCCTGTACTCTTGCTTTGGAATCTCGTTTAGTCATTCATCCATTCACTGAAATGGTCCTCTATGTGTTTATTTTGGCCCATTTTTCCCCTTAAATAAACTCACACAGTCACATTGTTAGTTTTGAGATGGCTGCTTATAGATACAGTGGAGCTTGGTAAGATTTCAGACATTCAGTTGTGGAATCTTTTCACAAACACGAAACTGCTCATTCGTCTGGAAGTATTCAAAGCACAGCCTCCCCTGAGTCACAGCAGAGTAGAAGTGATACAGTTTTCCTGATCTTATGAAGCAGACTCCTAGACGGCTAGCACTTGTTTCAAACACAAATGAATTGAACGCTGTCTGTCTAGTTTGTCTGTCCTGAGTGACCTGCACTTGTAAAGGGGACTTCCCTCACCAAGCAACCACCCTCCCCAAGCCAGTAATCAGCCCACTCTGCCCATGTCACAAAGAGATAACAAAGCCACAGAAATAAAACACTAGCTATGTTTCCCAGAAGGGCCAAGCTTATACCAAGAAATCCCAATAAACTAGAAGAACTAGGTTTCCTTCTTGTCATCTGAATCAGGTTTGCCTGCGGATAGCCTGACCTTTATGATGGAGATGTAGAAAGGAAGGTGAGGAGGGCTGAGGTGGTAACTGAGTTCCTAGGTGCTCTAGGATGTGGAATTGTTGAATGTGTCCTTTTTTGTCTCGCAGGATTTGTCTTCATGGTCTTCTGCAGATGAGCTGGACACCTCAGGATCTGTGAGTCCCACATCTGGAAGAAGTACCCCAAACAGACAGAAATCGGTAACTTTCTGTTGGCCCATGGGGGGGGAAGTGTGAGATGTGACAGGCTTTGGGACTACAGGGTCCACAGGCTTAAAACACGAGCCCCTAAACAGGAAAGGGCAGTTACCAATGTAAATCTATGTCTCTAGACTTGTAGTGTATTCTCAGCAATGAAAAAAGAGTGATTTTGGTTTTGTTTTTATGGTTTTTTTCCCTTTTAATAAGCTCAACGTGTGGCTAATATGCAGGAAGAATATTTTTTTTCTTGAGCAAATGGCCATTTCTAGAAATGGTTCTCATGTGTACCCTTGGTGGGTACCCCTTCTTCAAATTACCACCGGCATGTTCACTAACAAAGGTGGGTTGTCATGCCCAGAAGCGTCTCAAATAGTAGAGGTGAATCTCAAGCATCTGTGAGTCACTGAACTGATGGGACCCATGAAGTTGCATTGACTCTCAAGAGAAAGGGCTTCTGAGTTGATGACACCCAAGGGCTTCTGGGTATTAACCCTGAAAGGGCAACTACTCAAGCCAACACCATACCCAGCCCGTGGTGGATACTGCCTCACCAGAGCACACAGAGGATAAAAGACAAAGTTGTCCCCTGCTCCCCTCTGTACCTCGGTTCTCTGTGTATAGGAGCTTGTTTTTATTTTTTTGTTTGATTTTTTTTTTTGGTCTGGCTTTATAAGTATATATTCATTCCATTTCTCCTTAGAATATAGAAGTAATAATTTCATTTGTATTTTGTCATATATACTTACGTTCTATGCTGATACATGTGTTATCCTTATTAGACTTTTATTTGTGTTTTTACCCGCATTCACTAGTTTCATATAGATCCTAGTTTAAGAATGTGAAGGAACACTGGCTTTTCGATTCAAAATTTAGCCTCAATTTATCTGGAGGGTGTGACATGTGGAGCTTCGTCTCAGTGTCCTCTTCAAATTCTTACTATCTGCTCTGTGCCCTCAAAGTCGCCAGAATGCAAAAGCCTATGTGAATTATTTCTGAAGTATACAGAATGATGAACTTCATGTTCAGAATCACTAAATGCACAGAGAATCTTATAGCACAGAGTAATTATCTGTGCTTTAGCTAGGAAGAGTGGCAGAGACTGCGCCCACTGTGGGCGCACACCGCAATTGTACCTCGTGGTGAATTAATGGCTGACACTGTAAATATGAGTCTAGCCCACTCCTTCCACTGAAGAAAAGCCAGTTTCCTTGGTCCATGGGTACCGATCATTGCGTTTGATTTGTTTGCCCTTTGCTGCCTTCTTAGTTGTTCTCATTGGTTAGCTTGTCTTTATTTGCCTGGACTGAACATTCTTCTTTCTTTACCCCCTGTTCATTGCAAACAGCCACGAGGCAAATGTAGTCTCTCACAGCCTGGACCCTCTGTCAGCAGCCCAAAGAGCAGGTACCTTGTTCTCCTGGTTTCCACCTGTTCTAGATTCCCCCCACCCCCCACAAGAGGATGATAAAAATTGCCCATGAGTTAAGGAAGCCCCTAATCTGGTGTGTCTCAGCGGGTAGTGGAGATAGTTCATACCTTCCTAGTAAACTGGAAGAGAAGTTTGTCTATAGAGAATAGGTAAATCTGATAGTGGAATTTTTCTTCCATCAAAATTTTGTTTCCTTGTATTTATACCATCTGGTCTTATAGATCAAAAGATGCTCTGTGTGTCCATGAATAGGCGATTCAATTAGTGGCACAACTGCCATTGGTTCATGGCAGATTTTATCATCCTCTTTCCTTCTCGATTTTACAAGAAGTCAGGTAACTGATCAGTGAATTATTTCACCCCTCACAGAACCCACAAATCTGCATAAAATATACTAACATCCTCGAATTTTTTTTTTTTATTTTACCTTCCTGTTTTATCCAGATTGTGGGTTTTAGATTTTCAAAATGGCCAAGCCAAATTTGGTGTTCTTCATTTAAAATTACAAAGCACTTTTCTAGCCTCTTCTGCTCGCCCTAACACTCAGCTCCTGGCAACACACTCACCTTCCTCACACTTGGGGAGCTCCTTCACTCTGAATCCAGGGTCAGTCCTTGGCCTGCTCGGTCACCCCTACACTCCACTGCCACTGCACCTCACGCTTGCCTCTTGGGTCCCCACTGTCCCTGCAGTTAGCAGCGCTTCGCCTTTTCTGTTGTTGGTGTGGTGTCTGTACGCCTCTGACCTTTCACCACTCAGCTATGTTCCCCTAGAAAACTGTTTTCTTTCTTTTCTTTGTTTTTATTTTATTTTATTTTTTTTATAATTTCTTTCTTTTTTTGTGAAATGAAAATACTTTTCTAGTAGTCAGGTTTTCAGTCATAGTTCCAGCCGGTTCCCTATAAAATATCTGCCCCTTTGGAAACTTATCACCACTGAGAAGAAATCTAAATGGAGATGAGAAAATGTATAGCTGTAAACCGCCCCTCAATAATAGTTTTGGTTTATTAGCCGTGCAGTGCGAGGCTGACTATCTAATGACTCATCCCTACTCAGCTGAAGTAACAGAGTATAGTTTTATATGCGTTCTGTTTCAAGCCCCCTTTTACTGTAATCCCCTCCCCCTGCTTTTATTTTTGTATTTGGTTGGCTGGTTGGTTTGAAAACAGCATTCTGTTTTTGTTTTCAACAATCCATAATAAAATAGCAATAATGAAATATGGACTAAGCCTCCCCGGGACCTAGACAGATAATAATGACGGCCATCTATGGGTCATCTTATGTCCTGTTAGTCATCCACCTAGTAAAAGCAATCATATCCTGTGGGGTAGCATCGTGCCAGCTAATTCCCCTTCTCCCACAAATCAATTGTGGATGTGCCATGACCAGAGATGACTACATCCCACAGCAGTCCTTTGAGGAAAGCACAGATCCAGCCCTCTGATTGACAAAAGGGATGCTGCGAAGGGAGGAAGTAGTTAGAAGCAACAGTCGCTCATCACCGTTGCTTCACAAATATCAAGTCTATCTGCTCCCCTAGCTAGTTTAGGCTGCCACCGAAGCCTCCTGAATGTCCAAGTGTTGTTTCTTAGGGTACCAGTTGCTTCCATGTACCTCTCAGGGCTTTTGCCAATTGGCCCGCCACATTCTCGCTGCGATACCCACGAAGCTCCTATCGGCTCTATTCTGCCCAGCATTGCTAATTAACACTTTTCTGAAAATTCACCAATGCTCACTTGGGTTACTGGGAAGGGAATCGATTACAAAGAAGTTTCATCTGGATGACATGCTCCATCAAACACCTTGGCAAACAAGCTATGGTTGAACACTCTGGGGCTTCTTAACTCCGTGGCACCTTGGATTGGGTGCACTCAACCCTGTCAGTGGGTACGGAGGGGATGTTCACTTCACTTAAAATCTAGGTACCCATCCATTCTTTGGCATGGAAACTGGCCTTGTGTTTGATCTTGCACTGCTCCAACAAATCCAGAAGGTTACTCAAGAAGCATGGGGTTTAGAGACAGATGCTGCAAACAAGAAGGAGCTAATTTGGGAAGGTATTGGTCTAAAGGGAGAGGTTGTATTTTTTGTTGTGATTTAAACTCAATGGTAACAACATCCTCACCTGTTATATATTTCAATTGAAATTTAAGTTGGCAATTCTATGTTCTCATTGAGTATTACAATAGTCTAATTGGATGGAGGCCAGTTACTCAGAGTCTGTTTAGGCCCCAAACCTACAAAATCAATATATGACGATTTCTTCCACTAAGAGATTTGCCATGTATGAGAGTCCAGAGATTCCTAGAATCAATTACAAGGAGCTTCCAAAGAACTTGCTAAGATAATAAGAAACCAAAAATACAAAACAAAACTGTGTCTGCATTTATACTGCTCCATAATACTCATGGGTTTTATTTGAAGTTAAGCACATAGAAGTATGCCTTCAGAGCAGTGCTGTTTCTGGTCCCAGCGTCTGACTTAAGATTTTGTAACCTGTCACCAAAAGTCTTCCCTACAGATATGCATGGATGAGCAACAGTTTAAAAAATTGGGAAGGAGATGTACTAGTTTTCAGCAAGATGGTAGACTGTGATTCTCTTTGGCCTGTGTGGGATGAAGGATGACTTCACTCTACAGCTGAGAACACAGAGAGGCAGAACTTTTCTGGATGCTTTTAGTTTTGGCATCTTCTACACAGAGAATTACGAAGGGAACAGGAGCCGAAAATGACTGGCTGAAGTCCTGGTAGGAGGGACAAGAAAGAGGCGTCCTTTCAAATTGGTTCAAGGTAGTCAGGTATATTAAAGCAAGCCAGTAGGGGGTTTCTTTTGCTTGTTCACTAAAGGACTCCTGTAAGCGTTGTTCAGTTGATGGCAAAATTTGTTTTCCAATTCCTTCCACTGGACTCTTCCTAGAAGCCCATTGTTCAAAGCTTCCAAAGAGCCTTAGCATAAAGCAATTGCCTTTAAAGAACCAGCTGCCTTTATGCTCCAGGACAACTCTAGGGTGGGACACCAACAGGCTTCTCTTTTGCTCTTTTGAAGTGAGGTGTCCCACTGTTTAGGGGTAAGGAGTCAAGCAGTTTGGGAAATAATATCTTTGAAATCACTGTTAGTAAGTCAGAAATGTTTTCCTGTGAGAGCAGACTGAGTTCAGCACTTTTCCAGGACATTACTCAGCACGTCCCAGTAGAGCCATACAGAGTAACTGTTAGGTGCTAGCATTTATTTAGGACTTAATGTGTTTCAAGCACCGTGCTGAGCATTGTATGTGTTACCTCAGTTAACCTTAAATCCCTGTGACATGGCTAGCTAGATCCCTCAACTTACAGACAAGAACAAGAGATTAGAACTATGAACACAGGTCTCACAATACTCTGGACCCTACAATAGTGAAAAGACACCTCTCTCCCATTGGGATGTCCATAGTAGGATAAATCAAGCCATGTGCGTAGGACCAGGTGAACATTCGATTTGGAAGGAGGGAATAACAGAGGCCTCAGTTGCTTCTTGCAGTTTGCCTTCTCAGCACACATTTAGGAGGTACTGGATTTCAAAGACTATAGATGGACAGCTAGAAATTTCTGTGTATGAAATTTATTTATCATGTCTAACAAATGTCAAAACAAACTGAAAATACCTCCCCACTCAGCTTTGCAAGATGTTAGGCATGTAATCATCTCATTATATATTCCTTGGTCCTGTCGAATTGGAAAAATGAGTTACCTACTGTATGCAGAGTCTCAGGCCTCTGGGCTCTCTTTGTTCTGTGCACTTTCTTTTGTGTCATTTGTTTTTAGACCCTGCTCCATCTTCCCTTACCAACCTCCTCTCTCTGTGAGTATGTGTTCTAGAAAAGGGACAAACGGTCATTTATCCACCAATTTGAAAGAAATAGAAGAGAAAGACAGGTTATGTATTTACTTGGAGTGAATAAGCACATGTTATTCTGGACAAAATTACTTAAGATATCCTCATTAAGTTCTTTGGGTAGAGTCACACCATTAAGTTTTCACATACAACTGCAGTCTACACTGTCACCCACATCTATACAAAAGCCAGTGAAGAATGACCAGGAGCAAGTCTAATTATCGTCATTGCTCTGTCTTCTGTTGAATTTCCCAGGACTCTTGAAACTTGGATGATCTTAGGTCAGTAAGTTAATATTAAAATAAGCACCCTTTTACTTTGAGACAATTAACCTATTGGTTCTAAAATATCTAAGACAGAGTCACCCTGATGGAGCAAGTTTGAAACTCTGGGAATTCTGGTAGTTACTCCAGGTTGGGTGAACACTTGTTTCAGTTGGTGGACTGGACATTTAGTCAACTGTACTGACAGCCACTAAGTACTATGTGTTCTTTGTCCCAGCTTCAGCCCATTAGTTCTCGTTAAGTTGGCATTCAACAGTAGAAGTCAGGTGGTGGTTACATTTTACTAAAGAATGCTCTGATGTTGTTAAATGTGCCATGTCCTTCAAAGGATTCTGTCATATGTGAGACCGTGCTCTCCAAATAATGACCTTTCTAGTTCTTGTTAGGAATGAACTGGTCATGACAATGCCTCTGTTTTGATCCTAGCCTTTAACCTCACAGAAGCTAATAATTGACAAAGAGGGGCTATCCAGCTTCATTTGATTGAATTCTCAATTGTTTTGTGGACCTTTGCCCATCCCTAAAGTGTCTAAATCTCCTGATGAAAGTTAGTCCATTAGATATTTGGTCCTGAGAAACTCTCCAAGTTTCTTCTACCATTGCACTGTCATTTATCCAGGGTCAGTGCTGTTTGCCAGAGACTATTTTCACATCAACATAAACTGAAGGATCATGCCAAAGAAAGACCCAGTACACAGTCTGCCCTTCCCTTTTATCCTGTATTTCTCAGGACATTTTAAAGCAAACTATTGAATAAGCCATCAAAGAAGAAAAATGGCTTTGGTACTTAATGTGCTAAGTTATCCATCTTCTTCAAAAATAAGAAAAGGAAGGCCAGAGAAGCAGGTATAGGTACCTGTGGATTTTGTGACTTCCTAGAAACATGGTCCCCTGATGGCGATAGAATGGCATGTGACAAAAGCCTTTATGATTAGAAATGTTGATCTTAAACACAAGGAAACCACTTCCTGATGTTTTAGGATGAAAACATTGGTGTTTGCTTCTACGTGTGAAATATATGTAATATAAATGTGCCTGTCGTTCATGTTACCAAGCTAAGGATCTTAGTGTACCAAGGAGTGTAGGGGCCAGGAATCTGGGGAAGATCTTAATAGATTTATTTTTTAGGTGTTGTTTGGCTACTGTTAGAGTCAGAGTTTTGGAGCTTGGAAGATAGTTCAGTTATGTGTTTGCAGTATAAGTGTGAGGCTATGAGTTCGGACACTCAGCAGCCACGTAAAACACAACTGAAATTCTTGTGCTGAGGAGGCAGAGACAGAGGAGCGCTGCACTTTATTGGTCAGCTAGTCTTGCTGAGTGCATGAGCTTAGGTTCAGTGAGAGACCCTGTCTCAGAAAATAGGAAGGATAGCAATAGAAGAAGACATCTGACATCCATGTTTGGTCCCACAACCACCCATACATACACAAAAAGGTGTACACACACACACACACATACACACATACACACTGATCCTTAAAGAGGGTCCAAATTGTGATCATTGAAGTCTCGGGCTGTTTCCTTCACTGTGCTCCATGCTAGTGATCTAAACCCGAGCCCTCATTCTGAGAGCCTTCTCTCCATCATTGCGAAGATGAAACTAGTATGTACACACCTCAGACGTGTCCTGTGAGGAGTAAATAAGGAATACCCAAGTGTTGCCTAACGTTTTTCAGAATAAATATTAACTCTTCTTAGCTACTTACCTACAACGTGAGAAAGACTACCTATACCACCCTATCTAAGCATGAATATCTTATAATTGGGTAGCTTGGGAAGTTTCTACTCCACCCCCTCTCTCCTTAGTAAAGCACATAACATATTTATTTTATGCTTTACTGTTTTTCCTTGAAACATACATTTTCTACCACCCAGCCATTTAGGAATAACTTACTAGGTTTGGCATCAAGGAATTTTCCCATTAGACGGTGAGGGAACTCTCAGTCGGGGCCTGTTTATATTGGCGAATCACATAGAACATGGAGTTGAAAACTAGAAGCTCTCTGGCCTCATTAGAAGAGCCTGTCACACAGAGGCAAGCTGAGTTGTCAGGGTCCCACTGCCTTTCATTATGAGATTCAGGGAGAAGCGAGGTTGTAGTTTAGGGCAGTGATTTGTCTCCCTCCTTCATATTTGAAAACCATGTTAGAGACACAAGGCAGTATAAACTGCTTAGGACTTTAACACTGGCCTCTCTCCTATCCTAGGAGTTGAGTAGGTCCTCCATTCCCTTTAGAAGATTATGCCTGTATTTTTATTGTCACATTTATTTTCTCAGGCACGCCCCTTCCCTCCCCACCCCACCCCAATCTCAGGGTAATCCATCTTCAGAAATTAACAGCCAACTGGGAAGCTGCAAACATCCTGCCTTCTTAGAGTCTAACCCTGTGGAGTTACCAACATAGATTTAATATCTCTTCTTATAACAAAGGCATTTGATGTCCTTATGTTTAATTATACTTAACTCTTAAGGAATTCAGCCTTGAAAATACATCTTCTTGGCGTATCTAGAATTTTTTTGCTCACAGAATGCCGTTAGATACATGTATCCATAAAATAGCTGTTGTAAAAAAAAAAAAAAATTCTTAGCCATTTTCACAAACAACCCAACAGTGCATTAATGACTGTTCCAAAAAGAAGCCACACCACCTTAGAATAACCCTGCTTCCACATTCAGAACTTCAGCCACTGTTTCTTAGGAATGCCCAAAGCCCCTGTGCTTTCCCTAATGCACTTAAAGCAAAATAGGAAAACTTGGTACCTTGAATCTAGAAGGAGCTTCAAGGTGACAATCTTTCCTCTCTGGGAAAATAGTGGCGGATACACAAAGCCACTTCATTAGTGGTAGGACCAGACTAGAATCTGTTTATCATCATCTGTGTTTCGGAGACAGACTCTGTTGCTTTGGTACTTAATGTACCAAAAGCATTGTGCAGTTTTGAAACTATGTTTCAACATATTCTGTTGAAACATTATCCTGGACAAAATTACTTAAAATCCTTACTATCAATATGCATTGATTAAGCTCTTCAGATAGAGTCACACAGCTAAGTTTCTTCCATACAAATGCAGTCTACACTGGCACCCACGGCTATTCAAAAGCCAGTGAAGAATGACCATGAGGAAGTCCACTTATCAAAGTTGTTCTGCCTTCTGTTGAATTTCTCAGCATCCTCGAAGCTTGTATGATCGATCTTAGGTCAGAAAGTTAATATTAAAAAGTGCCAGGAGCAGATGGTGATGTAGTGCAAGATGAAACCAGGGCTTAGTCTGAGATGAAGTAGCTTTGCTGGGTCTGAGCAGTAGCAGTGTCACTGAGCACTGAGGCCATTTTTACCCTTACACTACATAGATCCGATCTTACTCGGGGTGCTTAGAAGTGACAAACAGTGGGGTTCTCACAATTCATTTTGTCTGTGTTCCTGGTATTCTGAAACCAAAAAAAGACCACATCAAATACCTATATCTTAATTATCCTGAATTTATTTCATTTATGTAAAATTGTCATTATTGATGGGAAAGTGTTCACCAAATTGAGTGGAGGGGAGCATAAGTTGAATGCATTTTGTCACCTTTAATTGACTGATTGGATGTTTAGTTTAAAGTTAGTGTCCTTTCCGATCACTCTTCCTTTGGTAGTAGGAAAGCGACTCGGGCAGTCTGTAGACGGCTCACAGCTCTTATTTTGGTGGTTGGGAAATGACATGGGTACCCTGCAGAAGGCTGACCACTCAGTGCCAAATTGGGTTGTATTTTGCATGGCCCTTTATGTCCCAGGAAGGCACTAAAGCAAGAAACATTAAAGCAAGCCCATCCTGTACTTGAGTTGAGTTGTTTATGTCTATTCTTCCTTTAGGTCCACAAAAGGTGGCTCCGCTTCCTCCCTTTCTGAACCCAGGCCAGCACGGGTGGGTAGAGCCTTCCTGTTCCGGGTTCTCCGAGCAGCTCTTCCCTTCAGCTGCTCCTGCTGCTCCTTATCGGACTCGCCTGCCTTGTACCATGTCGGAGGAAGACTACAGCTGCGCCCTCTCGAACAACTTTGCCGATCGTTCCATCCGATGCTCAGATACACCAACGGCCCTCTCCACTCTGAAGCAAGCAGCTTTCCTCGTGCAAGCGCAAGCAGCAAGAGAAGGAAGTGGGGCCCAAAGCAACCCAGGCTGTCGGAGAAGATGGGATCTTGGCAGTGTTCATTATACGGCAGCTTCAATTCTTCATACCCGTGCGTGTTTAAAAAAAAAAAATCAAGCCTTCGGACATGGACACTAAACAACATGAAATTGGTACGGTGTCATTTGACACTCTGAGCCTTAATACTAAAGAAATTAAGTTAAGGAAATACAGTGTTCCCTGGACCTATGAAGTCTGGGCCTTTGGCATAGCCAGTGGCTCTCTCTACCAGGCCGTCTGGGCAGCTTTCCTCTGGTGCTGCTCGATCAACTCAAAAGCCCCTCTCCCGGGCACCACATCAGTATCGTACAATCTACCAACCCACCCCTGCTGGAGGCTTTAGAACCTCCTCACATACCATTTTTAGAAATGTATACAGGCAGCTTCCTTTTTACCTTGTTTTCTTTGGGGCATGATGTTTTAATGTTGCTTTAGAGGCACAAGCTGTAATTCTGAAAGGCACTTTTTAAAAAAAAAAAAAAAAGTATAAAAAAAATCTGGATGTAATAATTAAAATCATGGAAAGCTTTACGTGAAGAAAATTGAATGTTATAGTATAAAAAAAAAGATATTTATGTATGTACAGTTTGCTAAAGCCAAGTTTTTGTTTGTTGATTTCTTTGCATTTATTATAGATACTATAAAGAACTTTGTCCGTGTCTTTTGTTCCTTTAAAATATAACTTGAATGTTCATCATTCACTAGGATGCAGCCTAAATTATCTGTTTGTTGTTAGTGTTAAACCAAACTTTATGTCTGGCAATATAATTTACATGTTAACATATATTTGAATGCTTTGGTGTAGGAGGAAAAAAAGAGAGAGAGAAAATTCTCAAGTCATAGAACAAGTTTCCCCCTTGTTCAAAAGCAAATTTGAAAAAAAAAAAAAAAATCAAAGCACATTTTCTAAATGGATCAATATGGCAATGTACTTGGTGGCTGGTCCCAACTTGATCCTATCACTCGGGTGGTCAGTGGAATTAACAAGAAATCCTGGCGTTCACAGCCACTACCTCAGAGGAACAACACAATACATGTTCGATTCTCTGTGACTACAAAACCCAAAGTGGTTCTTGCTAATTCAGTACACAGGAGTTTTGTATTCACATATTCCTTATGAAAAGTAGAGAGAAACACCTAATATTGCCCTTTCATCTCACACTTGCTTTTTTTTTTTTTTTTTCTTTAATGAATGGAGCCAAAAGATACAGATGCACTGAAAAACAAAGGTAGCCAGAAGTGTGTGTACACACAGGAACCTGGAGAAGCCTCTTCCTCTGTAGCAAATCAGATCTCATGGATTCCAGTTTCCCGTCACACACTCTTGTCTGCTCCCTTTGCACAGTTGGGAAAGCCCCTTCAGATTCCTGTCAGAGGCCTCTGCTCCCGTCCATCCCAAAGGTGCACATGGCCCGTGAATCTTCCTGAAGCCCCCTTTTAGAGCAATTCTTTTCTATTAAGCTCCTCTTGACCCTTAGCTACTAGGTAAGATTAAAAATTCCCTTCTTTAATATTTGTGTTTTAATACATAAGACACCGGCACGCCATCATTAGGCTAAGACAGGAGGATTGAAGAGTTAGAAGCCAGGTAGGGCTTTTATAGCAAGACACTATCTCAAAATAAATAAAAGAAAAGTTGATTTTATTCTATCCTATGACCTTACCAATTATAGCCCTCGTAGAATAATTTGATGCAAATGAAATTTTAATTTATCATTGATAATTTTAGGAGGTGTATGTACAAATATACATTGAAGCTTCTCTTTGAAATAGAAGGTTCCAGTGCCCAGAACAGGCTTCAAGTTGCACTGGATACTGGTTTACGTTGGCCGCTCTCTATGAATTTGAAAAGACAGGTTCCCACTGCCTTTATGTGCTCTCTGCTTCCTTTACCTCCTGGACCACACCAGTCCCCTGAATCCTCAAATTTATAGATCTTGCTAAATAAATTATTTACACGAATCTGGGGGCCCTTACAAGGCCTGAGGCGAAGCGGTCTCCTTGGTTTCTGCTGTGGGATAGGTTGGGTACCATCTCAGCTGAGGTCTGTTCCAGGGCTGAGTAAGCTGCAAAACTTGAACTCACTTCAGACCTTCCCTCCATCTCTGGGGCACAGCCGGGGTATTGCATTTACACGTCTGCCTGGCTGACAGTATCCATGCTGTGGACAAGCACTTTTTAAAATCTATTTATTGATTATTTATTTACATTTCAAATGTTATCCCCACACAAATCCCAGTCACCACCCTATCCCCACTCCCCCCTGCTTCTATAAGGGAGCTTACCCACCCACCCACCCACCCACTCCCGCCCTACCATTCTAGCATCCCCCCTACGCTGGGGAATCGAGCTTCCACAGGAACAAGGGCCTCCCCTCCCATTGATGCCAGATAAGGCCATCCTCTGCTACATATGCAGCTGGAGCCATGGGTCCCTCCATGTGTATTCTTTGGCTGGTGGTTTAGTCCCTGGGAGATCTGGGGGGTCCGGTTAGTTGATATTGTTGTTCTTCCTATGGGGTTGCAATCTTCTTCTGCTCCTTCAGTTCTTCCCCTAACTCTTCCATTGTCTTCTATTCTTACTATCCCTTTTTTCCTTTCTCATGAGCCAGCTCACAAACCACCTCCTGGTTGAAGAATATTCTGGTCGCTTCTCAATCATCCTTAACTTCCCTGCACTGAGCATTCTTCATGGGACATTTCTAGCATGAATGCTGTGTTGTCTTCTGTCAGGCAGTTCCTACCTAATTCCCCACCCCCACCTCCCACTCCCACCCCCAACAACTCCCAGAAATGATGCTCCTTTAGAAAAACCAATGGCAGCTTTGAGAGACTGCTAGCAGCATGCAATCAGAGCTGAAGGAATCCCTGGGCACAGGTCCGAGCTGAGGCATTCTTCAGCTTCCACTCCACTCTCGTGACCCTGTCCATCCTGGTTCAAGCAGAAGCTTGGCCTCCAGCTCAGTTCAGGCCTTCCAGGTCATGGAGCTGCACTGGGAAGCAGCAGTGGTAGAGAAGGCAAGCATGAAGGAACCTCAGAGGTGTCTCCTTTCCATGTGAAGCCAACCCTCTTCCACACACTTCCCACCAGTGAATCCAGTGTTAAGCATGTCAGAAAAAAAAAAAAACATTCTCTCCACTGTGCTGGTTATCAAACCCAGGGCATTGTACATGCTAAGCACACTGTCACTGAGGTAAACCCAGACCCGACAGAAAGATGATTTCATTAACTCCATGAAACACCCAAAAGTGTATGACATGAGCTTCCATAAGCATTAAAAACCAGACTCCACATTACATGTAGAATGGAGTAAGGAATTTGTCCAGTTAAGTCCAGGTAACAGGAGGTCAGGCTCTTCTCCAGATGGTGGCCTGGCTATTTAAGTATTGTCATGTCAGTGACAGATGAGACCTCTTCCCAGGGCCCTCCTCATCTTCAGTGCTTTGGGCAGTGCACAGAAGCATCATCTCCTGAGCCCACTTGTTACCCTGGAAACACCCAGTGATGATTATCAAAGGCTTAGTGGAAGGGATGAGTATGCTGAAGACCACTGAGGATAAAGGGCAGTGCTGACTGTTGAAGTCCCATGTCTATAGTATGGACCATCAGTATTCCAGCCATGTGCTGAGGAGAGGGATGATTCCCAAGTAGATGGTAGGTAAGGAAGGGCATGGGCATTTTGATAGTGAGATGTGCCCAATATGAACTGTCAGCAATGACAGACATGGAGGATGTCTACAAAAAGGAGATAGGAAAAATATACGATAGGTAGTCTAGAAGCTCAAAGCAGCAACTTAAGAAATCCAAGAGAGAGGACAAGCTTCTAGGTAAACAGTGCCGGGGGTGGACTGGCAGTAAACACCACACACACACACACACACACACACACACACACACACACACATACACACACATGTAAGGAGTGAGAAGGTTTGCTTTGCCAAAACTGCAAAGAAAATTAAACAAGCAGTTATTGTAGAGAGGCACACTGGGGTAGACTGGTTTACAGCCCATACCTTTAGTCATCAAGGTAAATCTCAACAAATGATATAGAAGTATAGCGGAAAAACAGGGGTGAAGTGATTTGGGAAAGCTGGTCAGGACCACGTGATCAGAGCCTGGGAGGAACTGTGGGCGTGGCTGAGGACAGCTGATGACAATTAGCTAGTTGGGTTCTTTGCTCTATGATTTCCTATCCACTGTCACTATCACCTAAGAGCCATAGGGAACTGTACTGTAGTTGTCAGCCCCAGAAGGCATTGCAAGTAGAGCAATCAAGGACTGGGACAGACCACATGCAGTCCATGCCCACTCTGTGGATAGATATGACTCCAGTCTTTGCAGACTCAAGTCCTAGCTAGGACTTCAATCTTTCCAGTTCACTAATCATTCCTAGCGCTCCCCACTGGGCCCTTTGCATGCAGAAAAGCCCAAGTCCTCTTCCAACACTCATCCTGAAATGAAAGCCAAGACAAGGCCAGACAACTGGGATCAAATACAAGGAGGGGAGGGAGATTGTGCCTAGCAGATGTGTCTTTGTTTTCTGAGAACAAATTTCTTTTCCTTGTCCCTTGATTGACGGTAGCTCCTGACTTGTGGCAAGTGCGGGTGGGGGCAGTTTTGAAGAGTGGGAGGGTGGAAAGAGACAGGCAGGATGGTTTACGGGGCCCGTAGCATTCTGCTTAGTCATATGCAAGCACTGAGGAGCTGATTCAGGTCATGAGAGGAGGTGTTTCGCTGAGCCGTCACTGTAATTTTAGATTAATAATACGTTGTGATAACTCTGGCTGTCATACCTCCTGCCACCCAGACATAGTGAAATTGACAAAGAATGGCTTTTATTCTGCAGTCCCGGTTTCTCATGTTCTCCTCCTGCAGAGTGGCATAGTATCCACCAGGAGTTCACAGACAGACTGACCTTGTTGGGACCCTCTCATTCATGTGAATGAGCAAGGCAGGCCAGCGGGACTCTGCCTGCAGCCATTGTTGAGCAGCCTCTTGGGACTAAGAGCTGAGAAGCCGATCATGGTTGATAAAACAGATGAAGCAGAGTTGAGCAATGGGAAACATTTAATCAGATCTGAGGAAGCTGGCTAGACTCAAATATAATCCTTCTAAACCATTGAGGGTGGTGAAAAAATGGATTTCTTCTCTCTCTCTCTCTCTCTCTTCTCTCTCTCTCTCCTCTCTCTCTCCCTCTCTTCCTCTCTCCCCCCTTTCCTTCCTCCCTCCTTTAACTTGTTACCTAATACAAGCAAGAGGCCCCAGCTGAACTTGAGGTCACAATTATATCAAAATCTCTCCTCGGCTTTTGCTGCCGGTGTTGGTATCTAAGGCTATATACGTTCTCCCCAAATTCCAGACTCTGGAAGTCCTTAGAACCTCGAGGATGAACGCCAGGTCAGACCCAAGTCTGGGAGACACGTTCCTGATAGAATTGCTTGATAGAATTGATAGATAGATAGATAGATAGATAGATAGATAGATAGTAGATAGATAGAGACTCGTTTCTTGATTGAAAAGTGAAGCTGTCAAGGAGTTTTTCCAGCAGCAGCTGGAAGCCAGCTCCCAGACCTGCACAGCTCCCTTCCCGCTCCTGGTAACCCAACCTTCCTGCCAGATGTTCAGGCTTACGGGATGATACAAGGGATGCCCCGTGTCCAGGATTTCTGAGCAACTGTTTATCAATCAATCATCAGTGTTATTTCCAATCTTATATATGTACCACATTCACTGTGGGCTCGGCTTTCAGGACCGGATATTTGCACACAAGAGCCATTCGACCCTTCCCAATTGGCTACATCAGCAAGTGGTATGAGCAAATTCCCATTCTCCCCTATGACTCTGTATCAGCTTCATCAAATAACTTTCCAAGAGCTTGGGATTTTAATCTGGACTCTTGTGTTTTTGACGGATCTTCGATAGTTAAACTCAATTGTCAACTTAATGAGATTCAAATCATTATAAAAACAAACATATGGTTTGTCTGGCAAGGGTTTTCTAGAGTCGACTGTGGTGAGAAGACACATCCCCAAATGCACAGAGTACCACCCCATGGTTTGGAGACCTGGATTGGATAAACAGGAGAATGTGAGCTGGATCAGCGTTTGTCACTCTTTCTGACTATACCCGACAGTTGACCAGCTGCCTTCTGTTCTACCATGCTAACTTCCTGCCGTGATGGTGTATCCTCTAACAGTGAGCCAAAGTAAGTTCTTTGTCCCTTAAGTGATTTTCAGGTATTTGGTTGCAGCAACAAGAAAAGAAAACAACACACCACCCATTGTTGCTTGTTGGGTTTGCTTTGCTTCATTGGTTTTGAGATGGGTATCACTGTGTAGTCCAGCCTAGCTTTGAACACTTGTCTTTCCCTCGACCTCCTGAGTGATGGGCCTGCAGGCATGCACCACTCTGCTCAACTTTCCTATTGTTCATTCATAGCAGAAGATCACGTACTAATTATTGTAATATTTATGTGTTTGATTTATTGCTAGAATAAAACATAAACAGTACATATTAATCTAAATGTGCATTGTAATTATAATTAAACTGGTATCATATATAATTAAGGCTTTTAATATGTTAAGACAAGTGCTATTTCTTTCTGCATGTGTCCATTTTAAAGGTTGTTTTGTTTATATTCAATCCATGTTTATGTGTGTGAGAGCTTGTCTGTGTGTACACCATGTGTGTCCTCCTGCTCATGAAGGCCAGAAGGGGCTGTCAGATCTCCTATAAGGAGGAGTAGGTAGTTATAAGCTAAACACTGAGCCCAGGTCCTTTTCAGGAGTAGGAATCTCTCTTAATGGCTGAGCCATCTCTCTAGCCCTGCGTTAACTGTGTTTTATAAAATCAACTATTTTAGTTACTGTCTTAGTTAGGGTTTTACTGCTGTGAAGAGACACTTTGACCAAGGCAAGTCTTGTAAAGGACAGCATTTAATTGGAGCTGGCTTACAGGTTCAGAGGTTCAGTCCATTATCATCAAGGGGGAAACATGGCAGCATCCAGGCAGGCTGAGAGTTCTCATGGAGCTGAGAGTTCTACATCTTCATCTGAAGGCTGCTGGCAGAATACTGGTTCCCAGGCAGCTAAAAAAGGGTATTAAAGCCCACGGCCACAAGGCCACACCTCTCAACAGTACCACTTCCCGGGCCAAGCATATACAAACCATCACAGTTACAAAAGATTCTCTTGTTTCCAAAGAAATTTAACAATTTCCTATGTCTCTCTTGATCTACATCCAATTTTTGTGTACTTTTCTATGATTTCCTTAATTTTATTGTAATTTGTGTTCATAATAATTGGATTACATTTTTATAATTAAGTAAAACATTACAGCATATAATATATATTGTATGTGTGTATGAATATTCCATATTCATTAATCATTGATAAGCATTTAATCTGGTTCCATGACTTGTTGCTATTTACACATTTTTAAGAATTAGGGCTATTTTTGTTATCCCACAATTTGCAACATAACCTGTCTACAGACATGACCTTATATGTGCATCCATCTTCACTATGTTGGATATCTGTGTTTCTCTGTACTATGTGTATCTGAGATTTACAGCATGGTGTTGAGGGACATATATAGACAGTAAAGTGGTTACTATAGTGATGATAATTAACTGCTATCATCTCCCATAGTGACTTTTTTGTATGAACCAGAGCAGCTGAATAGAATCCCAAGTGCAACACAATTCTATTAACTTCCCTCCCAGTGCTGAACATTCACTTCTGAATGTATCTGTCTCTGTCTGCTACAGCAAATCTTTCACCACCCCCCATGTCTCCCTAGCCCCTCCCCTCTTCTCCCTTGCCTATTGCTCTGTCTGTGTGTATTTACCACAGTGTGGATGGGTCTGGGGGACCCTACGAGAGGTGAAACAAATCATCTTTTTTTCCTGCAGTTGTTTTCCTGCTGGAGTTTGTTAAGTCGTCCCATAATAAGCACTCTTTGTACATGGAAGCTCTACTGAATCCACAAGTATGTGCAATCTCTCTATGATACATTTAAATAAGTCCTGCCATATTACTTCTTCAAACCTTGGGATGAATGGCAGTCTTACCCTCCGTGGGAGCAGAGCCTTCTTGTTTCCTTGAAGTCTCCATACACGGAAGCAGTGCTTTTCAAACCACAAAATCATCATCAAAACTCCAATACTTATACTGTGTACACCAGACTCTTTCAGGAAGCGTTAGAGTTAGAACTCTGGGCTGCATTTCCAACCAATCAAACCCTGCTCCCCAGGGACTCCTTTTGTTGAAATTAGTTTGTCGTTTTCCAGAAGAATAGACAGTTGTCTCCAGACCAATCAAGAACAAAACACAGATGACTGCTGTCTTTTGCAGCAAACTAGGTGTCACTCTGCAGGGGGCTTCTTGGACGAGTTACACTGCACATTTAGTATCTACTGTGATGCAACTGTTTTGTTCTTTTTGAAATTTTATGTATTATTATTGTGTGTGTGTATGTGTGCGTGAATGTGTGTATGTATGTGTGTATGTGTGTGTGTATGGTGTATGTATATGATGTATGTATGTGTGTATTTGTGTATGTGTGTATGGTATGTGTATCTGTATGGTGTGTATATGTGTATGTATGTGTGGTATGTGTCTGTATGTATGTGTATGGTGTGTATATGTGTGTATGCATATGTGTGTAGTGTACGTGTGTGTATTTGTGTGTATGGGTGTGTGTGTGGTGTGAGTATTTGTATATGGTGTATACATGTGTGTGTGTATGTGTATATGTATGTGTATATGGTGCATGTATGTATGTGTATGTGTATATGGTGCATGTATGTGTGTATATGTGTATATGTATGTGTGTATGCATCTGTGTGTGGTGTATGTGTGTGTATTTGTGCATGCATGTGTGTGTGGTGTATGTGTGTATGGTGTATATATGTGTATATTTACATGTATATGGTATATGTATGTGTGTGTGGTATATGTGTGTATATATGTGTGTATGGTGTGTGTGTATGTATATATGAATATGTATATGATGTGTATATGTGTGTGTATGTATAATGTGTATGTATGTGTACATGTGTGTATATATGTGTGTATGCATATGTGTGAATGGTGTGTGTATGTTCATGTGTATTGTGTGTGCCTCTGTGTATGTGTGTCTGTGTGTGTATATGTCCATATGCATGCCGCAGTACATGAGTAGAGATCAGTGGAAAATCTATGGAATTGGTTCTATCTTTCCATCTTTAGTTGTTTTACAGAGATCTGCTCATATCTTCAGGAGATCATATGCCTTTACTTCCTGGAGCATGTCCATTGGCCCCATTTTTAAATGAGATTGATTTATATGCATGGATTAGAGAAGATACCTAAAGCATGGTTTGAACAGGTATGGTCCCCGTAGAGTCATGCATTTGAATGCTTGGTCCGTGAGTAGTAGCACTATTAGGAGGTGTGGCCTTATTAGAGTAGGTGTGGCCTTGCTGGAGAAAGTGTGTTAGTGTGGGAGCAAGGTTGGAGGTCTCAGTCTCCTCTTTGCTGCCTGTAAGATTCAGATGCAGAACTCTCTGCTCCTCTTCTACCATCACATCTGCCTGCCTGCCATCATGCTTCCCACCATGATGATAAAGGACTAAATCTCTAAAACTGTAAGCCAGCCCCAATTAAATGTTTCCCTTTATAAGAGTTGCCTTGATCATGGTGTCTGTTCACAGTACCCTAAGACCCCTATATATTATTACATTCAAACACAATCTAAAATAGTTTTCATCATATGATTCCAATTCTACAGACATATGCTGAATAACTCTGTGTGTGTGTGTGTGTGTGTGTGTGTGTCTGTCTGTCTGTCTGTCTGTCTGTGTGTCTGTCTGTCTGTGTATTCATCACACAAGACAAGGAAATCAGTACAGATACAGTTGAGGTACAAACCTTAGCACTGCGACTGAATACACAAAAAATACGCATAAGGCTTTTATAGTTTAAATTTGACAGCGAGCATAATTTGGTTTTTAAATCCAAGTTGCTGTTATAGGGATGACAAATTGAAAAGACAATGGAAACATCTTTGTTCTTACACAGGAGGTATTTGATTTGTTTTTCAATTTAGGAGAAACATTTTGATACACTCCAAATAAATGGTGACAGGCCATTTATTAAAAGTCTCAGAATACACTGGGTGGTGATCATACACTCCTTAATTCCAGCCCTTGGGAGGCAGAGGCAGGCGGACCTCTGTGAGTTTCGGGCCAGCCTGATCTACAGAGCAAGTTCCAGGACAACAGAAACTACAAAGAGAAACCCCATCTCAAACAAAATGAAACTTCTCAGATTCCTAACAATAGTTCCAGGTGCTCATCAGAAGGCTTGGTTAGTTAGTTTCAAGGGTCGGCACAAAGTGAGTGAAAAGGGTGGATTTGGGACAGGGAGGCTCACCAACCATTGAATACCTGAAGAAGAGATATCATATGGGCGGGCAAAAACATGGAACTTCTAACCACCCTCCCCCACCAAACACAGTTGGCTGCTAGTAGGTGAAATCAAGCCATCAAAGGCAGGGGGATACCCCCAAGCCCCAGAACAATCACAGGGGAAGGAGCAGAGATGTGGGAAGAGCCGGAAGTCCTACCAAAGCCTCTCCTGGTGCCTTTCTTTCTGGACACAGGCACTATACAGTCAACCTGCTTTAGCCTTGGGTCCTTCTCTGCTGGCTGATGCACTCTCTTCATGATTGCCTCCGTAACTCCCCTGGCCTCACCCTAACTGGAGTGAGAGACCTGACTGGGGAACAAATTATTTAGATTTTGAAAAAGCATGCCTTGGCCAAGATTCAGAGAAACTGTGGCCTATAGCATGTGCTCTGGAGCCCAGACACTTCCTAGTCATGCAATAAGCATACAACTTAGTCTTTCTACTCCCCGGGTCTCCCCTGCTGTAAGTAGGATAAGCATGGTTTGTTCTGAGGGATAAATGCATTAATGTACCTGGTATGTTGGAACGGTGCAAGACAAGTACCGGGTGATAACCTTGAGTTGTATTTGTTTTTCCTTTCGTTTCAGATTGATTTTGATAATGAGAACTGGGGGACACTGAGTCTTTCCAGTCTTGTAGAACTTTTTAGAAAAAAAATTACTATTACGTGTGTGTGTGTGTGTGTGTGTGTGTGTGTGTGTGTGTGTCTATGTGTGTCTGTGTGTCTGTGTGTGTGTGTGTCTGTGTGTGTGTGTGTGTACCATATGCATGCCTGGTTCCAGAGGAGGCCACAGGAGAGAATCAGATTCTCCAAAACTGTAGTTTAACATTCAAAGATGGATTATGTTTAGGGATTGCTGGGGTATGATCTGAAACAATAGTTTCATAAGTCACCTAATTTGTAATTTATTCTCCTTGGAGAAACATTAGAAGGTCCTTGCAAGGAACTGAGGAGATAATTCAGTTCCTAATGATGAACCTGAGTTCAGTTTCACCTCCCACTTTAAAAGCAACCTGTGATCACATGTTTTTGTAATCCCAGCAATAGCAAGACAGAGGTAGGCAGACACACCTGGGCCTCATTGTCAAGTCAGCCTAGTCTGGAGTTCTGAGTTCCAGAGGCCAGTGAGAGATGTTGACCCAAAAGCAAGATGGTTGGTCATCGTGAGGAACAAACCCAAATCTGACCTTTGGCCTCCACAGGCACATACTGGTATATACTGCAAGTGTATCACACACACACACACACACACACAGACACACACACACACACTCCATTTGGCACCTCACCTTTTCTCTCCATTAAAAAAAAAAAATGTTTCCCAAGTTATAACCAAGCCTCAGAGGCTGGCCTACTCCAGGCATCCCAAAGGGCTCCCTGCAAAGGTGACCCAGCCCCTGAAGCCCTGCTGCTGACAGTATGCACGTGTTTGCCTGTCCTCCTTCCCACCAGCCTGCGGTCTGAGGCCCTAGGTGTTCAATCATGTTCTTTCTGCTTGTAAATGTGGAAATACTCTGGGCATTTTACAGCTTTCAACTCCGCTGAGTCTGAATCTAATTTGAGAACTCCATCAGCCCATAAAAACGTTTACCAGCTCACAAACCTTTCACTGGCTATGCCCAGAATCACTGATGTCTCAATGAAAAGGCAGCTGATGACAGGTTGGAGTCTAGCGGAGGCCTAAGGGCACACAGTGTATTCGCACAGTCCCCAGATCCCTGTTTGTCCCCCAGTGTGTGGATAGTTACCACTTGGCGAAGGCCCAGAGTTGACTACTTGGTGCCGATTTCTTTGCTCCCAGCCTGGCTGGACCGCTGGTGTTATCTCCCCCACTTTCATTCTTAAGAAAATGTTTGCCATATGCTATCTTTGCCTTCATCTTTTTTCTTTGAAGTTACCTAAAAGGTGCTAAGCAAATGCCCAGGAACTTAGTCATTTCTGGATCCTGAGCCAGAAGACAGGAGGACATAGTCTTAGACAGGGCCACTGAGCCTGGCCCTGAGACTGACATGTTCTGAAAGAGGTACTGATGTGACAAGAAGCTTTAATCTTCTGTCTTCAAGGTCTAGGATATTGGCTGGAGGCAGTTCCTTCCAGTATACTAGACCAGAGATAAAACTATTTGGTCACCTGTTGCTTTTCCAAGGGCAGACAGGAAGACCCCAAGGATAACCTCCGAATCCAAAAAGTAGTGGTACTATAAACTCAAGGGAAAGCATGTGTGCTCCTCAATCTTTCCTACCCATAAGCCATCAGGGCACTGAGAGCCATCTCTCCCAGCATGCCAACGATGGAGCATTTATCTTCCTGCCCACAGTGGCACATTGTGGTTTTGAAGAAGTGTGTCTTTCCTTCAAAGTTCACTGATGTTTTCTTCATAGTCATAAATGTAAAAGCCAGTGTAAGTAGAAAATCCACAGTCCATGTATACTCTTTCAGTAGCCCCTAGGGAGCTCAAAGTATGTGTGTGGGAGTGGGGACTTCCTGTCACCCAGTGTTAAATGCAAAAAGAGTCATCCCACTTTCGCCATTCACTAGATCAGCAACCCTGGAAAAGTCACATAACTGTGTTAAGCCTCAGATTTCTCACCTGCAAAGTAAGGATAATTGTGTTTTCATTGCTGGGAGAGAGCTGTAAAAGAGGGCCAGGAAATAGGAACTAAACAAAGTGATGCACACATCTGGAACCTCAGTGTAAGGAAGTGTGTGTTCATTTATTCTCAGGCTAACAAGGAGCATCAGATATGTTTCCAATACAAAGGACTTTCTTCCCACTGTGCTTTGCTTAGTTGCTGTCGGTCCCATGCAAATTGCCTGCTATGACAGGGAGTTCCCCCACCCCCACAACCTTCCCTTCCACCAGACGTCCCAGACAACATGCAGAGAGTGCCATTAGATGATCTGTCTCATCTTGAATGGACATCATCCCTTGTTCATATCCCTCTTCATTCTGCAGTAACCACAGTGCATCACACTGTAAATTACCATGGACGTGTCCTTGAAAGTAATTCCTTACTTTACATACAGTGTCACAAATAGTGAAAAAACCTGGACATGTCATCTTGCCCGAGTCATAGATTCTGTTTTCTGAAAATCAAATCTAAGCATGGCAATCTTGAGTTTAAATGAGCCATCAAACCTTAAGAAAGTACCTTGGTTTAGTCAGAGAGGGCACTTCTAGCCCTCAAGAGACTGGAGGCCCCAGGGAGTTTAGAGGTCTGGTGAGGTGGGGGTGGGGGTGGGGGTGGGGGTGGGGACATCCTCTTGGAGACAAGAGGGTGGTAAGGAGATGTGGAATGTGGAATAGTCGAGCGTGGACTGGGAGGGGAATAAAATCTGGAGTTAAAGTAAATAAATAAATAAATAAGCAAGCGGTTGGAAAAAAAAGAAGGTATCTTGGGAATTGATCCTGAGCCAGTGTGTGAGCTGAATGAGCCCTGAACCCAGGCATTACCACCTTTACATACCCTATTAGAAGACTTCACTGTTCTACAGATAGCCAAAGATTCAAAACACTGCTGATCTTCTAAAGCACCGGTGTGGTTCTCATGGGATCCCAGTTCTCATGGGATCCCCCGGCAGGAAGGTTACTGTAAAGGAGCAAAACTGGTCTCTCCAAGCTCTCTGCTTCTCCTGCTCACCATGTGGTCCTCCTTGTCCTCACCCCTACTATGATGTCACATCTGCCATGAAGCTTTTGTCCCAGGTTCTGCCACACTGCTTAGATTCTCAGACTTCAGGGCTAAGTAAGCTTTACTGTGTTAGTTACCTGGCCTCGACTGTTTTGTCACAGCAGTGCAGAGTGGGCTGATTCACACGTTACAAGTCAAGAAACTGGGAACACAGAATTAGTTGTAACTGTAAATGTAAAACCCTAAGAATTCGGGTTTCAATTCGGCAAGCTAGCTGAAGAATGTGTTCCTACATGGTGTTGCCTTTCAGTATGTCGCAGTCCCCTCTTCCCCTTCCATCAGATGGCAGAGGAAAGGGATATTGCTGGTAGCTCTGAGAAGGAAAGGGTATCATAAAATAATAAAATGGGAACCTCAACTTGCCTTCAGAGTGGGTTCAGAAGCTTTTTAGGATAATTACTGCCATGCCAGAACATACATCCATACACTCATCTAATTATAAGTCATCTGAAGCTCTCTTTGTACGAGTACCTCACATGACCCTCAAAACCATTCCATACAAGCTAAGTGTTGAGCAATTGACAATGGTCTTCAAACTTGCCTATTATGGAGATCCAAACTAAAGCTGAGTCATTCTTTTTTAATTAATTTTAATTAATTAATTAATTTTTTAAAAACAAAAACCCAAACGTTTGATTTACCAAATGAAAACTCAAGAGCCAGATGTTGTGATGAAAGCCTGCTAGAGCAAAGAAGCAGAGAAAGCATCCAGATGACTTTCCTAACCTTCCTACTCCACTGACACCCCAGAAAGAGCACGCCCCCTTTCCTTCTCCACATTGCCTTAAATACCCTTCAACTCAAAGACTATCCTTTTTCTTTCCTGGGATTTCTTTTTCTCTTTTTTTATTAGTAACTTTTTTTTTTAAAAAAATGTTAATCAAAGGCTTTATAAGTTTGGTAATGCTCAATAACAAGATGCCCATATAATTCAAAGTGTAACCCAATACCCAACCTAGATATACCAACTATCTTTGACTGGCAGAGACATGCAAACATCTGCCTCCATGTCCCCACCTGCCTCATCTCCTAGCTCCTCTTCTCCTTCTCCTCCTCCTCTCCTTACTCCTCCTCTTCCTCTCCTTACTCCTCCCACCTTAGCTCCTCCTACATATCACCCTTCCGGTTAAAATAAAACTTTTCTCAAGCCGAGTCATTCTAATATAAGTATCTCTACCTCTTAACTTGGTACCAGGTAAATGAGGAGATCTTGGCATGTAGACCCACTGCAGTCTCTACAGATCCTTGAATCTCTTTGCTTTCATTAGGTTGGCAATGAACTATCAGCAAGAAACAGAGCAGAAAATAATAAAATAATAATAATAATAATAATAATAATAATAATACAACCTGTTGCCTTTATTTTATTTTTTATTTGAACATCAAATATGTGGAGAAGATGGTTTACAGGAGCTTGAGCATCCCACTGGATTCTTTGCCGTTTCAAGGTGCAAAAGAGGCTTACAAGTGTGTTTCATTAAAAAAAGCAAAGCTGCTGTGACGAAACAGAATCACATCAATAGCAGTATGCGTCAGAAGAGTGTAGTAACCCACCGAACACAATTGGGCACCTGTGCCTTTCCTCATAAAACAAGAGCTCTACACTAAAGAATACGTAGTACACAGAAAGCATTGTTTGTAAGCTGTGAAAGAACATAGACTGGCATAATGTCACTTAGTAATTCAAGTCTCGATGACCAATGACCTCTCTGTGAAGACAAAGGGGTCCATGTTCTAGGCACCTGTTGATGGGACTGTTGCCATTTCCAGGGTGCACAGCTCCATACAGAGACACTAACTATGGGAATGGAACATGGCAGCATTTACACGTTTGAAAAAGTTCAGGCACATTCGGATGCAAAAGAAAGGGGGAGGGAAGCAAATAGAAATTTCTCCTAAGTCTCTGAAACATGGTGCAAAATTGAGACACTGCCATAATTGATACAGCAGTCACTTAGAAAGCAAGTCTAAAGGACTTTAAAAGAGACCACACTTTAATTTAAATGGATAAGATATTAAGCTAGAAATAGAGCATACTCACACGAATGAAAAGATGGATATTTGGGACCACAGGTAGATGTGTTTGCTCCAGTTGAAAGAGAGTAAATTGTCATGGAGTTAATCTAGGAAGTGCGCAGTGTAAGCTGGATCAACCTCCCAAGACTTGTACCAAAGAGAATCATGATTGCCTTATGCGCTACTGTATGATGTTCTAATTGCCTTTAGAAGACTTAGGTTCCCCAAGCAGGTCTGACTGTGAGTATTAGACATTACTACGGTCCTAGTATTCATTCTCAGTATCCACAGTACATCTCAGAGTTGCAAGGTATGAGTAGGAAGAGATTTGTAATTGACTTCATGCAGGTGTATGGGTAACTCCAAACCAATGGCTGGAGTCAATGACTTTTCAATGTATAAAACTTCAAAGTATGGACACCACAATGTGATTAAAAAGAAATTATCATTAAGTCGCTTATTTGTTCAGCCCCAAAGGCATAAGATATGGCATAGAAAAATCATATCTCCAATGTTGCCAGGGAAATCTATCAAAGACACGATTTCCTTGGGGTCTAGACTTCGTCACCTATATTGATAGGGTCTTTTCTTTGGATGACCAGAATCAAATCAGCAAGCTAAACAATGGCTCACAGAAACTTAGGCAGACCCTGTGCTGGATTTTTCTTTGGATTTCACTGCTGCTGCTACACTCTTCCTTTGAACTCAAGCCACCATTTTGGAAATTGCTGCCAATGAAGCTAGTTATTATTTTATTACAGTGCAGACAGAAGTGAAATTCTGAAACCTGGGACATATTCAGGATGCCAGAATAATTTCCATACACTTTATTCCCATTTTCTCACCTGTTATTCAAATTCCCACATCTCCCTACCCACTTCATGCTGACTCTTTGGGTAGATTATTACATTCAACTTTTAAATTATCTCCAGGTGAGGAGGAAAGTACAGGTTTGCCTCTCTAGCATGTCCCCAATGCCCCAACACACTAGGAGCTAAAAGACGTCAGCTGCTCAAAATTGGCACTTCAGATAAGGGTAAAAAGAGATTGCCAAACATTGTTTGAAACTTGTGGGCTAACACTTCAGCTGTCTGATGTTCTCTGCCCATTTCAAACTTATCATAACATGAATACAAACACAGTAGATGGGGTAGTGTAAAACCCTCCACTAGAGTATTGTTTGGATTTAGCTGGTATTATATCATCTAAAGTCCTAGAAGGTTTTTTTTTATTATTTTTGTTTTTATTTTTGTAAAAGAAAAATCTCAGTATAAACATTAAAAAGAACCCACTGACCCATTAGCTACTGTCCAAAAATATTACTACTGATATTTTGGTAAAAGCAAAATTAGCTGCCCTGAATAATTTTCCTTCTCAGGCAAAATCTCTGCTACATAAGATTGTCTGTCATTCAACATCCAACAATAGGCATGTAGATTAGTGCTATTTTGTCTACTGTGGATACAAAAGTTGATATGAAATGTGATCTTCATTTAAATGAAAATCACCAGGCTTTAGGCATTAATAACTGCATACATGACACAGTAGTTTGAAAAGTCTACCAAAAAAAAAAAACCTAAATATTTTCCCTTGGTTTTTGCAATATTAACCCAATCAAATTAAAACTCAGAACAGAACTATTACATTCAATTTGTCCAATAAACAAGCAATTAAATTTCAACAAAAATATATATTATACTATATAAGGTGCTTCTTAAACAAACATAAACAAAAGAGTTAGGTTCTTAAACATGTTCTTAAAGCAGATATATAAAATTGTCTCAGAATTTGATGAACAAGTATGAGAAATTTTTTAAAAAAGAAGAAAAATTTGGCTTTCCCAGTTTCCCTCTTCTTTGGTAGTCAGTTAACTGGAAGAGCAGAAATTAACGAAACCCACCATTCCAAATAGGACAGACCAAGAGAAGCCTAGCCATTCACCTAGGTTTTTGGCTAACCCATCACATCTCAATGGAGTTCAAATTATAGATTACGAATTCGGGGATAGAAAACAAACTTCCATTTTGGTTAGGAAAAGGAAGTAATCCTTAGTTGTACTAAAGAGACAGAGACCCCAGAGTCCTTTCGTGGCTGTGGCTAGCATAAGCCTTTCTTTTTATCCCCTTTTTCAAAAGACTTTCACGACCCATTCTGGTCCTTCATCTTCTCAGGTTTATGAAATTTAAGAACATGAACTGTGTTGAGGAAGGCATTTTTCTCCCCAAGGCCTCACGAGCTGGTTTTCAGATGAGTTCTGAATACTTAAGCACATTCTAGTCAGAGCAACTTCTCAGCATCTTGAGTCCTAAGTGCTCCGAGACCTTGTCCCCGTGCCTGTCCCCAAACTCCCAGAGCATCTACAGGAATACAGGTATCTACTGTCACCTCTTCCAATCAGGCTCATACCTGAAATGTCAATGAAGCCAGCCCACAGATCCTAGGGCAACCTCAGGGTGCATTGTGGGACCTGGGAAATGAACCCCTGGGAAGCTGCTGCCCTGGCCAGGTCATTCTCCATATTTCTTCCTTACTTTCCTTCTTGTTCAGACTCCTCTGAGTCACAGTCATTACCAGTGTATTATTTGCCTCCTGCCCTAAGAATAAAACTAAACAAACCACAAAATTATCACCAGCTTGCAGCTTCATTGTGACTGCCCTTGGTTGATCTACATGGTAACAATTTAGGGCAATTCACATCAGGGAAGAGACAAGGCTAGTATCCTGTCCTGAAGAACGTTAGATTCACTGGAATGGGTCCCAAGCCGCCTTTACTGCAAGCCCCAGGGGGCATAAGGATATTAAATAAAATGAAAATCAAATAAAATCAACACACCCTACAGCCCTCATGAAGGAGAATAATTCATTTCAGGGTGTTGACTGTAATTGACTTTCTGGTTCCCACCAGTCATGGGAAGTAAGAAATGTCTAGAACCCATGATGTAGTGCTCAGCAGCTGACACTTTAGAAGCCAGAAGGTGGACCAGATTAAGTTGATATGCTCTTGACAACTGGGGGAAATCTTCCTTTCCTGTGTGCATCGTGTATTCCTATAGGGGCTCGAGATTTCCCTTTAATAAAGTCACATGCTGCTATAGGAATGCAAGGGGGTGCTAAAGATCTCACGAGATAGCTTTCTCAATGGCTTCAATTAAAGGAGCCACTTTGAAGTCTTTGCTGAGGCTTACTCTTGGAGCCTTTACGAAGTGCTTATTAGAAGTGAAATGTTTACTCTCTAGGCTTGGGTCTCAACAAGTATCTTCAATCAGTTATCTCAATTCATTCATGAAGACTGAAGACTGAAGACTATAAGAAGCCTCATAGTTAGTGATGTAGCAAGGGGGAAAGAGAGCCGTTACCAAGATTTAGCCCTGGAACCCCTTTTGGCTGTTCCCAACAGAAGACATGCCACTAAGAACTGAGCAAGCAAATAAATGGCCACTCATACTAGAAAGCCACTGGTGGTGGATGCATGCCAGAGTGTATGCAGGAGACAGAATTCTGCTAAAGTCATACATGACATGGGTAAAATGTTGCAGGGATTCGCAGAACCTTGAGGGGGAGAAGCCTGGGAGCTCTCAGATCGTGTTGGGGAAGCCCTCTGCTTCCGGGGGTATGTAGTAGGTTTGTAAGGAATGTGCTGAAGTGGAGCTGGTGGTGGCCAGCTGGCTCTGGCTGGGCTCCTCTGGGGGCACTCCCATTCGACTGACTGGAGCATGAAGGCGGTGAGCATCCAGCATCTCCAGCAGCAGGTCATAGAGGGGCACGACGTTCTTGCATTTCATGTTGTAGAGATGCTCCATACCTTTGTTACTGGAGGAGAAGGGACAGAGAAGGAACTACGTCAGATCATGGCTGAACCCCCAGGAGAGCTGAAATAGGGAGGATGATGTATGAGAAACTCCAAAGGCACTTGTGAGCCATTTTTTAAAACCTACTTAAGGATTCATTTTAGGATGACAACTGTAGAAGTGTAGGGGCTTCAGAGACCCCAGACTGGGACTCATGTCTATGTATTTTCATTTCCTCCATCCTATAAGGGCACCTATCCCCACAATCATACTCCTCCTCCAGCTTCTTTTAGTGGGTTTTCTATGCATTTTCCTCTCTATGATGTAACCGATGTTGAATGTCAACTTGACAAGCTCTAGATATCTGTGGGTGTCTACAGGATTGCTTCTAGATTACATTAATTGAGGTTGGAAGGCCCACCCCTAACATTGGAGGAATTGTTCTATGGGCTGGGGCCCTTCCCTGAGCTTTTCAGTGGCTTCCTATTATATTCAGAAATTAAAAGTCAAATTTTCTATCTAGGCTTTCTGAGGACCAAATGACCTGCCTTCATCTTCCTCACACAGGGCCCTGAGTGCCATCCTGCACAAACACTCAGTCATTGGTCTTTGACTTGCTCCTTAATGAAATGAAGACCTGTAGAGACCTAGAGAACATGACATTCTGTTCTCTTTTCCAGAATAAATTTCCACAGAATCTTCAAATGCCTCTAGTGACCAAAAGACCTTTGTTGCACCATGGCAATGGTTCAGTCTCTATTGCTCAGGCGTTTCCTTCCACATGGCCCTAACTTCTACTGTTGCCCAGAACGGTTAATGCTGCTCACAAGAGGAAACATGGAAGAAAGGGAAAAGAGAAAAATGCAGGCAAATGGCTTTTCTCCTTTTTCCTTGTTTCCTTGTTCCTCTCTGCCCTCTCTGCCACACGGGCAGTGAAGGCAGGAAATCATAACTCTTCCATGGCTTGACATTTTTTAATAAGGATATCTCCGGGTGTGATGGCACACACCTGTAATCCTGGTGCTGGGGAGTAGAGTAAAGATTTCAAATTCAATGCTAGCCTAGGTTGTTTCAAGGAAACAGTGCGAACTCATCTCAAAATAACCAAAATTAGAATAAAACAAACTTGACTACAGCCTTGTATATCATGAAGAGGTAGAACTAAGAAAATGTTCTAATAATTTTTATGTTGTTGGTGGTAACAAGCCAGCCCAGGTTTGATTGGTGCCATGAAAACACATGAGAACCATCAAGAACTGAAACTCAAATTCAATCACATATTTAAGTGTTCTTGTGTGTGTGTGTGTGCGTGTGCGTGTGCGTGTGTTTGTGCGTGTGTTTGTGTGTGTGTGCTGTTTTTTGTTTTTGTTTTGTTTTTCCTTTTAATTTAAAGCACCACTCGAATTTAGTTCCTGGCCCTGTCATTGTCTTTCTTCAACAGTCTAAGGAATCACATTTATAGTCAGATACAATCTGAAATCTGAACATGTTAAATTATCTATGCTATGGCCCTAACCCATGATTAGGGTCAGGCTAACAGCAAAAGACTCCTATGACTCAGATTGCCTGCAGGGAGCCAATCTGGACAAAACCAGTATTTTGGAGAGCCATATGAGTGTGTATGAATGACACCAAGAGAGGGTAGAGAGAAGTTCAAACCTTTGAGTAAAAGAGTCACCTACCCTTCATATTTCACAATTGAAAAGATCTGTGTCACGCCATACCCTCTGCAATACATTGTCAGTAAAAGCAGCCATGACTGGTGTTTATTGCTTACTAATACTGATAGGCCATGAACATAATGGGTTTGTAAACTCATAGAAACCTTATCAACAACTGAAAAAATTCAGAGGAGTCATGTGCTTTCTATAAATCCCTCAAAGGATATGTCATCATGTTTTCTTCAAGGAGAAACTTACTCTCACAGCCATGTATTTTGGCAGCATTATGTTCTTCTGAGCTATTCTCTGCTTCCTTCTCTATGATACCATCAGAAGAAAGGGAAGAGAAAAAGAAGACATGCTTCCCTTGAATGTGACCACCTAGTTGTGGTCCACTATCTAGCATATGGGACTTAGAACATTATCTTGCCTAGATCATAAAACATTACTAGACATGACATAATCAAAGTGTTAAGCTGGTTTGGCTCAAATGGATTGGCTTTCTTGTGTCTCTGTTGATACTAGAATATGTCCTAGTTAAGCTGGGGTACAAGAAGAATGGTATGCATAAAACAGAATCATCTAACTGGGGCTTGATGCAGGCCTGCTACCTGTGTCACAGAGATGTATAAGTGAGCCCAGCTGAGATCCTCCAAGGACACCCAGTCAATCTGCAGTCAGCAGTGGTGCTACATAAATGACTTGAGGAATAAACGTTATGGTGTGGCTTCAATTATGAAGGACACCAAGAAAGATAATTATTATGAAGGACTGTATCAGAAGGAATAACATAAACAAAACAAAGGGTGACATGTTTTATTGAAAAGCAATAGGAAACCCCTGTAAGGATTAAAATATGAAGATGATAAGATCTTGATTTATTTCAAAGTGAGCATTCTGGTGGCTTCTTAGGGGATGCAATGGAAGAGATTGAGATTAAGAAACATATTAGGTCACAGATTAGAGTAAGAACAAAGGAGGTCATAGGAAGCCTTTGATAGCTATGGATGCGCCAATGTTGACTCTGCATGAGGGTTTTTTTTCTTTTTTTTTTTCTTTTTCCTTTTCTAACCCCAGGGCTTTCTTGTTCAGCGTTCCCTAGTGTAGGTCAATAAGAAGTAATACTTGAACCATAACAGATGTGCCTGAAGCCCTGAGAGATGGCTTATGCTCACATCCTTTGATTGACACATCTCTTCTTATTGCATGTGTTTCAAACTGCCACTGCATATCCTTTCAGCTAAGGTGCCCTCCCTGATGCTTGTCCAATGTTCCTGCCGGGTTCAGTGCTCCTTCTTCTGTCCTCCCCTAGCCTTTTGGTTCAGACATTTTTTTTTCTAAAGGTACTTTGCCTACTTAGCAGCCTGTCTTGCTTTGGCTGTCACATAGAGTTGGTTGGGTCAGCATCTTTTATCTCTACTGCAGAACCCAGGGCTGCCTCACCTCATGTGCCGGATATGGGAAAGAATGAGGAGGAGCTGGGCCAGGCGGCGATGCTGCTGCTGCAGACTTAGGCCAGCTTTGGCCATCAGGTGGATCAAAGTGTCTGTGATCTTGTCCAGGACACGGTGGATGTGGTCTTTCTCTTCCAGAGACTTCAAGGTGCTGGACAGAAATGTGTACACTCCTGAATACACAGAAAGAAAGAAAGAGAGAGAGATTCAAAAAGAACAGTCATGGAGACAGAAGCATTTTTGGGATGCCTTGATGGGCCAGGGAGCTTCCTCTGACGCTTGTACAACATGGAGAATAGAGTGGACATGTTTGACACATCTGACAAGAGATTACGTGGCATTCGTCATGAATATGCACATCTTTCAATATCAAGAAGCCAGGATGGCCTCTTGTGTCTAATCCAAGATTCTCTAAAAAGGACTATTGATATTGCAGCCATAATGGTAGCATGACCATTCCTTCTTGGGGAGATCTAACATCAACATGAAGTGTTCATTCCGTGATGATCACAACCTCAAGAGGAAACCATCATTGTTTCATGGGAGGGACAGAGAAATGTGCTACTCACAAAGAGAACATAAGTGGTATGTTGGGATACTTAGGCTGCACTCAGTATGCCAACTCCACATCTGGTAATGATCAGCAGACTGTCCCCAGGAAACACAAGACACCCCTTATAATAAGTTCACAAGTCGTTATGAGTAATTGGCTAAGTGATTAGAAGGTAATTGCTTGAGGTGGAAGTTATTTTGCTTCTACATATATTTGCTTCCACTAAAATAAGTCTACACATATTTTCGTCTTTACAGAAGAATGTGTGACATGGGTGTGGCCAGAAGACTTTAGGAACAGCTGTTTTTCCTGCCAGGCAAGTATGTCTTCTCTTGACTTTCTATCGCCTCTGCAGAAGGTCGGCTATGCAGAGCCCTTCATGACGTTCATTTCCTCTGATCAGCAGCAGTCCTTAGTTAAGCAATCAGAGCCCCACTCTAGGGAGAGAAGCAAGGAGGCCATGAAGAGTGCTAAGAATGATGGGAAGGAGTGCTGAGAATGATGGAAAGGCGGGAGGGAGCATGGTGGTTGGTCTCAGTTCTTCTCTCAACTCCATTTGCCCTCTGTGGTGGAAATAAGCTCCTCTATCCTAACTACATAGCCTTATGGAGCACACATGTTGCTGGATTACCACTTGGGTTAGGATAACACAGCAGTGTGGTTTCATACTTTCTCTGCTTATCCTGCTAACTAGATCTTATAACTATTTATAAGAGCACCTTCATGTTAAAAGCTCCAGGGTATTATCGCTCACTGACATACATGCTGATGTTGTGACAAGTGACAACCTGAGGGTTGAAAATGAAGAAAATATCTATACTGAGAAACTCATAGTAAACAGTTGTAGCTGTCCAGAGTAGAAAATGGCCATGTTTAAAACAAACAGAAAACAGAACAAGACTGGCCCAAATCTTGGCTGGTGTGGATCTCAGGAGAATCTTGAAGCTTCTGGCAAAGACAGGCACATTTGATCCACAGTAGATACTGCACAGAATGCCAAGCAGGCTATGGCCTAAGAAAGAAACTGTGCATAAATTATAATGTGAGTCCCAACCTTTATCTTTCTGACCTGTTGTCTTCTTAAATGCCCATGCGTTCTCATTTACTTTGGTGGATTATGTCCCACTTTTGACTGTATTCCCTGTTCTCTGGCCACAGAATACTGGACACTGTCCTATGCTATAGTTTGAACTGCTCACTATCTACATTTCAACGTTGGAACCTTTTATTTCTTTAAAAACAAAAACCTGAAAGGTCATTTCTTTAATCAGAAATTTTTTATGTTACAAAGACAATATACGATCACAAGGGGGATGCTTTTTAAAATTGTGAAGGTCAAAAAGAATAAGCAAGATCAATAGTTGGAGGGCCTTTTGGGAACTGTTACATGATGATATATATTCTTGACATATTTCCACTAGCAGCTTCCTTGTGGGCTGGTCAGGGTAGACTGAAGAGTCTGTTGTTTTTGACTCGTCCTGTTTCCTAAGACATCTCAGCTCAACTTTGCTGAATTGCTGATTACATTGCTCTCAAGTAGCTACATGGGTGAGGACTGCATTAAATATCTGCAGAAAGATGAATGCACGAGTCTCTGGTTTGTGTTGGGGATCTCGGACCCTCCGGGTAGAAACCTACTGCAGACTCTTTTCAATGCTGGGAGCCAAGTGCAGAGACTTGTGTCTATTAAAGAGTTTTCCCCTGAGCCTGTAACCCACTATCTCTTTTTAATTTACTTCTCAGCTTATTTTTATCTTTACTTCATGAAGGTCTAATTGAATAAGGTGTAACTGTAGACTGTTGACAAATATCTCAACTCATAACGCTATCATCCAGCTTAAAGTGTGAAGCATCTCAGCTCCAGAAAAAGTCTGTCGTGCCTTGTTCCAGGCTAATGAAGCCATTTGTCCTTACCCAGAACATCTACTCTTCTGCTCATGCCGGAAATCAGTATTGTGTATGAGAATATTGCCCACCATTTATATGGGACTTATATTCTTATTTTTTTGCAAGTTACCACCAGGTTAATGTAGTAAATTGCTTCTATATTCTGAAGCTGAGATGGGCCCTCACCCCTAGTATAAAAAACTAACCATTTCCTGCATTTCATTGGGTCCCTCTTTATCTCTCAATGCACTACAACATGTAACATTTGAAACCCAGTGTTTCAGGAAGCCACAGATAAATCATGAGGGTCAACACTTGAAATGATACCATGGTATATCCCAGGGTCCATCTGAACTGTCTTCTTGTTCACAAGCTTATACAATCTTTTTTTTTTTTTTTAATTAGATCACCATCTGACCCTCTTAAAAAAATCTCTCATGCACCAAAAGAATATGGTTCATACACATTATTTTTAAAGAATAAATAAATACATTGTCTGAGAAATCACCCTTGGTAGAGAAGCTTTGTAACCTGGATCTTGTGCTTCTGCCGTGGGTCTCTCTCCTTATTGCTAGGCATTGCTAGTGTTAAAATCGTACTTTAGATATTCTTGTGGATTCAGTATTACTGTAATGTATATTCATTAACTATAAAACTGTTAAGTTATATACACATATACAGTTATATGTACATGTTGTTTCCTTAAAAACTGTTACATTACTTCTGCAGTGAAACTGACGAACAGCACATTTTAGAGATTTGCTTTATAAAGATAGAGGCATGCCTGGGATACATTCTGCCTAGATTCCATGTGGACCGGTGACAAAGAAAGAGGGAATCCATCAGAAAGTAAAGTAAGTGTCGAGTGGTCATGGGGCTAGCTTGGACACTGCAGGTGGCAGGGAGGTGTGCACACCTTGCTGGACAGGTGTCAGGGCTGACCTCAGCCAAGCTCCCCATGGCTCTGCCTCTTATATTCTGTGTGTCATCACTGACATCATTGTCTTGTCTCCTAGAAGCCTTATCACAGAATGAACGGCCTGAGAACCTGCCCAGCCCCCTAAACCTGAGTTAGTCCACACTGAGTGATGAAATTTCAAACTACTTCCTTTTTTGTTTCCACCCAGGACACTGGTTCCATTCAACAGTAACCCTTTCTTGTTCAAGAAAACCTTACAACATACCATCTAATAGCTTGGGGGGTTCTTGCCAAGGAAGGTAGTCCCCACAATCGTTTCTTTTTACACTGTGCACCATGTGACAAAACACACTTGTGCAAAACTTCAGGAGACTCTATAGCCAGCATAGTTTATTTTGATTTTTTGTTTTGTTTTGTTTTTTGTTTCTTTGGTTTTGGCTTTGTTTTGTTTTGTTTGGTTTGGTTTAGTTTGGCTTTCAATGCAAAGAAAAAGACGTGACACTCTGACTTGGCGAGCCATTTTTTCTTTTGGGCTGCCATTTCTGGGTTCTCACACAGTGCACACACTTGTCTGGGTTCCTTCTTCCAGCAAGAACCTATTGAGAACCTATCACGTTATCTGACAGGGATTCCAAGCTTTATTTCCTTTGAAGAGTTAATATTTCAACAGAAGATTCTGCCCATGGAGAGAGAATTATTTTTTTAACGCCGACTCCCAGAATGGAGAACATCCCTCGAGTAAGCCTGTTTTTCTAGTCCTGCTTTGGCACCAGATCAACTTATCATCTTATCCTTGTCAGCAGGCACTTCCTAGCTGTGAAAATATACATCGAAATAAAAATACAGTCCTGTCCAAACGCCAGTAATTGACAATAGCCACCATCATCCTTTTGGACTCTCCTGGCAATACATAGTCCCTGTTTGCTGCCTGTTGCCTTAAGGAGCTGTTTAAGAAACAAAAGCCACCCAGAGTCCAGAATGCTTCAGGTGCTCTGGCAACCACTGTTAATAAGCATGAGCACAAGAAAGCTGCTGGCTGATCTGTGTCTCAGGTGATTTCTCCCATGCACTGCACCACTGTTTCCAGAAGCCAGGGGCCATCGTGTATAGAGTAAGGGCCTTTGGGAAGACAAAACAGGCCAGGCTTTAGCCACTTTGCAGTCTGTGCCAAACCCCAAAGCTGGAGGGTCTGTCATGAAGCATAGTTAGCAGACAGAACACATCCTGCCACCACTAGGGGAAAGAAGAGGAGTCTATAGGGGATGTAGTAAGAGGAGATAATGACAGAAACCACAGGGATACCCTCAAGTATAAGGGACTTGTGTATGTGTGTATATATGTGTGTGCCTTCATAAGTGCATGCATGTGTGTATGTGTGCTTGCACAAATACATGTATGTACACATGTGTATATATGTGTCTGTGTGAGAGAGACAGAAACAGAGACAGACAAACAGACAGACAGACACAGACACACAAACACAAGAGAGAGTCTGGGGTGTGAACTTTGTACATCACACACGCTGGGCAGCACTGCTACTGAGCAGTATCTGCAGCCCTCCAGCCTCACATTTTGGCTTGAGACAGGATTTCACCCAGCTGCCCAGACCAGCCATGAATTTACTGGGCTATCTGCACAAGCTGGAAACCTGGGAGCCTCCTGATTCAAATGTTTTAGTAGCTAGGACTATAGAACTACAATACCAGGGCTGCCTAGAGGCGGCATTAGAGATAATGTAGTTTTTCTCAGGCTCTGGTGACCTCAACCATCCCCTATTCTACTGCACCACTTTTTCAGGTTGTCTTTTGCATCTAGGCCTCACAGGAACCACACCCTTTCTATTTTTCAGCTTCTTTCCACCCAATGGAACCATCTAGAAGTTTGAGGAAGACTAAGCACACCCATCCCTGGAAATGCCCAGGAGGAAGCTTAGGCAACAGCTTCCCCTGCCATTGATCTCCACTACAGAGGCTCCTCTGACTGCTGGGAATAAGAGTGCTGAGACCTTGGGCTTACCAGCTGCTGGAGGCCAAACTCTTCCAGCAGGGCAATCTTAAATTTTTTTTTCTAAAGGAATAATGTAGAGTGACCTTGGGAAGGTTCTTCAATCTACAGCACCTTGATTTAAAAGAGAAAAAAAGCAGGAATGATTCAAAAGATGATCACTAACAGAGTTTTAAGTCACCTGGACCAGAACTGTTACTCAGCTTCGATCAGGCTTAAGTCATAGTGTTCATGGACGACTGAGTGATGTATCAGCACATGGAGGTTCCCAACAGAGAAGCATTTCTACAAGCACTGTCTTTTCTCATTAAGGCCTTGGAGGCAGACCATGATATTATCAGTCCCTGTTGGCTCTCTGGTTCACCTTTGATTGGCATTTGTTTGAGTGGCAGTGCTACTCCTGACCAGGTCTTGGGTCAGTAGGGTGGTTTAAATAGTTGCTGCTGCTATTTAGCAGGAAGAATTATTCTAGATCTTCTACAAAGTATTAGTCAGACAGTCCCAGGTACTAGTTTTTTCCCTAAGCTGTACATCTCTGGAAAGTCCTGTTGCATGATATATATAAATACAAATTTGAAATAAACATTTGGAAAGGAGAGCTGGGATTCACTGACAGAACACTTGACTACCATGTTCAAGATCTTGAATTTGATCCTTAGTTACACATACACAAACACACATTCATATGCACAAGCATATGCATGACCTCTCAAAAAATGTAGTATACAAATGAGTTTATAGTGAAGAAAGTTATTAAGAATGTCCTCACAAGAGTAGGGCCTCATGAAGATCTACCCCTAGCTGAGGAGTTACTGGCAATTAGTGGTCCTGGTGATGGCAGGGGTAGCCATTTTTTTTTTTAAAGTGATGTAGCCATGAGTAAGCTTGCCCATGTTCTAGTAAATAACCCTACATCCATGCCCACATAAGCAACCCTAATTAAACTCAGTGAGTCATTAAAAAATACATTAAAGTAAGAGGGGGCTGCTAGGAAATAGAAGGTGTTGAGAGAAATGGAAGGAGGAAATGGAGAATGGGAGGTGATAGGGTAGATCAAAATATATTACACACGTGTAAAATTTTCAAAGAAAAAATTTAAGATATTGAATTTTAAAAAACAATATTTGATGCATTATTTCAACTGGGGGTACCATGTAAATGCCACACCTGTACGTTTCCTTGAATTGATTTCAGTGTCATTGAGCAGATACTACAGACATGACAGCATTAGTTGTAAAAATGAATAGAGGAAATGTTCACTTTTCTAAAGAAAAGTAGAGCCAAAAATTATAAAATACCATACACTGATAAAATATGTGTTCTTGACTCATACATTCTTAAATTTTTTATAATAATATTTTGTATAATTTAATAAGTAAATAACGTTTAATTTATAATTTATTAATTTAATAAATAATTATCCTGGTATCCATATCTGGTTCTGATTTATCATGTCATGAATTCCTTGGGCAGAAAGCTTCAGATTATGTTTATATCCAAGTGTTCCTTGTAATGATCACATTTTTGCACTTAAAAAAATACTTTTGCCAAGCCTTGTATATCTGCCCCGAAGTATATAGCTTTAGCATTTTATTTTAAGTGAGTTTACTATAATTTCTCCTTTGTATACAATATGAAAGCTCACTGATTTATCTTCAAATTATTAATATCTTAGAATCTCTTGTGAAGCTTTACAAGAGGCAAAGTTTCCCAGGCTCCATCAAAGTCTGATAATTTTGAGCCAAGGGTGGGGTCTGACAAATGTGCTTTAACGAAACCCTGCAATGGCCATTCATGCCCAGCTGGAATGACAAGCCACATGGCTGCCTTGAATTTTACATCTTGTGACCATCAAAAGGCAAACTCTTGACAATGTGGAGTCTATTAATATTCTCTGAAAAATATCCTATCATCATACATCATACATCATCTCAAGATGTCTTCTCCATTGAGTTCCTGTACCAGGTTCACCCTGCCTCTCCTGTCTCTCTTTTCTAGTCATGTATGTTAGAATAGAGCTAAGTCTTAGGAATCAACTCATTTAAATGACAGAATCTTCATTTTTCCAGAGTACTTGGAGGACCATGTGACAAAAGACTACGGAACTGAACCAGCACAGCTGTTTTCTATGACTCTAAAAGGTGTGAGAATTTCTCATCACCAGCAATCAAGCAGGTCCCTAGCAGAAGCCACTTCATGTCACTCACCATAACTCCTTTCTGAGGTCCTCCTTCTGGAGAGAATAATCCCATGGGAATTGTTTGCTGTGTTTCTGATTAACTGGCCAACAGTTGGGGCTCTCACAACCCCCTCTTTGCTTGGGTTTCATTAATGACCTCGAGTGACCCATGTAACTTAGGGAAATGTGGATTTCTCTTCCTTACAAAAAACATGGCAAGAGATACAGATGAAGAGATGCCTGGCGCAAGGAAAGATGGTGGTGCTTTGATGTCCTACTGGGGGGAGGGCATTGTACCCTCTATACTTCCACATTCTCAGTTGCTCTAAACTTTAGCATTCGGGGTTTGGGAATATTTTTTGCTGTTTAAGGATGCTTGAGTAAATTATGGGCTACTGGTGATCAAATACACCTTTAACTCTCATCAATCCTTGACCTTTCCAAGGACAACCATGTCCTGATGCCACATAGGGGCTGCTAGCTGTTCAGTGAATCCATTACCATGGTAACAAACAAACAAACAAACAAACAAAAAACCCCAAACAAACAAACAAAAACCTATCATTTCAGCATTTCCAAGGGCTTTAAGAGTTGCATGCCAGGAAATACAGAAATACAGACAGACACATGTATGTATTTGACAGTATCTCAAACAATAGCCTGTTTGTAGACTTAGCATTATTACACACATCAGAGTGTTGGAATCACTACACAATGTGTAGCTCTGTTATACTAAGTGTCCTATTCTAATATAATTCAAGAGGCATTTTATACTTATGGTTAAAAACTACACTGAAACCGGAACAACATCTGAAGGGTACTCAGGGTACCTCCTCTCATTAATGCTGTCAACATTTAAGGCCTTAGAAAAAATGATTTACTTAGAATTATTTTTCTTCCCAAATGCCAGTATTGCTATTCTTCGTAAGAGAAGCCACAATTTTGATTCTAAAAACATTTAGTTATCCCCATCCTGCTTACTATTCATTCTGAATACTGACATACTTCATGGCAGCCAGTATGTTCAAAGAACAAATTGAAGCAGAAAGGGCAAGCCGAGAACATCATAACGCTTTGTTTGTTATGACTCAAAGATAAAGTATCACTGAAGACTTCAAAGGGGGTGTTTTATGCCATTCAGGAACTTAATTATCATTTTTGTGTTTAGCCAAAAAAAAAAAAAAAAAAGAGTATCAAGTTGGGAAATATGTGTCTGCTGATGGGGAATTTCTATCCTTTTCCAGATCAGCAGTTATTTACCTGCAAGATGAAGAACCATCTCAGGACCCAGTCTTTGTGTACATGCATACCATTAGGCTAGTGTATATCACGTAGCATGCATGGGCAACATTTCTTCTGTGTGAAGTCACAGAGGGAATGGCAACTGAAAATGCATGTCCCTGCCAGAAACCCAACACAAGAACAGGTGGTTCTGTTCACTTAGGACTTCTCTATCCCTACAAGTGCATTCCTTGGCACCAACAGCCATTAAACCATACAGGTCTGATTCAGAAATATCTGTCAATTTGGTGTAACTTTTATTGAGATGTACTAGATGTTCTTGAAGGTAAGTATGTAGCACATCAACACGTTCGAGCTGACTCAGAAGATAAATCTCTTAATGACTTCCAATGGAGATATTGGCAAGCTGATAGAATTTACTTGAGGCAAATTAGGACACATGGGCTTTTGCATTAAAATGGAATCCTGTGCTTGACTATATATTGAACCCCTGATTCTATCCTGATTTTATTTTTTTTATAACAGGCAGACAAGATAGATTCTAGATTAAATCTTTCAGGACAAAGTTGCTATTGGTGTATATTTGGCATGGCAGTTTGTTTTTTTAAGCTGTTATGTTTGTGGTTAACTGATTTTACAAGAGCAGCAGCCTCAACACACATGGCCATCACATCAGACTTTTAGGGAGAAAAATGATCAAGAACAGACAGGTCGGAAATTCAATTCCTGATGCTCTGAACCACCAGATATGATTTGATAGCCTAGGCTACTTTGTGCTCCATATTTCGGATCGCACAGTCTAAGCCTGACGGGTGCTTTGGTAGCAACACAGGCTCATGCTGCTGGAGACAGGTACAGTTGTCAGTTTTCACAGGTTTCCTTCTGACTTCATTAAATTGGTCAAGCTGATAATAAAAGTGTTCTATACAAGTTTTGTTAACTCAACACAGCCCAGAGTCATTTGAGAGAAAAACCTCAACTGAAGGTCTATGGTGGATTGTCTTGATTGTTAAGTGATGTGAGAGGCCCCCGCCCACTGTGGGTTGGCAAGTGTAACTAAGCTGTATGAGAAACCAGCTGAGCATAAAACCTGAGAAAATCATCAAGAAGCATTTCCCCATGGCTGTTGCTTACAGATCCTGCTCTGAGTGCTTGAGTTCCTACCCTGACTTCCTTCAATGATGGATTGTGAGCTAGACATGGAAGCCAAAGAAAACTTTTCCTCCTCTAAGTTACTTTTGGTCTCAGAGTGTTTTTTATCATAGCCACAGAAAGGAAACCAGAATGAACAGATCACTCCCTACCTGGAAAACACTAGCAATCCCAGTTTCCCTTGGGAGAATGGAGACTAAGTTGTACAATCTTCCATCAAGACCTGGTTATTAAGAAGTCATCTTTGGCTCTGGTCCCTTCTGGGGATTGCTGTTGCTGTTGTTTTGCTTTTTTTTTTTTTTTTTTTTTATAACTAGTGTCAAATTTTCCTGTTTCCAAGAGGCAAGTGAGCTGTGGGTTGAGGGTCCATTCGGATATCTCACTTCCATCCTTCATTTCAGGTGAGTATTCGACTGCATAGAAACTTCAGTACACAGGCATCATATGAGTGTGACTGGCTTATTTTAATTTTTCTTAAAGAGAATAAAACTAAAATTACATTCCAAATATGGAGATGTGGGATTCCAGAATTGTGTGTTCAAGAGATGCCCTATGATCAGTTAGTTTGGTAATGGAACCATCTGAGCAGCACTGACTGGGCTCAGGGGATTAGCAACAATAAGAGAAGCAGGAAGGAGGAGGAAGATGAAAAGAAGGAGGAGAAAAAGAAGGAAGAAGAGAAGGAAGAAGAAGAGAAGAAGTCTGAAGGTGGTTGGTTTGAGGGGAATGTGGGTAGAGATTAAGAGGAAAGATATGATCACATTTTGTTGAAAACACACACAAAATTCTAGAGAAAAACTATTTAAAAAATTAATTAATTTGGTGATTTAGAAATTATTTGAAGAATCAAAAAAGGCCCATACGACTATATCTGTAGATAGGTGAACAGAGATAGATTGGATGATTGATAGATAGACAGATAGATAGATCGATAGATAGATAGATAGATAGATAGATAGATAGATAGATACATACATACATACATACATACATAAATACATACATACATACATACATAAATACATACATACATATATACATACACACACATACATACATACATACATACATAGAAAGATACATAGATAGATACATACATATATATATACATATACATACATACATACATACATAGAAAGATACATACATACGTAGACACGTAGATAAATATATGAAAGATACATAGATACATAGATGATAGATAGATAGATACATACATACATACATAGATGTATCGATACATAGATACATAGAAAGAGAGAAAGAAAGAAAGAAAGAAAGAAAGAAAGAAAGAAAGAAAGAGAGAGAGAGAGAGAGAGAGAAAGAAAGAAAGGAAGGAAAAAAGAAAGAGGGAGAGAAAGAAAGAGGAGAGAGAGAAAGAAAGAAAGGCAGAGAGAGAGAGAGAGAGATATTTATAGATTGGCAGATACAGAGACAGACAGACAGACGTATAATGTTAGCCTCATGTGAAACCCTCCCACTTACACTCCGTTGAGTTGATTAAGGAGGAGCAGCAGCAGTGGGAGACCGGCATCTCTGCACACTGACTTACTTGCTTCTTTGTCTGCCACTCTCAGGTAACCTTGAGACACTGCCAGACAACTTGGCTTCAGCAGAAGGAAGAGTAAAAGCTACCAGTCTCCAAAAACTGAGAAGACAAGACTTAGGGAGAGGAAACTATTTGCAAAAGACACATTCAATAAAGGACTATTCCCCAAAATATATTAAAAAAAGATGCTCAACCATAAAAAATTCACCTAACGAGAATAAATTGGAAATATTAGCATACGTTTCACCAAAGAACCACAGATAGCAAATAGGCCTCTAAAAAGATGTTTAGCCTCATATGAGTTTAGGAAATTCTAAATTAAAACCATAATAAAATATATCTCTTAGAATGTCCAACCTCCAGAGTATTGACTATAGAAAATGCTGACAAGGAGGTGGAGCAACAGAAGCAGCCTTCACTGGTGGTGGGAAGATCTTACTTCTCACTCTGGAAGGCATTTTGGTAGTTCCTATCAAAATGGAACAAACTCTTACCAAAGGATCCAGTAATCCCTCATCTTAGTGTTCACAAAGGAAATAGAAATTTATGTCCACACACACTGTTTTGCACATAGATTTGTGGCAGCTTTAACCACACTTATGACAACTTGCAAGCAACCAAGTTTTCCTTCAGACAAACTGACTATACAAACGATGGAGCATTATTCACGGATAACAAAACGTGAGCCACCAAGTCACAAAAAGACATTGTCAGGACCTGAAGTGACCAATACAGAGCAGAAGAAGGCAATGCAAAAAGGCAACATACTGTGTCAGTCCACACACAAGACACCCTGAACAAGACAAAGCTGTGGTGACAGAACAGATCAGTAGAAAGGGGAAGAGCAGTGAACAGGAAGAGAATAGGGGATTTCTGTATAATAATAAGAAACACTTGCTAAAAGCCATAAGGTACGAAACAACAATGTCCTCCACAGTCTTGGGATGATAATGATTCATCATTGTTAAAAATACACCACAGATACAAGATGCTGATTGTGAGGAGCGATGGAACAAGCTGGGGAGGCAGAAGTCTTTACTTGCCACATATTGTGTGTGTATATGCGTGTGTGTGTGTGTGTGTGTGTGTGTGTGTCTGCATGTGTATGTGTGTGTATATGGGTATGCATGTACATGTGTTTGTCTGTGCATGTGCTTATGTGTGTATGTCTGTGTGTCTGTGCATGCGCATATGTGTGTATGTGTGTGTGTGTATGTGTCTCTGTGTGTACATGTGTGTGTAGGTGCTTGTGTCTGTGCATGTATGTGTGCATGTACATATGTGTGTTTGTGTCTGTGTGTGTGCTTGTACCCAATCTGTCTTGAAACAAGAATTAGGACTCAGCTACTATAAAGGAGAGACAGGGAAAACATGGTGGAGACTTTTGTGGGGACAGAGAGGGGGATGGTGATGCAGAGAAGAGGGAATGGGGAGGTACAGGTAACAGGGAGGATGTTCCAAAACCCCATGTGGTATAATAATGGTACTCATATCTTGGGGTTACCAACAGTCACTTAATTGGAACTTACAGCCCACTCAATAGGAGGGAATCCATGACTGGCACTGTAGGTTTTACCTTCTGCTTGTGACTGGCAAAGCCAGGGGATCCAGAAGAAAACTGCTACTGCAGTTTCCTAAGCCAATACAACACCTAACTGCATTCTAAATACCTGTCCTTAAACCCACAGGTAAGTATCTTTCTCACCCTTCATCTAAGCAGTTTCTTTTACAGTAGACGAAGATCATTATAAAAAAAAAAAAAAAAAAAAAAAAAAAAAACATAGCTGGTCAAAATATAGAAATCAATTTGCCAGGGGGGAATTTGCCCCCAATTAATATGCTTATAACACAACCCCTGTACATAAGGCTCAGGAAACATTGCAAATTAATGAGCCAAAGACTGTAAGATCCAGAGGTGCAAGACAGCTGCTGAAAGACAATTTCTTCTAAATTAAAGTAACAAGAGTATACAAAGTGGAGGTAGGGAGTTGATCTGGGAGGAATTGGGAAAGGAGATATGCTATATGAAATTCTTTAGGTAATAATAAAAATATTATACACAGATGTGAAATCTATTAGGTAGTGAAAATAATTTTGTGCATATGCAGTTATGAGTTTGTGTATGTATATGTGAGTGTGTGGAGGGGAGGGTTGTGTGCATGTATGTGTAGGCACATTTGTACATGAAAGCCAGAAGTTAACTTCAAGTGTCTTTCTCAATTATTCCCAACTTCAAGACAAGAAATAAGACAGGTTCTGTCACCGAACCTGCAGCTAGAGTGGGTCACCAGGAATCTCAGAGACACTCTTGTCTCCTCTTTCCCAGGGTTGGGATTACAATTGTTTACTGTTGTACATTATATATGGTCGCTGGAGAACAGATTTAAATTCTAAAGCACATTAACAACTGAACCACTTCCTTAGTCTCAGTAAAAGCAAAAACTCCAAAAAGGAAAATATATGTAATCTACATTTTAATCGTTGGGAAATGAGGGCTTCATGAGGTTGAAGCCCCAGGGCTACAAATGCAATGGCTAGGGAATGTTTCCAGGGAGGCAAATGGTCTGTCTTCAACTGGGTCACCCAGCTGGTAAGTAAGTGTCACAGCCTGAGCTGGAATCCAGACTCACCTCACCTCTGACTCAGTACTCAAACACTACACTAAGAATTTCTTATCTCTAAGGTTTGCAGGAAACTAGAAGTGATGGCCAATGGACTCATCTTCTTGGACATTTGAGATCACTAGACTAATTTTCATGGTGACAAATATTAGGAGCAATTTAGGAGCAATTCTGCTTTTTGGAAAAGGTCAGAGGATGGTGTGGCCAAAAGGAGTTGAAATGTCAGGAGGTTTTCTATGAGTTCCTTTTTGTTTTGTTTCTGAAACAGTGTCTCTATTATATAACACTGTCTGTCCTGAAACTCTCTCTGTAGACCAAGCTGACCTCAAACTCCAAAAGATCCACCTGATTCTGCCTCCCAAGTGTTGGGATTAAAGGTATGTGCCGCTGTGCTCAGCTTCTATGAGTCTCTTTAACTAGACTTTCACCAAAATGCTAACAGTGATCCCTTTCATGCGATGAAATTAGGATACTCCGAGAGATGTTTTTTCTTGGTGTCTTTTTTGTATTTTCCAAGTTCTAAGCATTGGTGCTCATCACTTTTGCAAACCAGTAAAGAATGAAAATGCTTTTAAAACACAGAAAGTGCCTCTTGTTCCTATTATTTCACAGACTATGTCAACACCCAGGTTGTTGTGTGAGAAGAGAATGGGGCCCTTCAAAGAATCCAGAGGTTGTTATGAAGACATTACTTATTAATTTTCTCAGATTTCCATTATCTCTAAGGTAGCTCCTATTTCTGAGACTTTCCAAGGTTGTGGATTCAGCAGGAAATAAAGCTAACAGATCTGTCACTGAAAATTTACCTAGTGGTTTCCTTAGCTGGAAAGAATCCTGATATGCCACCAAGCTATCCTTAGCTTCAGAGCTAACTACAATGATAAATGAGCTTCAAAGCCTGACAATACTAGAAGACCACAGTTTCCCCAGAAGGTTCTATGTGTCTTGCTTCCATAGAACACAGAGGTTCAACTATTTCAGTAATTCACATTATCATTCCAGCAGGAAGGACCAGTGTTTCACCTGACACAGTGAAAGATAACTTGACATTCTGGGTGTCAGTCATCAGTCCATGAAAACAGTGAGATTTTGCCTGACACTCCATCCTCAGAGCCATGTATATGTCTGTCTGCAGGTAACTAAGATGCAGACTTCTCTAGATCCGTGGTGCTCATCGATCGTGGGTGGGGCACAGCTTGAACCACCAGCCCCCACTTTTTCAGTTGAGCGTGAAGCTGGATTGAAGGTAAAGTCATGTGTGAAACTGCTTCTTCCAAGCTCATCAGGGACCAGGATATGGAATGTCCATCCCTGAAAGTCCCAGAACCGAGTGTGAGCAAAGTCACTGGAGGAGCCCTGTTCTTTACCTCCAAAAGAGTCACTTAAAATGATGTGCTTGAATTCTTCAAAAACTTGTCTTGCTCTTTGAAAATAACACTTTCTTTTTAAATCAGTGGTAAAATGCAATACGTAAGAGAGCTAGCCCTGTGAACATGTCAAGTACTTGTAAGGGGAGTTCACCGTCATGGTGTCAATGCACAATATAGACCTACATAACACCTACATACAACACAAAGTCTAATTCTGAAAACAGGTGGCTTCCAAAGAGAGCATCTATGTAGTACGTGTGTAGAAACCTTGACTGTGGGTATTAAACACCAGCATGGTGTGGGCAAAAGGAAGCCATAAGTTCCCTACTCATTCCAGCAACTTCTGTTCACCTGCCTCATGGCCCACAAGGCACAGTTGCTAATGTGTGTGGGAGTCCTTTTATGGTGATTGATAACAGCGTGATACAGTGTGGGTGGAGTAGGAGTGTACATGTACCAATAGCTCTACAAACTACCATACCTCTTTCCCATACCAAATGTACTTCTACTAAAATGTGTAAAATAAAACCTAAAATTGGGAAGTGGTTCATTAAAAGATCTTCCAATAGTATAACAAGGCTAGCTTTTTACATGCTCCTTATAACTGTCTAATCTCCCAGTCTTCCTAAAACAGCCCATAATGCTCCCCTTACTTGATTTTCCTAATTCCTCCATGCTCTGTTCCCGACCATGTCCCAAATGATTCTCATGCTTTGAAGAACTGCTTGTTAACAGCCTCACTTGTTGGTGCGAAGTGTTAGTCAGTTTATTTTCTATTCCTAGCCCCATAATAGCATGGACCGGGTAAACTACAAAGACGAAAGTTCTATTATGCCTCAGAGTTCTGGTCCAAGAGTTAGATGTCATATTTATGATGCTCTTCATGCTGGCAGGACTGAAAGTAGTGCATGACATCATATGACAAGAAATATGAAGTGTGCATCTCTGCGTATACTCTGAATCCTGTCTTTCCTTTTTATAAAGTTTCCAGTATTTAATTATAGGGTGTCATCCTGATGGCTTTATCTAGTCCCAGGCACCATTCAAAAGCCCTGTCTGTGTACACAACAGTCAAATTGACTTTCCCAATCTTATTACCTCTTAATGGAATTCAATTTTAATATGTCATACTGAAAACCAGAACTCTCTGGCTTAGTCTCTGGAGGCTATGGGAACTTAGATTGGCATGACCATTATTCTTCATCATCGACTTGATTAGATTTGGAATTGTTAAAAAATCATAACTCTTGGTTTGTCTTTGAGTATGTTTCCAAAAATGTTGAAGTGAAGATGGACAACCTGCGCTTAGTCTGAGTAGCAACCTCCCATAGGTTGAGGGTGGGGACTGAATTTAAAGGGGAAAGCAAGCTAAGCACCACATTTGCCCACCAGTGCATCCTACCTGTGGTGGCAGCAATATGACCTACTTCCTCTTGCTACTGCTCTCATGGATTTCCTGTTACAACGTCACCCATAGATTGTGAGCTACAATAAACTTTAACTTCCTTTGGCCAGGTGTTGTAGGAATGTAGGAATTTCAGGTCTTAAGAATCTCAGGTTTTGGTAAACTCAAGAATTAATGGCCCCAGGACACATCCTGGGGGAAGCACATTCCAGAGACTGAGAGTCCAAGACAAGGGGTAATCAGAAAGCTGGGCCATTAACACAGTACACCTGGGTAAACAGAAACTACTTAAGCTAGCCCTCTTTGTCGTAAAAGATAAGGTACAACTTTGAGTTACTTAGAAACCGGGCCTGGGAATAGAAACCAGGCCTAAGAACTGCTGTTTGAAATTCTCTATGGTTATTGTTTAAAAAGTGATTAACTGTCCTTGTAAATTCTGTGAAAATGGTATATAGACTGCCCTTAGCTTTAGTTTGAGGTTCTTCTTGCCTGCATGCAAGAGAACCCCAGTGCCCTGGTTTTTATCAATTTATCAATAAACCTCATGTTATTGCAGGGAATCCCATCTGTGAGTGTTTCTGGGGGAGTGAGTCCCCTGGTTTTGGATCTTTAGGTCCAACAGTGTCTGTCACAACAACGAGAAAAGTAATTCATACAGTTAGCTTTTCTAATTGTCGGAGACCTTGGAAAGAATGCATAGATTCTTTTAAAACGATACAAGGGAAAGTGTTTTTATTTGGAAGCTGTAGAGGAAACACACTAGTGTTCACCTGAGTCTACATGCAAGGAGAGTTATGGAAGTAGCTTATCGAGGGTCTCTATCCCATCAAGTAAATAGCAGAGTCTATTCTCCAAATTTTAGACCTTTCTGAAGACAGATATCAGGTCACAGGTCACTAGCAGGAAAACCATTATCACCCAAGAGGTTTAAGGTTGTATCAGAAGTTGTGACAATAGAAAGACTCCAGAAGTTGAATGGACTTGGCTGCCTGCAGAATTCAGTCAGAGGGACCAACAGCAAACCACTTGGCAACTGTGAAGTGCCATTCATCTCAAAATAATAACAATAAGCAGACTCTGTGGAAAGGACACTTGGCATCACAAAAAAAGTCAACAGAGAATAGAAGAGAATACTCTCTGATGTTTCGACATTGGCATCCCTAACAATGTGTCCATTTGTGATTTCCAAGGCCTGCTCTTGTTAGAAACCTTCAATGGCAGAGACTTAATGAATCCTTGATGTTGAAAGTCATATGGTTGTTAAATGTTCTTTTATCTAAATATAGAGCCTCTCTGAATCATTGTTTCATTTCTTAACTTGAAAATCTAAATGCTCCCAAGCAGTTGTCTAACAATAGAGTACAAATAATCCAGAAGGAAGGGGTTGGGATGGGACAAACACTCTCTGTGCTGGAAACTTGTTATAATTCACCAAGAAATAAATGTTTCTCTAATGAGAATGCGACCACTCATAGATGGAGCAAAGGCAAACAGGCTTTCATCAGCTTAGGCCTCATATGCTTCTCATGAGGGCATTGTGAAAACAAGACACGCATATTTAACAAAACAGAACTAGGTAGCAGAAGAGAGCTGCCACATTCTTAGAACGTATGTTTAACATGTATGGTCTTCCTCAACCTTGCCTTGTCTCCTTCAATGAGCACCAACATCATACAGTTTGAGATTTTTGTCATTTGGTTTCTAGAATTTCTTTTTCTCCCTCAGGTCTTTAGTTGTCTATGCTTTTCGGCTTCTACTCAGTTTCATTATCTCATCCACTGAAAGACAAATGTCATTGGAAGTTGAGTTTGGGATGAATAGGAAATCACAGGCATTAAGTTTCAACAGCACAAGACCTTCCAGGAACAACCAGAAAGCCTGCTGGGCTTGCTGTACTGAAACTTCTGGGTAGCTGGAATGAGCCCGTGGGTAAGGGTCAGAAGAGACAGAGTCTGGAGTAAGATAGCACAGAGATCTAGAACCAGGAACTGGGGGAGTTTCTGGGCTCCATTGGATAAGTTTGCAGAGAAGGAAGTGAGAGAGGCCCTCTAGGATACAATATACAGAATTATAGAGGCGTGTGTGTGTGTGTGTGTGTGTGTGTGTGTGTTCTAAAACTGATAGACATCATTTTCAAGTTGACTGGAATGTTAAACTGCACATTCCCAAGAGAGGATAGAGGTATACACACAAAGCTTCAATACGTGAATTTCCTGAGGCTGGGGAAACAGTGACAGAGGAGCTTTCTGCCCGGGTATGGATTTGGAAGGGGCTTGAGGCTAAGAAGACAATAAGGAGTAAGTGCCAAGCGGTGATCCTTCATGTTTGCCACTGTGGTCTGTCAACATAAGGTCAAACCCACATGATCAAAGTCCTCCTAACACTTAAACAAGCATTGTAATTAACAAAGTCTCCAGGTAGCTACTACAGTTCCTGTTATTATTAGCCTTGAGTCTCTTCACTTCTTTGGAAGCCTGCGTGGGGGACTTTAAACTAAAACACTGTGTTATGCAAAGCTGAGGTCTATTCAATTGAAGGCCGGGTGCTCATCTTTGACAATGACAGCTTTCGTTGTCTGGGGCTACACCTGCTCTTGATCTGCTGACATCAATATAAACCAAAGTGCTGGGAATGTCCACAGAGAAGGCAGGTTCTTCAGAGTGGGAAGGAGAGGCTAGCAAGATGAAACTTTTCCAGGGCATCCCCCAGCAATGTCCAGCAAAGTTTCTATTAAAGAGCTGAATGAAGCAATGTCTGTTGACAGTATGTGGCCCCAAGACCATGAGAAACACAAAATGAACAATGAACCACTTAGGGAAACTGGCAAATACACATCTAAACAAAGAATGATTCCAGTTAAAGAAGCACACACACACACACACACACACACACACACACGCAAACCAGAACATTCATTTGGATGTGTTTGGCATAAAGATCACAGTGAGACTGCAATAAACATAGAATCACTGAAGAAACGAGTGAAGTTTTTGAGTAAAAATATTAAAGTAAACCAGCTCTTGAAATGCTAGGTCATGTGTTCCTAAGAAGCCAAACAGTCAAGTGAAGGAGGATTCGCTAGGGAGCTGGTCTCCAGGAAGCCGGCGTATCTGAATGATCATGAAGAACTGAGGTCACGCTGAGCTGGAGGAAGAATGTGGCCAGGTCTGGCACATGCTTGTCAGCATCCTCCTGTGGCTGGAAAGCCCACCCCTCCCCTTACTTCCCCTCCTCCTCAGACCCTTACCCTGAGCACATCTGTTCCCTTCCTCCTAAGCCTCCTCTTGGACGTCCTCCAGCTACTTTTCAGAAAGCCTTGAAGCTGCTGCTGATTTTTTTTTTTTCACTAAGGCCTGTCTGGATTAACCAAGATCACCTCTCTCCTTTGATGTGGACTCTGTGGTTGTCTATGGTGATCTTGAGCTTTGGTAAGCAAATAAATCACTCCAACTCACACAGAAATTGTGTTAAATGCCTTCTAAACAGTTGGGAAGAGATCGTCTGTGGAAATTCTGGCCTTTGGAGATCCTCTTGTGGCTTCTAGAAAGACATTCTGAGTCTGAGCAGGCTCTCAAAGAAACCCTTCATTTCTCCTGATTCTGCCTCAAAACCAAGGCCACTATGAACAGTTTCTCAGAACTGGCCTTCAGAGACTCAGACTGAAATCTGAGCTTTCTCCCAACCCCCAGGCTTAGCCAGGGAAGGTCTGAGATCTTCTAACCAGGTTCCCTGAATCCCAGCCTGTGTGGCTTTGTCTCAAGATAAGTCAGGAGTTGTCCCAGCTCAAAAGTAGTGAGTTGGTTAAGGTTTTAGTAATATCCTTCAGTGTGTGTGAGTCCATGTGTCTCTGTGTGTGTGTGTTGGAGGAGGTGTGATGGCAGATTTCTTTTTATTGTACTTTTATTACTCTTTATTTCCTAGTAGTGGCCCATTGTGTCTCATCCTCTTTCTCTCCTCTTTTCCACGAACAATAGCAGACACTAGGAACTGTGCTAGGCACAGACCCGTCTTTCCAGAGCACAGCTCACTTTTGTGGTGAGAAGAGTGGTTTTGTCTGTTCGGGCTGGTCAACTGCTTCTGTTTTTCTTATAGCTCTCTTGAGCTGTCAGTACTGTCCTTGACTGCACAGACAAGCTGCTACCCATCATCACATGAAACTATAACTATCAACTCTGTGGTATGTGAAGCCTTTTATTTCCAAACAGTGGCCCATCCCTTTAAGTGCAAGCATAAGCACAGAGCTTCTGATTGTCAAACAGTGTCCAACCCCTTTAAGAATAAGCATGAGCACAGAGCTTCGGAGACAGACAGAAGGGACAAAGACAGTGTGTGACAGCCTATCTCATGTCACAAGGATTGAGCTGGGAACCCAGTTCTGCAACGAGAAATACAACAGGTTGTAAAAATTCAGAGCCCACAAATCTAGAGTTGTACCTTTAATTTTTTGCATAATATTAAAAAATATATCTACATTGTTGTTAAGAACAGAAAAAAATAAAACCCAAAACCTCAGGAAAAGCTAGGCAGATATGTGGGACACAGTTTCAGTGTTCACAAGTATCCGCTGTGCTCATTTACAACTCTTACTTCCTGTCTGGGTTATTCTCTTCTGATTAGAGTGGGAATAATATAATAATAATGATGATGAAAGTTTCCAACACTTGATAAGCATGCTGTCCCTGAAGTTAGCAGATTGCCCACATGCAGGCTGTCCACACATGCCAGCCCTCCACTGAAGAAGCAGTGGGATCGAGACCTGGCGCCGTGTAGGCGAGTGGCTCTACTCCCAGAACTGACATTCAATAAAGAGCCATTGTGGGATCTGGACCCTTCAACATGCAGGACAAACGACTCAAATGAAGACGCACAATGCATGTGAGTGGGACTAGAAACTTGAATGGAGTGTAATCACTCCCTGAGTGCCCATCGCGTCGCTCGTATTATTTTACCATGGAACTTCACTACCCAATTCAGGCCTTGCCTAGTGCAATAGTACCAATTTCCATCTCTAGGTTGTTAAGGGAAGATGATTGTCATGATAACTATTGAGGAACAGGGCTATCTAGAGTCTGCGGGGAACCGGAGTGGAAAATTGTCATTCCAGGGAAGATGGGAAGGTCTTGGGGTCATGAGGAAGAGACAGACATGGAGAAAAAGAACTGATACTCTCTGCTTGTGACTGAGCTGTCTCTCTGTCTTAAGAAATCCAAGATCAGGCATGATGGGACGAGGAGCTGAATCAAGCCAAGACTTGAGAAGACCTGTGATTTCTACTGGAGGGTGACACTGAGATATAAGAAATTGGGGTTGCAGGACAAAGGTCCCTGGTTAAGTGCATCTGCTGTGTAGCAGACAAGGGATTTGAGCTTTGTGTGCCTGTGGTTGCAGATCTAGATGGCTGGTGCTTAGAGGGGCTGGAAGAGTGAGACTGCTAACTGAGGCTGAACCACAATTCCTGTCTGGGTGACCTAAGAGCTAACCTCACTACAGAAGACAATAAGAAAGAGGAGGGGAGGGGAGAGGAGGAGAGTGAAGGGAAGAGGAGGTAAGGGAAGAAGAGGGGAAGAGAGGAGAGGAGAGGAGAGGAGAGGAGAGGAGAGGAGAGGAGAGAGGAGGGAAAAAACAGAGCACCTAAGCAAAACGTCAGTGGCTACAAGCCACTCAGTAGCCCAGTACCACGAGCCACTTAGATGAAGTGAAATGCATCTTCAGAAACATTATCCACTGCATTCCTTATTCCATCATTTGAGGATGACTTTATTTATTTTTTTCTGGAATCTTTAAGACAAGTGCATCTTTAACCAATCAGCTTTGACCAGGAGATACAAGTTCTGTCTCCAAGAACCCTCTTTGATATCTTGATGGCATTATTTTTCTTATCGGTGCTAAGCATCAAGCTCAGATGCTTGGGCATGCTAATGGTACACTCCACGGCTGAGCTGTGCATTCAGGACCCATGTCATAACTTGCAAGGACCATCTCCTGGTCTAGATCCATTTTAATATGTACAACTATCTACGGATACACAAAGAAAAGCAGTCCCATATGTCTGCAAGGATGAAAATATATCAGTAAACGATCAGGATCCAATCTCAATCATCGTTTTTCATGCACCATACTTGATCAATATGGTTCTAATATCTAATTGAGTGATGAAATGTTATTTGAAATGTGTCATTTTATTTGATGTATCACATTAAACTTTATATCTCATGAACTGGATCAAGCTGAAAAAACTTACAAGTGAATCTTTCTCCCTAGAACTCAGCATTGAATTCCCCCAGGTTGGCAACTCACCCGAATTAAGCAAAATGATAGATTTGAGGCACACAAACTCTTCTCCCTGCACGTTCATCATGCGGAAGCGAGTTGACGCAGCCAGCAGCATGTCAAAGATTTCCACCATGCCTTCTACACATTTACCTTGATTCCTATGAAGACAAATATTAAAAAGCATTAAAGCACAGAAAATCTCCACAAGATGTACGGTTTACATCATAAAATTCCCTTAGACTCAAATCTACAGCTCACTTTCTAGCAACAAGGGTGAACATTCATTTAAATTTGAGAAGGCAAGGCAGAAAAAAATGTTCTTAATCAACAAAGTCTTAAAATTATTACAAGGGTTCTGATGTTCAATGGCCAAGTCTGCTGTGTTGTATATAGAGACCTGTGGCTTACAGGTAATCAAAGATGCTTGAGGTTTGGGTACAACTGGAGACAGGCTGCTATATTCTGGACATTGTACTTGTTATGGGGATGGAGAAAGGTCTTGTGTTCAAAGATGCGCTCCATCAATATACAGTGTCTCCTGATGTCATTTGAGATAACTTGAGGACCAGTAAAGCTCTAGCGGCTATGGACTGTGTGGTTGGGCTGGGGTCACTTGTGCTACAGGGGATGGGAAGTGAGGGCTGTTCAACATCATCCCAAAAGAATCAGGGTTCAATCAGGAAGTGAGAATGCATGATTGGAGGAGAGACAGACCTGAAGATGAAAGGGCACCTAGTGGTACACTGGATTTGAAGAGAAGACACAGAATAAATTTGGAAAAGTTGGGGATTGTTGGCCAAGGACTTGCTCTATATCACTCAGGGTGAGTCGTGGTTTTACCTTGTACCATAGAATTGGTATCAAGATTTTTTTTCATTTACTTATTTATTTATTCACTTTACATTCTGATTTTAATCTCAGTATGAACAACTAGCGAATGAGCAAGGTCAAGGAGCTATCACATGCACCTACGTCTTATCTATAGGGTTAGTTCTGAAATGAAAAGAGATACTACATGTGAAAGAAATTCACTCATTCTGAGGCATGATGTGTTTGGAGAACTGAAAATACAGGAAAAAATTAAAGTCTTGCCTATACAAACATTTATTAGGCCCTTTAAAAAACCATTTCAGACATAAGCATGAGTGCACTCGTGAGCACTGGATTTTGTTTCTGTCTTAGAGTTCTCCTCTCTTGTCGACAGGGGAAATAACTTAACACCGAACAAAATGCCCAGCAATCATGTCTCCTTTGATGGGAACACATTCTGAGAAATGCATCATTAGTTAGGCAATTCTGTCACTGTGTGAACCTCACGAAGTGCACTTCAACCAAAATATTTGTGACCTCACTAAGTGATGATATACTCTTGGGGCACCTGTTATATGTTGTACACATGGTCCACTGCTGATTAAAATACTGCTAAATGAGATGTGATGGAAATCTTGTAGGTTGCCTCTTTCTTCATTGACATTTAGTTTAGTTTCAAGTATCATGATGTTACAATAATTCATTCAGTAATAACCCTCATGTTTGTCTCTCATTCCATGTACAGGAAGCTATAAAACACAATTCTAGAATTAAAAATCTTATGCAAAGGGACATATATATTATTAATTTTGGTGAACTACTTATATATAACATTCAAAAAACTGCATCTATAAATACAAAAATAGATAGACATCTCACATGTTAAAAACCTATCTTACTGCTGAGCTACACTAGCAATGCCATGTATATTAGCATGAAATTTTTCTCTGACCTTCTTCCTCTTATCCTTTGTCTCTACATTTTCTCTTAGGAGTACTGGTCATATCTTATTGATTATTAAGAACTCTTTGTATATTATAGCAATTAGTTTGTGTTAGAGATATTTTTCATGGTTTGTCTTATATTTCTTTTAATTTCGTTCTTGGCATTTTTTTTCCTACAAAGTCCTTATTGCACATCAACTTTCCATTTGGAGTTCCAGAACAGCATCTTCTGGTTGAGAGGATTGCTCTCTATTTGGTAGAATATGAAATTTCTCTTATGCTTACTTCTAGAAAAGAAGCTCCACACTCCTTTGTTTCAGTCTTTGATCTTCTGAGATACATTCATTTTTCTGACAACTCCATTGATATATAACCACATACCATACACTCATCCATTTAAGGAGCAGAACTCATCAGATTCCCCTATGTTCGCAGAGTTGTGCCACCAGCCTTTGGGACTTACTGTGGTGTGACTGGTAAGATAGGGTTGGGCTTGCTATTTTTCTTCCAGGCAGCAAGTGATTATTAGTGTCTCTTACTAATCAAAATACCTTTTTTTACACTGACCTGAAATACACAAGACACTGTCAATATATTCACTCTTGTCCAGCAAGGTTAATGTGTTGCTTCTTCTCATGTTTCACATCAGGGAATTTAGACCCAAACTGGTAAGGCAGACTACACGTCTCTATCAACCAGAGAAAAGAACACCAACGACACAGTCTTTTATTTTTCCTTTTTGTTCTATTTTAACTCATCCCACAAGGTTTACAGAGGAACTATTTTGTACCACTAATTAGCCTAGATATCAGAATAAGTAGGACAAGAGAGACACAAGGCATGAGTATTGATAAAGTATCAAGAATGGAAACAAGGTGACAAGGAAAAAGATAAATACAATGAAATGGATATATTCCTTAGAAGATATAGAGAGCCTCTACACACAATAGCCAGTTCCCCAGATACAAATCAGATCAAGATTCAAGCAAGTGGTTTAGTATCCTCAGACTAACTTTACTGGGTTTTCCTATGCAATGGAGTGTCCCCACACAAGGGACAGCCTTTAAGTATCTTGCAGAAACATATTGACAAATAGAGAGATGTATCTTCAAGTGATTGGACATTGAATCTGAGTAGCAGAAGTGCCACATACATTCGCTTTGACTAGAAATCTGGATGATCTGGTATTTAGTATGAACAGAGAGGAATCTTTGAAAGCTACACTTCTGAACTCTAGGAGTGGGTCTGTTTTTCCCACACAAGGGGCTCTTAGCCTTGGTTAGAGAGTGCAGGCTACACATAGGCTTTTCTTGTTCCCTGGTTGAATTTTTTAAAAGTAGTACATCTTCTTTCTAGTGAAAAGAATCAACAAAGATGAGGGAAATGTTTGGAGGATGAAGCTTTAAAAATAACAACTCACAGCCAAATAGAGAAATGTTCCTTTCTCAGTGTAATGTCTCTGTTTACTTAACAGACTGCACAACGGCAGGGGAGGAGCCTGCCTGTGGGAGGGAACCTGTGCTCACCCGCTGTGAGCAAAAGTTCAGCTCAGAAACTGAGAAAGGAAAGGCTTAACAGTTCTCCCTTCTCAAAAGTCTCCCACATTTTCCCATGAGGAGCTTTTCTTAACTCCTGCAGCCCCTTCTCCCTGGCTACCCTGTTATTTCCAAGCAGCAATTATTACCTGGAGATACATGGAACTTTTTCCTCAGTACCAGGAAGAGGCTACAAATGGTTCATTTCTCAGATGCTCAACTCAGTCCTCAGGTGCAGTGTGTGTGTGTGTGTATGTGTGTGTAATGTGTACGGTATGTATGTGGTGTATGTGTTCATGTATGTATGTATGTATGTATGTATGTATGTATGTGGTATGTGTGTGTTCATGTACTATGTGTGATATGTATGTGATGTGTATGTACACATGTCCTGTATGTAGTGTATGGTATGTAGTGTGTGTGGTGTGTTTGTAGAGTGTGCACAGTGTGTGTGGTATATATGTGGTATGTGTATATAGTATGTGGTGTGTGTATGTGTGTGTGGAATGGTGTGGTGTGTTTAGGGCATGTGGATGGAACACAGAGACCACCAACCTCAGAGGCATAACCTCAACATCCTTATAATCTCAACAAATACACATGCTTCATGTTTAGGAACCTGAACTTTGAGAGCTTCTTGGGGAATAATGAATGCCATGAACCTGAAATTATCTACACCATGCTATGAGAGGCTAGAAGAAGTTTATGCTGACACCTTCATAAGAATGAACTCGCTTCCCCTTTCAACAGGAGCAACTCAGTGTAAACATTAGAGCCACATACCTCTGGTGAACTAAGTAGAATTTATACACTTCCATGCTCCCATTATATCACAGCACATCACAGAATCCTGGCCGAATCCTCCTTACTGCATGATGGGGTGGTACCTATGGGTCTTTCATTACTGCTAGTGCTTGGTGATCCAGTTAATAAGCTTTGCATCAATCTGTGTGCCAGCACAGATCAGTGTGGACACCGAAGACAGGCTCTTGTCACCTGTCTAAAGTCCTTGTAAGCTGTTTTCAGAGTTTCTTTTCAAAGTCCTGCCAGAAATGTTCTATGCTAATATCAAGAAGAAAATCAAACTCAGGCAATGACTTTAGTTTTAAATGAACAGATGCACTGAAAGTTCCAGAAATGGATGGTATAACTATGGAGCTAGAATTGACATTGTGCTAAGACAAGATCAGCCTAAATCCATGAAATGCTCCTGAGGCTGAGAAACACACAAGGCGTGAAAAAAAAAAAAAAAAAAAAAAAACCACAACAAAAAAAAACAAGTTCTGAAAGGAAGCATAGATCAGAGGAGTAGTTTGGCAGGCAGACCAGCCTGTGACTCCCACTGTGAGACGTGACATGCTGCCATGACCAGCTCCTCCAGGTATCATATCAATGTGACTCTCAGCGCACCTCGGAATCCCCTTGTGGGGAGCCTTGTTCAACCACTTACTCTCTTCAAATGTGGTCCATTTGCCCTTCAGTCATGGGGAAGGAGCAAGACTCGAGAGAGAATTTGCTCATAGAATGTTCTGGAAGTTTCTCCTCTATAAAATTGAAAGTCTGTTTTTCAGAAGCCTTGGGAGAAACAAAGAGCTCTGATGACCCACGCTGCACTGTACATCTTAAGGAAAACTTATCCTACAGAATGGAAAGTTCTCTTTGTGTAAAAGGGAATTGGCAAATGGCATCTGAGAGGCCCAGAAGATCAACATAAAGAATTTAATAAAACAATGAGTGAACATTAAACATTTAGTCATCTTGAAAACAATGTACAACATGGTTGGAAAATGGGGTCGCAAATTAAGAAGTCATTTAAAATCAACAGGGGTGAGATCAATTGTATTAAAAAAAAAAAAAAAACCTGTATTTCTGACGCTACTTGCTACTTGATCTTTCATGAGGCACATGATCTGAAATAAGCTGATTACATGAATATTCATACATTTGAGTGATTCAAATATGTGTAATATGTAAGAATGTCCTGATACTGGCATGTGATAAAATCTCAAAAGGTGCAAACTTTTAAAAGAAAGTACTTCAGATGCTGGAATCCAGCTGCCTGGGTTTGACTCTTGGTAACACTGCTTACTGACTGTGTGGCTTTGAACCAGCCACCCTGTTTGTCCCTGAGTGAACTCAGAGGCAGAGTCATCCATATTGGACTGAAATATATATATATAGACAAGGCAGAATAAGGGATACATTTGCACTCGAAGAATAGGACAGTCCATGGTGCCTCCTATTATAATGACAAGTTACCAGAAAGCAGACAACAGAGTAAGAGGGTGTCCCGCTACTGTGCTGCAAACTCACTGCTCTGGAGTAACTTGCAAGGCAGGCAGCATTCCTGAAGAAGTGGTCAGAAGGATGGCAGGCAGTGGGCTTCAAGCAAGAGCTGAAGGAAAGGAAGGGAAACCAGGGACAAACAGGCTTGCAAGTATGTCAGTGTTAACCATTTCCATCTTAAAGAAGTATAAAGAGATGGAATTGAAACGGACCTTGAGTATGGAAGGCCCAGTAGGACTGTTCAGTTTACAGACTATAGTCAGCCCTCCGCATCCATGCTTCCTACACCTGCAGACTCCATCAATCCTCTACTGTATTGTCGGCCTGTAGTGGAGACTTCTGAGCTGAGCATACGGTTTGTCTCCTGGTCATTTTCCCCTAGACAATATAGTACAGTAACCACTTACATAGATAGCATCTGCATCTGCATCTGCATCTTACACCCTTTGAAGATGGGACAGAATGGGCAAAGCTATGGTAGGTTACATGAAAATACTACACCACTGTATATAAGGAACTAGAGCATCTATAGATTTGGGCTTTCTTCAGAGTTCCACAGCAACAGAGGGACAAGCATCCCTTGGTCTCACAGCAAAGGGTAACACAAAAACAGACCTTCCCATTCACACTTATCATTTCAGCACCCTTAAGGTGGTCAACCATAACCTGTGTAAAGAAAGCTAAATGACTAAGAAGTAAATAAAAATATCAGACTTGAGGCTGCAGAGATGCCCCAGTCAGTAAAGTGTTAGCCGGATGTGGTGGCGTACCAGAAATCTCAGTGCTAGAAGGGACGGTATAAAACCATCCCTGGATCTCACTGCCAGCCAGCCTAGAATACTTGAAACATTCCAGGTCTGTGTCAAAATAAGGTAAACAGTGTCTTTGAGGAATGGCACTTGACTTTTTCCTCTGAGCCCCCGCCCTCCCCACCCCCACACATGCACATACATCAGACTTATAAGTGAGGGGAAAAGCCCTTATACACTGTTCGTAGGAGTGAAAATTGGTACAGCATCCACAGAGAGCAATCTGAAGGTTCCCAAATGAAGGAGAAAGAGAGTTACTATAGGACCAAATAGCCTCACCCCGTGGGCTTGCTGAGATGTATGCCTATCTACCTGCACTCTCTGTTCTTTTTAAACATCACTCACGGTAGCCAAGAGGTGGGAGCAATTAAGATTCCCATTAACTGATGGGCAGTTAAAGACCATGTGGTATATAGAAATATATGTTCATAATGGCATACCACTCAGCCTAAAAATGAAGGAAATACTGTCATCTGGATGAACTTGAAGAATATCAGTTTAAATGAAACAAGGCAGGCACAGAAATTCCACATGCACATGGAATCCAATCTAGTTCTTAGATGCAGAGAGTAGAAAGGTGCTTGGCCTGAGCTGGAAAAGGGTCACTTAGTCAAAGGATTTAAGGTTCTGTTGAATAGAAAGTACATGAAAGCCACATTGAACAGTGGTGCACATATACTGGGAAACTGCCCAGATAATAGATTTCAAGTGTCCTCAGTATTACAAGTGATAATTATGTGAGATAATGCTAGTTAATTAGCTTCATTTAGCTTCTCTACAGTGTGCACACAGCTCCAAACTTTGTGTTGTACACCATAGACACATACAGATTCTATGCAAGTTAGTTGAAAACAAACAATAATAAAATAAAATTAGCAATATAGAAAATCATGCTTAAAAAGAAATGAAGACTTTAGGTGCCTTTAAGTTTCAGTATACAGGACTATCAAGAAGCCATCTGCATTCTGAGACAGTTGATCTAGCAAACAGAAGGCATGAACTATAAAATGAAGCTTTTGATTGTTGACGTCTCCAACCGTCAAGTCTTCTCAATATGCACTGATGACAGGGACCTTCTTTGTGTACCAGATAAAGCTTCTCATCCCTGCTTCAGCTGTGGCCAATGAGGGCAGCTGAAAGAAAAAAACCTACAGTACAGAATCACGGGAAAAAGAAACTCCAGACCACTTATGGGCTGAAAGAAAATCTGAAAGTTTTCCCTGGGGAGCAAAATGAAGGACCAAAGTGCTTTGCAGCTTCTCAGGATAGAAATCACCCCAAATCTACCCATTAGAACCTACAGCTTCCATGGAAGGGTGAGAGGAAACCTGTCCATGAAAATCTATAGCTTCAGTGAGAGTAAGAGATAGAGCCTGCGTTCTTCCATTTTCCTGGACAAACATTTTGTAGTGGGACTCTGGTCCTTGCTCCTCCATTGGCTGCTGGATGTACTCATGAGTGAGGCTAGAAAACCAGAGAGCAAAGTGCTTTGTGAGGCATCTTTGAATGGAAGATCTGGATGTGACCATGCAACATCTCAGTGTGTCAGTAGGCATGTTCTGGTGGAGAATGGTTATTTGTTAGCCAAGAGACAACTGTGGCACAAGCTATGGCTCACCATGTTTTCCTATGCCCTCCTAGAATCCATATAGATGATATTTCTCTATCTCCTTGAAAGGAAGGATGGGAGCATCACTAGATTGTGGCCAGTGGAAAATGAGAAGGAGCTGTTGAAATTACTATGGTGAATATCAATTAAGAAGCAGGGATGTGTTAGCAAATCTTTTCCCATCAGAAGATCACACGCCAAAGAAGATGCTTATATTGTGTGGGACTGTGTAAGGGTATCCTGGTTCTTGGCTGGGCATGGGCCTAGAACCCCGAGACTCCAAGGGAGAAACGGCAGGAGTTCGGCTACGTCCCCAGAACTCAGGGTCCTGAAAAGCAGTCTAGTCTCCATAGACCTACATTGTTCAGTCACGAAGGCCATTACAGCCCCTCCCAAAGTGCACAGGTAGAGGTGAACTACAGCTCATGGCCTAGAGACTTTACATACTTTAATGAAAGGGAAGTAGAGCGCGTAGCATTCCATTTCCTGCCCCAGTAACCTGGCCTTTCTCCATGCTCGGTACTTAACTACAGGCAAATGCTCTGAGTTTTGGGGGATGTACATGCAAATCCATTCATGCATGCTGGACAATAACCCTTTTTGTAACCAAGGACTCTGTCATCAAACTTGGGCCCTGCCTGCCCTCCATCCTGGACCATCTCCTAAAGGAAATGGGAATCACAGATTGTCCGGTATGTGAGACAGGCTGAATCATAGAAGCAGGGCTTAGGACTTCCTCCACCCCCAGTCGGGACTTGACCTCGTGGGTGGAATCCTGGAGTTTTGTATCTCCCACCCATATATTGAACTTGATCTGGATAAGAAACCATTACTATCCTCAAGTAACTGAAATGTTAGGAGTGTCTGTCCCTCCTTGTCCCAAAATCCTTCTAACCCCAAAAGAAAAACACTCGGGGCACAACGATGTATTTACTTCCGTAGATATAGCTACTAAATAGCCAAAGGGTATGAGAACTGTATTTACAAATAGACCTTGAAATGTCCAAAGGGACCTTGGGAAATGGTAGATCAGGAGCTTGGAAAAACATGCATCTGTAGATGCAGCCTTGGACATTTCCAGAATAGAGGGGTATTCAGAGGAAAGGAAAGACACCATCTCAGAGCAATACAGTCAAGACAAAGATGATCCAACTGAGGACACATGGGAATTACAGTCCAGGAGATGGGAAAGAACCAGGGAGGAGAGGCACCTCAAAGCAAAGAGGTGTCAGTAGTGTTAACATTTCAGAGAAACCGAGAGAGACAAGCAAAAGTCTGTGGGCTTGAAGTGATATCCCTAGGGATGGGAAAGAAAGAAAAATGAATGTCTCTAAAGGCAGGAAACATCTCTAAAATGTGTGCTAAGGTTGAGGTAGAGATTCTAAAAGGTAATATCAAGTGATTGATGACAATAGGAAATGGGATGAACTGGTTAAAAATAACAAAATACAGTAAAATAGTAGGTCATGAAAGAATAGGAAATGGTCAAGGTACATGAATACTGGGAGAAATTTTTCAAATGGTAAATTAAAGAGAATCGAACATAAGAGGCAATAATCTCAAAAATCAGACAGGCTCAGTAGGGATAGGAGTGAGATAAGAAAGGTCCTCAGAGTTTCCAATTCTGCAGAGGGGCCTTTGTCTCAATATACTGAGGTCCCTAAAGGCAGTACTTCCAAAAGCAGGGGAGGATTTTCTTACAAATGAAAGAGAAACCCTTAAAGCGTTGAGATGCAAGTCCCCATCATTATAACAAGACATAGCATTAAACAGCTGATTTCAAGTTGACAAGAAAAAAAGAATACAAAAGAAAAGAAAAAAGAAAAATGACCCAGAATCCTTTGTCTCTAATTCCTTTGAAGCTTTGGGGCTTTTCTTCTAAATATACTGAACAAAGGCAAGAGAAGAAAGATGTAAGAATAAACATGGCTGATGATCTCTCTCTAAGTGAAGTCTATCCCCCTGATGTTCAACTCTCAGGCTGCCCATGTGGAAACCTAGCAGCCTTGGGGAAACTCTCTGGCCATAATGAGTGCCCTATAACAAGGTGTATGCCAAGGAAAACGAGTTACCAATATAACAATAGCTACCCAAACCCATCAGCCCTCTTAGAGAGGGCACATTTAGATAGAAAATTAAAGGGAAAATGGAATAAAATAAACACAAACAGGAGGCAATTTTGAGAGTATAGCCAGAGGATCATCTTCTTGGGGTTATTATGGGAAAATGGAGATAACCATATCTCATGATTCATTTAGAAGGATTGTGTTTCGAGTGGAAATGATTCTTGGTCCATTACCTTGATAAGAGTTGCTATGAGACAGAAGGGGAGAGAGAGAGGAGAGAGAGAGAGAGAGAGAGAGAGAGAGAGAGAGAGAGAGGTGCGGATGGTTAGGAGAGGAAATGCAGGGAGTGATCCAGCAGCGGTTTAGAAATGCTGACTCTCAAAACACCCCTCCAGAGGCAGCAGACCATGTGGAAGGAGCTGAGAAACAGGGCCATGGAAGAGAAAGTGCCAGCATTTGTCTTTTCTTAGTGTATGTCTGCAGTTAGCTTTCTTTCTTTCTGTTTGTTTGATTTATTGATATTTAAAACCTGAGAGAAACTATAATGAGAAAGCCAATCAATATAGGGGCTCAGTTAAAACGTCTGCAATGAAATTAAAAGATGAAAAATTATGCAAATGATTTACTTAGCGTAACTAAGTTCATCTTCATTGAAAACAAAGAAAATAATCTTTTTGTCAGGGAATGTCATGAATGCTGTCCATTTGAGAGAAAAAGGGCATTCGCCTTCAAATGCCTGCCTTATGGGAGCATAAACAGTGTCACTAAAGATGTCAGTTGTTATAGCCACTCACACACACTTTGTTCCCATATAGTTCTTTCCAGAATAAAGGTCTAACTACTCCTGCCCACCAATCATATCCTGATGCAAGGCCAAGAAGATCTTTATCTCTTTCCTCTGATCTTCACTACCATCTGCAAATGTGGACATCAGCCTTGCTACCAGTCAGGATATGCCTTCACCAAACTCCAATCACAAAGGATCAATAACCGATACCCTGGACTCACCTATGAATGTGTTCATGTTAACAAAAATGGGTGTTGTGGAAATTACACGGGGAATAGTAAATTGACCTACTGAAGGGTGTGTCTTAATATGAGCTTCAAGCATTCATAAAAAATGTCCAATTATCTTTAGGAACTTACCTGTCACACAGAAGTAAAAGCTTCCTGGGAGTCTTTGCTGTTTACTTTATACACCAGGGAGCTGGTAGTCAGAGTGTTCTTAAGCAGAGAGCATTGTCTAACAGAAAAAAACTTCAACGCGAATTTTTTTCTTACACTTTTGGGTGATAAAGTAGCAAAAAAAGAGGCAAGAGGCTGGAGTTGGTTATTATAGATGTTTCTATCAGAATGTGTAAAACACACTTCTGTGTTTCAATGGTTTACCAAAGGGAGATGGGATTCTGCACTTCTATAGAAAATGACCCACTTGAGTTTGCTTGTTCAATTTAGATACTTTGCGAGCTAAAGTAAATTCCTAGATGAAAATCCTCTCACAATTGTGGCAAATCAAATATCCAGAAAAAAAAGATTTGGCCCATCTTTGACAATATCCACATCAAGTATGGACCCAAGGAAAATGGCCTCAGTTAGCCACCTTTGCTGAGATGTCTCAGAATTCTTCATAGCAGGTGTGTTTCTCTCCACTGTCCTCAGTTGAGTCAGTTTGGCTAACTGGGTAAAGGCAAATGAATGAATGAAAGAATGTGGTTTTATAGATATGAGAAGAGTTTCTGGCTTTTTTGTTTTGCAAAAGAAAATGCAATTCATAACTGTCATTAAAGCAGTTTTGTTTGAGCATGATTTTGCATGTCTATTATATATGCCAAACTCTCTGATAGGCCTTAGGGACACAAGGAGCAATTTTAATTACTCACCCCTTCATTCATTAACTATCAAGTCAGGCTTTTTACTTCTGTACTGATTTTGTCTTCAAGTAACTCACAGGCAAATATCTCCTGACATCTGTACAGAATCAAGGAAATAAGATTGCTGTAATCTAGTCAATGCATAGGAAAATTTTTCACCCACCTACTTAGTAATGAGAATCCCATGCTTTTCCTAGTTCCTTCTATGGCCCTTAGAGTCAAGTGTGACAGGCAGATAGCAGACTGTATGAACAAGGTCTTCTGTAACTACTGAGGATGAGCCAAGTCAGTGAGAGGTGTTGAGCAAGATTGTCCTTGAAGAGGTGACATGCCACCTGAGGCTTGAGTAATGTGTTTTGAGGTAACCGGACATACGTGTTTAAATGAGAACTTTTTGTTTTGACAGTTCTTTTGACAGGAGAATATGTTCTGGCTTTGAACATCAATAGGAAGACTAATAAGGAAGGCCAAACAATGCCAGGAATGTTTTCTAAAAAAGTAAATTTAGAAATTGCCTACACACAGTCTCCCTCTTAAGCTTCCTAATGTTTCTATGCAAAAGAACCTCTAATTCTCTGTTCACAATCATTCATTATCTTTCCTCCAGCGTGCCACTACTGCACATCGGTCTCTTTCAGTTTTCATTTCTTTCTTTGTCTCTTATTGTGAACAGTCTTTGCCTTAAGCCAATCATAAGGTCTCTGATGTTGCTCATTGGTTTCTTTTTGTTTTGTTTCTCTGCGACAGGGTCTCATTATGTAACCCAGGCTGGCCCTGAGCTTGTGCTGCTCCCAATTCAGCCCCTCAAGCGCTGAGATCACAGGTGAGTTCCACCAAGCATAGCTGTGCTATACAGTCTCTAGTTCCTCCCTCCTTCATCTCATGCTTCTGAATCTAAGTTTTAACCGAATGAAACTGTACACACAAAATAAATGCACTGAATTGACAAAGGCTGAACAAGTAGTTTTGGGAGAAATTGGGGGAAAGCAAAGACTCATCAGCCGATGTCAATGATAATTCGTCTCTTAGAAGTTCTTTTTGTATAAAGTTACTTATTTGGAAGTGTATTTTTCTACTATTTCTTTTGATGATGCTAAAATCCAAGGTGCAGTGGTCTTGTATCGGGCAATAATAGGTAGTCCTGTATAACAAGCAAAGAGCAATGATGGGAGGGGGTTGGCTTTCTGTTATGGCTCTCCTGTCAATAGATGATTGTACCACCTGGAGCAATTCTAGAATTCCATTTCTCATCTTAAAATAAGGAGACTCAGGTGAATGAATGACTTTCAACCCATCTTTAGACGTGAGGTCTTCTTAAGTAATATGTAGTGCCCCAACTATAATATAGAAGCAAAATGCCTCTGTGCTGAAAGAGTTGAGAAAAGGCTTTCAGAGACCCAATTTATCCCCTTTCTTCCAAAGCAAGCCCCTCAGCCACTTCTGTGAAAGCCCCACAAAACACAGTGTCAAAAGTGCTGCCCTAGATCTTATTCCAATTCTAAAGTGATCCAGCAATTCTATAAGTGCAAACAGGAAAACCAAAGTCTTCAAAATGATACTCGAAGCACAGAATCAAAATACCAGAGACTTACTAGCTTCTTGGAGAAGGTAAATGCGTTTACTTTTTAGTTTCTTTAGACACTAAGTTCCACCCTGGTGACCAAACTTCTTGCAATACTCTTCCTGGTTTTCTTGTTCTTGCACTGATCAAATCTCAATGGAATACCACAACCAGCCCCAGCAACAATGATAAAATATTTATGACATTTACATTTATTGAGTTGAAATGAGATATCAATGGACACAGCTTAGGTATGAAACTATCAAATCCTCACAAACCTCATGAGAAAAGTGCTATTCCAGAAAAGGAAACTGAGGCATGGAGAGATTAAGAGACTATTTGGTCTCACTGAGTTGGGGAGAGTTTTGCAATAAAATGCAAAGTTGGGGCTCTCAACTTTAATGCTGAGCAGTCTTCCACTGCCACTCACTACTCAGGCTGAGCTTGTGACCACTGCCCCGGTCTTGTGGTGTCCTAGCCTTTACTCAGCTTTCCCAGGCAAGCAGTTCTAGAGTCTTCTTTTCCCAGTAAACCTAAGCACCAGTGTGGAGATCCATGAGCTCGCTCAATTTGAAGCTTCTGTGGCAATTAGGCTTTAAAGATACTGCCCTTATCTTCTCTGAAGTTTCACAGTCTGTTCTATGACCAAGTTCACAAGCCTTCTGAGGTCTGAGCCCTGGGGACTTGCATCCTGATTCATCATTGAAGATCCTGTAACTTTTGTGTGATCTCCCTTACAATACCCTGCTGATTCTCTACCTGTCACTCATGGCCACTTCTTCCATGTAAAGTGGGGTAAAGTGCACCACAGACTGCAGTTCCATCTCTACCCCTTGTTTGCCAGTTACCTAGATAGTTTTCTTTAAACATATGGAGCCTCAGCGCCATAGAGCTGGAGAGTAAAGTACTTCCCATGAAAGGACAAGGATGAGAAGAGTTGGGCTTTCTAGCATCCACACAAGTGCCAGCCAATGGTGGCAGCGCACCTGTAATCCCAGTACTTGGGAGACAGAGACTGGAGATGACTGGGGCAAGCTGACTAGCTTGAGTGGTTGAATCAAAAAGTATAGAATCCAAATGAGAGAACTATTCACTATATAAAGTATAGAGAGATAACAGAGACACCTGACATCAACCTTTGACCTCCACATGTTCTTGTATATAGGTGTGAACATATACATATACATATGTATGTACTACATATATGTACACACTATATATATTATTATCTCTCTCTTTCTCGGTCTTTCCATCCCTATGTTTATACAACCATGTCTGTAGAGAATATATTGTTCCTATATACCTAATACCTAGGAAAATATTATTAATAATATTTAATAAAAAATGGACCCATAAAAGACTTGGTAAGGTAGGAAACACAGTTTAAGCCACAATCACAGCATATATTGTCACCAATATAAATTTATCCTTTCCAGAACTCTAAATAGTTTTAAGTTTAATGATTTAATTCTTTTTATTTCTTACAATTTCACATACACGTACTATGAATTGCCCCAGCTCTACCACCACTGTCTACCCTTCCCCTCAACAAATCTCTCTCACACATTCATGGCTATTTGTTTTATTTTGTGACACACCAAGATTAACCAGGGACATCCGTCTGACTATGGCTTTGGAGCTAAGCAGTGGAATAACTTGAGCTCAGGAGTGGGTACACAACTAATGACAGTGTTCCCATGCCCTTCCAGAATCGAGCAATAGCTCAGAGATACAGTATAGGGCCCTGAAGTCCTTCCCTCCCTTGCGTGATTATTGATAGGGCTAATCTCATATGGGCCTGGTGCTACATTGGGTGTGAGCTAATGATTAGATTACAGTATACTACAACATACCATACCATACCATACCATACCATACCATACCATACCATACCATACCATACCATACCATACCATATGAGTATAGGAGATAGCATTTTATACCTCTTCACTGGCTCTTACATACTTTGTGTCCACTCTTCCACACTGATCCCTGAACCCAAAAGGTGATGGTCTGAGCAACTTGTTTAGGGGTGGCTCATATCTGCCCCTGGCTTTCTGCTTCTTGGTCCATCGTGAGTTTCTGCATTAACTACTGCCCGTTGTAAGAGAAGACTATAATTTGGGAGGAACATTTGTACATTTGTCACTAAGATGTTTCATAAACCATACAGTATAGGAGAAAGAGCTTAAGTGCTTTGTGGAATGTGAAACAAAACTAAGAGAAATTCATCGAACTTAAGGGTCAGGCTCTTCATCACCCTTCAAAGGCCAAACAGGCTCCTTCTACCCTGACTGTGCGGATGTTTGTAGCAGTCACATGCAGTAGGAACTTAAGGAAATAAATACGAGATTGTACAGATGTCTCCTCTGGATAATTCCTCGCTCTTCATCATTACTAGGAAAAGCTCCCCTACCCTCACGGCCCCTTATTAAATATTTCCAAAGCTACAGCTTAGGCCTCAGGACTCAGAAATCAAATCATCACCTCCTAGGACAGCATGAAAGGGAGTCAAAGCCATTGTTTTAATTTACCTAAAGCTTCTTTGAGAAACAAAGCGGAGGATCCGACTATTTCCTTGGTGATTGGCACTAGGATAAATTATCCTGGAAACCATGAGTGAACAAGGCTTTTAGAAAACCATTGTTTTCTTCCCCAGCTCTCGAGGATGGTGGCTGCTCTCTGACCACCCAGACCCCATGGAGGGTTAAAATGGATTCTGAAGCAAGGGAAACAGGCCTCCTCCCAATGTGGAGAGCTGCAGTCTGCAGAAAGCTAATGAAACTCTTGAAGGAGCGTCCTTCTCTCCACCTACACTTTATTGAAATGCTTTTGAGTCTTATTGTGTTGTAATTACATGCTATAGAAAACTCTACAGACATCTGCTTCAAGGATTGGGCCCTCGACTCTTACTAAAACATTTCAATTCCATTTTCCTGGGCACACACTCTCCAAATGCATCAGCAAGGGCCCTACACAAGTATTTCCATTTCATGTTATAAAGAACGTAGAAGTAATGCAGGTTCCTGACTTGGCTGTGGATGGACAGACAGGGAATGTCCTTGGCAAGCCTAGGGGTTGCTGTCTCTTTGCTTCCTATACTCTACTGTGATATTTGATCCACACAAAAGAAATCAATAATAAACGTTTTTAGAAAGCATAATAAAAATAAACCCCATTTCTGTAAACAGCCTGTTTCTGTTTTCATTTTCTTTAGAAAATTGTTATGAAATTTACTCTTTTGGTATTTCTTGGTGGTTAAAACATTTTGTACATTGTATAAGACATAATTCTCAACCTTGAGTTAAGTATTTTCCTATAAATTTTTAACTCAGGATTTGAAGTTCTTTATTCATCTCATATGAAAATGTCACATATGGGGTGGGGGTATCAGAGTTCTTTTCTGTAGAGAGAGATAATCTCCCCAAACCCTGGGGACTTCATGGCTATTCCTTTCCCCAAGCTTTTCAGTGCACACTGTGAAGCAGCCCAGCTCCCCGCTTCCTTCTCCACTTTTCACCGTGTGCATTTCTACATCAGGCCATATTGTCTGAATTATCATACAGCATTATGATTTTTCTATCTTAGAGTGTCCCTTAACCCAACCACCTAACCTTTGGGGAATACATTTAGGTATGTGTGGTCCTTGACTTTTCCACATGAACTTTAAAATGAACATAGGATTAGGATTGTAAACTCACACATTTATAGCTCAATTTATGATGAATTGCCACAGTTTTCACCATGAGTATTCCTCATCAGAGACATGCTAAGACTTTCTTTTCAGACCTTCATGAAAGCTTTCCCAACAAAGGTTTATAATTTTCTTGGTGTAGTTCTTACAATTTCCCAATAAACTTATTCCCAAATATATTATAGATTTGTTGCAACTGCCAAGAAGATATAATGTGATTTTTTTTTTAAGTTGGCAGAATTAGATTTGATTCTGACATGTTGAAATTTAAATATTTTGAGGGAAGGATCAGAAAAATAAGGAAGTTCTTATCTCAGAATGTTTTGAACAGAATATATTATCTGTATAATCCTTCATAGTTTTTTTTTTAAAAATGCATTTTATGGGGGCACATCTGCTGACAAATGGAAAATAATTTCATAGGCTTTCTTTCTCATGACTATCAAGCTATAAAAACAGAACAGTGTAGCACGCAACCTAAAATGTCTTATTCTGAGTTAGCTGAAACCACAAACATGCATAGCAACCACCTATTGTTCCCAAAAGTATAATTCATGGTGCCATTAAATGCACTTTTCAGTTGGGTTTTGGAAAAATAAGTTATTGAGGGCAGACAGGAGAAAGTAATGGCGAGAAGGTAAGGCCTCTCTCTCTCTTTCTCTCTCTCTCTCTCTCTCTCTCTCTCTCTCTCTCTCTCTTTGTGTGTATGTGTGTGTGTGTCTAATATTGGCAAAGAATAAATTTAAAGGTATTAAGTCCTTACATTAGGCACCCATGTAGTGTTTCTGATGCCATTCAGTGTCTGACAATGCCATGTGTCTGCACTTGCAAAGCTTCAGTCCTTGTTGGCTGTTCATAAGAACTGGCATGGCTCAAATTCTTGGGATTATAAAGACTCAGGCCATGGACTAAGATTTATAGGATGCAGCAGCAAACATGCTTGTGGGCATTATTAGTGGGGGCAGAGGAAGCAAAGGAAGAAAAGTGAAGTCAGAGAGGAAAGGGACTTAAAAGGAACATACAAGGGAGAAAAGAATAGTTGTACAAACTGTAATTAGCTTATGATATCTCCCAGGTATCAGCTGAAAGTAAACTGATAGCATCTGTCCCAACAAACCACACAGTAGGAGCTTCTGTGCACTTAACACTTTGAAGTTGAGCACAGATAATGCCGTAGCTGCAACTCTAGTGTGGTCAGAAAATGCTGAGTGACAAGCTACCTTCATTCCCCACCACTAGTAATAGAACAGGAACAGCTTCTAAAGGAAGAATTGGCTGCAGACACTTCACAGACTGGGCTACCACCCAGGGCCCTCTCGCTTCAACTTTTATAAGCTATTCGACATGCCATTCAATAAAGTTATAACTATTTTTTTATTTATTTATTTATTTATTTATTTATTTATGCATGTGACTGCTTTGCCTGCTGTATGTATATGCAGTGTGTACCTGCCTGGTGCCAGCAGAAGTCAGAAGAGGCCTTTGGATCCCCTGGAACTGAAGTCATGAATGGTTGTGAGCTATCATGTGGATACTGGGAATTGAACCGTCTCCTCCACAAGAGCAACAGTTGTTTTTAACCTCTGAGCCCCGTTTTGAAAAACATTTAGATGCTTAAGGACAGGAAGAAAGAGACAGAAGAATCCACTTGCTATTATATGATTTTATACTTGGTAACCTGGTGGAGTTAATGAAACTCTACTTTGCATATGAGAGAATTAAGCAGAGTAGTATCTATAGAAGTATAAGAAGTATACAAAGAAGTATTCTCTATTATTGGTCAATATAGAGAATATCCAGCTAAAAGACAGAATTGAAGAACTATTTATGATATTTATACATCACAAACATAGTGTATAATAAATAAGAAATATTGTATTTACCTTCATAATTTTATGTACTTATGTCAAATAAGTAGCAATAATCCTTATGTGCAAATAAAGCTATGTGACACTGGACACTGATTTTTAAATGAACAAACATTAGCAAATGTTTAAATGTTGAAAAAAAAAAAAACGTGTACCAGAAGATTTTATTGCACAAGGAAGTATATAACTCAAACCATCTGAGAATACCTTAACTTTTGAATAACAACTGGGACAACTGGAGAGACATTTAGAGACATTGTCTTATTTAGGGTTTCTATACCTGCACAAAACACTATGACCCAAAAGCAATTGAGGAGGAAAGGTTGTGTTTGGCTTACACTTCCACATTGTAGTCCATCAGTGAAGGAAGACAGGACAGGAGCTCAAACAGGGCAGGAATCTGGAGCCAGGAGCTGATGCAGAGGCCATGGAGGGGTGCTGCTTACTGCCTTGATCCCAATGTCTTGTTCAGCCTGATTTCTTATAGAACATCAGCTCAGGGATGGAACTACATACATTGGGTTGGGTCCTCTCACATCAATCATTAATTTAAAAATACCCTACAGACTTGCCTAAGCTGGATCTTATGGGGCAGTTTCTCAATTGAGGCACCCTCCTCTCAAATGACTTTAGCTTGTGTAAAGTTGACATAAAACTAACCAAGGCAGACATGGAACTTGATCTTCAATCTAAACTTGAAAAAAACGGGATAATTTAGTTGTACAAGTCTTCCTGATGTTGACGGAGCTCCTGCATTCTACCTGGCAAACACCTCGATGGCTCAAGGCTCCTCTCTGATATCACTTTCCTGGAATAGTGAAGTTATATTTAATACATTTACTCCTACCCACTCCATATTCACAGGAGACATATATGGTCCCTTTAGCAATGATGATCTTCTGGGAACAAATCCTCAGACTTTCTTTGTGCTCACTCATGGGCAGCAAAATACTACTAACACTCTGCTATATGTGATACTTCAAGTCCATGTGAACTACACTCTCGTACCTTAGCAAACTCAACAACATCCTTCCTTTCTCCCTGTTAGCCTCAAAAGAACTGAAATAGAACTATCACGCCTTTAGAGTTGGGCTTGTTACTGTATGTGTGTTCAGTATACTTTTAGGCAAGATGCATGTTAGTGGGCAAGTCATGCTAAACACATGGAAATATCAAGAAGGAATCAGTGTGTCGCAGCTAAAGAGAGGATGGCTTTTCACTCAGACTCCATGGCCATCAGGAAGTGATAAAGGAAGGTAAACTGGGCATGGGCACTCTAAGATTTGAGGATCAATCATTTTGAGTAAATCATTTGCACACTCGAATCACTAGATAGTAAATGTCTGTCTCTAATGCTTTCTCCTTTTCTGTACCTTCCAGGATCATGGGAACTCCTGTGGCTATGTCTGTTAGTTGCTTGTGCGTTTGCTGCAACAAAATGCCAAACAAAAGCAAACTTAAGAGCAAGAAGGATTAATTTTGGCTCACAGTTTTGGGAAGTCATGGTAGCAGGAGCCTGCAGTAGTGGGCTATATTGCATCCAAAGTCAGGAAGCAGTAAGGCATGTGTGCTCTCACCTTTTAATCTAGCCCCGTAGAGATTTCTGTTGTGCACTGTGTGGAAGTGTTTGTTTGTCAATAAAAAAGCCTATGGCCAGTGAGCTGAGGCAGGATTAGAAGGTGGGGCATCCAAAAGGGAGAGACAAATTCTGAAATAGAATCAGAGGCTCAAGAGGCCCCAGACACAGAGGAGGACAGCCACCTGAAACTGAGGACCAGGTAACCATCCATGTGGCATTTATAAAATATACGGGTCATTAAATTATGTGCTAGTTGGGAAATAGGCCCAAGTTATTGGCCTAGGCATTTGTTCATATATAAGAAGTCTCAGAGTCACTATTTTTGGGGAACTTGGGCATGAAAGCCCAAGGTCACATAGTTCAGGACCTCATCTTGGGGAATAGTGTCATTCATATTTATGGTCTACATCTCAATTAACCTACTCTAGATAATCTATCACAGACATGTCCAGTGGTGTGTCTCTTTAGAGATTCTAGATCCTATCAAGTCTAAAGTCAAACTTAACCATCACACTACACTTTTATGCTCAATGAATACCTACTGAACTGAAATAAATTGAGTTCTAAACATCATAGCCTCCAAAGTAGTCAACAACTCTTATAGTTGTGTTTTGGCAGTGCTCATGAAATGAAATGATCTTACTAGGGGATGGCTTAGTGACAGAGAATGTGCCTACCATGCCTTAGGTCCTGGGTCAACCCATACTACTATGCATGAGAATAAAAGTGTTCTTTACTATATCAACATGGAAAAATCACTGTAATAAAATCATACAATAGTGAAATGACTTGATTATCCTTGTGTAGGTAGTTATGATTTAAACAATGTTAGGCATATTTTAAAATTAGACAGTGAAAATATGATTTCAATTTAGCAGATGTTTAATTGTTCAAAATACACGGCAACTAAAAACAAAACAGCATATAAAAATTAAGTAAAGCCAAATTAACTTCCTACACAGGATTAAGGCTTTGTTTGAGATTCTGCCCTTTCCCAGGAACAATTACATATATTGAGAGGATCCTTACTGCTTACAGGCTTAATTCCCTTAAGGACTTAAACACCCGTGGCTTAGCACTTCTAGAATACAGCGTTGCTTGATTGCTTTTGTTTTTAAGAGGAAATATCGGTTTGAATTTTTTGTTTTTTCACTATTTCCAGTAGAGTCTTTGCTTGTACTTTCATTATTTGGTCTGGATGATCAAATAGAATTTTCTTGAAATATTGTTATGTATATGTTTCAAATCCTTATTAATATGTAGACCTATATCATGTGTAGGACCTACCAAAAGTATATGGTTCATCTGTTCTGAGTCCAGGAGATAATTTGATTACTCTTCCATCAGAGGTAACAGTATTGATGAGAAGAACCAGCAAAACATGGGCGCTGGGACTCAGTTGGCTTTGTCTTTTTCTCCTAGTCCAGGACCCCACCTCAGAGAATGGTGCCCACCACATTTAAGGTGAGTTTTCCTCTTTAAATTCACCAGAGATCATTAATCCTTTACAGGCAAGTTCAGATATTTGTCTCTTTAGTGATTGTAAATTTAGATGTGGTGTGTATGTGTATGTGTGTGTGTGTGTGTGTGTGTGTGTGTGTGTGTGTGTGTGTGTGCATGAAGATGCATGAGAGGGTTCAAAGGTCAGTGTTGAGCATCTGTTGAGCATCTTCCTCAATTGCTTTCTATCTTATATTTCTAAGACAGTCTATGCTAAAATCTAGAGCTCACTGACTTAGCTAGGCTGGCTAACTAGTGAGTCTGGGGGATTCTCTTTTCTCCATCTCTTAGATTAGATTAGAGGCACACTCCGCCACACCCAGTTTTTATGTGGATACTAGGGATTGAACTGAAGTCCTCGTGTTTATGTAGAAAGCCTTCTATCAATGAAGCCATCTTCAAGGCTAACTTCTCCCTTCTTTTGGTGGCATTTTACAGTTGATAGCTCCAAGATTTTCCGGGCATGAAACAAAAGACTTTTGGAAATAATCAATTAGTTTTACCTGTTCAGTGATGAGCGTTATAAAAAGCATAGCTAACCAACAGCTCCTGGCTAAAGTATAAACTAGCAAATGTGTTCATACCTATAGTTTCATGCACTTAACAAAATACAGCATCAAAGATCAGCCAGGGCCGACCCATTCACATTAAAGAAGTTGAATACATGGGAGCTTCCTTTCTCTTCCCTTTACCATCCAGTTAGCTTAGCAATCATTAGTAATCGTGCTAATGATTGCTGGTCTGTTAATACATTTACATGTTGTGCAATGAGCAACTTAGGGGCAAATGAGAGTAAGCCAGGCTAAGTGGAGGGTACAGGGCCTTTGTCAATACTTTCCGAGAGCAAGGCAGAGCCCAGGGCCAAGCTACTGCAGTAATTGGAGCCATCTCCTACTCCAGATCAGCTTTGTAGCAAGATGTCTCATTCTCTACATTCTCTTCTCCCCCATAACCTGTTCTGCTCTCCTGTGTCTGGTGAGAGTCCCAAATCTTATAGTACATACTACTTGGGGTACACTTTTGAGCAGGCAACAGAAAGGGAGACCCATCTCCTTTCTCCTTGTCCCCTAAAAACACATGTGGAAAGACCCCATTCTGACTGAATTCATTAACTTATTGCAGAACAATATATCTTTATTTCCAGTAGAAAATTCTACAAAGAATTTAATGAAGTTTTACATGGGAAAGGGCGGGGGGGCAACACAATTGCTGGAAGCATTGTACAGGAATTTTTGCACATTTTTTCATTTGTAATTTTCTGAGAAAAAAAATTTTAAATCTAAAATGAGAATGCTTTTGTTTCTAGTAAATGAGGTGGGGTTTTTTTTCCAATTGAAATGAATTTATTATCAGAAAACAGTCTGCTCTTTCTTAGAAAAGCCAGCGTGTTCTATCTGGTGAGCAACCTGTTTTTCTCTTAAGGGAAGGGAACTTATTCCCATTTCATGCCTACAAGCAAAAGAACTTTTTGTTGTTCAGTACTGTTTCCTGCAGGCAGAGCCTCCTGATGTGGGAGCGATGGAAAGAGCTAGATCAACAACTCTCTGGCCAGAGGCTTGGTAGAATTCTGCTTGTCGAATTAGTCCCTGCTTTTTCAGATGTATGAATCATTTTTTCTCCCCTCTGAGAGTGAATGGGAATCAAAAGAGAGAGCTTTGGCTTCCTGAGAAATCCACAAATATTTCTCAGAATTTGTGAGCACCGAGAGCTCCAGCAAAACAGCCCCTTGGAAATTGGACAGTCTTCGGAACAGGCAATTAGCATTGTGTCCTCTCACATTGAATCTGCTTTCCAGAGACATCGACTTCACTCCTGCAAGAGCCAAGAGACCCCACAAGGAGCAACGCACCGAGAACACACGTGCTACTGTGTTCAGCCTGTTTTTCTAGTATGAGCATGCATGTGGGACTAAAGGAAGAGGCTCATTCCTAGGAGACACAGAAGGCATAGTTAGTGTTTTCTAGTGCCAAAGCACACCAATGTATGAGGTGTTAGAATGGAAAATGAATCTCTCCATTTCCTGATTACTTTCACAGGCATTCTTATTATCTTTAGCTTTCCTTTTATAAAATACACAGACACACACACATGCACATACATACATGTACAATACACACACCTCCACATACCAAACATCACAAATACATATGCACACACCATATACTCATTCACTCATACATTCACACACACACACACACATTTTTTTTTTAAATATATCTTGTAATAACCTTTTCTCTTTTTTTCACAAGAAAAGTTGATGGCACAAATTATGTGGACTTGGTTGCTGTGGGATCCAGAGAAGGACCAGACATGGTGGGCAGATGGAGACTGGCAAAGATAAAATTGGTTGACAAGCTGGTGACTACCAGGAAAGCTATAACCCGGCAGAATCAAGATATCATGGGTTGTCATCATGGAGTAAATCAGGCAATAACTCTCTTTTATATGGACACTGGCTAGGCATCATGCCCTCTGATCATGAACATGGGATGGCAGCACACTGGGTTTTAGTTTCAAAAACACCAGCTCCTATTTGCTAGTATAAACACTTCAGTGACTCAAGGAGAGGGTGGGAGCATTCTCTCTTCTGATGGCCTTATAAAACACAAATGCTTGGGTTAACAGGGGAAACCTGAGAAAACAAAAGATGTACACAATCACTAGTAGATAACGCTCCATCTTTTGTCAGCAACCATGGCAACCCCTGGGTTACAGGGATGCATAGAATTCCAGACTGTCTCCTTCACTTCTAAGCAATTGAAAATGTCCTTTTGGGTGTGGCTCACCTTTCAGAGGTAGCATTCCAAAACCAAAGACACAACCACAGGGAAGATGCTAATACTTGGTCCCTACCTGTCAGCTCTCAACCAACCACGGAGCTATGAAACTTATAGGTACCTATACTTTGTTATTAAAAGTATATTATTTTGATGGGAAGAACAAGGTAACTGAACCTAATCTCATAGAGATTGCAAGCCTGTAGAGTGGTGATGTTTATAGGCTGACCCTTAGAGCATCTTTCAAGGGTATATAGATTTTAAAGGGCTTCTTGTCACAACACTGTTTATTATGATATATCTATCAGACTCGCCCATAACTGTCATCTGCAATCACTAAGAAGGTAATTAAACAATGCTGAAATTGAATAAGATTGAATGGTCTGTCAAGATTAGTAGGATATAGGATCTTTATGTTCTGGATCAAATGTTATCTTTTTGAAATATTTAAATAAACATCTTTGTCTAAGCATTTTAATTATTATTAACATCTATTTAGAATAGAAAATGAGTTTGTCATTTTCTAATCATATTCACAAGCATACCTAAGTATTTTGTTTTTTTTTTGAGACAGTAACACACTGTATACCACAGCCACAAACCTTCTATGGTGCAACAATTACAGGAGATGTACTACTGGATCCACATTTTCTAAGTATTTGTGATTGTACTAAGGTCTTAAATAATGGGTCGGTTCTGGGAAAAATGAGATTCATTGTTTATCCCTCTGGAATTTAGAAGTTGCTTAAGAGATTTATGGACTATAATCACAGGCTAAATGTAGCCATGAATTAAGAAAAAAATAAAACTCTTCCAAAACAGATGGATACTAAGTTCTGCAAAGACTATAAAGGAATGAGCCAGTGGTTAGTGAGCAGAAATAAAGTACAAGTGAGTTCAATGACAGCAATGACTGAAATACCCATCAACCTGGGGACTCTTCTCACTGAGGACTTACTAACAGGATGACCATGGCCAGGGCCACTAAAATAGTAATTTCGGATATCATAGAAGACTCTTCATGTTGGAGGTAACACAAAGATGATGAGATTTGGTTGGACCACAAGAGGTTTATGAGCCCATAGATCAAATGACACACAGTCATCTGGTAGGATGAGGCTCCAGAGGAAGGAAAAACTGATCACAGAGAACCCAAGCAAAAGAAAGCCTGCTTTCTGGCTAAAGAGAGGGAAACCTTGAAGGAGAGTTTTAAGAAAATAGGTATCTGAGCTGAGACTTCAAGGGTAGGCGGGTTTCTAACAAGAGAGACTTTTCAGAGCAGTGGGAGAAACTTGTGAAGCGGACACACCTATAATCTCCATCCCTTGAGAAGCTGAGGTGGCAAGGGCATCGTGATTTCAGTAACAGCTTATGTGACATGGTGAGACTCAATCACACAAAGAAATCAAGGCACCAAAGCTAATGTTTTTAAAACTTAAATTTGACGTTTTGCTCCCAAGTCGCACGTCATTTTCCACTGCTAGATATCTTGAGCCTGGACAAGGTCATCTAATCCCAAACATTCCCGTCTTGCTCTCTCGTTCACCGGCCTTCTTCAGTTATATCATCTGACTGTGTCTGTGAAATCTGTGCTCAACAAGCTTCTTAAAGACAGCCCTGACTGACACACACAAGAAGCCTATGTGGTACTTTCAACAGAACATGAGAGTCAACGAGAGGCATCAAGATTACAGTGGTACTTTGGGCCATCACCTCTGGTGGCACTGTGCATGGAGATTGAAGAAGAGAGGAGTTCAAACAAGAAATCGAGACACAGACGGAGAAGTACACAAACAGAAGATGAGAATATAAGGAGGGTTTCAGCCATTCAGAGGAACACTTGGAGGTCACTAGACAATCTGTTAATGGAAGAGGTAGAACGCTGTAATTTATTCATGAGGTAATGTCACTAAGACAGAAACAAAAAACCAAGAAGCAGAATTGATAAGAAAGATGATGCATCCAGTATTGGGCATGAATCTCCAATGTATCTGACACAATAACAGACTATCTAGAGAAGTTGAGTTTTCCACAATTTGTCCTCCAGCCAACATGTCTCATAAACAGGAAACATCTAAAAGTGATGAGCACATGACATCTGTCATACTCAGGTTGGGATGCTACAGGGTGTAGGAAGTAGCTTCCTGGAGTGCTATCAAAACCTATAAGACCCAAAACAGGCTCCAACCCCCCAAAAAAGAATGGTACCAATAGTAACCACGCAGAGGCAGAGAAATCCTCATCTAGAATGATTTGAAAGTCCAACTCTGGATTTATTCATTTTTAGGTAGAAATGAGTAAACTTCCTTGAGACATGATGGAAAATTAACCACAACAGAAATACAAGGAAAGGAAGAGATTGAAGAATCCCCAGGAGAATCCCTTGAGTGAGGTAAACTGTGAGTCCTTTATATGCAAAATGCAATCTTTTATGACTATTCTCAGTAAGCATGTAGGAACCTAGAAGAGAGATAATGGTGACAAAGGCATTCGTGAAGCAGATCAGTTCAGTTATGAACACATAAAAGCTTAAACACTGACAGCACATGCCAGCCTAGAGTTCAAAAAAAAAAAAAAAAAGGACAAGAAAAAATGAACAAGCTTAAGAAGGGGAAGGTAGAGAAGCATCAAAGTGGGCCGTGGGTCTACCATTAGAAAGACAAAATAGATGTATAGACATATTGCTGTAGTTCTAAGGAAAAAGGCTAGTGGCCTCTCCTTGTGTTTTGGGAAAATGTTTTATGGACAGCAACATCTGTTTCTAGGTAAGTGTCAAAGTTTCCTAAAAATTAAATTATATATTAAAGCAGAAATCAACGACTTCCACAGTTCTTTCTCACTTAAATCTTGCTATAACTCTGCTCCAGGAGTCTTGACAGGTGTAGAGACCAGCTCCTTTTCTGGCAAAAATCGAGATGAGAGGGTTCCTGCATCTTTGGGCGTGATGTGATGTTTACAGGAGGCAATTAGAAAACTACTCAGCGTAGCAGCTGGTGCTAGGCAGGGTTTCCATTGGTGCTGTTCTGAATAATAGCTACATCCTATTACTCTAAGAAATTACTGGAAAGAAAAGTATCAGGGACCACAGTCCAAGGCAACCCAGTATAATATGATAAACAAGGGAGCTGAAAACTGAAATTAATTCCTAGAACTGCAAATGGCCTTCAGAACTCTCATGCCAAATTTCCTCATTGCAATGATGGAAAAATTAGAGAAAAAATTGATAGGCCATTGTGGTTTGGTTGCAAAGGCACCAAGAGATTATGTATATGATATATACATATACACACATATCAGAAGATAAAGGTAGAGTTGGCAACTTCTAGTTTGTAGTTCTGTGTTTGTGTTGGAGAGCTAGGGCTACATCAAGATGACGGCAAGCAGACAGCAAGGCTTAGATTTCCATGGACATGTCTACTGTGCATTCCCTGGACTTATGCATTCATAAAGTAAATATAGCTATACAACTCTTTGACAATCCATGGACTATGAGAGCATTGGATACGAACTAGTGGTTATAAAGGATGTTTCTCCAGGCCACAGCCTGGATACTCACCTGTCCAGGAGCAAGTTAGGTGCAAACAGGAGCTTCCCGGGGTGTTCCATGGAGCGCCAGATGAGACCGATCATCAGAATCTCCAGCCAGGCACACTCAAGAAGGTGGACCTGATCATGGAGATTCAAGTCCCCAAAGCCTGAAAGACAAGGAAAGCCTCACTTAGTTCCAAAAGAATGTAATCATCACTGGTGATATGAACATGGCTTGGGATTTGAACTAGTGAGCTGTCTTTTAGTAAATACAACCAAGAAAAAACAAGGATGGGTGCCCTTTTTTTCTAATGGCTGAATATGAGATTAGAGCTTTTTAAAAACTATAAATGGCAATATGGTAGATGCCTAAACATCATAAGGAGGAGGAAGATGGGGCAAGTAGAACTATACTCTATAATAAAAGCAAGTTTTTTTTTTTTAATCTAGCTCTGTCAGTGAGTTTCCACTTGTCTGAAAGGATGTTATTTTAATGCATTATTGTCAGATCTGCAAATATACACTAACTCATGCAACCCAATTAACCGTCTACAAAATTTGTACTTAGTAAATAGATTCTACTCAGGCATAACTAATACCTTTAAATAGCTATTATTTTCTCATTTTTATTTAATTGAAAACACTTAAGTGCTGGAAACTTGAATTGTTTAACTAAGCAGAAACTAGGACACAGGTAGGAGCAAAGTCCTCAGTCATTTCTTCATTCTAGTACTGAGCCATAATCCTTTTACATAAAATGTAAGACAAAGACTAATGAGATAACATATGCAAATAAATCACCAGAGGATGAATCAGATGACGACAAGTAATGTCATAATTACTCCTTGGAGAGACCACTGATGTGTGCCCTTGTTTTCCAGTGCTTGATTAGGAGATTAAATCTTTTTCTAACTGCTAATGACAGTAGATGCCTAAACAACATGAAGAGAAGGAGGAGGAGGACCAGGTGGAGGAGGAAGGGGAAAAGGAAGAGGAGCAGGAGGAGGAAGATGAGGTGAATTTGGAAAGCAAGAGAGAAGAATGTGACGTAGAGGAGGAACAATTAAATCCCTCACTGTGCGTTGGAGGCAATGCTAAATGCTTTTTGTATCCAGCTCTTTCCGTCTTAATTCATACAACAACCTGATCAGTCAGAAATTGATAATCCTGTTTCTCAGATTCGCAGAGTTTGTGTGCTTTCTAAGGACAGATATTGTGATAGAATCTTCAGTGATAGTGCTTTTAACCAGCAAGTGACACGAACTTTTCTACGTTTTGCTGTGGAAGTTAGGATCAGGTGACTAAATATGCCCAACCACAGAGATGCCAGCATGACAGGATTATTGAGCAAGCAATGTTCTGCAAGTTTTCCACTTGCTAAATCAGTGCTCTCCTCTTTGCAAGGAGGCATCCCTTCACACTCTCTTCCTTTCCCAGCCTTATCTTTGACTGTTCTCATTGATACAGGAGAATCAGCTGTGAAAATCTTTTTTTTTTTTTTTTTTTTTTTGAGATGCTGTCTTCTTTGTTTCCCACTGTCCTCTGTTAGAATCCATTCTTATTAACTGAGCTGATGTTTTTTTGTTTGTTTGTTTTGTTTTGTTTGTTTTTGGGGTCCACTTAAAAACCTAGACATATCTGGGCAGAGAGGGTCATAATTGAGAAAATGTCCCCAACCAGATCAGCCTGTTGGTAAGCCTATGGGCCATTTTCTTGCATGACTGCCATGGGAATGATGCCGTCCCTGGGCTAGTAGTCCTGGGTGCTCTAAGAAAGCAAGCTGAGGAAGCCATTAGGAGCAAGCCAGTAGGAGCAAGCCAGTAAGCAGCACTCCCTTAAGACATCGGGTTCAGCTCGTGCCTCCAGGTTCCTGTCCTGTCTGAGTTCCTGCTCTGACTTCCCTCAGTGACGGCAGTAATGTTCACAGCCATAGAAACCCTAACTACGACACTAACGAAGAGGTGGACTTTAAGTATACAATTCATCTGATGGATACCTTTCTTGGGCATATTGGGAGTTGTTCAAACCTCAGCACTAAACATTTAGCTTGTTTCTTCATATACAGTTCCTGAAGTGCCACATTTCACACAATCCTGACTTACTGGGTGAAAATTCCCAGAGAGACTTCAGGTGCTCACACACAACACAGGACCATGACCCTCGCTCACCCTCACTTCATTCTCAGGCATCATTTCCACTTGAACAGTCACACAGTCTTCCTCTCCTCTCCCTTCCCATATTTACATTGTATAATTGTTTCTACATTTTATCTATCTGTACACACATACACAGGCATGATGATATACCTATGATTGTCCCACAGCCCATGTATGGAGGTCAAAGGACAAGTTGTCAGTTCTTTCTGTATCCTGTGGGCTCTGGGGATCCAACTAGGGTGGATAAGCTTAGCAGTAAGCACCTGTATACTCTGAGCTACCTCACTGGCCCAGCCATTTTCCTTTTACAGATGCCAGTGAGAGTACAGAAGCATCACACTAACATTGTTTTAATTCGCATTTCCTACCATAAAGTATCTTTCCATATTTTCTACCAGTTCTTTTTGGCATTGGATATTCAAGTTAATTATACTGCATGTCTACGTCCTAGTAGATTGTGTATCTGTTAGACACCTAAATATAATTTTTATTCAACACTATTTTCTAAAAGCCCTAACTTAGTATACTTCTTACTACCTCACCAAGACACTCCAGAGTCCGTGACGGTGCAGCGTTTATCAGATTACATGACTTTTGGCAAGAGTAGATTCCATTGGTGTGACGCAGAGCTGGAGGCTACCGAAAGGAAGCAGAGAGGATCTGCTCTTAGGAAAAGTCTTAGTGATTCGGCTGCACGATCTGGTTTGAGGTTTGCCTGGAGGAAAGGGAGCAGGGATCTCTGGCAAGTAAAGCTGTTGATCTAGAGAACACTGGGTCAAAAGGGACCAGCCTTGCTTGGGAGAAACAAGACTTTGTCACAGTTCTCTTTCTTGATCCCTAATCCTATAAACCAAACCTGGACAGCAGAACATGAGTTGACAGCTCTCACTGACGTTTTAATTCCTTAGTAATCTCTTCAGTTGTTTGGATAGTTTCATAACACTAATGCAGTCTTACCTGTAAATCAAATTTACCCCTCAGAAAGGTTATCATTCAAAAGCAAGGTGTTTGTTGTTGTTGTTGTTGTTGTTTTGTTTTGATTTGGTCTTTTGGTTTTTTTGTGTTTTTTGTTTGTTTGGTTGATTGGGGTTTTTTGTTTGTTTGTTTGTTTGTTTGTTTGCTTGCTTGCTTGTCTCTTGCTCGCTCCTTGGGATATTTCCTTTTTAGTGTGTAGATAAAAAAAGTCCTTGTGTGTTATTGTCAGCCCTCATCACTCTTAGCATGAAGTATTTAAAAGTCCCCACAAGTTTGGGCTAAACATGTCCCCATACATGTTCAGAACTACAATAAGGCAATCAACTTTGGGAAGCCAAATGCCAGATTCCTGACGGTGACTTTACATTTAAACAGGGTCATATTCTTTAACTCTGACCTCAAAATGGAATTATTCTTCAGGCTTGTCAGTTGCAATGATCTTTGGGAGTCAAAGAAGTTCTCCACAACCACAGGTACCATTTAAATAGGGTGATTGTGAATATGTCTGTTAGTAACACTTTACAGTCAGAGGCCAGCAGGATTGCTGGGGTTTTCTGCGAAATGTAGGCATCTTTAATTCTGCTTAATTATAGTTTCCAGCTGTGTACATTGCCTGACGACAAGGGTTATGATACCTGTTGCAAAGCATTATCTGCAAGTTGCTCAGACAGGGTTGGGAGGAGCTTGCCAGACAGACTGTCAATTAGCCTTCTTGGTGAATGTGAGGGCTGTCAAAGGAGATTATTCCATGGAGCTTTTCCTTCCAACATACTGTTCTTGATATTATTTTATCCACCAGGAGCTAAATGCATTTCTGATGTAAGACAAATAGCCATGAGTATTTTTAGCTCATAGCTAATGATTATATATATATTATAAATATATATATTTATATATATTATTTATACCTATATTATTACTTATATATTATGTATTATGTTATATGATGTTATATGTTATGTGTTGTATGTTACATGTTACTATTAAATATTACATATTAATTATAAATATATGTGGCCAATGATTTATAGATATCATGTTTTAATTGCTTGTTCCATTTTCCTTAAGAACACAAAGATTGTGTCAAGTAGATCTGCTAAAAAGCATTTAAAAAGCAGATCTCTATCTTCTGAAGACTTCAAAGCATCATTAATGGGAAGTTAAATTGCATATATTTATGGGATATGAGTGGAGGCAGCCAAAACAGAGATTCACACAGATACCACAGTAGGGGTTGATTCATCCCCTGTTCCTGAGAATCCACAGCATTAGAATATGGAGCTGAAGAGATTACTCTGGGGTTAAGGAACTTGTCCTAAAAGTATGAATGCTAGAGCCCAGATCTCCAGTACTTATAGAAATGCCAGGTGATGTGGCAGCCTGCCAATAAGTCCAGCACATAGAAGGCAGGGACTTCCTGCCTTCTCAGGGATCTCCTGAGCAAATTAAATTGGTAGCTAGGTTAGCTGAATTGGCAAGCTCCAAGTTCATATGAGAGAGAGCCAATATACCATATTGTGAGAGACAGAGACAGAGCTGTCAAGAAGGCATCCTATGTCAATCTCTGGCCTACATTCGCACATGCACATGTGTTCATTTTTAACTGCACATAAATGTGCCCATTCACATGTGAATATACATACACATGTACACATACCATATGCACATATATACACATTCACATAAAAGTAGTAAGTATAATTTTTTGAGATATGACCAAAACACTCAGGACTTTCATTTTATAAAATAAAAACAAAATAAAAAAAGTGACCTTTCCCCGAACTTAGGGAACATGGGTTGATATTCACAGCTTAGTAATAAAGTCATCAAAGATATGATATACTGGAAACAAACAGAGATAGCCCAAGACATCTATCCCTAGCTCTGAACAAGCTATGCTGTAGCTAATGGTTTGATGGGAGCCTCTGTCCTAGAAAGATGCCATCTATAGAAAAAAATCAGGTTATTTTTCCAGACCAGTCATAGTTTGAACCTAAAAGGTCCTTTAAAAGCCACATGCCAAAAGTTTAGTTGCCAGAAATGGACTTTGGGGAAGTAATTGAATAATAAACTCTGACTTCATGAATAGATTGGATGCTGCCAAGTCTATAAGCTAATGGACTATTGGTAATGGAGAGAGAAGCCTGTGAGGTAAAGACACTCCCCCACTCCAATCTCCCAACGTCCTGATATTCTATCTCACCTCAGACCCACGGAGACAGAGTCAGCCAAGCATGGAAACCATGAACCCATGAGCCAAGATAAATCCTTCTGCATTTTAATTTTCGTAGGTCTTTTGTCACACTGGCAGAGACCTGACTAACACACCAACTAAAGACATCTCTGATTCTGTCCTCCACTAAACAGTGACTGTTTGCTTCCAGGGTACTTTTCCTTACTCCCTTACCTTTGACTGCAAAAGAAGAGTACAGGGGGATGAGAGGATGGTTCAGTGGGTAAGGGATTGCCTGGCAAGTATAAGGAACAGTGTTCATTCTCTAGAGCCTACGGAAATATGCCAGGTGTGGTGGCATTTACTTGTAAGCCCAGCACTGAGGAGGCCAAGACACAGGGGCCCTGAGTCTCCTTGGCCACCTTGTCTGGCTTAATTGGTAAGCTCCAGGCCAATAAGATACTATCTAAAAGAAAATAGATGGTGTTCCTGAGGATGGTACCCAAGATTGTCCACCAGACTCCATAGGTACATATGCATGCATACCTGCACACACACACACACACACACTTTCATTAACATAGTTACAACATTTCCAAACCCCCTCCTTGAGCCTCACAAGATCTGAAGCCTGCCCCACTCTAGGCTGCAATGCATTGCTACAGAGGTTGCTCAATTTGCCTTGGCCTAAAATAAAATCTTTCAGGTCTTGCCTTCTCTTGCTGACTATGGGGAGGTTCTTAGAAATGATGTCAAAATGTACAAAGAACTTCGGGTAAAATGACTAATCTGAATATCTTCAAGACTGTATACTGTCTCTGAAAAAATGATAAATTGAAGTGGCTTTTTAAAGGAGAGACATGAGGAAAACTAAGGAACTGTCTTTCTTAATTTCATGGGGTATAAACTATGGAGACTGAAAAACAAAACCCTGAAACCCTTTAGGCAATGGGAACCAGTTACTGTTCTTTGCCAGCACCACAGTGGACAGAAGCAACATGAGGAAGGTGAGATTCATGTTGGCTTGTGTTTTCTGAAGCTCTGTTCTATCATGATGTAGAAGGCATGGCCAGGGTGGCGGCAGGGGTATGTAGCTCACATCATGGTAGAGCAGAAAGCAGACAGCTCCCATTGGAAGAGGATCAGTCTACAGCCCTCATGCCCTGCCCTGAATGACTGACATTAGCCAGGATGACCCAGTCTCAAATGTAATCATTTGAAGGAATGGAGAGGTAATTTGGTGATTAAGAGCTCTTGCTACTAGGACCAGAATTCAATACTCAACACACCTACATTAAGCATCTCATAACTACTTGCACCTCCAACTCCAGCTGACCTAGCTCTCTCTCCTGATCTCCTTTTTCTGTGAGTGTGGACACATGTGCACACACCCACAGAAAGATACAGACACATAAACACAAATAAAACATACATCTTTAAAAACTCTTTATATCATTTGGATGTAAAACATACCCCACAGGATTCTGCACTTAGACGCCTGGTCCCCTGATGGTGGTACTGTGTTGTGAAGCTGTGGAGCATGGGGACATGGAACCTGCCTAGCAGAACTAGGTTCCCAGGGTCTGCTTTGAATGTGATATCGCTTCTGCTTCCATCTCTGTTCTTTCCTTCCTGACCAATGAAGATAGAACAAGTGTGCAGCGAGGTACCACTGCCTCCTGCTAAACTGCTCTAGCCTCTCTGGCCAGCACACCACACCTTCCCTGCTAGAATGTTCTAATGTCCCCTCAACCGTATACTTAAATCATTCTCTTTGTCTAAGAGTAGTTTCTGTCAAGTACCCTGTCATGGTGAAGAGAAAAACTCACCAGCACCCATGAGATACAATCTGCAAAGATGCAGTACAAAGCTGGTGTGGGCAGAAGCACTTCCTCAGAGAGGAGCTGTCTACAAAACCAGAAGCCAGGAGGTTGGATCCCTCGGTAAATCTACTAGCTTCCTGACCTTCAAACGAATTAATCATGTTCTCGGTGATGTGGCCATGATGTTCTCTGAAATGTCAGCTATGAAACTGCTTGCTGCACTTCCTCTGCCTTGCAATACTTTCTGAGGGAAGAAGAAATGAATAGAAGCCATGGAAAGCACAGTAGCAGTCGTAGGTTGGAGGCCGACTGGACTTTCTAGAAGGCTATGCAACAGAGCCCATCAGAAAGACCAAAGATCAAATGAAGTCTTTGCAGTCAACATTTTTATAAACTTAATCTAGAAAACATGGAGTTAGTGCCATACCATAGTCCATGTACCCTGTGGTGGAGTTGAATACAACCTTCCTTCACATCAAAAATATCCTCAAATGTCCTCTTACACATAATGCCATGGTAGCCCATTGGAGCTGTGAATTCCATTCTGTAACATTTTATAATGTCTGGGGAATAGTATAATTTATTGAAAAATTAATCTTTAAGAAATGAGTTTGGGGCTATCTAGCTCAATGGTTAGCAATGCTTGCTGCTCTGGCAGAGGACAATAGTTCTGTTCCCAGCATCCACATTGAGCAGCACTCTGAAAACTCCAGCTTCAAGGGATCGAATGCCCTTTCTGGGATTCTTTGGGCATTGCATTCACATGCACATACCCATAACTAAACTGTGAAATAAGTCGTTAAAATAAATAAAGAAGAAATTCATTTTATCATCCAAGCCAATGTCATGTAGAACTTTTATCAAATCCCTACCACCATTAAAAGAAAATAATCAGAATACACAGCCCCCAAAATAAGCAATAAAATAAATAAATGCTTGTTTGTAAATGTTTTGAATTATAATAACAGAGGTCCCTGCCTCACCGCTGCTGTATGTACTGCCTTCTTTCCAAATGCTTCCTTTCTTGTGGTAATGCTAGCCCTTGTCCTTGGACATAATGACTAAGCTTTTTGCAAGTTTCTTCCCAATATGGGACTTTCTGACTATCTGGATGCAACACCCCCAGCAGAATGAGAGGTACAGGAATAATGAAATGACTATCGACCAGAAAGTCAAGTAGACCCGGCTAGCTATTCTGCTTACTCTTGAGATCCGAAAGCATTACCCATCCACAAAATGTAGATCAGCTCAAGGTTAAGATGCTGAAAGCCCTTCCCATCGTAGAAGGCAGAGGGACTGACCTATCAGTTAGCATTATTACAAAATAAAGGAGTTATCAGTGTCCCAGGACACCAGAACCACTACTTTCTCCCCTACCCTGTCCTGACAGGCTGCACACTAATGTTTTAAAATACATTAGATATTCTAATTCAATTGAGAATTTACAGTGGCTCTACTTCATGATCTCAAAAGCTTGTTTTCTGTTTCTTTTTATTTTTATTTATGCATACATGTAAAAAAAAACTAATAAAAACGATAAAAGACTTTCGGAAAACCAATTAGCTCTTACAAAACATTTCTCAAGATTTTAAAGAAAAGGGAACAAGGCATATGGATTATATTTTGCCTGAAATATATATGTGGAGGAAAATGAGAAAAGAGAGCGTTATTTTGGGTTTTATTAAACACAAAACATTTCATTATGTTAAACGTCCCCAGAATGCAGTTGTCTTCAGCACTTGTCCGGTAAGCACGAGACTGTTTCTATGGAGTCTAGCACTCCTCTGCACTCTTTGGTATTCTTCACTTGCCTTAGGACAGACAGAAAGACTTTCTCCAGGGACTTCTCACTACAGAGACCAAGTGATGCTCTGCAGGCAAATGCCAAGCAAGCAGCCAGTGGCAGAGAGATGATGGTCCTAAAGAGCTATTCTCAAACCATATCACTGGGCGGGGATGAAACTCAACAGGAGAGGCTTGCCTAGTCAGCATAAGGCCTGGCTTTGATACTAGCAAGGGCTACAGCAGGGTAGCATAACTACATCAAATAAGCTTGCATAAAACAAGAATCAGGCAGTTTTCTCGTTCTAACTTCAGGTGGGTTCTAGGAACCAATCATAGGGTTTGTGTGAAGTGGCTTTACTGTTGAACTATCCTAAAAAGTTATCCTCGATGCCATATATGCATTATGGCTTGTGGCACCCCATGTTATTTATTATGTACACACACACACACACTTATATGATGGTGTATAATAACAATATAACTGTGTGCATCAGGACGCCCAGCTTTTTACTGAACGTTAGGATGTTAAACTCAGGTTTTCATGCTTGCTCAGCAAGCATTTTGGTAAATGAGCCATCCCCTCAGTTCCTAAACTTTTAAACCTTGGCTCTGTTGTTTGAAAATGATATCATGTATTCTTTTACATCATATAATGAAGACTTTTTGTGACATCATTACCAGTTCCTTCAGAATAAGGCAGAAAACTGCATCATTTACTCCAGTCATTTGTACACACATGTACTTAGAGGAGAGGGTTTATGGAACATTTAAAATGAATAGATACGGTGCTGTTTATGGCAATTCCACTTCTTCCTAACTTTATCTTAAAAAGAAAGAGAAAATCCAACAGTTGTCTAGACGCCCGTTCTGGACCATGCATGTGAATGCATATATAAGATATAAATTAAATTCAATGGTAGGTATTCTGATGACAAGGTCTTAGGCATATTATCACGGCTATTTTACCTAGATGAAACTAGTTCAACTTGCTTTACTGCTGCTGGGCATAGGATTCCATTCTGGCATCACTATTTGCTCTTTGCCACACTCCTTCTAGTGCTTCTTTGAGAAATTAATAGACTTAACCTCTAAAGTGCATTGGGACCACACTCAAAAGTTTTCCAACAGCCTCTCCTGGTTTGGACATCATCTTATGCTTGCTGCTTAATCACCCTCCCCTTTTCTCTCCTCTCTCTCTCTGTCTCTCTTTCTCTCCCTCTCTCTCTCCTCACTCTTCTTCCCCTCTCCTTTCTCTCTGTCTCTTTCCTTGTCTCTATCTTTATCTTTCTGTGTCTCTCACTGTCTGTCTCTTTTTCTCTGTGTGTATCTGCCTTTGTTTCTGTCTTTGTCTCTGTCTTTCTCCGTCTCTTTCTCATTTTGTCTCTCTCGTATCTGATTTTCTTTCTTTATCTCTGTCTCTCTGTGTTTCTCTCTGTCTTTCTCTGTCTCTTTCTATCTCTCTCTCTGTCTTTCCCATTTTCTCGATGTCTCTCTCTGTGTCTTTGTCTTTCTTGGCCTCTTTCTGTGTTTGTCTCTGTCTCTCCCTGTCTTTCTCTGTCTTTCTGTCTCTGTCTCTGTCTTCCCTCCACCCCCCCCGTGTGTGTTGTGTGTATAACATATTGTGATAAGCATTTTATTCACTCTGCCAATATTTTACTATGTTTATACATCAACAGGTCATAAAAACAGCATATGGAAATAAATTACCTCTAGTCTAGAATATCAATTATAGAATTTCTCTGTTTGGAGTGGGGAAAAAATGGAGCTATAATGTAAACAACCTCTGAGGTTTTAATGCTTCCAATTATAAACTGTGACATATGTAAAATAATTATAATACAATGGGGTAAATTAGCTTTATTTTAAATAGGGATTTCATGTGGCATTCTCTTAACTGTTATTTATCAGTTCAGTTTAACCACATATATTTCACGGTTAATGTACATCTTTTGTTCTTTGAAGGCTGAATAGATCTTCATTCTGTGCCAGCAAAACTAAGTTTGAGGCACACTAGGAATCATCCTATAAAAATTGCAACCCAGAATCTGTAACAAAGTGATATATAATGCCATTGCATCCTTGAAATAGGATGAAATAGAGAGATCCTGGGCCACATCCTTCGGGTACATTTTTGTTTATGTAGCTAATTCCAAATTCCATCAAAGAAAACAATTACTTTTCTAACTGCGCTCCTTTCTGTCAGCTAAAATGTCCCTCAGACATCATTGCTGACCACATGCAGCCCCCCCCCCACTGGGAGAGGCATCAAGAGCATCCCAGAGTTCATCTGCCTCTTAAAAAATGACTGCCACCCTCCTACTTTTATACACACCTCATTCTGATCACATTATTACATTGCTAAGTGCTTCATATCTCATTTTTAAAAGTACATACAGGAATAAGTTGGAATAAGTCATTCCAATATGCATGACTGTTTTCTTACACACATATGGGGGGCACGACAGAGAGACAGAGAGACACAGAGAGACAGAGTTAGAGACAGAGATACTGAAACAGACACACACACAACAAGACAGAGAGAGAGAGAGAGAGAGAGAGAGATTATTTTCAAATCCATGTAGTTATATGACAAAGGGCAAGGAAAGACATAGTTTATCTGGAGAAAAGCATGACCATTACATCTGTGTTTCGATCCCCAGAGGAAGGTGAGTCAAGACTTTCAGATATGAGGATCAGACTTAGGGATCAAAAAAAAAAAAAAAAAAAAAAAGTCCCTTTGAGAAAACAAAGCAGATGGCAAAAGTGCCGTGCCACCAACCCCATCTGTATCACGAGCAGAGACTTGGTTTATGAAGAGATGGTTGTCATGACAATAAGCATTTGAGAAGAGTTCTGGAGAAGCTGATGAATTTATGAGTGTCTCCTAGCTTCCCAATTTTCCAAACAGACTGAAAACCACCCCATCCCCCAAATAAACAATTCTATTACTGCTTGAGTTAGTGGCAATTATTCCATGGAGACATTATGAGACTCTGTATATCTCGTGTTACAATCCTCTGGGGAGGGACTGAGCAGCCATCTACTCTGATGTACCAAAGCTTGAAGATAAACTAGTTTTTTTTTTTTTTTTTTTAATTCAGCAAAAGCAATCGTATTAACTACAGCTTAATTCTGCCCACCCCCACCCCGCCCACCTCAAGCACAGAAAGAAATCAATTTCAGCTTAAATGAGAAATGAGGGAGTAAAAAGAAATTATTTTCCAGTTTCTGAGAGTAGACTGCAAGGTAAAGGACACAAATATTAATAAGCTAGAAAGTAAAGTACTGAAGACTGTTCTTTTAAGTGTTTGTCAAATGGACAGGAAGAACAGCCACTGTGGCGTGAGTCAGAGTCACCTCACAAAGAGCTCAGGCTGGTTGCATTTGGAAACAGAACTAGCACTCGTACTGGGGAACATTCATTTCCCCATCCGTCCTGGAGCAGACCTGTAGAGCATTCCAGAGACTTCTGATATCAGTTTGAGTTCTCCAAACTGTGTGACCAAGATAAACACTACAAATGTTAAACACACAGAGACCTCAAGAAGGAAGTAGATATTTTCCTGTCTAGAAAGCACCTCCCACTCCCAAATGAACAGTGATGACTTACTTCCATTCCTGATGACCCAAATTCCTCACTGGAACCAAAATCTGGTGCAAACTCAGTAACTTCACTGAGGGCTTCACACACCACACACACACACACACACACACACACACACACACACACACACACACACACACACACATCTGAACTGAAAGCTAAAATACCTGTCTTTGACAATGGGCTAAGGACAATTAACTCTAGAACACATTAGGATTCTTTTTTTTTTAAGAGGCAGATTCTTCCATAACTTTACTGAAACTCATGTCATAGTGGGAATTTTCTAAGGGAAAACACAGATGTCTCTGACAGGCTAAGTATGAAATTGGACAGCCATCCATCAGTGGGTACTTGAGAAGACAAGTCATGGTCTGAATATCAAGGAGAGGTTGCAGGCAAGTCTGGGGCCCTACAAGAACACAATAGTTGGGAGGCTTTCGAGAAAAGATGGTTTCTTCCCTTTTAGTCTGAGATACTGCCCACATCATCCCCATATACATTTCAACACCAAAATGGATACAAATGATTGATTCCACCTCCATCTCCCAATACATAAAGTCAGCATTTGCTAGACAGAATCACAGGATTCTAGAAAGAGGCCATAAATCTTTTTTTTTTTAATTTTATTCCCTGTTGGTTTCTATTTTAAGCCTGGTTGATCTTACCAGTCATAAATAACGACTCTGATAATACAGTGGGGACTAGGGCAGACCCACAGTCATCTGTGAGTGCTGGTTATGTGGGAAGCAATAGCTGCTGCAGCCTCCTTCTGGCTCATGCAGCTTCCACTTCAGGATAGATGAGATCCCAGCCACGGAGCTTCCCAAAGGGAACATCAGGACCACAGACATATTTGTTCATAAAGACTGGAAGATTCTAAGACTCTAGTTGTTTTAGTTTCCTAGATTTGCCATAGCAGCATGCTACCAACTTCAAGTATATCCAGCTCTTGAGGCAGCAAAGGCCTTTCTCCAGAGTGTTTCTGGCCATATATGTAGGTTTGTCTGAACTGGGTGGGATTACCAAAGTAGACAAAGGAAGGAAGGAAGGAAGGAAGGAAGGAAGGAAGGAAGGAAGGAAGGAAAAGGAAGGAAGGAAGGAAAGAAAGAAAGACCCATGAAGCTGCAATTATATACACTGAGTGAAGGGTCAAGATTTGTAAATATTTGATAAGGCAGGGGAATAGGTACATGTTCTTGGATACAGGGACATGCAGACAGTATCATTGAATGGCACTCTTATTCTACAGAATAAGGACCTAGACGGCAGAAACTGACCTAGAAGAACACTGGATTATTCCAGGACAGCACTAATTAGGTGGCAGCTTTCTCAGACAATGCTAAAGTAAAGAAAAGCAGCAGCTTTTTCCAGGAAGTCCTAATTTTATTTCATGTTTATATAAAGAACAAAAATGTCTGTTGGCTACCTTCTCAGAATTCTACACGCTTCAATAGGAACTTTGACTTTTCCAACATGAAATAGGGTATTATAAAGATGCTGAGTGGGCAGTATTGGGTAACCAGTTTGTCACTGGTTAGTCACATGCCCTTTGGTGAGTTAGTCAGTCTCTGGTACTGCTGTAGACACTTTACTTCGTAATTTTTACTGTTTTAATTGTCAGGCAAATAATGGGCTTAACTGGGATAATTTTTACACATATATCCTCGTGCCTCATTCAGGCTAAGCTGAACTACCCTACCCTGTCTCCCTTCCCCTCCCACTAGCCCTCTTCCTTCCCCACAAGTTCTTCCTTCTAGCTTTCATTGTCTGTGGCTCTTTTTGGAATGAAAGTATGACTTGTTCTGGGACTCAGCATCTTCCTCTAAACAATGAGAACTGTCATAGCGTCTATAAGGGAATTGTCACAGTGCTTGGAACACACTAGCAGCAGAAGAGCAAACGGTACACTGATTGCTATTCTTCTTCATGGTAAAGAGCATTAAATATTACCAAGGTGTGAGGATTCTTCTGGCCACCTGAGCATCTGCTTCACACCTGGATTTTCCCATGGAAATACCTTACAGGAGTGTCCTTACGTCTTCTCTCTCTACTCCACTCTCCCCTACCTCTCTTTCTTTCTTGCATGTCTCTGTCCTTTTCTCCCTCACTCTCCACTTCTATGTGTGTCTCTGTCTCTCTTTCTCCCTCTCTCTCTCCCCTATGTGTATATCTTTGTCCCCCTTCTATGTGTGTCTGTGTCTCTGTCTCTGTGTGTGTCTCTTTCTGTGTCTTCGTAGGTTGTCTGTCTGTCTGTCTGTATGTATATGATGTATGTAGTACGTACATAGTATGTATGTATGTATGTATGTATGTATACATGCCACAGTATGTATGTTCATGATGTGGAGGCAAAAATCAACATAATTTTTCTTTCTTAATCATTTTCCACCTTACTTTTTGAAACAGAGTCTATCAATGAGCCAGAAGTTCTCCAATTCAGCTAGACTGCCTGCCTAACCAGCAAACCTTGGGATCTTCTTGTTTCCATCTTCCCAGTACTGGAATTAGAAGTAAATGATGCCATACCCAGCTTTATTTTCTCCAACATGGGTACAGGGGATCAAATTCAGGTCTTTATACCTGTGTAGCAACCACTTTACCACTTTAGACATTTCCCTAGTTCTGAAATATTTTTATATTGATAAATAGAACTATAGTGGAACCAATTTCTTCTTGAGAATTCATGGGCTCCTAATTAAGGACCCCTGATAGGATGAAAGACAAAGTAATTGACTTCCAGGTAATCAGATCGCACTGGAAGGTTCTATAATCTGGAAGAATGAGATGCACTTTGTCATCATATAACTTATCTTGGATGGAAAGCCCAGCAGACTTCATGAAAATCTCATCTACAGCATGCCACAAATGGGGCATACCTTTCTCTGTCCTCTGCTGTCTCTTGAAATGCCCCTTATAAGATAACTGAAGCATATTATAAACATTTGGAAATATACAAAGCAACGAGGCCAGAAAGAGGAAGTGAGAAAATGTACTACATGATCACTGTTCAACAGGCACAAGAAATGGCCTGTGTGACTCACCCAATGACTCCTTTATAAGTGATTAAGAGAAATTGAAATCATCAATGTCTTTACCTAAATAAGGAATGTTTGTAAATTCATCAAGATTTGAAGACTAAAAGTAAATCCCAAGTATTCAATTTTTTTGAGTCAGGGTCTCACTATGTAGGCCAGGATGGCCTAGAACTCTCTAGAAAGGCCATTCTGACCTGGAATTCAGAGAGATCTACCTGCCTCTGGCTTTGAGGGATTAAATGTGTGTTCAACTTGTGGCAAATCTTAAATTGAAGAAGCAAATAATTTAATAGACTGGGAAGTGACCCAGAGAATCTCAAAAAACATACTTTTTCATACATAAAAGACAACAGAACCTACTAATAAAGCATATGAGAAAATTTTGTTATAGCTTTTGCTTATAAACTGTGATTTTTTTAAAAATATTTTCCTTATCTCAATAAAATTTTTGAGTACTAAAATATGTTATCTGTAAGGTAGACAGGTAAGTCCTTGAAAATGAATGTTTCCCAGCTTGCAAATCTCTCATAAAACGTTGTCTAATAATTGACATTTTCTCTAATGCCTCAACAAATAACTGACCATGAGAGCAAGAGGAAAGGATTCCACTCAGCCCTTGACATTGACCCAACTATCAGGAGAGACTGAAACAGATGATGTCATCATTTACTGCAGACATGTTACATCTCTGCAGAATGTCTAATCATGGCTGGAAGCATGATGGCAGGCAGGCAGACAGGGTGCTGGAGTAGTGGCTGAGCACTGACATCTTGATCCATAATCAGGAAGTAGAAGAGACACACTAGAATCTGGAATGGGATTTTGAAACCTCAAAGCCTGCCGCCATGATGTGGTGGTTTGAATAAAAGTGTCCCCTGTTATCTTGGGAATTTGAACATTCAAGTTTCGATTTGTGACACTATTGGGGAAGTTTAGGTGGTACAGCCTGGCAGATGCCATTACATCACAGGGGTGAACTTAGAGATTAAAAGTCTCAGCTCACTCCACTTCCGGCTTGCTATTAATACTCCCTGATGCTTGGGGCTGCAGATTATTGCTCTCAGCTTCTCTACCTTGCTGCCAGGCATAGGCCAGGCCTCTATGCCAAGATGCACTCTTATTTATCCTTCTGGAATCATAACTTACCTTGTCCACAATGGTTTTATACAGCAACAGAAAAGCAACTAATGCATATGCCATAGCCCATTGTTATGCATGATTATTTTCTGTTTTCTGTATCTCTTTAAACTAAATTTAAATTAGTTCTATGACCTCAGCTCACTTAGTGGAGTTTTTGCCTAACAAGTACGAAGCCCTTTATTTAATCCCAGCACCACATAGACTGATAGAATGATGCGCGCCAGCAATCCCAACATGTCCAGAGGAAGAGGCAGGGAGAACAGAAGTTCAAGGCCATCCCCAGATACGTAGCAAGTCTGAGACCAATCTAGATTACTTGAGACCCTCTCTAAAAATAAACAAACTTAATTTAAATGTAGACATTCTCTGACTTAAAACAAAGCAGAGATACTACGAAACTCAAAAGATTGCCCAGATAAGCAAAAGGGCAAAATGTCAGTAAAAGAGGTTACTAGGACTTCTCTCATCATTTCTGAAAGACTTGGGGGTCCACCACCAAGTGTTCCTTCTGTCCCTTTGCTTGTCCCTGCCCTGCGAAGACTTAGGGCTGGTGACATCTTCAAGCTCCTCCTTTACCGTCTTTCGTTCACATTCATGTTCCTGGTTTTTCTCTTCCGCTGCTTCCAATGAGTGCGAGCAAAGTGGCCATGATTTCAATTTCAAACTCAAGGAAATTTCAGCTACCTTTTGCCCTGCTAAAAGCAGTCACTGTCAGGAACGAGGCAGAAAGTGGAACAACAGTTGGCTGAAAATACCCTGGTTCTTCTGTCTATCGGCTTCTGGCAATTGTAGATCTTCGGCACCTATTTCTCAGGGTGAGTTTTTCTCCTGACACCTCAGAATTAGCAGACATAATGGACTTTACATGTCCATCTGAAGCTCTTACAGCTGCAACCATGTCCAGACATCTCTCTGTCTCACTTTGCAATACCAGGGATATGATTTTTCTTATTTTATTCTTTTCATCAATCTAAAAATCACTTCAATTTTCCTGAGAGTTGCTACAACACACACACACATGCACGCACGCACGCACGCACACACGCACGCACGCACGCACATGCATCTATATATTCATATTCTTTAACTTGAGTACAAGAGTGATGCTGGGCCACTTCCTCATGGAGAGAAAGAGAAAGGGAGGGAGAGAGGGAGAAAGAGAGGGACAGAGGGAGAGGGAAGAGGGAAAGAGAGAGAGAGGGAAGGAAGAGAGAGTGTCTCGGTTGGGTATCCTACTATCTTGACAGATGAACTATGCTGCACCAGACAGGCTCTGTGTGTACTTTGACATACCCACCTGGATTCGCTTTTGGTGGCAAGTTCTGGATGCTACCTCCTGTCATGCATGGAGTAGTAAGGAGAAGAGGGCTTTCCACTGACTAGTACTGAATTACATCACGACGGGCATGCTAAACATCTGCAGGCTTTTCTCCCTTGATTTTGGGTTTATTTAAGGGAACATTTTGCCATTTAACTCGACAAATTTTCATCAACTGTATTCATGCCTAGGATTATACATGTTGGCCAAAATATATAAGAGATATCAAGGAATATAGTTGAAACATCTACAGTAAATTTAGTAAATTTAATGGTTATGTCTTTTGATTTAAGATTTTTGATATTTTGAAAGTATATCATTTTCTTCCTGTTTCCTTTATTCCTTTCCCCGTTTCTTTGCCTTATCTCCCTCCTTGATTATTCGCCAATTCATGGCCTCAGGCCTCTTTTTCTGCCCTCCAATTGATTATCCAGTACTATGAGACCAGCCTTGAAATTGCATATATACAAGTAACATTGACTAAGCGGGTTGTATCTACATCTTTAGATGTGTTGTGGGTGTTTATGTATGTGTATATGTGTGTATTTGTGTATGAATATTTGTTTGTGTATGTTTATGTATGTGTATATATGTGTATTTGCACATGTATAATTATGTTTGTGTGTGTGTTTATATATGTGTATATGTGTGTATTTGCACATGTATAATTATGTTTGTGTGTGTGTGTTTATGGATGTGTATATGTGTACATTTGTGCATCTATATTTATGTTTGTGTGTGTGTGTGGTGTGTGTGTATAGCAATTAAAGTAGAGGCTATATTTTAAGTTCCAAGATTTGAGTCACAAAGTGATAGAATTAACAACCTCCATCCTCTGTGACACCAGACATCCTAGGCTTTTGGTTGGGCAGAGTGGCACATACTATCTCTCAGTATTTGGAGAGCTGAAGCAGGAAGATTGCAAGTTCAAGACCCACATGTCTACACAGAGTCAGTGAGGACTTATCTTTCGCTACATAATAGATACCATCTCCTAATAAAAATCCAATCTCCGTGCTAGAGGGAGCCTGAGTTTTAGAGGTGGCATATTTGGGCATAGCTGAGGGAAGTCTGGGAGAAGGGAGATGAATGCTGCAGACTATATCACAAGGAACATCTGGACTCAAACTGAAATTCTTACATTTGCCACTTGCTAGACAGCTGCTGGTGACACGAACATTCTAATACATCTGCTTCTCTGTGGCCCTATTGGAAGAGTGGGAATCATTTGACAGGAAGATTACAGATAAGTTACTTCATATGGAGCTTGTAAATAACGACATAATGTTCTAGATCATCTGCTATCGGATCATTATTTTGCTATATAAAGAAGTGAACAAAGTCTGTAATAGAATCCCTAGTATTGCTTCATCATGAAAGGAAACACAGCTTCCAAATGAAGTGGCCCTCTGGCCTAATAGATGGCCCTAGCTTTTCTACTGGGATATTCAGTCTTGGGTAAGCCACTCATCTTCCTTCCACACTGTTTGAAGGCTCAATCAAGTTACTTAACAATAAAGCACACTGTAAATTGTTAAGCACTGTTCATGTTGGGATATGTGGGGATGAGATCACTGGGAGTGGAGGAAAGAGCGACAGTGAAGAAGACTGAGCTAGCCCAGGCTTAGGAATAATCCACTGCCCTCAATCTCCTGCCATCCTTTCAGTGGCTTGTTTTCATTGTGACTTGACTTTTGTATGTTAAGCAGAAAGCTGTAGCCTGGAAGAAGGGAGAATGTGGGCCTCTTTACTGTGAGCCAGATCTGACCCAACAAGAGAAGTGGTATTAGATCAACACACTATTCCATTCTGGTGCATCATTGGGTTCAGGTAAACCCTCTTAACAACTGACTGTCATTTTATTAACTTCATGGAGCTCAGGACGAGCCTCTTCTCAGAGGCTTGGACAACTGCAATATGCATTCGTATAATGTATATTGAGAGAGAGAGTATGAGATGTGTGAGACACATGATACATAAAATTCCCATATAAAGATAAATATTTCTAGAATACAGAACTAGGTTATCTATCATATAAAGTAACCATCTATGTACAATGTTAACTCATTGATAGCATCAAGTACAGTTTCAATATATATCCCCAAAAAGGGTTTTATTATTTTTGTCTTTATAATCTTATCTTTACAACCTTCAAATGGGGAAAAAGTCCTCTCAGAGCAACATTTTATATTTCAAGTAAGCCTGCAGACACGTATGAGTTAGATGTATGGAACCAGATAATGCAGCATGCTCTCTTCTGGGCATAGCAAATACTAAATGATGCATGGGGTGTATCAGACACATTGACACAGAGCAGGACGCCGCCTGCTCCCCTGGGTGCTAACCTCTTTTCCAGTCATCTTCCATTTCTGGTAATGGAGGAGCTAACACAGAGTTTCACACATGAGTTACAAAGAAACAAAACAACAACAACAACAAAACCCAAGACCTCTCTTTTTTGTAAAAGGGATTAGAGTTCCCAGGCAAACTGAAAACACTGCTTTCTCACAGAAGAACCCAGACACGTCAAGGGCCACAAATCCTTCCCATCCTCTCCCAACGCACCTTGCTTTCCTCATTTCCTCCAGGCGTCTTCCAAACTTTAAGCTACAGTGTCTCTGTTCCCTGAGTGTCTGTATAACACGAAACTGTATTTCCTTTCTGTCATTCATATTTATTTCATGTTACTTCCTATGGTGCCAGCTATTATAAAAGATAAAAAATGGGACAACTATGTGAGTTGCAGCTGGAGGGACGGCTCAGTGGTTAGAGCACTTGCTGCTGTTCTCAGACAGCCTGTGCTTGGATCCCAGCACTCGCATGGCAGCTAACAATCACCTCTAATTCCTAGATATCTGATAGTTTCTTTTGATCTCCATGGACACCAAAGCTGTCACAGGTACACATGCACAATACATACAATCTATGCAGGCAAACACTCACACATAAATCAAAATGAATAAACCATGTAAACATTAAAACCAAATGATGATAATATATTGCAAGCCCTAGGAATCACTCAGATACCAGGATGAGCCTTGAAAACATTATGGCCGGGTGTGGGGGATACTCAGGGGCCCCACGCACTTGGAGGAGAAGGGGAGGGGTGAGGGGAGAGGATTGTGGAGGGGTTGATTAGGAGGGGACAGTGAGTGGGATGTAAAGTGAATAAAAAATAGAACGATGTAAATATATAAAAAAAATAAAAAAGGGCATACTATTCATATGCTATTGAAATAAACTAGCAACAAAAGGACCTACACAATATAATTTCATTTGCATCCATTACCTTGAGTAGTCAGATTCGTGGCTACAGAAGATAGATTAGAGGTTACCAGGGATGGAGGAGGGACAGTTACCGTCTAATGGACTTACAGTTTCAATCTGAGGTGATGATAAAATAGCCCTTCAGATGGGTGACGTCAGTGTCTATGTGACATGATCATACTCAAGATGCTAAATTCCACACCTAAAAGGTTTATAGTGGTAAACTGTGTGCTACATACATTTTATTCACAATGAAAACACGTCGTAGAGCTTAACAAGAAAAATTAAACAGGTGGAATGTGCTCCCTCATTGGCTCTCCCAACTAGATGGTGTGAGAAAGACAACCGTATCAGGAAAAAAAAAACAGTAGTGGAAGAATTTGAGGGCATTCGGCCTAGTACTGGGGACAGTCCTTGAGGCAGTGACCTGTTCGCACTAGAAAGGTAAAAGGGAAGGCAGTCAGGAGTCTGCACAGGGTCCAGAGAAAATAAGGGTAGGATTAGAGGATAGGGAACCATGAATACCTCTATCCACGTAGACTGGCCTGACAGACAGGGGGCTTTGATTTATGCTGGGTAACACAAGGACATTAGTGCTGAAGAAATAGCATGAGAGAGACAGGAGAGGGGGTGTGAGGCATGGAAGGGCAGTGGCTGCAGTGGGGTTAGAGGAGGATAAGGAAGAAGCAGATATATATGAAACACCACAAAAAAAACCATTACTTTGCATAATAACAAAAGCAAGAGGCAGGAAGCAGGACAGACACCAAACTTTTGTGCATAATATCATTTCCTCTCATGAGATGGTTTCCTGACTGACTGCTGGTCCTCAAGCCCTCTAACAAGTCTGACTCATAACCAGCTCCCAGCCGATGTCGTCTCTGCAGTTCTTCTCCTATATCATTTATGATCTTTTTCCTTTCTCTTTCCTTTCCTTTCGTAATATCTGGGTACCATCTTCCTGCTCCTAATGATAAACTGTTCTGTGATTTATTTCCCTCCAACTCTATGTATGTCAAGACCTTCAAGGGCAGAGGCCTTCGACTGTTTTCTCTCTTGAAGCATCTAGCAGGTGAAATTAGAAAATCCTGTTCAATAAATATTTTCAAACCAGAACTCCAAGGAAAAATGAAAGATAAAACTGAATTCTGCAGAAGAAATGTTCCCTCCTGGGAACTCCTACATAGATAATGAAGTTCAGAGGCAGTGCATTGTGGTTCAAGATCTGTACCCCTGGCAGATCAAAGTAAAAATTAAAAGTACCAGGATCCCAGGAGTTAGTTTGTTGTCAGTATAGAATTAACGTGAAATGGGCTGTTCAGTCTTCATTAACCTAGAATTACAGTTACTTACTTGGTGTGTGTATAAGGGCTGTGGGATGCGATTGCAATGTCAGATATTAAAGGTCAGAGAATACCTTGGTGGGAGTCAGACTTCTCCTTTTATCTACCACCTGAATCTGGGAGATTAAACGTAGGTCTTCAGGATTGGCCAAAGGTGTCTTTATCTTTTGAGTCATTTCACTAGCTAGCCAAAGCGTTTACTTTTTGTCCCAAAGGGAAGAAGAGACAGTTATTCTGAAGCCAATAAATGAATGACCATGTTCCTGGAACATAGATTTTGGTTTCCCCAAATACCATGTTCCAATGTGAAAACAGTTTCATGGAGTTTTTATGATAATAGAACTAAGGAAGTCATAAATCAAGACATTTTAAAAGTACATTGGTGGAAACATCAAAGAGATAGCTTACGTCAAGGGGAATCTCAGTATATGCATGTAATAACAATGAATAAAAACGGGGGTATGGATTTGGAAGAGAGGAAAGAGGAACATATGGGAGGGTTTAGAGAGAAGAAAGGGGAGGGAGAAATGATGTGATTGTATTTGGACCTCAAAAAGACAAGGGGGGAGTTTTGGGATGTATTCATTTAATGAGGCTCTGTCCTCTACCCAACAGGAGGGCTAAGAATGTTATCAGTATTTACTTTTAAAACCATATTTCCCTATGAGATCATATTATGTAAAATTTAGTGCATTAAGAGAGGTGGACTCAGAATATTTAGGATCCTGGTGGAGAAATCTTGTGTGGATTTGAACGACGAACTTAACTCTTCTTGGTTGTTCATGCTTAATATACAGTACTAACTCTGTTGGTTCATAGATCATCTGAGCTCTGGTTTGCACGGTCTGTTCCCCAAGAGGAGGTGCTGAAAAGTTATCCCCCAGGCAGAAGGCACTGAAATGTCACATAACCTTTAAGAAGTGAGGCCAAATGAAAAAGATGCTATAGGGATTAAAATCCTTCTCGAAAGAAGAATCAGATAAAGGCTCTCACTGTAGCATTCTCTCTCATCACACACACATACACACACACACACACACACACACACACACACACACACACTCCTCCCTCTCTTAAGACTCCAGAGCTGGCACAGTATCAATCATCCAGATGAGCTCTTGCTTATCCAACTCTACAGTATTCGGCTTTTCAGTTTCTAATACTGTGAACTAAAAGGCCCTGCAATACACCACTTCTGTAGTTTAGAGTTACATTTACCACCTGAGTCGATATCTTATTTGAGGACTACACTGCTGAGTCTCTCCCACTCCTGCATCTATGGACCATCCTGACCCAAGGTCTTCTAAATTGAATGAGAGTAGAAAAATGTGATGGTCAAGGCCAAGGTTATCAAGAAGGATTCAACCTCTAACCTCTTGTTCCTTAAGCTAGATACACACACTAGATACTTCAAGGCCACCGAGGACAGCGTCACTGTAGAAGGAAGAAGTCTGCTTTTCTGAATCACCATGTAGAACAGAGACAGTTACAGTCTATAAAAGACCCAGAAATGAACCATTCTGTGGGCAATAAATAATTTTTATTGTAATAAATCATTTTAATTTGGAAATTTTGCTAGGGCAGCCAGCATTCTTTTCAACAGATAATGTACATATGTGGTTTTTTTTTTTTCTTTCTCCCTTTGTACACAGACATACACACACACAGACACACACACACACACACACACACACACACACACATTCAGTTCCCTAAAGAGATTACACTTAACAAGTTAAAAACACAGTACTGGTCACAGATAATTGTGATCTTCAGCACCTCTCAGAAGATCTTCAGACTGCCAGACTTTAGTAAGTTTATATTTAGTGGCAGTATAGATATGATTTAGTGTCATTCAGCTAAAACCACAGTAATGACTCAAGAACTCATGGTTGTGCAGACGTGCAGTTAGCCTACACGGTAAGGAATGTACTTCTGAATGTCAAAAAGAATACAGCTGGGAAATTAAAGAAGTGAATATGATAATTTACCATATACAATATAAAATCCTGAACTGGAGTCATTTAAGAATAGCTCTCCAAGCAGTTTACCTCCAAATCTGAAGCTGAAACATCCCTGGAGTAACTCTTCAAAGAAACCAGACGGAGCTTTGTTCAATCCAGTATATGTGGTAAGAACTGTGTCCCAGCTGAGACGCCTGGGGACTGAGCCTCGACATGACCAATGAGATTTCAGTTATGCAAGAGGACAGTGGGGTACCACAGAATAGGGTGGGTCACAGAATACATGATCATCACCCTACTCTTACCAAAGAAATGAAAAACATGGTAGTAAATAATTCTAACGGAGAGCAGTACAGCTTCTGAGGGTCAGTGTCACATGACATGAAAATACATCAAGACTAACAGAAAGAGCGAATCTATGCCCAAAACCTTGACTTAAACCCATGACAGAAATTAATCAAATGTAAGCAGTAAATAACAGGACCAGTATTGTGCTACTTACCTGGTCTACCTATATTCGAGAGAAAAATACTTATGGTGAAGTCTAATCATGTGTTTATCATTGGGTGCTTTTTGCTTCTGTGAAAAGCAACTTAAGCCAGCAATACTTTCTACTATGATCATTTTGTGATGGTTTTGAAGCTGATTGCGTTTTAGGTTTAGAGAGAATTATTCCTTATAAATGATACTAGTGTTTGGTTTGGTTTTGTTTGAAGTTCATTCTAAAGAAAGGTATAAGAAAACAAAGATAATGGGAAGCAAATATGCTATGATCATAAATATATTTATTAAACCAAAATCAAATAACATAGGTTTTGGTTTACAACATGTATCTAAATTATTTTACCAACTAGATGATATTTATAACTAAGACAGAGAATATACTTTTGATGCTTGGTTTACTCAATGGGTCTTAAATTTTATGTTCCTGGGCTTTAATAGGCCAGAAACCAGATAAAGTAGCAATTAAATAAAACATTCATATTGAATTTCCACTGAGCAGCTCTTTAACAGAATAAAGAGGCATGAAACTAAACAGCCAGCAAGGGGGGAGGGGTTCATTCCAAGGCAGTGCGTGGGCAAGCAGCCACGGGATCTTTTAGAAAGTACCTTTATCACCCACAGCTAGTATCTTGTATAATATGTTGGTGAAAGTGCTAAACAATGTACATAACTTGACTGAGAAATGAAATGAAATATAATGATACATTCTCGAGAACTCATATAACTGGAAATGAATCTTTACAACTGTATTAGACTTTTAACTCCATTGATCCCAAACAACTGATCCCAAGCAAAAGAGATAACTATGAACATTTTTTCTCTTTATTTGAAGAAAAAAATGGTAAATGATAGATGGATCAATAAGATACACAGATGATTGGTATAAATAAATTATAGATCGATAGGTGTTGAGATGGGAGATAGATAGATAGATAGATAGATAGATAGATAGATAGTATAGATAGATGGATGATACATGGAGAGATTGATAGATCTTAATGAAAATTTCTACTAACAAGACAACAAATACTTAAAAGGCATTAGTATGTTTTTAATAATTAGCACTTCAGACACAAAAGCTTATTAAAATAATAAAAACTTGCAAAAGGGACAGATTCTTAAAAGTGCTGTCACCAAAGGTATATAACAAATCCCAGAAAGGACTTCAAAGGAGGCAAACCGAAGTGCTTGCTACTGTGACAACTGTCCTAAGGTGATTTCTATCAGCAAAGATACTGAAAAAAAGGTATGTCAGAAAGGGAAGTGTCACTTTTTCATTACGTAAGAAAATTAAATACACTTCAAATGTTTAGGAGCCTTATGCCCAAATCTCTGCAAATTTCAAAAATATATTTTAACAAGTATTTGGTCTACAAAAGGCTGCACATTTCCCATTTAATCACATTTTATATTTTCCCATTTAATCACATGTTATAATGGCAATTTTTTATCATAGGGCACACTGTGCTTAATTGCGTCTATAACCTCACCAATACAGATCAATGTTTCTTGGAGCAATTTACGTGAGGAACCCCAGGTATGGAGAAGAAGAACTTGAATATAAATGGCTACATGAGGAGAGATGAGCCAGTGCTACTCCCCCTTAGACACTGTGATGTTAGAACAAATAAAAAATGCCAGCTCTTGCATTAAAGTTTTTATCATCGTAGATGTTTGCATTAATGTGATTTGTAAAACTGAATTAAAAACTGTCTTGAATATAAAGTCTCTCTTGTCTTACTTCTTACTTTCTTGTCTTACTTCTTACTTTTCTTTTGTTTGCCTGATACTAGGATGTTATACTTCATGTATTTCACCTTAGTCCAGGCCCTGTTCTACGTCCACCTCCACTGTACATTAGCAGTAATAAAAGTTCTCAACTTTCTCATCCTGAAGTGGTACACTGGAAACTTAAGCAATCACAAACTTAACCAAGAAAATTAAGCTTATATTTAATGCCTGAGGACAAAGAGCTGCCCCAGCTATGGTTACTATTGCTTTACTCAATCTAGTCTGAAGCTCACCCCATCCCCGGTAACCCTGCAGAAGACCCACTACCCTTTCCTGTAAGAGAGTGCTCCCTTTCAAAGATGGATTCCCAAACACAAGCATGGTCATCCTAACAATGCCGAGAACAGTAACAGAGCAAGCTCATCACCAGGAGCAGTATCATGTGAACTGACACTGCGTGATGTGCTCCATTGAGCTAGTACTTTATGTGGTAATATATATGCGTACATGGTATAGTACATCACATCCATGCACCTCATGTGGTTACAGTCTAATGACATCTTAGTGAACATGAAGCTAAGATGGATGTTATTAAACTCCTTGGGTAAAATCACACAAGAGACCAGCCCTTAAATCAAGCTTCAAGGCCCGTTTCCTCTAAAGTTGTCCCAGGGTATCCTCAAATGGTGAGCGCGAGTTAGCTAACATTCAGAAGAGAAGAGAAAATCAAGTGCTTTGTTAAAAATCGTCTGGGATTTCGCTTTGTGCGTCTGATTCGTGGAAAGAGGGGCCATGCCAAGACAGAATATGACTATGTGAAAAGAAGCCTCTTATTAAGAAAATAGGCATCTCAAGCTCTGAGACAAAGGAGCAGAAGGACAGAACAACACTCACAAATAATAGATCCCCAGTGCACAAATTACACACCCTGTGGGGGGCCACGGGGAGTGGGGCTGGGCTGTCTACCGAGGCAGAGCGAGTGTATAATGACAGAGGTTAAAATCACTTTGTGTGGAAAGTTGTGCAAAGGTGCCATCTAGGTTGATTTCAGCCCGGGTTCAAGTGCCAAAACTGATTACCAAGTTTGTTATTTCTAGTATTTTGGCTCTCAAATTGAATCCTGCTTAGACATGCTATGTCTTCATACTTGGGTTTGAATGGCTATCCTAGCTTTCTATGAAATGTCTCTGATTTTGCCTTAACCTGTGTTTCTCCAAAGACAAAGGAAATTTTGCGATAAATGAGAAATAGCCTTAATAAAGATGGCCATGAGAGGAAAAACACACATGCAGGCTAGATTTTAGGAAACAATTCCTGTCGCTAAAAATCTGATGAAGGGGGTAAAAGCATCGTCAATGATGACAGGAAAAATCTTCGCTGAATAGCTGAAAACAAGGAAGGTAATCTTGCACAGGACAGACTAGAGAATTTCTCTGATCTCTCTGGCGGTGCCAGTTCAATCTTATCTGCGAGATTTTGGTTGTTTGATTTTAATTTTCTGGTTGGTGTCTGTCTAATCCTTGGGGACAGTTGAACTGAAACAAAGAGGTAGATATCATCCACAATGTTGACTGAATGGAGATCTTTAAATCCAGGTGTCACCCAGGGACCCAGAATTTTAAGACTCTATTTTACTTTATCTCTCATGTGCACATGCAGAATATGTGTGTGTGTGTGTGTGCGCGCGCACATGCGTGTACCCAACATCACGAGTCTTCTTTGATGGCTCTCCACAAGATATTCTCTCTCATATTTGGAAATTAAAGAGAAAAACCATGTCCTGAATATAGAATGCTGGTGGGGGTTACTGGAGCAGGGAGGGGCATGAAGGGGTAGTATATTAAAGATTTGACAGATTTGATTTATGCATACTGTATTTTTATTAAAACAGCACATTACATGCCACTGATATGTGAAACTAATACATGTCAATTGTGTGGGGGGGGGGAGTTGGGCGTACATGTTGAACATGTGTCCAGAGGCCAGAAACCTATCACTTCTCACTTTTTGACAGTGTCATCCTGAAACTGGAGCTCACTAAATGGGTAGACTGCCCATCCAACAACCTCTTAGGATCTGCCTCTCCCTAGCCCCAGGAGTGTATTAAAGGGGATAAAACCAGTCTCTCAAGTTTTTAAATCCCACCACCATCCTCTTTCTGCTCACCCTTGCTGTCTGTGCACAGTCCTGCTTATTTGCCTGGGAGCACATCTGTGCTCAGTCCTGTTTACTTAGCTGGGAGCACTCTGCACAGTCCTGTTTACTTGCCTGGGAGCACATTAGCACACTCTATTCCTTTGCCATATTTAACCTCTTCACCTTCTTATACACAGTAGCAGCCATCATATGTTTTATTGAATGAATTATACAAAGAGGGAATGATAAGTTAGGTTGTAGAAATATGTTTTTATGCTGTAAAGAAATTTGTGTAATCTCAACGTCAAGTTAAAGAGAGCGAGCAAAAACGGGTCACAATTTGCCTGGGACTATTGCACAACTCCTTTATCTTGGCATTTACAATTGACCTAAGAAACAATTCTGTTTTGAAGAAAGGACCTCATGATGAATGTGAAGAATACTAATCAAAGATGGACAGACAAGTGTCCAAGAAGAAAGACAGATCAACAAACCATGCTGAACAAGGTTTAATATCCCAACAGAATAAGGGCTATTAAATATCACCGATGTCTAAATTTTTATAGTTCAACATTCTTAGAGATTCAATAATCTTATGTAGTTACAACATTTACATTTACTGCATAGCAGCTTAATAGATATTATCCACATATTTCTCAAGTCCACATTATTGAATTTGACCTGTGATCAAAAATGTCTTACAACTAAATATGAAGTCATTTTACAAGGAGCAAAACTCTGGGTCCATCCAAAGAAAAGAAATCTTTAGTCCATATTTCTCTTGGGTTGAGGGTGCTTGTCATTTATCCAAAGATCAAACTTAATTCAATGTATTAGTCAAGAGCCAGCTGGGTAGCACTTATTATACAGAGTACAGTTTATTAAAAAGTGAATGAGATCATAAACAAGGAACTCCTGAAGATCCCAGAATGCATCACGTCTTTCCTCACTTATACTCCCTAGAGATGAGTCACCACTATAGGAATGGCAATGGAGGGGGTGGATGGGATAGAAGTTTATAAGGGGCCAAGCTGAGATGAGATGCGCCTGCGTCTTAACATGGAGATACAGACCGAGCAGGAAGAGTATGCCGCTGTCCAACTGAAAATAGAAACCAGAACATGTTGTCCAGGACATGAGGGACCAAGAGGATCTTCAGAGTTCGTGATCTGGTCATTCTTTCTAATCATTAGAAAATAAAATTAGTCTCCTCCTAAGACACCTGCAGCCATTTGAAAACTTCAGATGAGTCTGGTTTACAGGGCGTATATCTATCTGAGCTTTTGGGCAAGATAACCCAGACACACGATGCTGCTCAGAGAGTGTCGTGCTTAACTCTCGCAATTAGTTTTCCATCTTAGGTCACCTAATAAAAAGAAAGACGATTTAAGACTATTTTTAATGCATATCTTAGCCCATTTAAGAAAAACATTTTTTCATTTATTGCTGCTCCTCCACACCTAAGTCAAGAAGCAGTGTTTGAACTGATGCCAGCTACCAAAACTTACCCAGAGCCTTATAGTGATACATCAAAGAGAGAAGATACTAGGAAATTAATTCCACTGAGGCTTTTTTTTCCTGTAGTCTAACAACTTCTTAACCAGTATGTAGGAGTGCCACAGTCCAAGAATGCAAGCGAGGGGGATGTTAAAGGGAGAGATGAACTGGATTGCAGCTGATCCGTCTGAATTTATCATCTCATCTAGTAAAATTAGTATGCTGTGGGTTCCAAGAAATCTCATCAGTCACCAACACTCTGAAGGATTCCATCCTTCCTCCATCTGTGTTCCAAAATGGAAGAGCTAAAAAGGCCTTGTTTGTCTGCATCCTTCTGCCTAGCCAACGTATAATAAAATGTCATATACGTGTTTATGCAAATAACTGGAGAATATTGTTACATGCAACTCATCAAAGCCGATTACTTTCAAAGTGAACATGCAAAACTGGAGTAAATATTTCATCCTCTCTGCCAGCCACGACCAGTTTTTGTCTGCTTGCTCTGTATTGTGTTGTTTTCTGTTTCTTAAGTCATTATTTTTTATTTTGGCGGGGAATTTCACACAGGAATACTGTATTTATATGACTTCTATCCCTTCTTCTCCACTCTTCCCATGTCCCTATTCCCTCTCAGATTCATGCTCTCCTCTTTCATAAGGATTCTTGTTACATATTAACCTGTGGGGTCCATTTAGTGTTGCTCATATGTGCATGATTTTAGGGCTGACCCTTGGAATTAGATAAACTGTCATGGGCCTCATCCCGGGAGAAAACTCAGTCTCCTTCTCTCTGTAGCCATTGATTGTCTGTAGCTCTTCATGATGGGGTGAGGCCTTACCTTCAAAATACATTTTAAAATCAATCATGCTTACAGATGAATTTGGGTGAGGTACTAAACTGTTAAATAAATGGCACACTTATTTAATCTATCTATCTATCATCTATCTATCTATCTATCTATCTATCTATCTATCTATCTATCCATCTATTTTTGGTTTTTCAAGACAGGGTTTCTCTGTATAGCCCTGGATGTCCTGGAACTCACTCTATAGACCAGGCTGGCCTCAAACTCAGAAATCTGCCTGCTCTGCCTCCCAAGTACTGAGATTAAAGGTGTGTGCTACCACTGCGCAGCTCTCAATAAATACCACCCACAAAAGAAAAATTTAAAGGATAAATTATCATGAATGTTGATGAGACTATTCTCAAACTCTAATTGGAGAAAATTTTGAAGAATTTTAAAAGCAATGTGAATTGTTGAAATTCAAAACAATGAAATGGCCTTTGAATCTGAAACAAAATCATCCCTAAGTTTTTAAATTAATAACATTAAAATAAAAATTATATACATGTGTATATATATGTATATATGTATCACTTATAGCAAAATCAAAATACCACTTTTTGAATAGTCAACATCAAAAATTGTCCTTGTTGAAACCACGACGGTCAAATCTTAATGAATTTTAATTCCTTATGTGACCTATTACTTAGAAAGCAGATGTATCAAGATTTATGTCACTAAAGCCTGGAAAAAACAAATGAGATTTCTAACTGGACCCAAATCAGTTCATCTGATACCCTGACAATTAAATAAGTTAGACTCACAGAAGGAATGCCAGCGATAACAGATTCACACGACACTCTGTCTCTTCCTCTGTCTCCCAATCCATAAATCACCATTGTGTTGCGGTATTTTAGTTTCATCCATTGTCTCACGAATTCATCCTTGTTTTCCTCATCTCAGTTTCCAGCCCCCAACACAAGATCAAGCATTCTTGCTAGAATCTTATTTCTTAGGTATAAAATGCATGTTCCAAATTTCTTTGGACACACACACACACTCGCACGCACGCACGCATGCACGTATGCATGCACACGAAACTTCCTGTCTGATGACATCATCACATCATTCTAGTTTGACAGATGGTTTCGTTATTTGGAGCTTTAAATTGGAAGTTATGTCCTCTCACCATGTTGGACTTAAGCACTGGCTTCTCACTCTCATGCCTCTGCCTTTGAAGGAGCTACGACTATTCTCCAGCTATATTCAAGGTAAACCTTTCACTTGCAGTGTTCCACTCACACCATCATATGGGACCCTGTTGGGGATTTCTTTTCTCTCCTTTTCTGCTTGCATATTCCAAGCTTCTAAATACAATGTCTGCTGTCTTTCAACATGCTAGGAGATGTGTGGCTGTTATGCTCTCTAAATACTGTATGTTTCTATTCTCTGCTCTATTATCTTATGTCACCCTGGTTAAAATGAAGTGTACTTCCATACATTAATGTAATTCCATACATTAAACTAGTCTTCACAGGTGTGTGTGTGTGTGTGTGTGTGTATGCGTGTGTGCACATGTGTATGTGCATATGTATGTATGTGTGCACAGGAGTGCATGTATGTGCATGTATGTGTGCATGTGCACATATTCTTCAGTTAAACAATTTTTCTGGGTGCTCTATTCATTCCACTGTTAGCCCATCTGTAATTTTTTCCACTACCATTGTTACACCATTTTATTTTCAAAGACTGTTATTATTCTGTCTTCTAGGCTGTTCACCCAGCTGTTCACCTTCTTCCTTGCTGCTAACTTCAAAGCCTTCTATTACTTCTTAAATCTATTTCATACACACCATCATCTTCCGTATCAAAAATACCCCTGGTTGAAGTCCCTGAGTCCGGTTCTACATGCTTATTTTACTTTTGTCACACTCCTGGTGGCTTGCACAGGGTGTGTCATGATTTCTCTATGATTTCTGACTATGACACATGTCCTTTGATATCTTTTTAGTGAGAAATCCTTGAGAACCAGCATGGAGTTCCATCCCCAAGTATTAACTCTCATTTCTCTTTCCTAGATTTCTGTCATCATTCTCTCCTTAGGTCCACATTGAAGAACCAGGGCTGTGGTGTCTACAGGAAGCACTGAAAACTTCCATCCTTGAAGCAAGCACACTAGATTAGCTTGTGATGCCCACGTATCAAATCTATCTCTTTTCCTCTATTCTCAGCCAAAGTTGCATTAGGCAAGTTTGGTTAATGCTCCTTCCTGTTTTGGGTTGATTTCCCATTCATTCCAATACCACCCAAGGGCATGGCTCATGGAGCTCAGACTTATGTAAAGCTATTCTCCTGTTCCATGTGCAGGTCAGAATGGGAATCTTGATGCTGTCAAGTCTTAGAAACATTAGTAGGCTCTCTTGGTTCCCGGGTTCCTGCTTTCACATTCTTTTGTTCTTTTACAATGCAGTACTCTTTTGCCAGCTCAGTGATGCATTGTTAAAGATAGTTTTCAACATGTTATCCAGTACTTACAGTTGTTTTCAATGGGCTTTCCATAGCACTTAGCATTTGTAATACCAGCAAAGGAAATTGATAATAAACACTTTTAGACTTCAAGAAGTCTCAATTCAATGTTTTCCATTATGTTGAATGGTAGATGTAATTCTTATATTGTGTGTGTTGTGTGTATAAAATTTGGAGCAAATGGTAGTTATAAAAATATTTTGACATTGGGAGATAATCAAAGATGCTGCATAAAAGATTACGTATGCAAGTTGTTGCATGAGAATAGATAAAGACAGCTTAATTTCATTTTGTGATCAAGACTCTTTACTTTGGGGTTATATTTCCCTTATTTTATGTTTTCAGAATGTGAAATAAAATTTAAAAGTAAGGGGATTGCTACTCGTAAATGTGTTTCTCAACCTAAACCTGGGTATCACAAAACACTATAATAAATACGATTATTATAATATACGGCATCAATGCAAGTTCCAAACAATTTGAGCTTGGAAACCCAAAGTTTTGCAGTTGTGGTGAATAGGCAAGCCAGCATTCATTAAGTCAATTCACTGTGAACTGTTTAGGTACAGACCTGCTTTATTTCGTCAGTCACCTCTCCAAGCATGTTGTCAATGCACTTCCTGTTGACAGACTTGTTTTACTTCCAGTGACTACAGAGAGTATCTAAAATCACCCCAAATATCACTGAAGCTAGAACACCAAGATTTTGATGAAAACAAACTGCAACAATCTTTCTTCCTCTTTATTCTTCCTGGGTTTTGTGTTTTTAACGAAAAATAGTGGAGCCTACTTTATTGAACATAACAAAATTCACAACCCTAAAAGATGAGACAGAAAGTTGATCCCTTAGGATTCCTGGGAGGATGTTTCAAATAATGCGCCTAGTCATCATCTCTATATTTAACAAAGAATATTATTTACATTAATCTACACATTATATGCTGAAATTAAACTAAGGGAATATCTACCAGTGAGTGAGCTACAAGGTTCAGTACCCTGAAAACCTTCCAAAATGCCTACTCAAACCCTTCAGCTTTTCTCTCTAGTTCAGGTTTATAGATTCAATGCAATAATTTACTATATGTGATGGCTAATTTTTGGCTGGACTATCAGACACGGTTGTCAGTCAGTCTCTAATCTTGATGTGTCTGTGAAAGCATTCTTAGATGTAATTATTATTGTTAAATGACACTGAGTAAGACTGAATTCACTTAATTGGGTGGGTGGGACTTGCCACATCTGTTGAAGGCTTTGAGGGCTAAGACAGGCAGGTCTCTAAGAAAGAATTCTGCCTTACAAAAGTAACACAAAGTGTTCCTGTTTTGACCTACCAGCCTGGCCTGCAGATTTCAGATTTGCCAATGCCACAGCCACATGAGTCAATCCCTCAAAAGCTAATCTTGGATGGAGTGGGAAGATGGTTCAATGAATAAAGTGCTTTTCACACAAGCATGAGGTCCTAAGTTCAAATCACCAGAACCCATATAAAGTTGGACATGACATGGCAGTGCGAGTCTGCAGTCTCAATGATCCTGTGAGGAGATGAGAAGCTGAGACAGGAGGGTTCCTGGAAGCTCAAAAGTCACCCAGCATGGACTATGCAGTGGAGAAGACTGAGGGACGCTACCTTAAACAGATAAACACCCAGGGTTGTCATCTGAGTACCACATGCACACAGTGATACATATAAATCTGTATTCACACACACCAACATACACATTGTATAAGCAAGCACACATCACATATATACAAAGACTTAAAAATCTTTAATAGATGATGAATGGATGGAAAGATATAGCTACACAGATAGACAGACAGAAATATACACAAATCCTCATAGTCCTGCTTTTCTGGAGAACCATGGCTGATGCATCGAATGGTGATAGATTTTTTTAAATAGATGTGAAAGAGATCTAACATAGAATACTAATACTAAAAAATAAATAAACAGAAATTTTCCTGAACACGGTATCATGATGGACTTTGCCTGTTTAGAAAAGACGCATTCAGCCGGCCAGCGATGGCACACTGCTGTAGTCGCAGCGCTCTGGAGTTCGAGGTGGCCATCTGTCTCTCCTGACCAAGTTCGAATCCTGCCTGTGCTTGCTCACAGGGGAGCGGGGGTTGGGGGGGAAGAAAAAACACATTCAAGGTTGTTTCCATTCTTCTGCTTTACTTATCCACCGAGATGGAGAGAGACATGGCGTATCTAATCCCAATGATTGAGTTACCAGAATTTAGAGGAATGCCATGCTGAGGGGACAAAGGAAACTACATGGTTGTCTTGACACTGTGCTAGTCTAGTCAACCATTCATAAGACTTAGTTACAGGAGGATCATCACTGGGCTCTGTAAACACTTACCATGCAGTCTTTGCATCTCAGCCTTCCTGCCACCTACCTCATTTTGACAGTTCTTGGAGTCCTTCAGATACAGAGCATCTCTCCTCCCCTTTCAGCATAGATGTGCATGTGCATACCTGCATGTGTGATGTGGGTATGTGTTCATGTGCATGAATGTGTGCATTTTGTCTGTATGTGTATTTGTGTGTGTGCATGTGTGTGCATTTGTGTATGTGCGTACATGCATATGTGTGTATATGCATGTGTGTGTGTGTGTGTGTGTGTGTACATGTTTGCCTCACATTTCCCATCATAATGAGGTAGTAAGGAGAGTCTCAAATCTTGATACAACAGATCGAAAATCTAGAGAAGCAAGTGATGATGGAATTGTCTAAGTAGCAAAGTAGTGAAAAGGCAAAGCTTTTCTAGTTTAAAGACTCTCACTTAAAAGGCTTACATTTCATGTAAGAAAAAGACTAATCTAAATACAAACACACACTAATAACATGTACAGAGTGCTCACAGTTCAGAGAAAACACTCATGCGCCCTTCTACCCTGACACCAATCTGACAGGGAAGAAGGGTAGAGGCCAAGGCTAATTGCTTCTCATAGTAAGAGACGTTACACTCGGTGTTAATGTGCTATATTCCAGGGCAGCATTGAGATATTAGTCTAGAGTGTAAACCTCATGCCCCTCCTCTCAGTTTAATGACATCTTTTCCTGTCTGCACAGAAGCCCAAGGAACCTAGAATTGAGCATCCAGTTTAATATATGTGCAAAGCAGTCTATTTATGCTATCCGTGACTCAGGTCTGTGCGCTGTAAATGGGAATAATGAGAGAGCACTCGCTTTACAGATCATATAAAACATGTAAAGTGCTTAGCAAACTGCCTGGCACACGGCAAACATGCAGTGTGGGCCACCATTAGCACAATGATTAAATTAGATCGCTCTGTCGTCAATTTAGCCATTTCCTGCTCAGTAAGTTTTAAAAAATTAGAGAAAAGTCAGATGAATCCTGGGTGACAGTGTTAATGGGCAGAGCACATTTTGTCTTTGTTTCTCCATCAGAGATTGGAAAATTACAGCCCAGCATGACCCCCTCAGTGTTTAAGTAAAGTTTTATTGGGGTACGGCCGTGACCATTTGTTTACATGTTACATATGGCTAATTTGGTGCTACGGTGGCAGAATGGACTATCTGTGATAAAGATACAGTACTTGCGATGCCTATATTTAGTATCTGGTCCTTTGCAGAAATGCTGATGATTTCTGCTTTACACAAGCTGCCATGTGTCTAAAGTGAGGTAAAAGAAATTACTAAGCAGAGAGCATCCAGCATCCATCTGTGACTGGAGACAGCCACAGAGCTGTTTGGTGGGGAGTGTTTCAGAATATTTGCGGTATGCAAAACTTCACTTACTATCAATAAGATGCCCTCATTAGTTGTTACATGAAGCTGTGGTTTAGCTTCCAGAAGCTTCTGCAAACTTGTGAAAAAAGGAAACACTGACTTTCTCTGTGCCTGCCTTTAAATGTTTTTAATGTATCAGTGTGTGTGTGTGTGTGTGTGTGTGTGTGTTTGTGTGTGTGTGTGTGTGTGTGTATGTATGTGTATGTGTGCGTTGGGGGAGGGGCATATTTTATGATGCACATGAGAAGGTCACAGGACATCATGGTAGAGTCAGTTCTCTCCTTCCTCATTTATGTGGTTCCAGGATACAGGACTTAGGATGCTGTCTGGTGCAGAAGTGCTTCTAACCTCTGAGCCATCCTATCGGACCTCAATGCTTGCTTTTAAGTAGCTTGCGGGAAGGGGCAACAGTCAACCTGATGCCTATGACTGAGAAAGTTGGTGCTGCCCTCATAGTAGACCTCAGGAAAAGTAGCAGAGGCTCAATGTGTCTGTGGATCTCAGCCCCAGCCCAGGGTTCCTGGAGGAATTCCCTGATGTCCCCCCACAGCTGACCGCTTTCTTTCTTTGCACCCCAGGCTCACTGCCACCCACTTCATACTCTCCTTAGCCCATTTCATTCCATCTGCTGACCCAGTCTGTGAATGTGAGAGTCAGCTAAAAATCTAGCTGCATTTCCTAGATTGTTTATGATCCAGGAACAATTAATATAGCATGGCCTTCCAAATGAAGACAGAATGGGAGAGTTCTACTGCCATCTCGTCAACAACTCACTGAAGCCCTTCCATTCTGTTTCCTCTTCCTAAAATTCAGGCAGGTTCCTAGATCACGCAGTAGGGAGAGTCAAGGAGATGATCCTAGGATTTCCATTAACATCTACTTATTCATAGAGACCATGAGCCACTCTTAATTAGTTAGCAGTATCCTACCTCCTCATACCAGTGCCTTCACCAGTCAAGACAAATAAGTGGTAAGAATATAGAAATGGATCTTATTAATAAGCATCAATTGTCTACAGTGTACAGGGTACTATACTAGTACTACCTGGGTTCAAAGGTTACTGATATATTCTTAGAGTCTATAATAATGAATGTATACTTCATGATTAACTCTGTCCAAGGTGAGATACTCTATCGTAAACACAAGAATCAAAGATGGGTCCCGATATCTGTAGTGTGACAGGGGTCAGAACTGTCAAAGACAAAGTAGCATTTCCAGTTGGCCTTCAAGGGTTTGGAAAACAAAGGTAGAGACCTCTTGGAGAAAGAGTGTTATAAGGAAGGACATATAGAAAAGGGAAATAGCATATACATACATAGCAAATGTATCAGAACGGAATTTTCTGTTGGGTTGGACCTCAGAGTGAGGAGTGGAAGCAAAGAACAAAGGCGAAGGGACAAGACTCAGGGTTGGGGCTAGAGCAAAATACTGAGGATTGGTTTCTCAATCAGTTGTCCAGAATGTCTCCATGCTGTTACCAATAAAAATGTGTGACTAATTCCTTTTAAAATAGTAATGAAACAACTTCCTGTTATAACCGTTCCTTTAATTAACCCACATCTGCTTTCCAGGGTGAGAAAATGGCTAATTTCCAGTCAACTTCAGGTGCCACCACCAAGCTCACCTTTCTTTCAACTGGCTGTGGACTATTGGTGCCCTTCGACCTTACTGCCCGAATGCAGAGCACAGTGCTAGGCACAAGGCAATGACAAATGGAGCAGGGATGTGCCTATGAGAAGTGCCCAGTGTTGTCACCATCAGAGCCCTGAATGAGAAGGACCCTCTGGAGGCAGAGGCAGGGAACCAGAAGAGAGCTTGAAAAGCCTGGGTAGCAGAGATCAGAAAGTATCACTAGAAAGGGATGCACAGAGAAGACAATGAATAACTTAGATTAGCATGAAGGACAATGCGCAATGTATCACATAGGAAAGCCAAGTGTGGTGCCAGCAACAAAGACATACTCAGTGTATGCAGTGACAGTTCATTGGGTCCCAACATCCTACAAGGACAGAAATGTTAATGACTCACGATGGAAACAGGGAGAGAAAATCCATTCACTGCCAGACTACATGTGCTGGAATAGTTAGGCAACAGAAAACTCGAGAAGTGATGCCCTCCCATGAGTGTATCTGTGTGTATGTGTGTGTGTGTGTGTGTGTGTGTGTGTGTGTGTTTATACTCACCTGTGTGTCCTTCCATTGCAAGACTCAGGTCTGCTGTACATCTGAATGGCTTTCTCAGCAAGTATCTGAGCTGGGTATGGTGGCACACACCTTTAACCCCAGCACTCGGTAGGCAGAGACAGACTGGTTTCTATGAGTTCAAGCCTAGCTAGGCCAACATAGCAACCTCCAGACCAGGAAAGGCTTCCTAGTAAGCCCCTGTGTCTTAGTTATTTTTCTATTGCTATGATAATACATCACAACTGAAGCAGTTTATAGAAGAAAGATGGGACTTACAGTTTCAGGGGGTTTAGAGCCCATGACCAACATGGTAGAAAGCATGGCAGCAGGCATGGCTGCTGCAGCAATATCTGCAGACTCACATCTTGAGACACAAGGACAAGGCAGAGAATGTTAATTGGGAATGCCTTTTTAAACCCTGAAGCTCACCTCTGGTGACACACTTCCTAATCATCCCTAAAGGATTCCCCCAAACAGGGACTAAGTATTCAAATGTATGATCCTATGAAGGCCATTGTCATTCAAACCACCACACCCTGTCTCAAAAAGGTAAAGGTATCTCATATCATTTCAGAATATGAATTTTAATTTGGTCTGAATTTCCCTTTCATAATTCAGGACTAAAACCATTTTGATTATCTGGCTCGTCAGGCTTTTGCTGTGGCTTACAGCAAACCTCTATCAAATATCTCTATAAATGTAAAATCGTATTTAAAGTAAACCAGGCAGGAGTTGGGTTTTTTGTTTGTTTGTTTATTTCTTTGTTTGTTTGTTTGAATGGAGAAAGACCAGACCACGTGCTTCTTCTATCTCCCTGGATAGGAGGCAGATGGGACAACCTTCAGAAATTAAAACAAAGGAAACCACAGCCCCTATGGAGAGGTAGGAAGAAACTTCCTAGAAATCAGGAAATTATAATAACAAACCACCTGGGGTGACCATCGGGGCCCATTCATTATAGTACTCATATCCCAATCAGATCACTCAATAAATCTGTGCCTTTAGCCTTTGCACACAGCCAGAGCTCTATTGGCTAAAACTGTGGGGAATTGTGCAAGGAACTTCTTGCCCAGAAGTTTTGATGCCAGATGAAGACAAAGAAACTCCATATCTACAGTGAAGAAGAAAAGAAACCTAATGGCTAGGGAGATAGCTTGACATGAGGACCTGAATTCGGATCTCTAATACATACACAAAAAGCCTGGCCCAGTTGTGGGCATGCGGCATTGAGTAGGGGGGATAAATCACTCCTTGCCAGTCAATGAACTCCAGGTTCATCGAGAGACCCTTTATCAAAAATTAATTAGTTAAATTATTAATAAATATAGTAGAGAACACCTGAAGAAGGCACCCAACATTGTCCTCTGTCCTGCAGACTCACATACATGCACTTATATACACATACACATATACACACACACACTTACACATATGCATGCACATAAACACACATGTGCACACATGCACACACACTAAAAGAAGATGAAAGTGATAATCAAGAAGGCAGCTCTGCCAGGACCAAGCAGAGTAAGTCTCTCTGTCAGCAGATACCCTCAGTCCAGAGACTTCCTGGTAAGAAGAAATGTTCCATCTACTGACCCAGAACCACATCAGATCACTCACAGTGAGGAGAAGTGTGGCAGGTGAACAAGATTACACAACCATACAGCAAGCTCTTACCACCTGCCCATGTCAACCGTGACTTACTGATGAATATGAACAATCCAAGTAGGCCAACGATGGACCACTGGACAGGGAAGAAAGCATAAAAATAGACAGATGGACAACCACTGCAGACAAAGCAAAGGAGAATGGAAGGGTAGTTTAGATGTATGCCTTTTCACAGGAGACACAGGAGAAAATTGCAATGTGGTAGCACTACCATGGGTGGATTCTTCCCCACTTTCAGATCTTGTTCCTCACATTCTCTAAATAGAGAAAGCAAACTCAGATGGCAACAGGATGTGCTGATGACCACAGATAAAGAAGCATCTGCTCTGCCAATCTGAAGACGGAGACTTAGCTCCCTAGTAGTCATGGACAATCCCTTCTGTAGTTCCCACCGTCAAGAGGAAGAGAAAGAGGATCACTGAGCAAGCTCAGTATGTGTTCAAATGAGAGACCCCCCTCTCAACTGAGAAAGACACGCAATGCCAATCTCAGGCTTCCACATGTATTCACATGCATGTGAGTCCCAAAACACACATACTCCCCCATGCCTGTGCATCTATCACATACCCATACACATTGCAGGAAAGGATAAAAGGAGAAAGGAAGAAAGGCTGCCAAAGCCAGTTAGAGTAGTGTCATGCCAGTGACCCTAGGTATCTGAGAAGTTAATGCAGGGGAATTATAAGTTTGAAACCAGCCTAGGCAATAGGCAGAAACCAAGTCTGACCAAAAAAAAAAAAAGTTGGTATTAAAGACATGCAAGTAAGTGGGGACAAGAACAAGAAGGTAGAGGAGGAAATCAAAACAAAACCAAGTGGAATAAGATGATGCAAATTTAACTGAAAATTCCACTGAACGTATACTATTAAACAAGGCAATAACCAGAACCAAGGGGTGCAACAGAGGCGTTTTCTCACTCACAATATGAATCAGAGCTTCCTGGCTCAATAAGCAAAGAAATTACTCAGGTTGACCCAGTAATAATTTATCTACTTGCAGTGGGATCTAGACCATAGTTAGTGGTCAGTATCTTCAAAGTCCAAAGGGGAAAGAATTTGAACTTAGAATTTTATAGCCAATCAAATAATTAGTAAATGTGAGATCAATTTACTTTTGATCAGTGGACAGTTGAAAAACTTATATAACCTGTGTGCATATCTATTCTGAAAAACTACTTAAGCATATATTCCTATATTTAAAAGGAGGAATCCAAAATTTCCTTTGTGAGCATTACTGTGTAATGATCACCAGTATCTACCCAAGCTGTTGTGTAGCTCATTGTAAAATGGAACAGAAGCTACAAGCTTTAACAATCAAAAAACAGAAACATAGAAAGATAAGGGACAAGGGAGAGCTTTGTAAAAGAAAGCCAAATAAATGGATCCTTTACTTCTACGAAGATCACTAATGTCTTATGCTGATGTCTTAAGCTGATAGAGCCATAAGTATAGTATTTAATAATATATTAAAAATTATAATCAAAATCAGAAACTAGTGGTATAGGAATAGCTCAGCATAAAGCATGGGCTTGGCATATTCAAAGCCCTGGGTTTGATTCTTTAGAGCTACAAAAACTAATGTATGTATGTATGTATAGAATCACAAAACTTTTCGATTATCCTCTTCTGCTAGTCAATAGATAGGCCTGTTTTACAACATGACCATGCTCTTTAGATTACAATAATTTTATAATATAGTTTGAAATTAGGAATCATAATTCTGTTTCTTTTCTTTTTTCAAGATTGTTTAAGGACATATATATCATATAAATACATATGCATATAAATATAAAATAGACATAAATATATACCACATGATTGCAGAAACATAAATTGAAATATATCTCTATTTGTGATATCATAAAATTTGATGTAGAAAAATCCTAAAGTTGCTACCAAGAAGATGTTAGAAACTTATTTTAAAAATCAGTAATTTGCATGGTATAAAATCAGCACACATAAATCATCCCTATCACTGTATACTAATAATAATATGTAAAAATTAAGGAAACAAACCCAGTTATTATAGTCACACAAACAAACAAACAAAAGACAAAACATGTACAGGAAAAAAGAAAAAGCAGTGTGGGGATAGATTTAACCAATGATGTAAAAATAAAGAAAATGTGAACAAGTAGAAAAACATCCGATGTTCATTAATAGGAAGAATTGTAATTGTTCACATTTCTCTAATCTTCATAGTATTTGATGCAATACCTATCAAATTATATTTTCATACAAATAGAGAAAATATTCCTTAAATTTGTCAGGCATCACAATGACCTTGATTAATAAAACTATCTTGAGCATAAGGAACAAAGCTATACATAACACACTTCTGTAGTTTTAAAATGTATTAGAAAGCAATTATAATAAAAATAGTACGAAACTGGCATAAAAATCAACCCATTAACCAACGGAACGATAAGAAACTCAAAATAAATCCACACATCTGTAGTCAATTAACTTCATGAAAGGTGCTAAGAACACACAATGTCACGATCCATCTCTTCAGCTGATGTTGTTTGGATAGCTAGCTTTCACATGCTGAGAATTCAATAAAACTCCTGTCTCACACCATATACAGAAATCAATGCAAAATGCAGTAAAAAAGAAGGATACTGAAAAACTACCAAAAGAAATATTGGTGTAGGCAAGAACTTGTGGGACGTAACATTGAAGCATTGAGAAAAAAATAACAACAACAGTAGCAGCAACAAAGAATAGTATTGCATCGAATGTAAAAGCTTCTGCATTGCAAATGAAATAACAGAGATAAGAGGCAGTCCAAATCTTGTAAGAAATTGACAGCATGTATAATATATATTACATATATTTTCACATATGGGGAGATTAAATGCTTAAATATCAAGAAAATAAACAACTGATCAAACTGGGCAAAGGATCTGAATACTCTTTTTTTTGGTTTTCGAGACAGGGTTTCTCTGTGTAGCTCGGCTGTCTGAACTCACTCTGTAGACCAGCTGGCCTCGAACTCAGAAATCCGCCTGCCTCTGCCTCCCAAGTGCTGGGATTAAAGGCGTGCGCCACCAACGCCCGGCTGATCTGAATACTCTTGTTCGTTGAGAAACATGCTCTGAGCTAACCTGTCCTTTGGATTTCAAGCACATTAGAAAAAGAATGGAGAAAAAAAAACTGCAAACTAGTCTGCAGTCTAAATGATGGCTTCATTTCAGCCTTGCCTTTATTCCCATCAAACAAGAAGGCATGCTTTTCTGATCGAGAAAAGGCTGGGATATTTTATACCTAGAGAAACTAACCACCCCTAGCCTCACCTCCCACCCCTTGCTACTCAGCAACCACCCTCACCCTCATTGTTTTCTGGAGGCATTGTTTGAATCCAGTCTGGACTCCCTGGTCCATCTCTTAATTCATCCAGCTCATTCTAAAGAACTGGTTTCTAGGCTGAATTCAACTTCACCAGACAGCCAAGCAAACATGTTGACTGAAGAAGACACACAGACACCTTTTGGACCCAAACATCACATGGTACTATAAGCTCTCCAGATTCACCATGCAATGCCCTAATGCATTAATTCTCCCTGTCTCTTAACCATGCCATGCTCTCAAACCTTCTCCCTTCCATTCATTCTAAGTCAAAAACCTTGTTCCTAATATCCAAGTACCAGGACAATCTGAAGAGAATCTTCATGGAAGCACATTGCCCAGCTGTAGGTACTCTGCCCACACTGACTTTCCCCCTTCCGTGTATGACAATCCATCTTCAGTCTCCCTGGTGGCACGGCCATAGGATCTTCCTTTTCCTCCTCTGAAAGACTTTACTAGACTTGCTTTTTCCAAGCGATTTCCCTCCATCTTCTCAAGAACTAACCCCAAAGGTGCCTCCATCCAATTGTCATAGAAGCCAACACCTGATAAGACAGGCAATTACCAATGCCCATCATCCTGGCTCAGCTTCTCATTTGTCTTTGAAGATGCTGCAGCAAGATGGGCTCTGTGTCAGTCCATTTTCCAGAACCACCCCTCCTCTCTAACTCAATGTCCCTGTGGGCTACTTAATTTTCTCCGTACTCACTCTGATGGTGATCTTATTTATCACCTGTCTCCTGTGAACTCAAAACTTTGCATCAAGTGCAGACCTACTTTCAAACCCCAGACAGCTCCTCCTGAACCATCTCAGCACATGTCCAACACTGAGTTGATGGTCCTCCTCAAAGACTTATCCTGTCTTAGACTTCCTTCCCTTTACTGTTGACAGTTTATACTTTATAAGTGTTCAGGCTCACATAGCCATCTGTGACTCTTTTCTTCCTCTCAGCTACCTCACCCAGTCTATCAGGAAAAGCCTGTGAAGTCTACCCTAGGATGCATCCAGGATATGACTACCCCTTCAGTGGTCTCTACTGCTTCCCTCAGAACTGCCACCATCCCTCACTTCTGTCTTGAGTTGCTGTAGCAGGTTCTTTACTGCCCAGACTGCTATTAACGTTTGCTTCTCTCCTCCACCCAACCAGCCAAATAAAACATGTCCCTCAAATTCCTGCCACAGATCCCTGTGCCCCTCAGAATAAAAGCCAAAGTACCAGCTGTCACGGGGCTCATGTGACTTCTCATCCACTTCCCTCTCAAAATGTGTTTTCCCTCGCTCCTTCCTCCCTCCGCTCCAGTCATAGTTGCCTGCTTCCTGTTTCTAGAACTTCTGGTACATGTCAGGACTCTACTTGTTGTGTTCTCTGCCTGGAATCCTGTTCCATCACATAGACAATAATTTCCTTTCCTTTGAGTGCTGTTCAAATGATCTCTCAATAAAGTGTTCTCTAATTTGATCCCTTACACTGACCATCCTGTCCTCATGGCTGTGCTATGTACAATGTTTGTTTCCCTTCATCCATACTTCTGCCGCCTTCCAAAATCAACTACACTATAGAATTTGCCCCTTTCTGGTCTCCCTTATAGACTCTAAGTACCATAGAGATGGGACTAGATGTATCTCAAGCATTCAGCTTAAAACATAACTAGCAAATCTACAGAATAAGCAAAGCAATGGGGAATACATATCTACCATTTCCAACTGTACCAAGGCTTACTAAGGCAAAAAGATTTTCAAATAACTCCCAAATGCAAGGATTAGCAATGGCTTGGTTCTTTTCCTTCCTTCCTTCCTTCCTTCCTTCCTTCCTTCCTTCCTTCCTTCCTTCCTTCCTTCTTTCTTTCTTTTCTTTCTTTCTTTCTTTCTTTCTTTCTCCATGACATAGTTTTTATCTTTTTGTTTGTTTTTAATTATCTTTTATCTTTTTTTACAGTCTAATTGTTATGCACCTCCCAGCCCTCCCTCAGACAGTTCCTCATCCTATTCCTCCTCCCCTGTCTCCAAGAGGATGTCCCCACCCCACCCCCGACCAACCACTGCCTGGCCTCCCCACTCCCTGGGGCCTCAAGTCTCTAGAGGATTAGGTGCATCTTCTTTCACTGAGGCCAGACCAGGCAGTGCTCTGATGTCTATGCGTCCAGGGCCTCATACCAGCTCGGCTTTTATCAACAGTTCAACATTCAATAAATCACCTAGTAGTTTCTAAGCACTGTTCTAGAGGCATATCATTAACTAAAAGGAATAAAAATGTATTGTATTGTAAAAGTTTCATTTCACTGGGCTCTATGGTTTTGTAAACACATAATTCACACACATAGAAGGCATGTTATTAATGTCTGACATTCATGCAAAGCAGTGGATAACTTCCATGAATGTGTGCACCCCATCAAGGCAAGTTCATCTCTGACAGGGCCAAGGTTAGTGATAGGAATCAAGAATTAATTACAGGAGGGAAAAGTCTGATCCTGGAGTTAGGAAATCTTAGGCATTTTCTTCTTTGTAGTCTTTCAATGCTCAACCTACTTGATGAAATCTTCTTTAGTATGTAGTGCCCCCCCCCAATCTATTCTGTGTTTTTCCTGATGTAAGAGATGCTAATAATCAGGGGGGGAAAGAATTTGAAGCATACCAACATGTGTGAAACTTCTGGAACTCTCAACCTCCAATTGACCATCTTCTTTTTCTTTTTCAGGAAGACCCTTTAATCTAGCCTTGTACCCTCTGAGTACTTAGATCTGCAATCTCTTCAAAAGCTAGTAGGTAGAAAGGAGCCAGGCACCAGTACAGGCTACTGTGAGGGGCATTTCCATGGCATAGTGAAATACAACAATTGAGAAGACTACAGAAAAAAAAATAAGGGGAAATGGTGATTGTTTAACATTAAAAGGCTTTCAAAAGAAAAATTCAGGAGAAAATAAGTATTTGAGTCTGTTCACAGGCATTTAAGAAAGTGTGCATCGCACCAGTGATTCCTAACAATGAAGAGCTTATGTTTCACAGGTGACTGACGATCTCTCACTAATCCTGATTAATGGACTATTCAAAGCCAAGCTCCACAGTTCAGAAGGCAATGCCTGAAGGAAGGCATTTCCTCCTGAGCATATTAGTCCTAGGATGGCCAGTTCGTACATCAGAGAGTATTTCCAGCTACACATTCAGTTCAGTGGTGCAAGCGCTCCTCACTGCCTCTTGGCATCTTCTGGGTCTATGGATCTTGGAGTAGCAACACCCCTTGAAGATACATTCTCTATAACCACAAGCATCTCTCTCTCCCTCTCTCTCTCTTTCTCTCTCTCTCTTTCTCTTCCCCTTCCCCCCCCCCAGAAAATTTACCTCTTTCAATAGAAACAGTAAGACTCACTTCCAATTCATCATTTTTGGAACTCCTTAGCAGGACAAAACAAAGATAATACTAGCATGTCATGTAACATGCCATGTCAGATTATCAAAACTGTACATTTTAGCAGGGAAGCTGCATTTCTGTAGCATAAGGTGGTGATACTTTCTGAAGACAAGTGTGTAAAAACCTTTGTTCCACCCTTGTTTTCTGAACACTTTTTCCTCAGCAGAGAAGAACTTATAGTTACAAGTGAATGTGTATATTTCATTCATGATGTGATATTTTTTAGAAATATGTCCACAGTACAATCACATCTGTTTATATAAGCCTCAAAGATAACCCTCCACACTTGTGATGGTCAAATGTAATTTCCTGTGGTACTTATTGAGTGAGGAAATGAAGCTGAACCCCATGGTGGCCTTACAACCACACCGTCGGAACCAAAATGCCCTGGGATTTCTCAATGCCTGGCTTATTTGGGAAACTAATTGTCTACATATTTCTGTTTCTTTATCCATAAAATGGTCTTAGGAGTAATAGGAAACTTCAGATATGTTTTGAGGATAATAACACAAGGTAGTCTTTGTCCCCAGTATGAGCTTACTATGGATTCTCTCTCTTTCTCTCTTGTGTGTGTATGTGTGTGTGTGTGTGTGTGTGTGTGTGTGTGTGTGTGTTGTGTGTGTTGTGCGTGTGTCTGTGTGTGTGTTCACACATGTGTGCAGGCGCACATGCAGACAGGGAACGACTTCAAGTATCATTTCATAGGAGCTATTGACATTGCTTCTCTTGAGACAAGGTTTCTCACAGGCCTGGAACTCAGCAAATAAGCTAGGCTGGCTGGTCTTTGGATCCTTAAATCTGTCTGCCTCCATGCCCCAGAGCTGGGATTACAAGGCTGCATCATTCTGACATGGGGTTTAAACTCAGATCCTCATGTTCTACATGGCAAGAACTTTATAGGCTGAGCTACCAGCCTAGCTTTGAACTTTAAGTTTTGATTTTTTTTTTATGGATAATAATCTAACTATGACATTTGTACATTTATTTAAACTGAGTTTTCCATACATTTACATTGAATTTACATTGTTATTCACTGCATGGGATGTCCTATTATTAAATTATTCCTTAAAGTTTACAATAGCAAACAATGTCACTATTATTATATGAGTTCAGATTCACTTATGTGAATTAAAACATATTTTATGTTCTGCTTGAGCAGCTATAATTTGGAGTTTGCTGTTCTATGTGTTCTGTTTTAATAGTCAGTTGTGCTCACTATATGAATCACTATATGATTCATTCTTCAATAGATACTTTCCCTTGCCTGTAGATTCTTCCTCTACCTCATTTGAATATTTGTATGGATGAATACATTAAGCTTAAGTCAGATATGTTCAAGCATTCAAATGTGACCCAAATCTTGTTAATGTTGACTTGGAAATTTAACAGGGATTAGAGTTCAGCAAATATTCTCTTTTTCATTATCATAATACATTGTCAAAACAAATGGAAACAGAGAAACAACGGTCAAACTTGAATTAGCTCTGCATAGTGGTAAGACAATTATTTTAAAAGCAAAGAGTGAAATCTTGACAGCAGACCACATAATACAAATAAAAAGAATATACATGCTGAGTTGAAGTCCTATGTGTTCTAAAAACTGGCTTATCTTATGATTTTGGTGTACAGTTTCCCAGTTGGACTCATGGTGACTTGTGGTACACACACATATAATTGCAGTACGTAACAAGCTGAGACATGAGGATTGAAAATTCAAGGCCTGCCTAGGCAACATAGCAAGATACTCTTCCCAAGAAGCGACAAATATGAGCTAAGCAAGATGGCTCCATGGGTAAAGGCACATGCTACCAACCTTAATGATTGAAGTTCAGTTCCTGGAACTCATATGGTGAAATGAAAGAGGTAACTCCCTCCAAATTATCCTCAGACATCTACAGGCATACCATAGACTCCCCACCACCACCTCACCACACACTAAATAACCAAAGAACAAATAACTCAAAACAAATTTTATTCAATATTAATTATAGAAAAACACAAAACCAGCAACAGGAGTAACTGCTACTATTGGCTGTGCACCTATACTTCCAGCTCTTGAGTAATGAAAGGCAGGGGGAACTTGAGTTCAAGACTAGCCTTGGCTACATACTGAAGCTTGAGCATCCTGAAATACAGTAACCAATATCTGCCTCTTGAATGCATTTTCTTGTTTAAAAATGTCTTCCACTAGACATTCTTATGTTCAGTATATTGCACATAGTCCAAATAAACTAGACCAATAATGACTTTATCCATTGTGACCATCACGCCCATGCTAAATATCGCTCCAAGTCATGTTACTACAGGCGGGGCAAAGCAGTTACAGACTGGAGTAGCTTACCATGACTGCATGAGATCTGAGCCATGAGTATTACAGGCATGTATTAGACAGTGGTAGAGCATTTGGCTTCTTTGATTATACCCATGTGACTGCAAGTCTCCTCAATTTGAACCTTTTTAACCAGTCCAGTGAAGCCCTTCCACACAAAACAAATCAGATATCACTCTATTCCATTTGAGGAAAGTATTCCTTATAGATGAGAGAAGAGAAACACTGACGTTTAGAACCTGAACCTATGCTTCAACATCTTCCCACAGCCGAAGGCCTTGAAAGAGCTTTCTAAATTCAAACCATTGATCTCCTACTTTTTGAATGGCCTGAGGAGATGGAGGCAAACATGCTGACCAGGTAAAAGAAAAGATGTGGCAAAGTGAAATAGACAGAAACAACACTGAGTTTCTCAAACTGATTTGTCATGTCCAAAACTTTATGTTTTCCCCCTTAGTACAAATACAAAATATCACTAAGCCAATACTGCAAGGTAGAAAAGAATACAGAGAACCAGGTATCACCTTAGGCCCCTTTAGAGTTACTTACACATAACAGCCAATTTAAGCTGCTTCAAGAACAGATGCCTGTGCCATGTTGCAGCACAAGAAAGGCCCACCGCTTTATTAGATTTCATGTTTATAAAACTAATGGCCTAATGAATACACACACTACCACAAAAGGAAGCTACACTTCCCTGCAGAGCAAGGCGCTGCCGCCATTTCATTTAATTTCGCCTTTCTTAAGCAGCCACGCATCTCTTCTCCTTGCTATTATGCTGGGGCTCTGCTGGATGCGGTTGAGCAATAAATGCTAGATCGAAATCACAAGGTCATTTGATCTTTGCAAATTAAATCACAGGGAGCTTGCCTCAAGAATTATTAAACAACACTTAGGTTTTAAACCCCCAAGCAATCAGCTCACCAGGGAGAATGTTCCTAAAAGACCTAACTGTTCAGGCTTGGGAGATAGTTTGGAAGGTGAAGTGCTTGCTGCCAAGTCCTGGGCCATGAGTTCAATTCCCAGCCCTTACAGAGAAAACCAGGTAGGGTAGTACATGCCTATAATTCCAGCACCAGGTGAGTAGTAGTTGGGGAATCAGAGATAGGAGCTCATTGGTCAGGCATCCTAGCCATCAGAAAGCTCCAGACCAGTAATAGACCCTTAAAAATTTAACCCTGAAAAAATTAAGTGGATGGCTCTTAGCGAACAATCCTATGGTTAACTTCTGGCTTTCATGTGCACATATGCTAATACATACATGTAATCCCACACTCAACTCTCTCATACCACAAAGTATCCATCCAAAGCCGAACAGGGACTAGAGGCATGGGTCAGTGGAAGACTGTGTGTTTAGTATGTGCAAGGTCCCAAGTTCAACCCCAAAACCAACAAAAAGGCAAACTAGAGTGAGTTAGAGTTGAACACACTATGTGGAAGAGTTTGCTTGCCCACAGAAGCAAAGCTCAAAGATTCCCTGGCTCTAGGAATGGAGAAAGAGTTAACATAGTCAATCATCCTGAAGAAATGGAATTTCAATACCAAGCAGCCTGTGACTCTAGTGAGATGGAATATCAATAACCTGGAGGCCGTGATATCTGCTGTCAATGTTCAAACACCACAAGCCGGGGGAAAAAAACAAAACAAAACAAAACAAAAATTTTACCACTATACTCTCTACCTCTCCATCCTCAGTATGGCCACAAGGGTTGAAGTGAGCCTTTGTTTTCCTAATGACTCTGACCTTTCAGCTGTGACTCACCTGAGTGACCATCTGCTGTGGGAAAAAAAAGAAACAATATCTAAGCTCCATCTCATTCAAGTCTAATGCTTGCTGATGGATTTCAATGTTCAACCACTTCCTTGAGGCTGTGTATTTAGTGAGGAAAAAAAGGCTTAACATGAATATTTTTAAGCTAAGCATGGGTGAACAGAGAATGGTAAAAAGTGTGCCAAAAGGAAACAGTCAAGTTTCTACTAGAGCCTAACATAAAGAGTACAGTCAAACCCTTGACTCCTATAGGAAATGAACATCAAGTCTCTTTGGTGAGGCTGTTGTTGTTGTTACTGCTGTTTTGTTTATGGTGTTATAAATTATGTAGGTAGAATTGGGAAATAGTGAGTTCTTTTAATTCAACTCCAATAGAGATGTGATTCTAGTGGACTCTCAGCTTCTTATCTTTCCTCTAACTTAGCTCACATGAGGGTCAATACCAATATTCTCTCCTGTCTATAATTCCCCAGTGGTTAATCCTTTAAAAAATACAAAAACTAACATTTGTCATCACTGGGGCAGTAAATTTTCCTTAGGGAAATTCAAACCAGACTCAGTCGGCCATGGTGACACTGAATGTGCACGGGTCTGGTCTTTGGAGTCTTAATAGACCAAGTCGGGATGCCAGAGATCTAGGCACACAAAAGGTTAAAGCCCCCAAACCTAGACTGATCACCCGGAAAGCTACTCAAAACCCAGAGAACTCACACTAGACTTTAAAGCCTCTAGGAACACAGAAGTCTGTAAATTGTCATCTTGTTAAAAAACATCTGCTTGTTGAAAAAGATATTTCGATACAAAAGAAAACATTTTTTTTGGTCACAGGAATACTTGTTTTATATGACTATCTGTCAGTTTTATTTAAGTGGAAGATATATTTGATATTAAATTTGACTCATTGGATATCAAAGATTTTGTACAATCATTTAATCTTTCATTACATTTTTCTTTATTGACATGTGTGTTTGCATGCACACTACATGTGTGCACAGGCATACCATAGCACAAACATGGAAGTCAGAAGACAACGCGAAGGATCAGTTTTCTCCTTCTACTATGTGCATTAAGGAGACCAAACTCAGCCCATCAAGCTTGGCAATGAGCACCTTTACCTGCTGAGTCAGCTCACTAGCTGCTATATACATACAATTTTTAAAAGCAAGTTAGTGGTTTAAACAAATTAAATTTGGATAGTGAAAAAGCAAGCATCTTTCATTTGGAAGGAGAATTTCAACTACAGAATTGTCAAAACACAAAATGACAACAACTAGTGTGGAGGTCTTAAAGGACATTATTTTGCTATTCTAGAATCAGGTCAGTGATTCATCTGATGAAATGGAAACATGGCACAATGGACCAAGAAGAAGAGGTGGGCTTTGTGGATAGACACAGGCTAAAGAAAGCATGGAGTAAGAAATGGTTTCTTCACTTCAAGGTTAGTCAAGGAGACAGAAAAATACCTGATTGGTTAGCATTAGATGATTTCAGTTTTACTTATTGTAAGAATTAAATGATGTAACCACTTATAGCAACAGTGTTTTAAGCAAGGGTATTATGTAGACCAGGCTGACCTCAGCCTCTAAGTTCAGGATGACCCAGAGCATTTGATCCTCCTGTCTCCACACCCAAGGTTGTGGTTACAGGGGTACACCACTACTTCCAGTTTATACCATCCTGGGGAATGAACCTAGCGCTCCATGCACTCTAGGTAGTCATTCTACTAAGTAACCTACAATCCTGCCTGGAGTGTAAGCACTAAGCAGGGGTGTTGTTGGCACATCAATGGAAGGAAACTTTTTGCATATTATTTCTTTCTCTCCTCATTTCTCAGAATCCCAAATAACAACTTGGTTTTGCTTTGTCTTTCATGGTGAATAACTCCATCTTGATTTTTGAGTCTTCATCTGCTGGACCTACTGAGGGAGCATGGTCAAAAATAATGCCTTTCTGTAATATTCATTTAATAAATCAAGCATCCAGCAACAAAAGAATCTACCATGAAGTAAACAAGAAAGCAGTAAGGAACTATCCTTGGGCTTTATATAACAGTTGACATAGTGTGAAACGTACATCTGGTCAACCAGTGCTGCCCTGGGAGGCAAACTCAATCTAGGACTACATTGGTAATAAAATGAGAAGTTTTGGGGGGAAACCCTATGAAGCTATGATGCTCCTTTAAGGTTAAAAAAAAAAAAAGGCAAAGAATTTGGGCAGAGAAAACAGGATGCAAGTGATCAAGGACAGCAACACAAAATGCATATACTATGGCAGGTGGAAGGCTAGGCCAGGGGATCTCAAGTTCAACAGAGAGAGCAAGTTCAGTAGAAATCACATAAGGGAGGGTCATACTGTCAGCCATGGTTAGGAATGCCAAGGTATCATTTAGTTCTGCATTTTAAACTCTGGGAAGCTTAAAATAGATACTATCTATTTTCTCAGAGATTTTAAAAATATGATAATAAAGTCATAATGTCAAGTTTCTATTGACTGTTTTTCCACCTTAATTAATGTCCACCTGAATCTAATAAGAAAAAAAGTCTTTGCTAGAGTAATAAAGTTAAGATTATAACACACTGTATTGGTGTAAAATTTAAATCCAATATGCTTAGTGTTCTATGTTCTCCTTTCTGGCTCATTCACAGGCCTGTGTTTGGCTAACTTTCTTATACAGCCCAGAAATACCTGTCAAGAGAACTGTATTGTCCACATAGGCTGGGTCTTTTACATCAATGAACAATTTAAGCAATCCCCCACAGACAAGCTCTCTTAGGCTAATCTTATCTGGGTACCCTCAAATAAAACTTTTTCTCCAGTAACCCTATGCTTTGTCAAGTTGGCAGCTAAAGCTAATTAAGAGAGGTGGTATCTTTGTAAGAGGTAAATTTGGTTACAGAAACTTAGATACATGGGAGAAATGCATCATTATGTCATGGTTGTAGTTACCATTGGAAATACACAACTGCAAAGGACACATGGGACTGCCAGCAGCCACCAGAGGCACAAAAGTCAGACATGAGCCTTCAGGGACAAGCTGGACCTGTTGACCCATGATTTCAGATCATCAATCTCTAGCTGTGAAGGCCTACATTTCTGTTACAAACTGCTTGCTTGTGAAACTTGTTTAGGATCCACAGCAAAGTAATACAAGGATTGGGGATGAACCCAGGGCATGGCATATAGTAAGTAAATATTCCTAATAATGAATTGCACTTCCAGTCAAGTGTACCACCTAGAGCGTGGTTCTCAGATATTATTTGAGCAGCAATGTGTAAAATGAGTTGAAAAGAGAAGGATGAGAAAAAAAAACACACACAAGTTACTCACCTTTTTGTCATAGAGATATTGGGATTTAGATAAAGCTAGTGGCAATGGAAGGAGAAATAACTAATATTAAGTGTTTCAATGGTCCATGGTGACAAAGAAGTAGGCTAAGTTGGAGGAACATGAAGATGGAGGCCTGGCAAGAACAGAGAACACCAGATGGGAAGATAGGAGGAATGGATTTTTGTTTTCAGGAGTTGGTGAAAGTGTGAGCTGCTGCCTGTAGGCATGGAAAGTAGAAGCTGAATACTCTGTTGTTTAGGACTTGAGAAAGAACCTAGGACTCACAGGGCTGAAGTGATGGAGCAAGGTGTACAGGGATTTACTGTCCATACAGGAGCATGTTTGGGGTGCACCTACAACAAATTGAAGAAGAGAGAGGGATGCCTGACACACCCCTTTTTCTCTCCTCGTAAACAAATGTTATGCTTACTAATATTGAGTCATCTAAATGACCTGACCACCAATTACCAGTTCTGTGTGATCTTACAAGAATGTCTCAAGCTTCAAGAATATAAATAATGTACAGTATACATGTGTGTGCTGTGCATTTTTAAATAGATATATAAATATATATACATATATATACTTGAATAGATCTTATTTTCTTAAATAACTACATATGTAGACCAGTGGCCAAATGTTTTGCTTTATTTTCAAAGCTTTTGATCCATAAGAAAAAAACTAACAAAGCTCTTCAACTCTAAATATCAACTATGAAAATTCCCCTAAATATGCTTCTGCAGAAGGCTGCCATTTAATAAATGGAGTGGAAAATGCAGAAACACATGCATAAAAGCAATGTAGTAGCCACACCTCACACCAGATCCTGGACAAGTTCCAATAGGGCAAGTTATGAATCCAAAAGAGAGTCTATGAAAGCAGCAGGTAAGGTCATTCTTTTGCTGGTTAAACCCTTTCACGATCTATCGCTAGGTAGAGCCATGAGATTGTTGCTGTTCTGAATCAGCTTCAAAGCCAGAAGTTAAGTGAGCCAAAGGAGTTGCAAATGCAGAGGAGAATCTACCAGCAGTAAATAATCAACCAAAGCTATGTTAAAGAAGCCAAACATCTCTTTGTTCCTTTGGCCAAAAGACAAGCTTATGCTATGTAGTCCCAGACTGCCCTTGAACTCACAGCAATCCTCCTGTGTTAGTCTCTTGAGTGTTGAGATTACACACATGTGTTTCCATGCCCATTCTACCCACTTTGTTGTTGTTGTTGTTGTTGCTGCTGCTGCTGCTGTTGCTGTAGTTGTTGATGTGGAGACAGTATCTTACTCTGTATGCTCTTATCCCTGGCTGGTCTTGAACTTACTATGTACCCTAGGCTGGCCATCCTTCTACTCCAACCTCCTGGATGCTGGAAATATGGGTGTGAGCTATCCCATCTAACTTCCATTTTCTTCATGCCAATACTTATTTTTATGTATTATTTTATTTTATTCACTTAAAAATAAAACAGGGTGAAGGATAACACTCTGCAAGAGGTCACTTTTCTAACTTGTGTAAAACCCAGTTTCAATGCCCACCCAGGAACAACAACAACAACAACAAAAAAGCAAAAGATATGCCTTCTAATACTATGCTTCATATTAACTCCTAGGCTATCACACAAAATACCAAAAACTGCAGATTTTAAAAAGAAGTGTGTTGTCTCAGCCTAGAGGCAAGGTTCCCTGGTTAGCTTTAACAATGTGACACAGCCTAGAGTCTTCTAAGAACAAAGTCTCAATTAAGGAATTGCCTAGATCAGGATTGTATGTGAACTTATCTGTGAGGGGGTGTCTTGATTGTTAATTGATGTAAGAGGACCCAGCTGACGTGGTAGGGAACCATTCCCTAGGCACGTGGTCCCTGGCTGTATGAAGGAACGAAAGAAAGAAAGAAAGAAAGAAAAGAAGAAAGAAAAGAAAGAAAGAAAGAAAAGAAAGAAAGAAAGAAAGGAAGAGAAGAAAGAAAGAAAGAAAAGAGGGAGGGAGGGAGGGAGGGGAGGGAGGGAGGGAGGGAGGGAAGGGAGGGAGGGAGGGAGGGAGGAAGGAAAGAAGGAGTGAACTAAGAATGAAACAGAGACAAATCAGCAAGCAGTATTCCTTTTCAGTTTCTGTCTCCATGTTCCTGCCCTGACTTCCCTCAATGATGGCCTGACCTGGAAGTATAAGCCTAACAAATCCTTTCCTCCCCTAAGCTGCTTTTGTCAGAGTATTTTGTCATAGAAACAGAATAAAACTAGGACACTAGAAATTCAAGATCAAAGTGTTGTCAGGGCCATACTCTAGGAAACTTTCAGGTTAGAGTTCATTCTTGCCTCTTCTAGCTTCCAGTATCTGTTGGTGAACTTTGGTGATCCCTGGCTTATAGTACACACATGTTGGCTGTCCACGTATTCAAACAAGAAGGAAGTTGGAGGTGATGGCTACCTTACTATCCTCCTCGTGTCTATTTGTATCATACACACAAACACACACACACACTCACACACACACATATGCATGCACATGCACATAGACACAGACACATCTAAGTCAATGTCCAATGGCCCTTTTACAAGGATGTCAATCATCTTCTCTTACAGATAATACATATAAGTAAGATCACAGCCTGAGATATGAGGATCTAGGCCTTCAATACGTGTTTTTCAGAGAACAAAATACCACACAGTATAAGAGTAACATTTGTTTAAGCACTTAAATGGTTAGATGATATCCATCCTCTTTGGAAATGGTAATGCTGCAACCAACAGTCCCTGAAGTGTGGCCGGTGACACCCAGAACCCTCAGCTGTGGTACACAGATATTCAAATTCTGTGGCTTTCCAGTCTCTTTGACACTGGAGTTTGTGGCAAAAGATCCAGTTGGGAACACTCTCAACATGAGAAAGTCACTTTCAAAGGCTTCAGATATCTGGTCCTGAAATATCTATGTCAGTAGGAGGGTTGTACATGAAAGAGAGATAAAGGCAAGTAGTTGATTCCCTTGAGTTTTACCTGGCATTTGAACAGGATCATTAGGGAGCTGGGATGAACTGATCAGGATTATAGCTGTGCACTACAGCCAAGAGTACTGTACTAATAGTGAGGAGATACTAGCCTTATCATGGGGATCTCTGTATAGAACAGTTCCAAATTCTAAGCAGGTCTTGTCCTTAATAACAGCATCTGTCATCTCTCTGGGATGACACCCATACTTTTATGCCACGCCCTGTTTCATCACCATGCTATTTTCTCATCGTGGTAGAATCCTGCTAAAGCCTGTGGGCAGGGTCTGCTGGTCTGATTATAACTTGGCATATTGCCAAGTCCCTGGAATGCACAGGAGACTCCTACAATAGAAAGTGCTGATCACTCCTGATCCCAGGACAGTGGTGCTGAGCTCTTTCCCTTCCCTCTTGTCCTTACACACCTCTCTTTCCAGTACACCTCATCTATGGATAGACAACTGACACCTGTCAGGGTTCTAAGGGCTCATGTCTGTGCACTCCTCAAATCTCTCCACCCCTTTCAATAAGAAAGGATGGAAACTGGGTCTCACTGTGGTAGCTGCCACAGCTGCCATGTAGATGTTATAATATCAGGTAGACTCTGAAGGGAGACATAAAGAGGATCACCCCATCCTCAGAGAGTGGTCCTAGTTAATGGGAAAACTGAATGCTTGACAGGGCTAGAATTTCTTAAAATTAGAAGGTTCCCAAGTCACCTTTCATCTGCCATTTATTTTCGTGTTTCCTGACTTCTGTTCATTGCTAATGTGAATAACAAGGGTGAGCATTAGAGCTCGGGATGCTGATCACTAGATTCCTGGAGACGTCCTGAGCTATGAGATGGTCTAGACAACAATACTCTCTTGGAGATGACCCAGAACCTAATGAATAGCCATACATGGGGCTTAAATCATACCTACCCATAAAAGAGATCCCATCCTTCTGAGTCTAAAGGTAAGCAAGAGGAGAACCATAGCAAATGATGTGGAACGGGGACTCTCTAAAAGAGGGAACTCATACCTATTTGCACAGGGAGAGCCCAGGGGAAAAGTCAGAAGTGTGCTGCTGTGTGAAAGACATTAGTTAAGGCAGCAAGTCTTCATGAACTCAAATTCCAAGCCATTTTTTGCTTCCTGCTCCTTTTTGGGCCAGGTCTTCAGCCTATTTCCTAAGCCCATGATTAGTAATCAGCCTCACCAGACTTGCAGTAGCAGTCATTAGGAGCACACATATCTATCCAAATCATCATTTAATATAGGAAACTAGAGAACAATCTTTAACAGCTAAACTGGTTTTGAGGTATATGTTTCAATAAAGTTTAGGAAGGGTTTAATTTATAAGTCAAAGTGGCATGGCTGTGGCACACATATTTAGTTATGAGATCAAGGCAGTTTAACATTTTAGTATAGGTTGGAAAGTGTGCTCCCAAGGCCCCAACTCTAGCTGAGGTCCTATTGACAGTTGATAGCTGTCACAAAAGAAAGTCATTTTTCTTTAAGGAATATGGTCACTGGTCAGTTTCTCATGCATTAATGAGTAAAACCTCATAACCAGTTGCATATGGCTACACTAATTGAGCTAAGTGGCTTAAAATAATTCATCAATTTACTATAAAAAGTGATTGTAAAATTGGGAGGGAGATGTGTGGGGATCCTGGGGAGAGTTGAAGGGGTAGTGAGTAGTAGATATCTTCCAGATAGTATATGCCTGAATAAAGTCTTCAAAGAATAAGTAAAAATTAAAAATTAAAGCAAACTTCCCTCCATAGTTAGACTAAAAATAGCTATTATTGAAGAATTACAGTGCACACACTGAAGAGCGAGCCTCTACAGCTAAACATTAAGATTCAAAACCACCCTGTGGTTTTTAAGTCTTTCTCAAACATTGTGCACTCAATTTCTCATCAGATCTTCATGTATGAGTGTATAGCCAAGAGTAATTACAGAAACCAAGAAAGCAAGAAGGGATAATAGAGTCAAGGGGGGTCTTGGAGAGGGACATAAAAAAGAGTGGGATGCAAGTGATTTGAAAAGGGAAGTGGGAAAAGGATGAGCTTTAATGGGGGAATTAGAGGTCAATACAGAAGGAGGCAGAAGAGACTGAAAAACCAGTAAAGATGTCTGAAAAATCTATAAGGAATCTATTACTTATTTACCTAAAATTGAGTTAAGTAAAAGTAAATCTGCATATATGTATATGCTTCAAATGAAAATTTCCAATAAGGGATCACGATACTAGCAGTCTGTCTAACAGAAAGTGTAATACCAGGCATAAAGAAACCCCCTCTTAGAGTTTTGGTCAGGGGAGTCTGAGAGAGTCACAGAACATTATAGGCTATTGCCATTAGCCCTGGTTGTCTCTCAGAAGTTGACAGTAAGTACCAATTGCTGAAGATACCATGTGCTTCAGACATAGAACTCAAAGGATCCAAGCTGGATCTGACCTGAATGGCTCCTCCCTGGGGAAAAGCTTTTAGGGAACCAGAAGCACTATACGAACTTCCAAAGAAGGAGGTCACCAGTAGTCCTAATGTGCTATGATACCTATGAACCACAACAATGACCAGTGTGGCACAATAACCTTAATGGTCCCATAGTGGCCCACATATCATGGTGGTAACCAGTAGCTCTCTACTTAGATTGAAGACACTCTCAACAAGAAGAAAACCATGCCTGGTATAAAAATCTAGCCGATTGGAAGAGATCCCACTACCACCACTTTCCTAATCTGACATAATTCCTAACTGCCTTCTAAATATTTGTCTTTATATTCACAGAGAAGTGTAGCCCTCTCACCCCTCATCGAAGAGATTGCTCTTTGCAACAGATGGAGACCATCACAGAAAAGCACAACCAATCAAAATGCAAAGAACAAGTGACTGTGTGGTGCCCAGCCCCAACTGATGCTTCCACAACATAATTACTGAACCTGAGAGTCTGGGAAAATTGAACACGTGGAGATGGAAGAGGAACCACAGGTCTGCTGTGAGGTTATCTCCTGGAAATGACAGGGAAGCTATACCCATGAAGTCTCAACAACATGGCTGCCTAAACAAGACCTGAACAACAACAAAGACACCAATAAACATGCTAACATGGATAAAGGAAATGTTACTCACTGGGTTTCCACCCTAGACTAAGAACTACAGGCAATTATGGAATTAAGGCTGAGAGCCAAACAAATAGTCTTCCTCTGGGTATAGCTCCCCAATTGTTTATCCAATACCAAGTGGTCAGCCCTGAAGTCATATATCTATAAGTAACATTATAGAGATTGAGAAAGTTGTGTAAATATTTAGGTGTAAGAAGATAGGTAGATAGATGACAGATATGTAGATGATAACACATAGATAAATGATAGATAGATAGATGATAGATAGATAGATAGATAGATAGATAGATAGATAATAAATTGATTGACTTAAGAGCAATTAAAGAATAAAAAACTATGAATTTGGAATGAGAAGTGTTGAAGGAAGGAAAAGGTAGAGAAAATAATATAATCATATTTAAACGTCAAAACAATAAAACTATTTTTTAAAAGTCTTCTGCAGAACTGGAAAGATAAGAAGCATCCCTTTTCTCACAGCTGCTCTTTAGACATGGCAATGGGAAACATTAACCCTTTTCAGTTTTCTTCATCTCCCATTGTGAATATTTTTAAATTATTTCTTTGGAGAGCACCATGCAATTCCATCCTTTTCCCAACCTCTGTCTCCTCCCTTGAAGTCCTTCTACCTCTGTCTCCTCCCTCCAAACCCTCCCTTCTGGCCTCTTTCAAATCCAAATCACATCACTGGTTCCGTTGCTATTGTTCTTCCTAGCCATGTTTTTCTTTCTCTTTTGAAATTGCCATTATCATCCCTAAATTATCACCTCATAAATGTGGCATTGCCTATACCAGCTCTTTAGTGTGAACTATCATTTTAAATGACAGAGGGATTTGGGTATATAAAAACTTTTGGAAATACAACTTTCACTGTGAATTTCCACAGTCATCTTCAAGTTCCTCCTGAAGGTCTTTGGTCTTTTTTTTTTTTTTTTTTTTTTCATTCTTTTAAATCAATGGCTATTTTCATTCTGTTTCCCCCAGACAAGTAGGCTTTAGGCTTACAATAGCTGCATTTTAATGGTACACACACACACACAGAGACAAGAGAGAGACAGAGAGACAGAGACAGAGACTGACAGAGACAGAGAGACAGACACAGACAGACAGAAAACCTGGTGTCACTTCATGACAGGGATACATCAGAGAAATGAATGCCTGGGTGGATCTGTTATTCTCTACAAACTAACCCATATAACATTCAGACCACCACCAAAGAGCCCTGCCTCTACCCCATATAACATTCAGACCCACCATCAATGACACCTGTCCTCGCTCTAACCCATAGAACATACAGACCTAACACCTTTGACAAAGCCTGTTGCTATGCAAAATGTTGTTACAGGGCACATGACGGTACATAATTGTATTATGCTTCTATAATTCCTTTTTCTAAGGGACCAATCAATATAATTTAACCCAAAGATGCTGGGCACTTTGAATTAGCATAAAGAAATGTAAGAGTAGTCTTCCTAGGTATTTTATTAGCACATATGTCTAATTCTGAGTTTAACAATGGAATAGCTAAATTTGAACATAGCATCTTTTTAGCCTGACTTCTATTTTAATACTAAATTGAGATTATTTTCATAAATCTTCCATCAATGAGTAATATACTTGAACTTATTCAGGCTAAAGCAGGATGATCAGATCAGGATCTGCCAGGACTATCTAGGAAGTACCCTGACACAAAACCACAATATAAGCAGCAAAATATCAATTATAAAATGTTGAGATATGACTTTACAGATAAAAATGAAAAATACATGCTTGGGTTCAGCATATATCTATAGTTCGGCTCTAGAACTCGTATTTTCAGGATCTCATAAGAAATATGTTTACAGAATTATAAAAAAGCTAACACAACTCAGAACTAGTTCTCATGGTATGATCATTAAGTCTTTTGTGGAGTTCTTTCTTTTCTTTTCTCTCAAAGTATAAAAACAGACATAAACTTCAAGGAAAATCATATAGTCTCACATAATTCCAATCCTGAGGTATTTGTATCTGTCTCACAAAACAATGCTAAAATGTCTAGGCACTCAATGAAATATTCAGTTCCTCAGATGGCCAAGAATTTTTGCCCAATAGAACTATCCTCAAAACTTAAATTATTTTCTATCTATCCTACTTTTTCATATACTCTGATCTCTCCTACCCAAACCACCTAAACAGATGCCCTGTAATAAGTTTGGCTCATGATACTGCTGCCTCCCTACTCAAAGTACAACAGGTTTATTTGTGGATTCATGCAAACGCATTAAGATTCCCCAAGGGGAGATCCACATTAACTTAAGACTCTCTCAGTGACTCTGGAAATCAAGGCCCCAAATACCACAGGCATATTAATTTTATTTAAAAATATATATATAATGTATCCCATGTGTCACAGAAAATACCTTCAGATCTATTGAAGCCCAAGGAGAAAAGCTATATTTACATCCCCCCATTGACTTCATCTATAAGCTAGAAAATAGACTCCACCCCCTTCTTGCTTCAGCACAGACTTCTGCATATGAAATCCATTAGTTGAGGGATGGGACAGTCTTGTTTCCATCATAACTAGGATCCTTCTCCTTAAACAAGAACAGTCAAGAGCCATAAAAGCAGCACTTGAGAGACGAATAAGAGGAGCAGAGTGTCTCTTCGGCTTCTGGAACTTTCTAAAAGCTCCCCAGGACATTGTTTGCATTTGTTTTGCCACTGTATTTTTGTTTCTCTGGACAAACCATGCAGAAAACAAACTGAATAGATAATTGAAATTCTACAAATAGACTATCGGCCCCTTAGTGTACACCAATATTTGACGAAGAGATTATTTATGGAAAAATTGCTTCTCAATAAAGGTGTTTTGAAGGATACGATTAGAAATAAAAACAATTCCATAGATCCCTGAGCATTAAGTACTTTTAATATGTGATATTTGCATGACAGAACATAGGTGCGTGTGGTATATAGTGTTTACCAAGTCTTTTGAGCAAAGAAGAATGACCAAAAATAGTATGCCCAAGATTCTAGTCTGCTGGACATTTATTTTAAAAGGCTATTTCCTAGGTTTCAAGAGAAATATAGTGGGTTAATATTGACAATTGACAAATCCTAATATAGCCTTCTCCCTAACCACATAGCACACTACTACTTTGCCTCAACAGTACCACAGTCGATTGTTGAAAAGTTGTTCACTCTTAATATAGAAGCAGAGCTCAGCATTCTTACCTGGTACTCTCTTTGCCCAGTTAATCATATGAACCAGCTCCCTGTCTGCCAGGTTGGTCAATAAGCCCATCATCGAGGCTTCACTGAATGGTCTAGAAGGATCATATTCAGAATAGATCATGGGCGGTTCAGCATCCAACAAGGCACTGACCATCTGGTCAGCTGTCAAGGACAAGGCAGGGCTGTTCTTCTTAGTGTGCTTAATCACAAGAGGGCTTGGCCAAAGGTTGGCGGCCCTCATGTCTCCTGAAGCGCCCATTTCATTTCGGCCTTCCAAATCATCTCTCTGACGCTTGTGCTTCAACATTCTCCCTCCTCGGCGGTCTTTCCGTATCCCTGAAAATGCAGGAAGATAAAGAGCAAATTAGATGACCATTTTTACCCATAAACTTCAGGACAAACACTATCATACATGCAGGCAAAGCATCCATACACACAAAATAAATAAATCTTTAAAAATAACTTTTAAAATTAAATATAGAACTATATTATGTCTCACTCCGAATGGCAGAGATCGATATTAGATGTTGTATAGTTTAATGCACAGTACCAAAAAAGTAGGTAGCCTAGATGGACACTGAGAACTATCCCCAAGACAACAGGTCCATGTAACTGATGAGAATGACAATAGTTGCCCTATACAACATTTATGCCTTACTGGTTATCAGCACTCGAATTCAGGCAGTACCACAAAATAACAATTGATAAATAGAACTATTCAGGCAAAATAAGAGTAACGCCAGTATGTTGATGGTGGTATACACTTTACAGCATGTACGTACCCCAAGAACTGATGAAGGCAACGTCCATAAACTGATGAAGTAATGAACAAATACAGTACCATACCCTAAGAACAGAGACAGTGTTAAGTGCCTATAAACTGAGTAATGAATGCAGCACTCCAGATTTAGAGCAGTGGAAATGCCATAAAACTAAGGATGAATAAAGAAAATGTGGTGCCTATATACACCAACAGAAACTATTCGAGCCATAAAAAGGTGTGTTAACTGATCATTGTTAAAAACTGGTGGGGCTGAGATGGTGTGTTAGGTGAACAGCTCCTCTAACAATGTAAGTAGTCATTCCAACACTGAGATCAGAATGGCTGTTCCAAAATGCCGGGAGAAGTGGGGGTGAAGGAAGCATGGATTAAGTGTAGCCCAGGTTACATTTTCAATCACACAGAGAAGTCAAGCTCCAGTGTCCTTGCAACCGTGTAGTGACAGATAATAAGACCACTGTGTGCTATAAAGAAGCTAAAACTATTAATAATCAGTACGAGACATGATCACCTATGAGAAACTGAGATGCTGCCTGGTGTGCATTTACACATGTACTGAAATAGTACATTATCTTTGTGAGTGTTTTATTTATATATATAATATATATATATATATTATTTTTTTGTATATTGTGTGGTGTGTGTGTGTGTATTATGTGATGTGTCATGTTTCTGTGCATGCACCATGTGTGTGGTTATACATGGTGTGCAAGTGCACATGGAGCTGAGTCAATGTAGTGTGCCCAGTCACTCTACCTTATTTTTCCATGTCAGAGTCTCTCACTGAACCTGCAGCTTATTGATTCATCTAACCTGGCTGGTAAGAAGACCCCGGGGATGCTCCTGTCTCCACTTGCCCAGTGCTATGATCACAGGTGTCTGTAACAGCACCCAGCTTTTCCAGAGTGCCCGGGATCCCAACTCAACTTCATTGTATTTCACAGCAAGCACCTCACCTGCTAACTGAAATCTCCACAGCCCTTCAGCTAAGTTTGGAAGCCTCTGAGATTATTTTCATTGAATAAAGATAAAAACATTTACAAGGAGCTAGAGAGATGGCTCAACTGTTAAAGAGTGCTGGCTGCTCTTGCAGGGGATTAAGTTTGCTTCCCAGTTCCCACATGGCAGTTCACAATCAACCCTAAATCCAGTTCAGAAATTTCCAACACTCTTCTGGCCTCTGCAAACACCAGGAACATATCCAATGCACCTGCAGACACAACACACACAGAGAGACACATACACACACACACACTTCACTAGATAACTTCATCATCTAACAGACTCCTAGCTGCAGAGTGCCACAGATGCTGATCTGATGCAGTATGGGCCCAAACCCTGGGTCAGCTCAGTTCAATTCTCATGGCTGCTGAGCTGTTTTATTAGGAACTGGTCCAGGCCTGTCGGTGTCTTTAGCTACGAAATTGCCACAAATGCATTTTTGGAAATATGAAAGTTCTAAATAGTTTTCAAATAATCGTCTTCCAAAGGTTTACCCACCTGTGACTCTCACTAACTAGATTAGAGACGCAAGGGGAGCAGGTGGATCAATTTTTTCTGCCGTGTATTCTTTAAGCATTTGACTCAGAGTCTTACCCAGAAAAAGGCCATTCTGTCCTGACCAAATGTTATCAACAAAAATAACTATTTCAAAGGCCAAAGATGAAGTCAGGCTTCTATATTTCTTGCAAACTAATCTCTCCAAACTTAGATAGTGAGTTAGAGATGAAGTTTTAGACTTCCATGGAAGGAATTGTCACTTTAGAAAAACATTACTACAATTGTTCTGTTTGGTTTTAAGACTTGGTCTTCCTATATAGGTTTGGCTGTCCTTGAACTTGCTGTGTAGACCAGGATGGTCTTGAGCAACAGAGATCCCCCTGCATCTGCCTCCCAAGTGCCGGGATGAAAGGCGTGCACCACCGTGCTTGGCTAATTCAAACATCTTTAACACTGAAGACATGAAAAATAATCACATATCAACTGTTTTGTCAGGGGATATATATTGTCAATATATCTAATTTAGATGTGAAAACAGTGAAATTATATCATTTTTTTAAAAATCCAGCTATACATGTGTTCCAGTTTCTTGACAAATAGCAAGGAAGAATGAAGTTCTCATATCTGTCCTGAGTGACAAAACATCAATTAGTCCTGCTCAAAAATGAGCATTTACTGTACATCCTAAAATAAGAAATAATAATAAACTCTAATATTTTTAAATTTATTAATATTGCTGTATATAGGTGGTATTTTGCCTAGGATCCACTATATGCCTAGAGCCAAGGGATGCTAGAAGAGGGGGTCAGATCCTCTGGGAGTGGAGTTACAGGTGATTGTAAGCCACCATGTGGGTGCTGAGAATCAAACCTGAGTCCTCTGGAAGAGCAGCCGGTGCTCCTAACAGCTAATCTGTCTCTGCTGCCCCAAAGATTGTTATTTTGATCACTCCTGTGCACTGAGCATTGAGTACTTTTATATTGTGTACTATATTGGAGGCTGTTTTAAAGTAATCAGACCTCACAATAATCTTGTGGGATGAATCTTGGAAATTGCCAGGAAGGACTTGTCTGTGATGGTTCTCATTTGGTGCCACACGCTAACAGATTGCAGCCTGGAGCCCCTTGGTGATTACTCTGTATTCACATGCTGCCTCTGGGAGGAAGTTGACTTTGTTCTGCTTTTCAGATAAGCCAATTTTGAAACTGACTCATTATCATGGGCACAAGTTAACACATTTAGGGAATTCTAGAAGTCAAGCAGATAAAGGCAGCAGGACATGACTGGCCACCGTGCATCATAGACATACATTTCAATAATCTCATGGTCAAACGTCCCAGCATCTCAATTAAGCAAAATAAATATTGCACTCAATTTTGCTCATCAGAGTGCATATGAAGCATCACGCTCATTGCTAGATGATGCATAGTTAAGGGGAAAAAAAAAGCCTGTTTGCAATTTGAGTAGCTAGAACATTGAGGAGTCATGATTTCAGGTCATATGACAGACCAGTGAAGAATATACAAATCAGCCTATTGCAATGAAACCATAGCGGAAGCAAATGCACTGCCCACAGATACGGGTCCTACAATGGTTTAAATGGGACCTAACAGCCCAAGGCCAAAATGGAAGCGTCATGCAGAAATCATAGACAATGTAGCAGGAAGAAGCATTCTGCAAGAGCAAGACAACACACGTGGTGGCTGTCACTTGAGAAACACCAAACTGAGCCACTGGAGGCTTCCAAGAACACTCATCTAGTGTGCTTCCTATTGCTGTGATGAACACCAAGAACAAAAGCGACTTGGGGAGAAAAAGATTTACCTGGCTTACAAGTTATATTCATCATGGACTGAAGCCATAGAGGGAACTCGAGGCAAAGATGAGGCAGAGACCATAAAGGAACACGGTTTATTAGATCGCTCTTTCTAGATTGCACAGTTACCTTCCTTATATAGCTCAAGCCCACATGCCTAGGGACTGAATCACCCAGAGTGATCTGAATCCTCCTGTATCAATCATTTATCAAGAAAACACTGCACAGACATGCACACAGGCTGTGCCAAGAAGGCAATAAATCCTCAGCTAAGCTTTTCTCTTTCCAGGGGTCAAGTTGACAACAAGTGAATAGGGAAGAAGACTGGCTGGAGATTTTGTGTGTGCTCGTGTCAAATCAGAAAATGTCCTTTCTTGGGGGACTTTACAAGACCATGTGTTTTCATTCAGTATTTAAAATTGTGTTGGGCCACCATACCCACTTGATTCTTACTATGGGATGATTCTGATTATTGAACACAGGCCAAAAATGGCCCCAAGACTGAGATGCAGAGCCCTGAGATGCAGCTGGAGACATGAGAGAGCTGGGCATTTGTAAAAACCACCAAGCAGCCATGCAGAGGAAGGAAGAGTCTGCAAGCACCCCATAAATATTCTAACTTATTCCAAAGGCACAATGCGTTATAAATACCAGAATCCCTACAAGCAAACGAAATAGAAAATTACGCACATTGTTTGGCCTGCTGTGTGCAGCAGGATCCAAGAGTGTGACCCAATGAGGAAAAGGATGTTCTCCTAGCAGCTATAAGTATATACATTAGTAGTGATACTATGTATCAATATTTCATCAAATTCAAATAAGCTCTGACTAGAATTAAGTGAAGCTGGAAACAAAAAGAAGTCCAACTTTTGTTTCAATGTTTCTATTTCACCAACATGAAGTGACCACCAAAGGTTAACTTTAACGCCCATAGGCAGCATCCCATGGCGTGTATAGCTAATCCTTATGTGCACGGAATGAGGTGCACTTATCCTTACACCACACATAAGTGTAATTGTCATCCTTCTTTTGTGACATTGTGTCTCGAGCACTAGTGACACCTCAATGACATGGCTACCAAACAATGATTACACTAATTAACATATGGACAAAGAAGGGGACATCTCACAGGGCCCCACCCCTAGTCAAGGAATTATTATTTTTTATTGGATATTTTATTTACATTTCAGATGTAATCCCCTTTCCCCATTTCCCACCCACCGAGGAACCCCCATCCCATACCCCTTCCTCCTGCTTCTATGAGGATATGCCCCACTCACCCATCCACTCCCATCTCCCCACCCACAATTTCCCCCACACTGGGGCATCGAGCCTTCACTGGACCAAGGACTTCCTCACCCACCTATGCATGAGACTGTCATCCTCCCCTACATATACAACTGGAGCCATGGGCCCCTCCCTATGTGCTCCCAGGCTTGTTTAGACCCTGGGAGCTCTGGTTGGTTGGTATTGTTGCTCTCCCCATGGGGCCACAAACCCTTTCAGCTCCTTCAGTCTTCTCTCTCACTCCTCCATTGGGAACCCCATGATCAGCTCAATGGTTAGCTGTGAGCATCCACCTCTGTATATTTCAGGCTCTGGCAGACCTCTAAGGAGACAGCTATATCAGGCTCCTGTCAGCATGCACTTCCTGACATCCACATCAGCATCTACCCAGACATTAAAGGTTAGGCTCACAACCAAAAATAGACAAGTAATTATAGGAAACTATTGACTGCTGAGAAGAAAAATGAATGCCAGGGATGAGCTCACCAATGGTGATATCCAATACCAAATGGTAAGCTCTTGAATCATGTGTACATAACACTATAGGACTGACGAGGATACCTAAAAATGTTGTTGTTGATGATGGAGATGGTGGTGGTGACTCATGTGTGTATGTGTGTGTGTGTGTGTGTGTGTGTGTGTGTGTAACAATAATAATCAAGGAAAAAGAGGCCGTGAATTTGAGAGAGAGAATGGGAGGGAAAGATATGGTAAGGATTGGAGGGAGGGCACTGGGAAGGGTTCTAGAGAGGGAAGAGAAAGGGGAAATGATGTAATTATAACTTAATTTTTTGAAGGTCAAAAATAAAGAGTGATAGGGATAATTAAAATACAGAGATAAAGTATAAGCACGTTCATTTCTTCCAGACATTTTCCAGAATCGTTTGTAGAGCAGCACACAAACCTACCTCTCCTTGACTATTTCTTTTTTACCATCAGAGAAAAGGTCAAAAGACTAAACTACTAATGGATGAAAAAGAAAAAAAAGTATTATTTTTTTAAAAACCCAATAGTTAGATTACGCAAATATCAAGCGGGAAAATCCATGGCAATTCAAGAAGTTTATTCGTAGCAAATAGCATTGTAATGTGTAATGCGGTGCAGATGGGACACTCTGGACTGTCATTTAGCCATGAAAAAGGTCTTTTGTGGGGGCTGATGGAGCAGTATGTTTAGCAAGTATGATCCCAACGCTGCTTTTGAGCATGAGAGTAACCGTTTGCTATTTGTTAACTCTCAAGTTGTGTCTCTGATGACATCGTGTTTGCATCAAAGCAAAGATATCCTTTTAAAAGTTGTTTGACACATATTCAAGGTTTTCCTAACAGCTATGCATTTTACATAAAGAGATTGAGAAGGCAAGTGCTATTTTATCGGCTCTGTATTCCCAATTGGGAAAGGCAGTCAATCTGAACTGATCATGCCCTCATCACATTACTGTGAGGGCGGAGAAAGCCACATGTAGAACTTCTAGTAGCTCTCAGTGTGGATTTGAGTGACATTAATCCATCCTGAGAACATTGATGGACGGGTATGTTCTAAATCAATAAACCAGACAACCAGAAGGAGACCACAAGGCAGAGGAAGCATGGTCAGCGACCCTAGTGAAGCTGGGTCCGATGAATACTTCAAAGACTGCCTTCAAGTCAGGAGGTGGTCAGAAGGAAGACAGGGCTGCTGGCTCCTGAGGAGGCTGAAGCATACCAGCTGCTTAAACAGTGATGCCCTGGCTCTAAAACAAAACATTTATCATAATGAGTCAAATGCCTGAGACACACTGAAAAGAATGACATCTGATTGTCTGAGGTGCTTTTGTGTTTGCAATGGAGGGAGAGATGTAATAAGACTCAGAGCCCCTTTACAATGTAGGCAAGCATTCTATCTCTGGGCTACATACCTAGCCCCTAACCCCCTTTTTAAAGATAGAGTCTCATTATGGCTAATCTTGCCCTTGATATAGAGCTGGCCTTGAACTTCCATCTCCCTACATGCACCTCACAAATGCTGAGCTCAGAGGCACACATCGCAATGCCTACCTAGAGTTTAATCATTCATTTTTCAGCCTTTAAATCCTTTGATTTGGTCCTTGACTCTCAGGAAAAGTTAACATGCTATCTGAATATCCATTGATGATGGAATTTTCTGGATTACTGGTTTCTAAAACAGTCTTTCTATTGGAATGATCCTTTTCCTCTTATGAACCTACGCCTCTACAAAAAAAAACAACCACAACAAAATCAGCAGTCTTCCCGAGTTCCCTGCAACTACTTCAATGTATTATTATTTCAAACATTTGCATAATTGATTTCCTTTGTTTTTCAGTAACTTCAAATTACTCATGAGGTATTAAAAAGCCCGCAAAGAAATATGCTAAAAGCTTTTTTTAATTCAGTATGCTGAAATAAATAGGCATGCTGATTAGGTACAAATTAAATAAAGATAACAACCTAATAAAACTGCAGCAAACAAAGTAGACACAGTCATGATGGGCTGTGTGAGTTAAAGCCTCATGGCATCCATACTGAACAGAAAGGGAAGAGATGCGTGCTATCATCTGTCTGGTCTAAGGACAGCTAAGGATCTGAACCCAGGTCCACTGGACTCTAGAACATGTGTATCATAACAGACTACAAAATACCTATGTCAAGACCCATTGAACTTTTCCCATTCAAGCCCCTTTGAAAAATTTATACAACCCCAGGGTATCTAGGTATACAAATCAAGTATAAATTCATAATAAATCTCAAAGAAAGTGTGTTTTAAGATAATTCTCTGCTATATATAATTTTATCACATCAAAAGTGAAATAAGAGGCGGAAAAGATGATTCAGTGGTTAAAGCACTGGCTGCTCTTCCAGAGGTTCTGAGTTCAATTCCCAGGAACCACATGGTGTTTCACAACCATCTACAGTAAGATCTGATGCCATCTTCTGGCGTGTAGATGTACATGTACAAACAGCACTAATACACATGAAAAAATAAATAAATCTTTTTTTTTTAAGGTGAAATAAACATTCACAAAGTAGTTATGTGGGCGTGGTTGCTTATCTAACACAATATATTCCAAAGACATGAATTTGACACTTCCATGCTGAGGAAGGATGGAAATGCTAAGGTGCTTGCTTTCAGTAATAGAACCATTGTTTCCAGTAAGAACAGAGAACTTTATGCATACAGTAAAGCACTGCAGTTCATGGCACAGCGTAGTCTTGAACCTGGTGGAGCTGTTTCAGGAAGCGCTCACTTCTACTGTGAAGCACGGTGGTACCAGAAACACATGGTGTTCTCGCTGTGTGCCAGAACCCAGGCTACAAGGAAGACACTACATGGGTGAGTACTGCCCCCAAAGCCTCAGGTTCCTTAAGTGTTTGGTTTTGAATTACTTTTTGGTCACTGCACTCAGAAACTCTGTTACAACTTCTTCACAAAGTCATGACTTGCAGGAGGTTTGCCCTCCTTCTCTGTAACCATTAAATAACGCTATCTGTTTACATTTTGAAGTCATAGATTATTGAATTTATCATAGCTTTTCAGCATGCTGTGGCAAGGCCCTGTGCATTCCCTGGATCATTTCAAGCTAAACATTCCTTCATGCCAAGAGAATCACCCAAGCTGACCAAGCATTTCCTCAAGTATGTGTTGATTAACTTCCTTCATCTCTACTGACTGCTACCATCCACGACGGTCAATCACTGTCTCCTTTAATCATATGTTAAAGGGCCCATACCACTGTGGTGGTTTAAATAGGAATGGCTCCCATAAACTCACTATTAGGAGGTATGACGTTGTTGGAGGAAGTTTGTCAATGGGGACAGGCTTTGAGGTTTCATGTTTAAACTAGGCCTAGTGACAGTCCTTCTGTTGCCTGAGGATCAAGATTTAGAACTCTCAGATCCTTCTCCAGAATTAAGTCTGCCTACACACTGCTATGAGGACCCCCCAGAGCTCCCAGGGACTAACCCACCAGCCAAAGAGTACACATGGAGGGCCCATGGCTCTAGCTGCATATGTAGCAGAGGATGGCCTTGTTGGGCATCAATGAGAGGAGAGGCCCTTGGTCCTGTGAAGGCTCGATGCCCCAGTGTAGGGGAATGCCAGGGAAGGGAAGCAGGAGTAGGTGGGTGGGTAGGTGGGTGGGGGAACAACGTCATAGAAGCACGGGGAGAGGGATGGGATGGGGGTTTCTGGAGGGGAAACCGGGAAATGTAAATAAGGAAAATATCCAATAAAATAAAAAAAAAAAGAAACTCTAAGACAGGCACTGTTGTGAGGTGTTGAATCTTTCCAATGTAAGTCCTCATGAGATACAATTAGGTCATTGGGGCCACTACCTTGAAGGGACTATTGGGACCCTGGCCCTTTTCTGTCACTATGTCTTTATTTCTAAGATGCCACGACATGAACCAATCAGTATCTCTTGCTGTGAGTTCCCTCCACTACATCCCACCTTATTAGCCCCCAAGAGTAGCAAAGCCAAACAAACGTGGACTGAAATCATGAGCCGGAAGACCTTCTTTCTCCATATAAGTTGATTACCTCTGGTATTGTGTTATAGTAACAGGAAACTGGCTGGCTCGCTATCCTAGCTCACACTTCCACCCCTTACTCAAGTCATCCATCGCAGCCTCTCCTCATCTGCCATCTACTAATCCTCACTTTCCACTGTAATCCAATCACCTGGTGATTGGTTAATCTCAGCAGTGCAGCCACTTTCTCCATTTAAGTCACTCCACAAGCATGCTGACCTCCAGTGGGAGTTTCCTTATTTTTCACAGCTGATGGAAGCAGCTGAAAGGACAAAGGATTCATTCCGGCTGGCCACTTCAGTGAATATAATTCAGTATAGTAGAGATGGTATGAGGAGCGCCCAGGACCAGACAGAGGGAGCTCATGTACACTATATTGGGATTAAGGGATGAAGTGAGTTTAAATAGGAATCACTAGGTTTGTTTCCTTGGAATATTGTCATGTGTTTCTAGGTATCTGACATGTAAAACAAGTTGTATCTGATCATTTTCCAGGTTTTATTTGTAAATAGTACTTCTAATAGGATGGTAACTTAGTACTATCCCTCTATCTCAAACACATGTAGATACCCTAAGAATTATTTTCATCTTTAGAGTGGGGAAAAAAATCTCTCCTGTTCTTCTATTTTCTCTATTATCAAACTGTCCATGTGAGATCCTCCATCTCTTCTGGGATTTTCCCATCATGGATCTTACAAACCTTCCCTTCCCTCTTTGGTAAAGAATAGTGAGGGAAATTAATTTCAAGCCCTACTTAGCACATCTTGGTGTTGCAAAAGTAAAGTGTATCTCAGTAAGTCAAGACAACCACATCCCCTGGTCTCCCTCTCCCCCCATGTGGTGAGCTCAGAGGCACAAACTCCAGAAATTGGCTCATCAGCCTCTTTACACTGTGGATCATTGCTTACAATCTGAATGCATCTTGGACAACTTCCTACCTCCCACATCTGCAAACATAAAACCACTCCCTCCTCATCCAACTGTGACATCTAATGGTCCTCTCCACCCAGCATCACTGCCTATATTTTAAGTGGAACTTGGAGCTGTAACTCATGCCAATGGCTGCAAAAGAAGCAGGTGACCCTCCAAAGGGATGTAGTCCTTCACGTGCTCCTTGAGTATCACGGTGCCAACATAACTGTCTCTTCAGTGGGATGACTTATCCCCCTAGAGAGGAATGAGTTCTCAGTACAAAGTGGGAAACGTTCCTGTTGATGATACTTGATGAAATAAAGCACAGATTGGCATAATTGAATTGTGGTAGGGTTTTTAATAAATCTACATATATGCATCTCCAGGATTTTAGTCATTTAGAATCACCACAAAGCATTTAAAATGGAAGGAATTAAGAAGGACTGGGGTTGATGGGAGATTTCATTAACAAATATCGAAATGAAAGTTCAGTAATTGTTATAATAGGCATTTGTTAATTCTTGGCTTCCTGGCTTCTTAGTTATCTTCCTACATCAGGTGATTTCCCTACTATGAGCTAGTAGTAGTCGAAATTTGCCTTGAAGTACAAATTGGATAACCACTGTTCTCTACAGTCTAGGGTAGAAGTGGGTCATTTGGGCTCCACCCACAGCCTGCTCCCCAACTTCAGACTATCTAGGTGGCTGCCATGTCCTACCCATTGCCAAAGTCTGGTTCTTCAGTTTGCCCATCAAACGCATGACCTAACCATATCATTTTAAAAATCCAATGTGTATTGCTTGAAACCATTAGCAGTAATAATCATTATAAAAACAGCTGGCGTTCGTTGAGTATTGGTGATGTAGCAGGTGCTCATCTAAGCTCCTGACCTAAATGACAAAATTTAATTGTCAAGGACACAATGTCAGGTTAGTAGTACCACATCTCTTTCAATAGCCAAGGAAACTGAGACCAGTCTGGGTGTGTAGCTCAGTGGTAGAACACTTGCCTACCAAACCCAAGGCCTTGTGTTCAATCCTCATCACTGAAAGTAGAGTGGAAACAGAGATGGAGAACTGGACTTGAACCTAGTCCTACTGGCTTCAGGCCCACACTTAAACATTATACAGCACCTGTCTTGGGAAACACGGATGGGTGTGATTTGTGCCAGCCTATGGACACTATTAATCAGTAAAATAAATGAAGTAAGCTCTGTTTACCAACGGGCCTGGAACCCCTGGAGGTCACTGCTTCTACTGACCCATCATAGATGCAATCAGGATTGTATAATTACTGCAATTACCAGTTGTGATGTTTCTTATTCATGATTCTAAATTATATAAACCCTGGTCTGGAAACATTTAAAAATGCATTTCCTCATTTTTGCACTAATACTACTATTTATGCACTTTACATGGACCTTAGGTGTTGGAATATTAAATATATTAAATGGGCTATTTTCCCGAAATATAGTAGAACAAGCTAAAATGGGCCTATAAAAGTTAGCTCTCTCCGAGTCATGCTTCCCATGATGGTTTTTTCTCTAAGGAGCCAGGACTGAGGGAGACTTGCTGGAAGAACCACTGTGCCTTGGACAAGGTTCTGTGTAATTTACTCATGTGTGTGCACAGAAATGATGGACTGTAATTGGCATTCATTTTTTTGAATTCATTCATACAACCCAAAATACTGATAGCCAGACACTGCTGTGGGGTAAAAGGACAAAGTCTCTCTACTCACAATATTCTTTAATTGTATGAGAAAGATGGACATTAAACAAATAAATAATGTCAGGAATTGACAAGTGCCAGGAGGAAAAACGAGGTGGGAAAGGATAGGGGAGGTACTTAAAGCAGGGCATGTGTCTCTGAGATTGGAGGTCAGAGCAGAATGAGCCGGGTGCTCAGCTATGAAACAGGAGGAAGGACCAACTCTAGACAAGAAAGAGAAGGCTGGTCCAGGTATGGGAGACATAATCACCATTACAGCAGCCTTCACACGTATCCACCCGAATAAAGAAGATAAGGGAAGTCACTTGCATAGAGCCAAGGAGACCAAAACAAAGACATGCACAGAATCCTGAGAGGGGAGAGGTCAGTGACTATGAGCAGAGGAGAGACCTGATAGAACTTATAGTTTTAAAATATCACTATGTTTCTTCTAGGTGGATCTTAGAGACAAAGGCAAAGTTACAGAATAAGAAGCCTTCTGACATCACATCAATGACCAGGTAGTAGATCATAGGCGCTTATGTTATGATGACGCCACGGAGGTTGAGAGGGCCTGAACTCTGTGTGTGTTGTGGAAGGCCCAAAAAGTAACTTTGTGGTTAAAATAATAGCCATGTATTCGGTGTAATGTGGAGAGAGTGATGGGCTTAACGGTAATGGTCCAGAGACAGGAATGAAAATGGGCATGTGGTGCTACAATGTATCTATGCTACTTGTAAAATGGATCTGTGTTACTTTAATATGTTCCTCAACTAGCTAAAAATGTATCGTGTAAACTTCAGCAGAGACACTACATGAGAGCATTTTGCCATATATTTGATTTTCAAAGAGCAGAGATAAGCCAGAATTATATAATACGCTCAAATGAAACCAAGAGAGAACAAAAAGATGTATCTGGTTGATGGCAATAATAATGCATCCATAAGCTCTTTAAATGTAAATGATCTAAAGACTCCAATTAAAATACAGAGATTGTCAAGACTGAATTATGGGTTTTTACAAGAACCTCCATTAATTATCAAGAATCTGATATGTTAAAAATAAAAGGACAGAGACGGAGACCCTATGACACTGATCGAAGTACAGCTGTAGCCTCTATATTAATTGGGCAGAAGAGATTGAAGAAGGTAGACATGATGAAGAGTTATACGTAGATTACAGGAAAATATAAGCATCAGTTCACCAGATGAAATACAAGAGTAATCACGTATGAACCTAAGAATAGTGTTTAAAGTGGAAAGGAAAGTCAAAGCCATCAATTTATTTAGACTTTTCTTCCCCATCCATAATATGGAGTTCCACAGAGCAGAAAATCAATATAGATACAGTTGAGCACTTTATCAGCGAAATAGATCTAATTGCCATTTCTAAAATACGCCATCAAACAACAGTAAAACACATATTTTTCTAGAGCTTTTATGAAACACTTAAGATAAGCCAGGTTTGGAGCATAAAACACATTTCTTAATATAAAAAAACAGAAAACATAGCATGCTTCCCACACCAGAGTAAGAATAAGCCAGAAGTTGTTTAAGTGAAAGATTCTTGGGAAATTCCCAAATATTGGGAGATTCAACAATGCACTTTTTAAGGGCGTGTGTCTGGAAGATGAAGTCTCAAAGGAATTTTAAATATTTTAAATTACGTGAATATAAAAATGAAATGTAAAATGCATTAAGGTGAAGGGAAAGGCGTTTACAGGAAAATCCAGAGAGGTAAATGAATATATGAAATAAGAGCAAAAATATCATATCTGTAACTTGACATTAGAAACCTCAAGAAAGAGGGCTTTAAAAGTTTGGGTATCCCAAAGGAAATAGAGAAGCATAATAATTAGGCCTGCTTTGTGAGATGTGAACAGGCCCAAGCACATGTGGCTAAACATGTGCTAAGGATTAGGGATAATCTAATACTATCACTCTGCTATATGGAGATAGTATTAAAATGACGCCTAATCCTTATTGTTATACCCACACATCAGTGAATCTATCATCCCTCACTAGAGAAACTTCTTTTTGCCATAGAAGACAACTTACACAGGGACCCTCCACCAGTCATCATGCAGAACATGTGACTGTGAAGCATTTGTCCATAAATGGGACTTATGTGTCAGGCCTCACCCTGCGAGGCTCTGTGCTTTACATGGAAGAGGGAGTGGGAAACTTTGTAGGAGCCAGAGATGAGGGATGACTTCGAGGAAACAGTGTTTTCTGCACATGAGACCATCACACCAATGAGCTCATATTGATGGGGATGGCATACAGAAGGTCTGTGCCATCTCAAGACAGACAAAATCCCAGCACAGAGTGGAAAACTGGACATGAGAGCCTACCCACAAGCGGAGGAGCTGCAGGTATTTGATAACTGCTGGGATGGAGAGTCATGTTTCTGTAATTGTATGACCCCTGATAGCTCAATCACTCTCCAGAGTTGTCCCATTCCCATGAGTAGTTAGCCAACATCAATGGAACTTAGTTGGGAGTGGGAAGAGAACTCACAATTGTGTGGATGGGTAGGTGATAGTGGACACAGTGGATGTAGGAGACCAGCAGAGGTGAATGTGATCAAAATACACTGCATAAAATTCTGAAAGAATTAATAAAATAAAATAAAAATGCATGGCACATTACAAGTCAGTTAAATATAAACTGTTTCTTCATTGAGATAATGTTGATAAACTTCTATCAAGGATAATTAAGGAAAAGGAAAGTCACAAATTAGCAGTCATAAGTATAAAAAGAATCATCATTAGTGGCCCCTCGGACAATAAAAAGATAATAAAAGAAGACTATAACATGAATAATTAATAATGTTCCAAAGAGGAAACTTCCAAAATCACATGGCTTTACTACTGTAAATTTAAGAAATAACAAATTCAAATTCTTTACAATCTTTTTCATAAAAGCAGAAGCCATTAAGTCTCATGACGTGTGCTAGGATAACTAAAATCTAAAACGTAACACAACCAATTACCGCTGAAGCTATGAAGAAGTAGAAATTATCGCTTCTTGCTGGTGGGAATGCAAAGTGTTGTAGCTACTTTGAGAGACAAAATGGCCATTTCTTATGAGACAAAGCAAATATAGCCCAGGTGATGGAAGAGATATTGCATTGTATCCTCTTCCTGTTTTGAAAACATGCTAATACAAAAGCCTATATGAAAATACTTATAGCAATTTTATTCTTAATTGCCAGAGACTGGGAACAACTAAGATGTCCTTCACAACTGAGTAAATGGTTTTTTAAGGTACATATAAAAGAATACTCTTTGCTGCTTAACAATAATGAGTTATTAAGCCATGAAAACATGAGTAGAAAGCAGGAGCTCATAGCTAAGTACAAGTAGCCAGTATGAAACCTCAACCATGATAGAATGACCTAGAACATAGCAGAATTTGTCATGAGTCTAAAGGGTAAGAAGGGCCAGAACAGGTGTGGGGAACACAAGAGATTTTATAGATGAGAGAAAGTAATTTTTTATAAGTAATATAAAAAATTAGTTAATAGGTATAGTGGGTCCTTCTAAAAAATTGTGTAGTTAATCCACTCTTATGTAAACTGAACATGACTTCACAGTCTTTTAAGTACAAGCCACCATGTTAACTTCCTTCCAAAGGCTAGTATATAAAAGCATCAATAGGCTAGGCCATGTTGGCATAACTCTCTTCATATGGATGTAATAAGAACCATGTTTAACCTTCCCAGTATTCCTCCCCAAACACACCACCCTCACTCTGATCATATGAAAGCCATCACACAAATCCATAGGGTGAGACACTCTATGAAATGCTTTATCCATACCTACTAAATCCACCCTGGACATTAAACACTGATACCATTAAGGGGTATTTAAGGAGGTGTGGCTTATAATTGTCCTAAATTCTGATGGCATAAACAGAAATTCAGCACCATAAAGTATGACTTTAGTAAATGAAATGCTATAGAATTTGTGCATCGGCTCTGAGGAATGTACCGTGCCATGTAAGATGTTAATATGGAGGGATGTAAGCCGGGCACGAGAATTCCCTGGGTATCTGTATTAGTTATATTGCTCATCAGTGACCAAATACCTGACAAAAAGCACATTAAATGAGAAAATACTTGCCTGTTGTATGTGGTGTATGTGTGTGAATGTATACATGTGACTCTCTCTCTCTGGTGTCTCTCTGTCTCTTTCTCTAACTCTCTGTCTATCTCTGTCTGTTTCTCTGTCTGTCTGTCTCTCACTGTGTGTGTGTGTGTGTGTGTGTGTGTGTGTGTGTGTGTGTGTGTGGTGTGATAGAGGCCAAGGTCAAAACCAGTTACCTTTCTCAGTTACTTCTTCTTCCCAGGGCTGATCAATTAGCTAGACCGGCTGGCCAATCCACCTGTTCTACACTCCTAACCCAGTGCTACAATTCCACAAGCACCTCACCACCTCCAGCTTTTACATGAGTGCTAGTGATCCAAGTTTAAGCCTTCACCTAGTACAGCAAGCACGTTACCAACTGAACGTTTGCCCAAGCCCCGAAGAACAGTTCATCCTGATTTACACTTCAGAGACATGCAGTTGGAAAAGAAGGTGCAGCTTGATGCACAGTGCCAGCTTAGAAGCAGAGGAAGGAGGGTGTCCATGGTCAACTGCCTCTGCTTTCCCCCTTTTACTCAGCCTGGGACTTCAGTTTGTGGGATGGATAGAATTGAGGGTGGGGCTTTCCTGCCTCAGCAAAGGCTCTCTGGCAATTCCTGAGAGGTGTGCTTCAACAATGCCCTTGGTGCAATTCAGTTACAATTAAATTAATCATCATGTCATCTTTGCAAATTTTCTGTAAATCCTTAACTAATCCAAAATAAGGGTTTTTTTAATATAGTCAATCACAGGAACATTTGCAAAATATTAAAGTAGGCTTTCTGCTGTCTTTTTGTGTAAGAATGACCAGTTTCTGTCATTTGTACTGTTTGAAGGGCAGCTAAGTCAGCCTACATGACAGTTGAGTCAAAATGTAATTTCATAAGAATGATTTCATTGTAGAAGTTGAAGACTAACGTGTTAGTAATGGTGAAAAATAAAGCCATCAAAATGCCTGTAAATCAAAATGACAGCGATTGTATCTGTTGCTAAAAAGTATTCTACTCCATTGTTCAGACTCAGGGTTAGTAATTGGGTATACAAGTCACTGTTTCCAGTGTGTGTCTGTGTGTGTGGTTGTGTGTGTGTGTGCGGCGCGTGCGTGTGTGCCTAGGTTACTCTTTCTCCATTGCACGCTCCTGATCTACCGACTTAACTCGTACCCATCTGTTCCAGTCCTGCCAATGTTTTTCCCCTAGGACATCTCAGACTTTCAGGACTAATCATGCAACCAGTGGTACACAGTGCCTCTCTTGCTTGTCAAACTTAAAATCGAAAGGTCACCTTACAGCTGAATGTGTTTGATTGCACAGCTAGAGTAGGGTTTGGTGGGGAAAGGGATTACATGTTGCAAGCTCACTTATAAAATGTAACCTGTTCTTTCTGTCCCAGGCCTCGTTAGCCATTGTACTATGATTATAGCAATTTCCAGAGCTAACACTCTCAGAAAGTTCTAGACCACTACAAACATGTCTGCAACAAGACTCACTCCCAGATGATAGATTACATACCCCCCCCATTCTGGCCCATTTGCACTAATTTTCCCTCCCCCAGTGGAAAATGAAACGCATTATCATTACTGAATTCTAGAATTACAGCTTCCATTTTTCTGCTTTAACACAATTTTAAATCAAAAGCTTCTCCAGTGAGAGAAATAAAATGATCACAACAAATGGCCACAGATGGCGGCTCAATTACAGGTACCAGGAGTACAAACTATAGCTGCCATTTACACCATTGCTCTTGACCCGAGTCTCTGTTAGACAGCCATGGGTAGACATTAGTTCACTACTTAAACATCACTGGGCATTGCCTGACAATCACAACGAAAAGTATAATAACTGCTCTGATATAGTAAATGTATTTGAGGTGTTGTCAGTTATTGATGAATTTTTAAGTTCTCAAAGCAGGCTGAGGCAGTTTAGACCGTTCCCTATGTTCTCTGGTATTTGAACCCTTGGTCCCCACTCTTGGCTCTCTTTGGGAAGATTTAAGAGGAACAGCCTTTCTGGAGGAAGTGTCATCACTGGGGAGTGGGCTTTGAAAGATTAAAGAGTGGTTCTCAACTGTCCTCATGCCGTCACTCCTTAATACAGTTCCTCGTATGTGGTGAGCTCCAACCCTACAATTATTTCCTTGCTGCTTCATAACTGTATTTCCCCTACTGTTATGGATCGTAATGTAATCATCTGATATGCAGGATCTCTGACACACAACCCACAAGGAGTCACAATTCATAAGGCAGAGAATCACTGGTTTAAAGCCTTCCACTATTTCCGGTTTGCTGGCTCTGTTTCTTGCTTGCATTTGAAACCTGAAAGAATGCAGCACTTCCTCCTCCAACCTCCATGCCTGCCTGCTGTTAAGCCTCCCCACGTGAGGGAATTTTATTCCTTTGCAACTGTAAGTCCAAATAAACCCTTCCTTCTAGAGCTTGCCTTGGCCATGGTGTTTTATCACGGAGACTGAAAAGGAGTGACAACATGAGTCTGTCTGTTGAAGCACCGCCCTTCATAAAGTCAAGGCAGCTACTACGTATAAGAAGTAAGCTCTGGCTGGTCTTTCTGTGTTGACTCTTTGGTATAGTCATCTACCTAAATCGTTTATGATCTAAGTTTGCAACCAAATTCTTCTCCCCTTCCCCTATCAGCACATTTTGTTCTCATTATCTAAATTTACTGGAAGTCTGTTAATGTGAGAGAGGGGTTGTGTATAAGAATGGACAAGATTAGCTCATTAGTGCATAATAGGACTGATTCAATTTTCTTTGAAATCATGTAATCACCAACTCTCCCACCAGGCTACTATCCCAACTAACCATAAGTTAACCTCAGCTGCTTCAAGAGTTATTTTGTATAAATTAATTCTGTCATCTCCCAGCCCAGAAGTCTATCTTGCAACATCTCAATAACCAACTCATTTATGCATGACCACAATGTCCCATGGTGTCATCTGCCACAGTTCAAATTTAAATTTACTAGCCTATTAATTTAACACAGGGTCTTCCAGGGTGATGAACCATAGTGAGCCCATTGCCCTTGAGCATGCATGGGCCCTCAGCTGACTTCCTGCTTGCTATGGCAACAGTAACGGGCCAATGAGGGACAGGAACAGCTGCAGCCGTATGGCTAGAGAAATGTAATTAGCCACACTGCCCAGCCATGCCTGGCCCAGCATAGGACATGCTTTACAAATTCACAAGAGCCCGGTTATGCCCTGGAGAGAGCCAAGGGTCTAACAGAAAACATTTGACAGACTCCACTGCAGGATACCATGGAGACTTTTCTCTGCAAATGCCATGTGTTTATCATTATGATCATAAACAAACAAAATTGATGTGTGCCTCAATTTAACTTTTAAAATTGACTCTACAAAGGAAACGCATGGGGAATGGAAACCTCTCCTAACCAACTCACACTGAAAAGGTACAATTTGTTTGATAGACTCCCAACTGAAGCCCTAGAAAGTACCACATCATCCTGCTCTGACCCATCACTCTGCTTAAAATGTGTTCCCTATGGAAACTGCAGGTATCAAAGATGAAGTCATCATGCAACACTGAACTGCTTCTGCATTTTCCCGGAAGTCATGGCAGAAAACATGGACAAGCAAAGATTCATCACAGGTTTCCACCCCTCAATTTGCATATCAAATCATATTGCATTATCCCAGCAATGAAAGCCAAGCATTAAGGCCTAAGCAAGTAGCTCGTGTGTGATGGATGCATGTGCTTTCTGTGACATCCATTTCCACTCAAAAGTACAGAGCTCACTCTTAAAACTACCGTGTATCTTATTTTAATGAAAAGTCTGCTAATAAAACCTTGTTTCCAGAGGCAGCTGTGACAGGCTGTTCTATAAGAATCTGATTTATTAATAACAAAATTTATGGGGTGAGGAGAAAAGCAATACATGGTCTTCTTGCCTGGCTTCATTTCCCTGTAATATCTTAGCGATGAGCCTCCTGCTGGCAAGCATTCTGGAGCCAAGAGGAAAAAATAAGACACCCAGGTTCAGCCTGTGAAGTTCTCTCTCTTCTCCCATTCCTGAACAGTCCTGAGACTCAAGCGTGCCATTTCTCCTTCTGTAACTTGGAAAAGAAACAGTTGGTCTCCCTCAGTGCCTCATGTGTTTCATCTGCCTCACGCTGATGAGGGAAGAGCTGGGTACACATAAAGTCCCCGTTGTCTTTAATTTGGTCATGGATGACTGTTCCCAAACTCAGTTAAGTCATCACCACTCAATTACATTCTCTCAGTCCAGAAGAACCTGCCCATGGGCCATCCCCGAAGCCCTTACTACATCACGGTTCATCCTAGCTCCTGGTTCATGGATGAAGTAGATGCACATCGAGCTCTTGAGGCCTATCAACAACATATTCCTTTGAGTAAATTCCTCACCAATGAACTCTGACACTCCAAATAGATTTGCATATTCTACAGTATGAAGTAAAAGAGCCATCCAATAAAGAATTGTTAAGTGGCAGATTTATTTCATCCTTATAGATGAAATCAGTTCCTAAAATTTGAGCTGACAAATAATACCAGCAATACTGGAAGAAAATAAAAAAGTGGGTTCTACTGAGTCGAAGTGATTGGGAAGTTCTGCTGTAATTTTAAGGGTGAGGGATCAAGAGGAAAAAAATCTCCCTTTTCACACTGGCATAACGAAAGCAAGTCTTCTTCAGCATGCTTATTCCCAAAGGAGTCATTTGCTGGCTCAAGCTGAGGCTTTCTCTTTTAAAAAAAAGTGTCAATACTAGGGAATGTATCTCTTCTCTGTATATTCAATACCTAGCTCTGTGTCTTCTAAATATGTGAGTCCTCCTAAATAGTAATCCACACGTTTCAGAATTAACCAAGCCAGTATCACTCAAAGATTAGATGCTACTGAGAACAGGAGCCCTGTCCTAGGACCAGCCTCTCCTTTATGGCATTTCCATATTCCTTTTATCTGGCTCTACTTCAGCCTGAGCAATCCCCCATGAAGTCCAAACAAAGTATTGGATCTCTTATACTGTGATTTATTCCTGAACGTCAAATATAGCACCCAATCTGATAAGAATTCCATTATTCATGCTTACTTGTTCTTACTCGCTTTTCAGAAAAATGAATACATCTTGGCAGAGGCAGGAGATTCTCATCCGTTCATCTCACCAGATAACAACTGGATCCTTGGCTGACAGTTGTTGAATGCAGAAACTATATTGAAACTATCTTAAAGAAGCTTGTTTGTCAAATGCCAAATAGCAAATACACACTGCTGCCAAGTAATTACCCTTTGGTAGAAAGATCCTTATTTAGCAAACTGACTTAAGTGCCACTGTCATGCAAAACACAGAGGAGAGAGAGAGGGGAGGGGTGGAGGTTGGGGAAGGAGGAGGGAGGAGGGAGGATAGAGAATGAAGGATGGGGAGAGGGAGAGAAGATAGAGAAAAAGAGTGGGAGTGGAAGATGGGGGTTGGGAAGAAAGAAAGAATGAACTTTCTTCAAAATGCAAAAGCCAATCTCTAAAACAGTTGGGGTTGCAGGAAAAAATGTAAAATAGCCACAAAAGTCTTAAACTTAGAAAAGATGGCCAGAGAAATGGTTCAAGGAGTAAAGGTGACGGCGCCTACTGGCAAACCCAACTTGAATTCAGCACCCGGAAACCACATGGTAGAAAAAAATGCCAACCCCTTTGAACCTACACACAGACCATGGCACATGTGCACCTAAATACACATACACACACACATACACACACAGAGAGAGGGGGGAGGCAGAGAGACAGACAGAGACAGATACAGAGGCAGAGACAGACAGAAGGAAGAAAGAGAGAGAAAGAAATGTAACACAATTTTTATAAAAACTAGGTTAGATGTATTCACAGCTTTAAAAAAATCTATTTAAAAGCAGCACAAGGTTTAGGAAAGTCATTAGAGATGGGTCATGGCCCAACAAGAAGTAAAGCGTATCAGAGTAAGGCTGCGCTTCACCATTTGATTCTTGAGCATCCTAACACTTTATGAAGATAACTAAGAGGTTCTCCAGTCCTGTATGTATTTTGCCTATACCCATTTTCAAAAGCCACTTATCTTACCCATATTTAGTACAATATGGAAGTTAGATGAAGAATTTAGAATCATAAAAATCATTTTAGCCCCCAAGGGGAGCAAGGTTGAATTATTGCTATGACTTCAAAAACACCCAGACTTTGTTTATCACTTGCAAAATTATAACTAATGAGTTCATGTGCCAACGGTAATTACAAGTGGGAAAAATAATAAACAGATTCCAAACATTCATGGGAATAAAAGTGTTTCCTCTGGATGCTTGTCTCCCTCGTAAAGAGAATACAGGGCTCAATTCATCCTGTCTCAGTGAGCCATACCCTCAGACATGATCAGCGGTATCTAATCTCTTGGTACTGAAAGGGTGCATGGATACCTTTTCCAGGCTTTTTGTATTAAGGGCATGGTTCTGACATATGAAGCACATTTTCATTGTGAAGATAATTAAGAGGCTACCCAGTCCTGTATTTACTGTACCTGTGCCAATTTCTATAAGCCACTCAACTTATATTTATTGCATTTCATATATATGTGCCCCAGAAACAACCTGAACACATCCTAGTTCCATACAAATTCATCGAAAAGGAATAATCATCAAAAGAATAAAACACATCGAAGCTAGATGACAGACCTGCTTTATAACTAAGGTAAAGATATTTTTAAACCTAGGGAGAAGACGAGGTTTAGTGAGATGGGATGTCCACACTAGCTCCTGCTGCCAAAATCTGAGTTCGTAGATGAAGTGAAAAGCAAGTGCAGCCTTCTGAGTCATGAATTGATTAATAATGATTGAAGTGATTGATCTGCCTTTGAACTGATTATAGAAAGGCTAATATTCGTGCAACACAAATTCAAAGATCACTCTTTGGAAGACAAAGAATTAATATTATAGCGTGTTTCCCATGCTGTGTCCCACGGAGGGGCTTTATACATGACTCCACCGAAACAAGCTTAGCCCCCATTTTAGAAATGGAAGGCTGGATGTCTCTTGGTGTTGTCCTGGCTCAGGTATTATTCAGGCAGCCATGATAATGAGACTTCAAAAGATGCATATAGGAGGGTTGGAAGGAAGGAAAAGCCAGGGGAAATGATGTAAGTATATCTTGATTCAAAGAAAGTTACAAAAATATTGTGCTTTTTAAAAATTATTAGAATTACCAAGAATTATGCTTTTGAAAGCTTTGAAGTTGATTAGGAATGTATTGTGGATGGATTCAAAAGACATAAAAGAGAAAATATAACTTTAAAAAAGGAAAGCGAGAGGACAGAGAAGAGAAGGGGGAGGAATGAAAAACAGGATGGAGCGGTAACGATGACTTATCCCAAACATACACAGTTGAGGACTGCATCAAAAACTGGAGTGCAAAAGCTAACCCCCATGTCATTTCCCCATTCTTGTCCTCAATGCCAGCACAGCTTGTTAAATATCTAATACCTTAGCAATTTACCTTGTGGGCTTGTAGTCCCGACACATGAGATATGCAGATTTTGTAATTAATTCCTGGTATTGCATTCATTACACTTCAGCTTCATTGGCTGTCACAGTTACCTGAAGATGCTAGGAAACTGCTTTGCAGTGTGCGATGGTTCTAACTTCTGCAGGAGCTTTTTAACTCTATACAAATAAACGGCGTGGAAAGTTTGGTCTAATCAATATGTAGATGGATTTTAAATATGGCAATATTTTGATGAAGTTTTTTAAAAAAAAAAAGCTATAGAGTCTCTGTCTCTCTCTGTCTCTGTCTCTCTGTCTCTCTGTCTCTGCCTCTGTCTCTCTCTCTCTCTCTCTGGTAAAAAAGTAGACACAAGGACAAAGGATAATCTGAGAAGCGTAAAGAAATTGTGAGCCCTGAATTGCAGAGAATGGAGCCAAGTAAAAAGTTCCTAAGACTAGACAGAGGAAAAAAGAGAAAATTGGCTGGCAGAAAATGATGAGAGAATTGGACACTGGGATAAAGAAATGACGGTTATTTTTCCCATGATTTTAAAGTAGAAGGAGAGAACACGGGGCTCCTGAAACTAAAGGTTTTATTTTTCTAAAAGAAAGCACATTAGGACCACATACAGCAGAGGAGAGATTTTACATTCCATGAAATGTTCTGAACGGAAACAAGAATAATAACAATTAATAATAATAATAATAATAATAATAAACTTTCTAAAGATGAAACTTTAGAATTACAAGATTATCACGAGCCTTCAGAGGAATCATTTTTGAACTATGGAGCTAGCTGTTAAAGGAATTTTCTGGTAATTTGGTAGTGGGTTATAATTTTTAGCTCAATACATGGTTTTAAAAAAAAAGACCTGATATATGTTATTCCTCGTCACAGTATTATATTTTCAAAAAAGTCTGAAATGCCACACTGGAGAAGAATAAGTCTTCTTCAGAAGAACAAAATTAAAATTGAAGACAGGAAGCTAAAGATGGGAAAAATTCTAGGGAATTAGTTGTTCATAATCTTTTTTTTTCCAGATTATTCTAATGTAATAAACTTCCTCAAGCTATTATATATACATTATCCACGAGTATTCTAACACAACAAACATTTTGTATTATTTTCTATACGTTACCAGCTAATATTTACCATTATTGAATACAATAGCTGGCTTTATCGGCTACAGATAACACTAAAACTATCATTTTAATAATTCTTTCTTATATCGTGGGTGGCGCTTTTCAAAGTAAGGTCAGGCTCAACAGACTGAACTTGTTTAAAATAACACATACGCATTGATGAGATTATAATTATAATTACACAGTCATTTGTGATCATTTTTAATATTTCTTGTCAAAGACAAATGAGCATAATTAGGTCCGTTAGTGGATCAATATGTTCTGATAGCATGGGGGAAGGACTCCGTGCAAGGTCCTCTCAGAGCAGTCTAGCGTTTGAGATGTAATACAGACTGTATGTGAAAATCCCCACGACAGCATAGTGGGCACCGTGCAATAAGATTCCACGTAGTTCTTTCCCCCAGACTAGTAAATGCTCAGCTATTAAAATGACTAATTTTATCTTTTAAATAAATGCAGAAAGCTTTAAAGGGGCTGCCTGCCACACCTCAGGTTCTAGCCTAAGGCTTTTCAGGAGTGCCTTGTGATCATGTCAGCCTTGAAGAAGCATGGAATCTCTCAAATATCACTGGGGGACAATTACTTCTACCATATTTTCCTTTGGTAAGATTAGAGACCTTAGGGTTAGTTCCACCAGCTGTCCACCTCCCCCGTAAAGAAGTGTAGATTTCAGAAGAGGTGACCTTTAGGATTAAATTGTTTTTAAATGGTGCACACCACACACACACACACACACACACACACACACACACACACACACACACACACAAATAATCGTTTAGAGACTCTGGCGGTGCTGGGTGCTCTGTAACTAGAGTCCTGTTCAACAAAAGCTAGCTGACCAAACTGATGAAAAATCACCGGGCAGTCCTTCAGTTGAGCTAGCCAAATTCTATCACACCTGAGCATGAAAATGAAGACAGACATAACCTGAGTTCTGAATGTAAAGGTCATTTTGGTACCTATCACCAGCCCTGACCCATGCTCTGGGGCTTCAGTGACACTGGGACTCTCCCTCCTTGTTTCTATCCTGCTGTTCCCCTGTGGCCAGCACTGTTCCTCAGAATTCTCAATGAGAGAAGAAGGGTTCTGTAACTAAGCTGTCTACTTAGATAACCACTAACCCTCTGAGGCTACTGATCACCTGGATGTGGCCACTACCCCAAAGCTGGATTTATGGTTGTATTTCATTTTGTTTCCTTTAATTGAGCGGGCACACATGGCTAGAGACTACATATTAGACCATGGTTTAGGATAAAGGGCAACTGCTAAATGATACCCGATGACACATAGCCAGTGCTCAAGGATGACCCTGGGTGCATGTTACAGTCACCTGGGGAACAACAAGAACAATTCTAATAGCTGGAACGTCCTCAGAATGTGACATGCTAGCTGAGGGAGAGCCCCAGGGTCATCCTACGGCCTCTACATCAGAACGATAAATGAGAGTCCTCGTAAACAGGGGACTCCAAAAACTGGAGATTTTGGCTCTGTTTGTATCCACTTTACAGTCCGATTAAAAGCAGTTGTGAGGGAGAAAACCTCCCGTAGACCAGTTCAAGCAAGGTGCATCGAGCCTGCCTAGTTTTGAAACCCAGGCTTGACTCTGAAAGAACATTAGAAGGAGCTGTGAAGATATAGAGAAACAATGAAGGAAAGACACTGGAAGAAATAAGAGTCAGTCACTGAGCATGACAGATAATGCTCGCAACAAACCAACCAGCCAATATAGTGACTGAAGCTATAGCCAAAGCTCACACCATACAAACTCCTTCCCGTCTCCTCTGTTGGCTATGGTAAATGTCAAGTTACATCAGCCAACCTATGGATAGCTTCTCCTATAAACACACTTCTGACCTGAGCACCAAACGTTTTGATTGTACATCTCTACTAGGAGAAAAATATTTACATGAGAACACCCAAGGGATATGTACTTTTTGAACTGTATTAATATATTGGTGCAGTAAATAGGATTTTATTAATGTAACTTTAAAAAAAAAAAAGGCATTCTTTTATTTTCTTCCCACACGTTCTCTTGCCAGTTGTCTGTTTCTAATCTGCTTTGAAAATAACTACTGTCCAACCAGAGTGAGTGTTTAGACATTAGCCTGGTTGTCATCTACAGATAAATGAGGATTTCAATGTAAATTAATCAGTCTGTGACAGACAGACATGTGGTGGCATAATAGACGTTTCAGAAATTAATCTAGCTTGTCCTTGAGTGTTGTGTTGTGATTATCAGATAGGCTTATAGTTTTTCAAATTCAAAAGTGAGCGCTACTTTAAGGGGTCCGTAATACCTCTGGGAGTAATAGAGAAGACCCTTAAGAGCTTCTTCCTTCCAGTTTCCTTAGAACTACTAATTTACATGATTCTTTACTTAAATTCATCAGCTATCACAACAGCATATGGATCCACAACACCAAATCCAAACGCTTCCAGCTACATGTTGCTAATTAAAGCTAAAGATAATTTAAGTGTAACTGCAGTGTCAGTGTCTTGGTCGCAGTAGTCAAAACATAGCTGCTTGCATCTAGTAGCAAATGAAATGGCCATAGACCAGAACACTTCCACCATTACAGAGGTTCTATTGGGTACCTCTACACTGGATGCCTTGCATATGCTTCGGAGCAGTTTCAGAGATGAAAAGGATGACATCACCAGCAACACAGTTGCTGCCTAAATGTACAGATGTGGCCATGGTGATGCTGCCTCCTCCTGGTTGTTGTTAATCCATATTCACGGATTCCTGTAGCTGGTTTTGTTGGTGACACCCATCTGCTGTCCAGTCCTTTCCTGGCCTTGAGAGTTCCATCGTTCCCAGCTTCTTTATCTGGTGAAGGTTATGTTTAAATGATGCTCACAGGCAGAGCATACTTTCTACATCCTCACCCCAAGGCTCAATCAAAGAGCTAGCAGCATCCATCAAATATCCCCACTATCACCTGCATGTCTCCATGCTGGCTCAATTGGCAATACTAGCTGAGTCCTACTAGTGGACTCAGAGATTTTCTGGTGTGCATCTCAGCCCTCATCCAAGTGGCAACTTGGAGAATGTTCTACAGAATTTAGTTAACACTTCTCCAGTCTCCATCCACAGATCTCTTATAGATTATGGAAGTCACTTCCTTTACAGACAGATGGCCAACTCTGACTGATTTCATCACCGTGTTATCTGAAAGTTCCATTGGAACCAGAAACCCTCCCTTTTTTTTGGTGCAGCCAATGGCTGCCTACTTCCTGGAGCAAGCTCAGGTTTTCTTATTCTTCATTCTGTTCTGCTCCAAGGTACTTGCTCAAGACTCTCCCTCATGGCCTTCCAACCAGACTCAAGTTGGTGACTCAATATGCCCCAACATGATTTACTTTAAAATCCACTGCCACTGCCTAGCTGAGTATGGGGAGCAGATGTCTCTGGGAGTCTGTGCCAACACAATGGGTTGTACCAATGGGATTCACTGCTCTGTAATGGGATAGAACCCGCGGCCTTGGTATCTTTGGTCTCAAGCTCTCACCAGCTGAGCTAAGTATCTCTCTAAGTTTCAATAGAAGTTTAAGGTCACAGAGCCTGGACTGTCCCTTTTTTTTTTTCCATTTTATTCTCTGAAGATAGGCTAAATTACCTTGGTTACAGAAGTTGCCCAAATAAAAATATTTCAGAACAGCCTGGACTCAGAGTGGGAGTGGGGTAAGCAATCAGAATGAGCTCCCCAAAACCTGGTATGGAATCACCTCAAAAAGGAACCCTGATGATATCCATGAGACACCTTGCTGCGAACACATATGTTAAAGAAAAATCATAAAACTTGTCACACAGTGCCCTAGGAAAATGCACTCCCACGCAAGGAGGGAGCATACGCCATTATGTCATAACAACTTTACCTTAATTGTTTAGAATGTTTTCACTGTTTGTGGAACCCTTTTGTTCCTTATTTAGTGTCCCGTTTGCCTTCAAAAGAAACAGTAAACATTTGTAAAGAGATGGGAAAAGTTGACTGTTATCTCTACAGCTGCAACTAACTCCAGAGTGATTAACACTAGTCATCTATGCTTCAAGGAAGCAAAGAGGGGGAAGTGCAGGGCCTGAGGGGGAAGTACAGGGCCTGAGTGTGTGTGCAGCTTCATGGTGGTGCAGTCATTCACCAGGGCTACCCTCCTTCAGGCCAAGTGTTTCCAAGAAGCAGAACTCTGGCAGTAAGCATCTTGTTTCCCCTTCCATATTAATGATGGTCACTTTGAATGAGTGTATTTAGCAGTATTTGTGAGCTCCTAAATTATTGTTAAGGGAGCTGTGTACAGTGACTCATGCTGGTAATCCAGGAGGCTGAGGCTGGAGGATTCCCATAAATTCAAGCTGGCAGCTGAGTTGTAACAGGATTGGAATCACTTGAGTTACAAAGCAAGACTCTGTCTCAAAATACTCTATCCTCTCCCTCCATCCATTCCTTCCTCACCCCTCCTCTTTCACTGCCTCTGCCTCTCTCTTTCTCTCTCTCTCCCCACTCTCCCCCTCCTCCTTCTCTCTCTCTCTCCTCTCTCTCTCTCTCTCTCTCTCTCTCTCTCTCTCTCTCTCTGTGTGTGTGTGTGAAATGTGTGTGAGTAGAAGATAAAATAGATCATTAACAGTCCTAAAGTATACCAGCCCTACACAGTAATAACAATATACACTATTCTTATGGTTGAATATCTGGTCAATCTCACTTCTCCAACAATAGTAAAAATATTTGCTATTAACCAAAAAATGCTCTGAAGGAGAGTTTCCTTCTATTGATTGCTACATTAGCATACAAAGCAAATCTTCAGCAGACATTTTTATAGGTCCATGCTCGATGTTGTTCTCATCTGCTTCCCTGTTCCTTCAGTTGGCTCCTTCTTACCCCTAGTCAGTGCCCCATTCTGTCTCCCTGTGACATGGATTCTAGTCCATTCTCTATTTCCTCCCTCCCTTAGGGTCTCGCCCATTCCTATTTTGTACCTTCACACATGCGTATAAGTACACACATAAACACATACATGTGTGTTGCATAGGCACTCAAACACACTTTTAATCTGGGATTTATACATAAGAGAAAACATGCTATTGGTCTTTCTAAGTCTGTCTTACTTCATTTAACATAATGCCATTTAACTGTACCCATTTGCCTGCAAGTGTCCCAGTCTCTCTTTCCTCCGTGGTTACATATCATTTCAGTCTCTCTCTCTCTCTCTCTCTCTCTCTCTCTCTCTCTCTCTCTCTCTCTCTCTCTCTCTCTGTCTCTCTCTCTGAGTGTGTGTGTGTGTGTAAACATGTAAGCCTTTCAATCCAGAAAGTAAATTCTAGAAGTAAATCCAAAAGGTAAATGCAATGTATACAAAGATTTAACAAAGTTAAAGCTATTTGGTCATGTTCCATGTTATAAAAGTTAGAAACTTGGTAAATATTCAATTATCCAGGAATAAAGTATAATATTTCTGAATTAGGATATTCATGTAGCCCTCTTATACTCTCTCTTTGAATTATGACCAACAGCATAGAAAAATGTTAAATGAATAGGCCATGTAACCCAAATTTACAAAATTTCTAAAAATATATGATACCACTGAACTAATTAGATAGTATAATTTTAAAAGCTACTTCTTTAAAACATTACAGAAAGATGACTATGACTCTTGTTAAATCTTCAAGACCTTTCGGAAAAATTTGAATTTTTTATCGAAATTGATTTTTTTTTAAAGAACCAACATAAAAGGAGTCACAAAATGTTAATAGGTAGAAAGACAAAACATCAGAAAGATGTCAGTCCTTGTCAACTTTGCTCATAAATGTAGTGCAATTTCATTAGCAGTTGATTTAAAATTCATTTGAAAAAGATGTAGCCATAAATAGACAAAGAAAATCTGAAGATGAGCAAGGTCCTTTTGCAGAAAGACTGTGAAGTTCTCATCGTGGCAAACTCACTCTAAACCATGGGGCGAGCCAAGGCAGAGACAGAGACACTGCAAAGGAAGCTCCGGGCCAGTCTCCACTCCTGCTGTGATGAATGAGTCTTCACTTGCCACTGGGAAATAGCGAGCTAGTTCCTGAACTCTAGGACAGTCTGACTGTCCATATGGGAAAAGACAAAGACATATTCATTCCTCACACATGCACAGATTAGGTGAAGCAACAATTGAGATCTGAGAAATGTCAAGCTTTAAAACTGCTAAGACAGAACACAGATAAGTAAGTCTATGCTGTGCGGCCAGGGAAGGATCTAGGAGACTGATTTCAAAGTATAAACTATGAAAAAAATTATAATAAATTCTAGAATTTAAAAGTAATTTTTTCTGTAAGGTAATACCAATAAAAATAAAAAGTGATTTTTTTAAAAACACTCAATGAGTCCACTTTCATCAAACATGAAAAATGTCTTGAGTTTCACTTTTATTCGGTTTTGTTTAGTTTCTTTTTGTTTGATATGGGGTCTGTCTGTGTGGACCAGGAAGATCTTAAATCTACAATCCCCTTGTGTGTACATTCATGTGAGAGTATGTGAATGTATGTGCTTGTGTGTGTGTGCCTATGGGTGAGTGTGTGTATGCATGTGGGTATATGTGTGAGAGAGTATGTGAGTGTGTATGTTTGAGTGTGTGCATGTGTGTGTGTGCATGTTTATACATATGTGTGAGTGTATGAATGTGTATGTAGTAATATGTGAGTGTATGTGTGCTTGCGTCCATGTGGATATAAGTGTGTGAATGTGCGTGAGTGTGTCTGTGTGCATATGTGTACACACATGCGAGAGTCTGTGAATATGTGTGCATGTGTGTGTGTGCCTGTGGATGAGTGTGAGTGTGTATATACATGTGGGTAAGTATGCATGAGAGTATGTGTGTATGTTTGAGTGTGTGCATGTGAGTGTGTGTGTTCATGTGCACGTGTGTACATATATGTGAGTGTATTAGTATGTGCATGAGTTATGTGGGTGTGTGAGTGTGCATGAGTTTTGGTGGCTGTGCATATATGAGTATTTGAAAGTGTGTATCTCTGTGTGTGTGTGCGCACACACACACACAAAAACCACACAAAACCAGTAAGAGCTGGTTTAGGTTTTCCCTATAAGTTAAAAACCAACTTGGTTTTTGCATCCTGAGATAGTACACTGTTCTGATAGAGGCTTGCCTTGCCTCTGCTCTCTGCTCTGCTTCTCATGGATGCTTTCCCAGATTTCTTCTTGATCCTTAAATCCTTCTATGATGCAAACATCCAGAAAGAAACCTTTAGAAAAGACTTGCATCATATTTTAACACAAAGTTTCCCATCTTTCCTTTAAAAGGAAATGAGATTCTACAAGTCTGTATTAGAGCACTAGGACCTAAATACAGTCCTTAGTCATAGAGTGGCTCTTGGCATTACTGTAGCTTGTATCATTTCCTTCTATGGCCCTGTCATCTGGAGCTTGGATCTCTTTTTCCTACTGTTAGTCTGAACAGGTCTACTTGAATTATTTCCAGCTCTTTACATAGTCTCAAATCAACTCAATTCTCTGGCAAATATTTATTTGCTAGCATACTTAACTGGATATCATGATTTGCTGCCATTTTTATTTCTAGCATTGTAAGGACACGCAAACTGGGTCAACATTCCAATGGGCAGTAGCTAGGTTTCCTTCAACTAACTGTGCCTTCTCTTGCATGAACACTTTAAGTAGCCTTGGGTACTTTATTTTATTTGATTCTTTTTATAGTCAGAATAACTGCAAGGTTTATGTTCCTGGGCATTGTACTGCTGCTTTTGTGAGCCTATTTTGTATTTTAGATTTTTTTTTCCATTTCAGAAAATTCTGTCATGTGTGTGTACTGTGTGAGAGGAGTTCAGAGGACAACTAAAGATCTTGAATGTTCTTCAGGTGCCTCTCTTCTTTTATTTGACATTCAGTTCTTCATTGCCCTAGAGCTTCACCAAGTAGGCTTCTTACCAGCAAGTTCCAGGGATGCCCCTGTCTCCACCTCCCATCCTTCCATAGTTGGGATTGCCAGCTCGTGTCATGATGCCCAACCATGCACAAGGGTCCTGGGGAATCAAACTCAGGTCCTCATGATTAGGACTCAAGCATTGTACCACCAAGTGAGCCCCCAGCCCTTCAACCCTTTTGTTTACACTTCAGTCAGAACGTCACCTATTCTTGCAACTCACTCTGCCATTTTCCTGGTGGGTTCAACTGCAGAACGCAAGGCAGATAGAGGCAGGCATTTGGGGCCTGATTACCAATTTTAAAAGCTCCAAACCAGACTCTGTCTTTGGAAGTAAACTGTGCATCCAAGGGAAACAAATCAATGCCACAGGCATTTGATTTGCCATTTAAATTGGGAAAGGGCTAGACTGAATAAATGGAGAACTGTAGTTTTAGACCAAACAGAACAAGTTATTCCTAAATAAATTCCTGTAAAAGAAATTGCTTAGGACATTCTTCGGCCTTTCATTTAAAGTATTAGAACCATATTTAGAAGTGGGTGTGGCGGCACATAACTAGACTCTGTCTCAAAATGAAAAGAAAAGAAAAAGAAAAGACACCATACATGTAGAGAGGAAGATGGGGAGAGAGAAAGAGAAGCCAGGGAGTGGGAGATGGTTTATTCCAGCAGAAGAGTGGCTAGCTGCTCGCAGGAAAAGATAATCGAACACTGTATCGTGGAATTATTATCCTAGAGAGAATTATTCAGACTCTTCATGCATAGTGTGAACTGAAAGTTTCCTAATTCCCCCCGAGACAAAATAATAAGCAGAAAGAAGCATGAGCTACAGCAAAATAAAAACAGGATTCAACAAGAAAATGGTACAGCCAGGACTGCTCCAACCAAGGTCTACAGTGAGCGACAGCGGGCAACAAAGCTATTCTTACCTGGTAGTTTGAATATCATTAAAATAACTCAATCACATGAAAGGCCAACTTTAACATGATTTGTGGAATTGTTCTTTTTAATCCCTAAAATCTGTGTTTCTTTTAATTAATGTAGTTTATTTTATTTACTGTGATAGTTGCAGTATTTGGCATTTTCTCTTTCTCTCTTTTTATCCATGTATGTGTGTATATACAAGTTGTCGGTGTGTGTATATGTATGTATGTCTATATACATGTTGGTTTTTTTTTTTTGTGTGTGTGTGTGTGTGTGTGTGTGTGTGTATGGGAAGGGACATAGCACAGGCATGTGTGCACACATGCATGTAGAGGCCAGAGGTCAAAATCAGCTGTCTTCCTCAGTCACTCTGTACCTAGAGTCTCTCAGTGAAGTTGAAATTTATAATTCAGTTACAGTGGCTCGCCAGAGTTTATCTTATCTGTGTATTCTCAGTGCTGGGATTGCAGGGAAAGTGTGGGAAAGAAAAATAGGGGCAGAAGAGAGGAGGGAGAGAATGGAGAGAATGAGAGGGGAGGAAAAACCTTCAGTCATACTTCCGTGACCAGCACAACAGTTATATGTCCCGGGAATCCTTTAGTTATAGATTATTGAAAATTAGCCCTCCCCTCCCGTTTTCTTTATTACTGAAACATTTACCATTATTACAGTGTAATAAATAAACAATGAGCTGCCTCTGGAAATAAAAAATTCTATTCGTGTTTATAGGACAGATAACTATACTTTCATAAATAAGTCTGTTTTTAAATACTGAGCTGTTTGCTTGGCTTAGCTATCTGGTGTATAGAAAGTGATGTCTATATTGCATTCAAGGTAGTACTCAGTAACAAAGTGTAAAACCAAGTGGTCAACCTGGGGGAGAGCACAAAGGACCCAGAGCCAGCCGAACAGATGCTCAGCTATCCATAGCCAGGATGGTTCCAAACAGAGAGGATGGCACACCTCCTCTAGCTGAGAGCAAAGACCATAGACAATTAAGTTGGAGTAATACATGAAATTGCTTAGCCAGAAAAAATAGCCTCCAAAGCCCAAACCAAACCTGATGCAGGTGATGTGTGTCACAGATCAGGGACAGAGGTCGGACAGAGGACTGAGGGCAGGTGAGGTTGAGCAAGGGTCTGAGCCTAGCACCCTAACACTGTGGCAGATGAACATGACCACGCAGCTGTGTCCAGCAATGCTCAAATGGTAGAACACAGAGCTCAGCATCTGGCTTAGCACCGGGATCTGACAGCATAAGACACCCTCCTATTAACCACAAGAGGATTACAATGGTTCAGAAGGGGAGGAGTGCCTCTTCTGGGGACTCCTAAGCCAGCTCAGGAATTGGAATTGGCAAGCAAGAAAGTGTATTCCAAATAATGAGATGATAATGAACTAATTTCTGGTTGAAGGTATGTATACAACAGAAAATATATTCTGTAGCTAATAAACAGATCTGTGTGCTCCAGCAAAGGCCCTGTTAGGAAATGAGAAAGAATGTGGAGGAAACAAATTAGGTGTGATTCAGAAAGTAGAAAACAATAGAGGCGAAGAATGGAGGAGACGGCACTGTAGATGCCTCAGGGAAATACGTCTAATTTTATATACCATCGATTCTTCAACAGAATGCAGAATGCATTCAGGAGCAGAATGCAGACTCATTGCTTAGTAATGCTTATTTAAGTAGGATTATAGTATTCTGCAATTGCATTTTACTTGGAGACTAGATTAAGTACAAAAGGTAAAATTAAAGTATATTTCACATTACAAACCATAGCCAACATATAGAGAGGACTGACTGTAAGCTAGATAAAATATTAAAGGCTCTAATTCTCTGACACAACCACCTCAAAGCAGCCATAATATTATCATATTGCTATTCATATTTGACAAATAATGAAAGCAAGACCCGAAGACATTATATATATCTTTGCTCAAGGATATTCAAATTTTAATCCAGATAGTTTCTCTATGAAGTAAAGATCAATACCCTACACCAACACTACTACTTGATATCCACATATTAATTTGTAAATATCAAACATGGTTCATGCTTTGACCTTCAGAGTACCTTTAAAGGGCATTTGATATTTCTACACAGACATGCTTTCTACAAGACTAAAGTCTACAAGGAAACTGAAGCATGTCTAAGAGGCAAGGACTTAAACCTCACAAGATCATCTATGCCCAGGAACATTAGGGAGAAGATGAAACCACAAATTACAATGTCCAGGCACAGGGATCTCACTTGGTCCTGGGAGTAAGGTCAGTATCATGGAATGACTTGAGACAGCATAAAAATTTTAATTCTAGGTGTGTTGAAACAAAGATCATCTTTTTACATGGTCTCTTTCCATGGTTTGATTGTCCAAAGTGTGCACTTTGAGCACATCTCCAATTCCCTTGTCTCTCCAACACTTTTCTGTCTAGATGCTCTTCGAGTTTGTCTGTAAATGATTTTAGAATAAAAAGCTAGACTAGGCACGGCAAATTTTCCAAAAAGAGACTGAAGACGTAGCTCTGTGGTCAAGCCCTTGTTTTGCATGTGTGAAACCCTGGGTATAGTCCCTACTGTATACTAAAATAATCTAAGTAAAACTGTCAACATATAAATGTGAAATGAATGTAATAATCATTAGTCTCATAAATCAAGCTTTTAAATGTCTAAAAAGCCAAATGCAATTCTGTATTCTCCTCATGTATTTCACAGAAACCAAACCAATAGACTGGTTACCTCCAGGCACCACCAACACCACAACCACCACTACCACATTTATCCTGACCCTGGATTCTTCTAAGAATAGCACATGTTTTTGTGGTTTCTAATAAACTGGGTTTTCAGTGTTTGAACTAGTTTCTATGGTAGTTATTCACGAATCTCTTGACAATCCCTATGTTCAACTCTTCCTTCCTTTTGCCAGATGGCAGAAACTAGAAAGTTCCACCAGATCTTGAGACTCAAGTCTCAGTTATAATTATTACATGTCTTGTAGAAAATAAGTTAGTTATTTTCTCAGACTCTTGTCAAATTTTTCCTTTGAATTCTTGCACTTAATGTGGCTAAATAATTTGTGGCAACATCATACCATCTGTTCATTGTATTTCATTGCAGTGATGATGGCAATCATTTCACTTGCATCATCAATCTGCATTCAGAGATATCCACACTCACATATATTAATCATTTTAGCAGTATCTTCAGTTGTTATATTGCTAATTGCTTGAAATAGCAAGATGATCATGAATGTCTTCATAGGTAGATAGATAGATAGATAGATAGATAAGATAGATAGATAGATAGATAGATATGTATGTAAAACCATATATGGAAATTATAATATATAAATATTATATATATATGATATTCCTCTATCTCATAATTACAATTTTTCCTTGTCTCTATCTGAACTTAATCATAAAAACATAAAATTTAGATCTGAATGATATCACAGAGACTACTGAATCCTGGGCCTTCATTTTTTCAGAAGCAATAATATTAGCATGTATTAGTTCATTTCCATGGTTAAAAAACATTTTCAATCTTGGAATCATAAAATAGAGTATTATTCCTTTTGAACGAATGTCTAAACAGAGACATGCCCCATTACCTGGTCTCTGCCCATGACCTCCTGGAAGATGACATCCTACCATGAGTGTGTATGAGAGGAAGCCAGAGAGCAGGGAAGGACAAATCTTTCTGTTTAGAAAAAAAATAATAACTAGATCGCACAAAACTATGTTAATTCCTTCTGAGGGCAGTTCTCTCCAGGACTTCACCATTTTCTCCCAGGCTCTCTCAACGTTCCCACACAGAAAGCCTGCCCACCAATACATGACCCTTGAGATCTGAATCATATCAGATCCAAATAGTGAAGAAAAGTGAAGTAATATTCCAAAAGTTCCTAGGCAGTAAGTAAAGGGTCAGGCACATATTGAACAATAGTCAGGAGCCTATTCTAAAAGATGACCTTTGGCCTAAAGGAGCAAATGTCTTTTTTAAAGTATATTACTATTAAGTACTTTTAAACTACCTATCATAATTTCTATATTCCCAAATAGTAGTGATTCTTCTGTACAACTAAGACAAATCCAGTAACCAATGCTTTTGTTATGAAGTAGTATACTGTGTCCAGAAGGCACCATTTTCATCTGTGGATATTAATAACTTATTATGCAAGAATCTATCTTTGATGCTGATCTATGTCATGAACAGGTCAGCTAGACCATTTAGTACAATGAAAAAAAATCATTGATCCAGGAATGGGTCAATCTGGTTTCTTGGCTGAGCAGTTAACTAGCTGTGTGACCCAGGTGAGAACAATGAATTGACAAACAATGAAGTGAACTAAATTATCCTTGAGTTTTTTTTCCTACTCTAAAAAAAATTCATTATCCTAAATGTAGCCATTGGAGGGGGGGAAGAATAAGAAATTTCTCAGGGTCTTCAATTTATAGAGTTCAAAAGTAGCAATTCATTCATAGTATTGCTCTCAACCATTGATCATCTATTAGATTCGAACCACAGGAAGAATAATTCTACACTACAAAACACCAATTAATTTTACAAAGGAAAAAATGCAAGGACAAGAGAGAACTCTTCAGATAATCATAGTCATTCTTGAGATACACCCAGCATTTCTTTAAACATTCAAGGTAAGATGTAGCTCTTTGTTCATGGGGCTAGAGAGATGTCTCAGCAGGTAAAAGCGCATAACTGCACTTTCAGAGGGCCCAGGTTTGGTTCCCAGTATCCACATCAGACAGCTCACAACTGTCTATAACTCCACCTTCCAGGGACCAAATGCCTTCTGGTCACCTACACAACACTTGGGTTTTATATATATATATATATATTATAATATGATAAATATTATAAATGTAAATAAGTATACATAAGGGAGAGAACAATATGGCAATTTTTGAAAGTAAATAAAGATCCTTTCTCCTTCAAATCAAATAATCTCTAAATAAAAAACTCAAATAAGTAGAAAATTTTTCATCAGTCTTTAGAAGAGTCAATTATAACTGCAAGAAGTTTTCAAATGTTTTATGGAAATCACAAAGCAAAAATCCTATGATGGGTATCAGAAGACAAAAAGGGAAATATTTAAAGTATCCTATTAAAGAAAAGTATATCCAATCACAAAAGAAGACAGTCAGAAGAGAAAAGTAACAATGGATCAAAAGAAATCAACTAACAAAGTAACATTAGTACGTCTTACTTCTCAGAATGCAAATTCGTAAAATTCCCAGGTCTAATGACCTGAAAATGTCATTTTCTCAGCAATAGCATAATGAACAACAAACATAAAATACCCAACTGTATGCTACCTGCAGACATCCTGCACTAGAATGCAGAGACAGACTGAAGGAGTAGGGGGAAACCTTGCATGAAAACAGAAGCCACTAGAAAGCAAGGGTAGTTACCTCAAATAAAATCAACTTTAACTAAAAAGCTGAAAAGGAAGCTAGTTTTGTGACAAAAGGGTCAATTCATCAATATAATGAAATAATTGTAAATAAGTATAAACCAAAACCCAAGAACCTAAATATATTAAGCAACTATCCATTTGTCTGGAAAAAAAGGCACAGCTATAATATACAAGAAAACTTAATATTCACATTTGAACAATGAATATTCATCCAAAAAGAAAAAGCAATAAAACAAGCTTAAGTTTGAGCTACATTTTAGCACAATTATACCAAAGAGACAAACATATAACATCTGTCTAACAGCAAGCAGAATGTACATTCATCACAAGACACAGGATAGATTTGCCAGGCCATAAAACAAGTTTTAAAAAATCTAGCAAGACTGTATTCACACCAATTTTCTTTCTAACCTCAGTAGCATAAAAATGTAATCAGCAACAGTGGGGCTTTTGGAAAATTTACGAATCATGAAAATTAAATGACATGCTCCTAACTATTTAACGAGACATAAAGTTCAAGAGGGGAAAATGTAAGTCATCAGACAAAAATATGGAAATACATCATACCCAAAATTATAGGATGTAACAAAAGCAAGTCTGAGATATATTTGAAACAGTAATAAATATCTGTATCAAAACTAAAAGAGAAAGAAAAAATGGAAGGGAGAGAGGTTTGGGGAAGGATGGAAAGAAATAGGAAGTAAGTTGGTTCTTAAGTGGCCTGAAATTACTTGTTTGAAAGCTAAACAATAAAGAACAAACTAAGCTCTGGAGTGGTAAGAACAGTAAAACAATAAAGACCAGAGCAAAAACAATAGAGATTAGAAAAAATGTTTAAAAATCAACAGAACTGAGAGTTGATTTTTAAGATAAGCAGTATTAGCTAGATAAGGAAGAAAGGACAGAAGACCCAATAGAAAATAGAAAATTGCACATAATACACAGCAACACAGAGGAAACAGTTGATAAGGACATGCCATAAACCTGAATAATATGAAGGAATTGACGAATTCATGACAAACATAATCATCAAGACTGAATCATGAAAGATGAAGCAATAATGATCAGAAGTGTGAATCAATACAAAAGGTCACCCATAAAATATAAGTTCAGGACCCAACAGTTTTGCCAACAACTCTCCAAATATTTAAAGAACTAATAGTTGTCCCAAATGTCTTAAAAACCTATAAATATGACATACTATATTGACAAAATAAGGGAGAAATGGTATATAATCATTTCAATGGATAAAAAAACCTGCCCTTCTTCATAACAGGAAGCCTAGCTGTTTTTCTTCATAAAAATTCTCAATGAATTTAATAGTGAAGGAATTTACCTCAAAACACTAAAGGCTGTATGCTATAAACCCACAGCAACTATATGCAGTCATGAAGAGTTGGAATATTCCTTCCAGAAGATTAGGAGCAAAGCAAGGATCCCATCTCTCCTCATTTTTATTCACCATAGTGCTGGAAGTCCTAACTAGACAAATTAAGTAAAAAATAGATGATAGATGGATGGATGGATGGATGGATGGATGGATGGATGGATGGATGGATGGACAGATAGATAGATGGTGTTAGATAGTAGATAGATAGATGAATCAGAAGTAAACCTCCCTATTTACACTTTACATTGTTTTATATATAGACAACCTTACATACTACACACAGAAAAATGGAAAGAATAAGCATGTTGAGTGCTGTTTTAGGATGCAAAATTATCATACAAAAACCCAGTGCGAGTTAGGTGTAATGACATGTGACTGTGGACCCAGCACTTGGGAGGCTGAGGAGAGAAGGTCATCCGATTGCTTGCCCTTGGATCCCTTTTTCATAATAGGATCAGCCTTGTCCAACCCCAATAGAAGAAGATGTACCTAGTCTTACTACAACTTGATATACCAAGGCTGGTTGATATCCTTGACTCCTCCCCTTTCCTGAGGCAAAGAGGAGGAGGGGTGAATGGGAGGAGTGGGTAGGTAAGAGGGAGGGACTGGGAAGAGAGGATGGAAGGGAAGCTGCTGCAAGAGTGAAGTAAAGTAAATATATACTAATTGATAAAAAAAAATCCTGTGATTTAAAATGGTAATGATAGTAATACTAATAAAATTATCTCATTTTGTGCCTTCTAGGAAAAAGGATCTGATAACTTGAACTGCAAGGTGAATTCCAGGCCATCCTGGTCTATATCATGAGACCCTGTCAAAAACTGCAGTAGTGTTTCTAGGCAATAACAATGAGTTATCCAAGAAAACAATTCATCTAGGATAGCTATAAAAGATAACACATTTATTCAAGGAAGTAAAAACAAGCCACACACTGAAAACTATGTGTTAATTAAACAAACTGAGGAAGATACTTGTAAATGAAAAGATATCCAATGTTCATGGATTTGAAAAATCCATATTGTTAAAATGTCCACAGTGATTTACAGATTCGATGTGATTTGAATCAAAATGTCAAGACTATTTGTTATATATATAACCTAGTCTTATTGCAACTTGATATGTCAAGGCTGGTTGATATCCTTGACTCCTCCCCTTTCCTGAGGCAAAGAGGAGGAGGGGTGAATGGAGGAGTGGGAGTCATATGTGAACAAAGTCCTAAATATTCAAGCCTCTTGAGGATAGGATCAAGTCTGGAGCAACACACTGAATTCAAAGGTATTGTAATCCCAAGAGCATGGTAATTTCATATGAACAGATAGATACACTGATTAACCAATCAAATAACTCATAAACAAATCCATGTATTTACAGTAATTGATTTTCCTCCTAAGTGCAGAGAACATGAAATGGAGAAAAGGCAGTCTCTTCAACAAACGATGCTGAGGAGATATCCACGTGCAGAAAAATAATAGAACTTTAACTCTCAGCATATATAAAAGTCAACTCAACCAGAGTAAAGACTTGAATCTCTGATGTTGAAAAGCTACTAGAAAAAAAAAAATGAAGAGGCAAGTTCCACTGGTCTAGACAGTGATTTGTTTTCTTAATATGGTATTGAAAGCTCAGGAAATGAAGATAAAAGTAGACTAATGGGATTTCATTTATCTAAAAGGGTTTAGTAGAACTAAAGAAAAATCAGTATAATAGGGAGAGAATCATCAGAATAGAAGAAAATGTCTGTAAACCATGAGTCTGATAATGGTTAGGCTCAGAAATACATGAGGAGCTCAGCTCACCCCCAGCAAGAAAACAGCTAACTCAAGTGAAAACTGAGCAAGGTTACCCAAGAGACATTTCTCTAAAGAATAAAATGGTCAACTGTTCACAGGGGAAAAAAAGATTTTAAAAATGGTAAGAAAGTAGAAGTTAAACACACAATGAAATGTCATTTCAAGACTATTGCTGTCTCTGCAATAGTCTTGAAATGCAATGCAATGAATGATAAGAAATATTGGCCTGAATATTGATAAAACTTGTAGAATGTGATGAGAATGAAAACTGTTAACGGCCATTATGGGAAACAATATGAATGTTCCTCAAACATTTACATAGAGAGACATGTCATGTGACCCAGCAACTCCACTAATAAATGCACATCCAAAAGAATGGAAACAATGTATCAAAAGGAATCTACATCCGCAGGTCCTTTGAAGTATTATTTGTAATTACCGATACATAGATTCAACTTAAGTGTGTATCAACTGGTGAGTGAAGTGGGAATGTCTGGTTTCCTTAACAACTCAGTTGTGTCATGTGATGTTTTTCTGGAAGCTGTCTTGTGAGAGGGCACGTGATGTTTTGCTGAAAACAAAGGTCATAGGGTGTTTAGAAAGAATATAAATGTAACCCCACGGACGTAGTTGCATTGTTACTCTGTGCAACACTTCCCTGGTCGCCAATCTTTACTTCATAGCCAATCTTCACTTCCTAGAGAGAAACACACCAAAGAACTTCTCATGGTATTCTAGCTGATTCTAGCTGCTTCCACTGACCTGTGCAGATTCAGTGGAGCCTTGTTTCTGCTGGATCGTGCTTCAGCTACTGATTCATGTTTAGTTTCTGTTATTTGCTATTGAACTGGACTGCTGGTATCCTGACTATGAAGAGTGGAATCGCTCCAACTTCTAAACGGGTCCCTTTTCCTATTAACCTTCTTTCTCCCTACCTCTGGTCGGTGGTTCGAAGAGAGGTTAAAGCATTTAAGAGCTTTAAATAAAGTAGGATTTAAAAAAATCTGAGCCTACAGGTAAATAAGCAAAGAAAATACGATGCAGACACCACAGTGGAAAACTGTACAACTTAAAAAAAAAAAAAGAAACTTAAGATTTGCAAAAGGTGGGTGATACTTGGGATTACTAAAATGATATAAAAGCCAGACACAAAAAGAAAAGTTACATGAAACTTCATTTCTTCATTTGCACATGAAATCTTGAAGTATCAAAGTTACAGAAGCAGCAATGACAATGGTACCTACAAGGGGCAAGGGTAAGCAAGTGATGTTGGAGACATAACAGTCATGGGAACAAACACAGAATAAGAACAAGAGATTTATCCAAAAAAAATTGGTGGCAATAAGTAAATTAACAGTGTACTGAATACTTGAGAATTAAGTGTGGGTGTTCTGACTCCAAACTATGAGATAATGTGTTAATCACCATGATTTAACCATTTCACGGTTGTGTATATATTTCAAAATATCTTGATGTGTGCATTAATATTTATTAATTAAGATACTTTGGTTGGGCCAGCAGGGAGGCTCACTAGGTAAAAGCACTTGCCATTGAAAGCCTGATGATCTGAGTTCGATCTCTGGAATCCATCTTAGAGATATCCAGCTGCACAGACTTCTCTTCTGTCTGCTCATACATGACTATATATGTGCTGCACACCGTCACAAACACATATCATACACACACATACAAACACACACAGAGACACAGACACATACACACAGACATTCACACCACTAGTAATTGTAAACAAATAAAAGAAAAATTTAAGGATAAAGTGAAAATAAAGGAGTTTGTCAACTGAAGTTTTTAAAAATTTTTTAATTACTCTTCTAATTTATGACATAGAAAATAAAAGTATGCTTATAAAGAAAGTATTTTATATATACTGTGAATTTTTACCAAAGGATGAAAATAGATTTGTATTTAATTGGCTTTTGAATTCTCTTTCAGAACTAGTTGTAACAAACCTATACATATACTTAACAAACTTATACCTTAAATTGGTGAAAGCTACAATATCTGAAAATATGCCATCTATCCCACCTCTATTATTCCTGGAGTTTTCTACCTTATCATATCTACTCAATAAATGTATGAGACAAAATTGAATACATTAAAATACATCTCTGCATTCTGCCCCCCAAAAGAAGCTGTGTGCATGCTGCACTTGGGATTCTTTGATGCTGAACAGAGGCGGACACACTCTTCGAACTCCAATATTCAATGAGATCAGGTATTTTTACAGTCTAAACTCTTAAAGGATCGAGTTTTTGGCTGAGATGGATTATAAAACAAATGCAGCCAGGTTTTCAACCTGTTCCATATAACGCTGAAGCCCCTGCCTCATTCAACCTATGTTCTCAGACATTTGACTTGGTATGGGCTACTGGACATCATCAGGCAAAAGCTTCAGATGGACTTAGAATTTACCCTGCCTTGGGCCTCTGCCATTATCATTAGAACATTCCTGGACCAGACCTTTTTAGGAGAAATGGACAAACTGAACTAAGGTCTCCTAAGATGCCCTAATCAAAACAACCAGCTCACCTCCAGACACAAAGTGTAGAGTGAATACCAGTCTCCTGACTGACAGATGCTTCCTACTGGGTGCCATTAGTGCCCAAGATAAGATTCTGCTATTCAGCAAAAACTACAGAGAAGATATGTTCTCCTAATTAGAAAAATAGGACTCTTCATAATTAATTCATATTTCCGTGCTTGTACTTTGAGATGTATTTCTTCATTCTATTAATTTATAGATGCTATAACTCTTTGTTGGCTGCATTATACACAAACTCTGATGTGTTTAAGGTAGACTATTCTCCCATATCTCTGAAGTATACATTTTAAGACCCCCCAAAGGATGCTGAAAATTAACTATAACCAAACCCTACTTATACATAAAGAATGAGAGCTTACTTTTGCAAAAAAAAAAAAAAGTGCTACATCACTGTTGGGCCTGCAGGGTCCCAGTGGGTAACTTAAAAAAAGATAGGAGCAGGAATTTGTTTTGTATCTGATGCCTTCACTATATTACAACTTATGTGTCTAGTTTCTGTTGGACTATGAATGTAGGCACGCTAACCAACTAGGGAGTACTCATTTAAACTAATTTTAATTCTTATGCTTTGAGGCTGCAGGTTCCAGCTAAGAGAAGCTAAAGTGTTTTCAAGATTTGCAAGGCTAGTATAAGCAACTAATTGTCAGCTATTGACTTATTGCATATGCAAGTACACACACACACTTTTGTAGATATCAGAGGACAGCTTGTGGAAGTTATTACTTGCCTTTCAGCATGGAGGTTCCAGGAGCCTAGCTCAGGTAGTGAGTCTTGGCAACAAGCACTCACCCATTCTGACTGCGGGCTTCTACAAGGTTCTGTTTCACATCACTGAAATGACACCCAGATTTCTCCAGTTGTTGCTCTAAGCCTGAAGAAAATGTGTGCTGTTCTCTGATTCATTCTCTCTAGAAGTCACCTTGGATTTCAGAAACAACAGAATCCTGTGGTCTGATGAGTCTGCACCCCATAAATTAGATCTGTTAGCCCATGACAAGAAAGGAAGCTGATTCCCTAAGCACAGGTGAACATCACACAATGGCAACTGGATTGTCGCTCAAGTAATAATAACTTCCCCTTTAAACACCAGCAAGACCTCACAAAACCAAGACTGATAATGATCAACTAAGCCACAGTTGACAAGGCTGCCTAACTCTGCATGCAGCTTGTCACCCGTCCCAGTGCCCATCCTGTTTAAACCTGAAGCCTGCATCAGCGTCCCTGAAAACAGCTGAGAATGCAGATCTCCTTGTTCTCCCTGTGTGTCAATTATGAATACTAAATTCATTTTCTTGTTTTCACTTGCTTATTATTTTTAGAGTAGTGAACAGAGCAGATTGACTGAGAATACTTAAAGCTGGGCACCCTCTGGTCTAGGGCTCTAGGAATACCCATATATGTATTTCTATCATGAAGCTTACCTAAAGATTAGGAACTGTGAAATTAGCAATGAAAGAAGAAAAACTAAAGAAATTAACAACCATAAACAACATAAATTATAATGCTGTGATAAGTAGTATGTAAATGGGATAGCTCTCTCACTCTCTCCCTCTCTCTCTCAGTTGTATTGTTCTTATGAGTTCTTTCAAGTTCTAAGATGATACAGAAGGCTGCAATGTTTATATAATAAGAAATGAGGAAAATGACATATGCGTTGTGGCATAGGGTCTGGCTACCACATCAGTTTTCTTTGAATAAAAGCTTTGCAACTTCTCAATTGATCTAATAACTTATTTCTACCAGGTGACTATTGTACATGCAATATATACAACGTAAATACTCCAGGCAAGCCTGTGATTTATGTTCTGCACAGGATAAAGGGAAACAGAGTGAAATTTCATCATGGTATTCTGAAAAAAATACGAAATTTAAAAAGAGTGGGGTTTTTTTTTTTTTTCATGGAATTTTCCATTTGGTATCTTTTGGATCCAATTGACAGCAGCTAATTGAACCACGGGAAGCACAAACAAGCATAGGGGTCTACTGTACATTTGGGCTCCTTCTTTCCACTTATCGAGTCAGACACCTAATATGTATGACTTTGAAATCAATTATACAATATATTAGGTAGTAGAAATGCTATAGAAAAATAAAGAGGGGGAACATAGTAACAGGACACAGATGCTGAGTGCGGCAGGAGGCAGGAGAGCCAAGCGCATGCATAATAGAATGCGGCTAAGCTCCTCTGAGGAGGTGATATGGATAGGAAGCAAAGGATTCGAGGAGGAGAAAGCATCTCATCCCCCCAGAACACATGTGAGGTTATAGTGAAAGGAGCAGGAAGCGGCCTGACAGACAAGTAGAGAGGCAGCAGGTGACCTTGGCCCTCGGAGCCACTGTAGGTGGAATGGACTGGATGGAAATAGGCAGAATCAGGCAAGCTTACAATGTAAGCTGGGAGAATGGACGGCCAGACCAAAGCAGAGCAGAAACATGGCGAGACTAGCTCAGATTCTGGGAAAGCAAGGCCTGAAGGACAACTCAAGAGTCTTGGCCTAAATTCCTTAAAATGTGGAAGTATTAGTAAAATGGGGAAAGTTGCTAGTAAAACGTTTTTGAGAGAAAAGGATGCTGGTTTGAAGAAATTGAGTTTACAATGTTCTATAGACATCCTAGTGACAAAGACATATGACCATGCATGTATAGAAGCCAGTGTGACCTAGGAAAGTGTTAAAATAGATTAAAAAAAAACGGACCAGAAATGAAAAATAAATTTATAACAATTTTTTGATTTGTTGCTTTATGCTAAGAATGAGAGACTAGGTATTCAACCCAAATTGGGACATCTACATTAACTCACCACCATCAAGGCTCAGACACAAAAGTTGAGGAGGGAAGAGTGTAGGAAACACATGGGGATAAAACTGCTGTGAAGTGTTGTCTTCTGGACATGGCTACTGAAATTATGAGCTCACGGTCCTGTGGTCACCTGCGTACGACTGACTCACACGCCGATCAAGATGACTGCACAATCTCCAAGCCCAAGCCCCACAGCTTACAGAGATGCTCCTGGAAGTTGGTAGCTGAGGAAAAAGACCTGTGCCGCCCCACCCTCACCCCACCCCCGGTTAGGGATGTGGCCACTGACAGGTTTCAGTGTCCCACACCTGTGTATATATAGTCAAAACTAACCATACTTAGTAGTTTGTCAAAAACAAAAAACAAACAAACAAACAAACAAAAAAACATAGTTGTGAAGGCCACATTGGAAACTGGAAGTGATGAATGAAGTACGAATATGATCATATTTCACTGTGTTATGAAGCACTCAACAATAAGGAGAATTTTGTGAAAGAAACAAACAAAAAGCAAAGTCTAGTGTAATGCCTATAGATTGCAAAAATAAAAATTAAACATTTTTTTAACTTTTCTTGACTCTTTAAATATTGTGGGGCTTTATTCTATATAATCCCTTGAGTCATAACTACCCAGAATGCTACAGATATGAAAACATTATAATAAACATCAATGAGCAACACTTGACAGCTCTAATATAGCTCCTGCTTCTCCTTATCCCATGAATAAAATAGAACAACTCTTTCTGAAAAACTGTATCACTCTAGAATACTTTTGGGCTTTGGACAACAACACTGTCATCATTACCTCACTGCTTCTACTGTCTCAAATTTCACTGTAAGGTGTGATAGAACCTAGCCAGAATAGTTCGTGAATGAACCCTGTGTGTCTATCCACATCTATGTGGTAATTTCTCATCTGCAAAAGGATAATGCTGGCACCAACATGTCTTGGGTCTATTGTGACAAGTCTCTGTAAATCTCTGCCATAATCAAAGGATAAACTTCAAAGCTCATTCACCATGCAGCTGTACACAGCATAGATATCAAAAGAACTTTTAAAGGCATATATATCTAGGCCAGGGTTTGACCCTTCAAAAGAATTAGATATATTAGCTTAGCAGACATGTCTCCCTTGCCAATATCTGCCACCAATTGAAAAATAGACTAAAAAAGCAGCAAGCAGATGATAAAATTCTTACGTAAGGGATTTTGAATATGGAAGAGATGTAATCACTTACACTTCTGTAGGACTCTGAATTTATAAAGTTATCTTTTTATATTATGATTTGTGGTCTTCAAGACAAACTGGTTGAGTAGATATTGTTTATGTCATCTTACACCTGAGATCGGCATGGTTTGTAAGAGTGACTTTTACAGAGTTGCCTACCAACTCTAAGCAGAAGCCAGTTTGAATCAGGGTTTCATATCCAAAGTTACCCCCTTTCCATTAACCAAGATGAATGATCTGCTGAGTTGGATAAAATCCAGAAGCAACTATCTGGTACTCTCACTTCCATTCTGATGCTTTTTAATTTGAACCATCCATCCTCCAACACAGTCAAGCTTCAACGTGTCTTCTGAATTTCTATTGCATGCAGATGTTGTCTTTGTATTGTGAAGACACTGTTGGAAGGGTGTTATGCATAGTTCCTTTTTACCCACAATACCTTTCATATAAAAACACATAATTATTCAGATTGAGTCTGTTCATTCATTTATGCAAGAAGTTTTCTCAAACCTCTGCCATGTGTCTTGTTTTAGTGCTAAACAGGGTAAAGAAAGAACTCCAATCAGCCTGAAATCTGTGAGCTGTAGAAGAATGCAGATTCTTGGAACTCTCTAATACTAGAGAGTACATCTCTCAGAAAGTTGTACTGTGTTGTGTATACAAAATACAGGAATCTAACCCAGCACAGGGCAACAGGGAGGACCTTCTTAAATGACCAAACATTAGTAGATATCAGCAATCTATGAGAGAAAGAGAGGAGATGATGAAGAAGGAAGAATGACCAAGTCAGAGAGTTCAGCACATATGCTAAAGTAGAGAAGCATCCCCATTGCACAGCCTAGATGTTGTGTCTTATGTAACCACAGTTCTCTAAACAAATCTAATCATGATGGAGATCTTCAGACTAACACATGAAAATTGTCTAAACCACACACTCTTAGATCTTTAGAATAGATCCTTGGTAAGTGTATGGAGCCCTACTCTAAAATCCATTTTTTTTTTTTTTGCTATGGATATAGAGATGCAATATCCCAATTGATATCTAGCCTGATTAAGAAACTGGACTGTTGTGAACCTGTTGGATGACGTTGCAAAGGTCTGTTCAATCACAGCTGTTTTTACAACTACAAATTTTGTAGTTCGCTGGAATTGTGCTTCCAAGTGTAAATTAAGTCTTTGTTCAGGGGAATGGTAAGAAAGCCTGATACACACCAGTGTCATAAGGTCATGTGTGGTATCCTGTGCAATAAATGATGCTGCTTGACAAAAGGCACTTCATACAGGTCTTTATGCATTTTATAAAGTGCAGGACTTTATAAAATGAAATGTTTTCATAGGTTATGGTTTTATGGTAAAACATATCTCAAAGTATATGTATATTAATGGAAACAGCCAGGAAGGCACACATTCTCAGTGCATGTAGACAGACCCTAGTCAGTTGATGAGGAACCCTAAAAAGACACACTTCATGTAGAATTGTGTGCCTGCAGAATTCATATTTTGAACCCCAACCCCCATGACCTTAGAATGTATCTGTCATTTAAAACAGGGCATTTGAAGAGCTAATTAAACTTAAACGAGGTCACAGGGATAAGGTCCTAATCCGGTATAACTGGTGTCCTTACAAAAAGAGGAAGAGAGTGTGTGGGCAGAGGGAAGGTCATGTGAGGACAGTGGAAGGTGGCAGGGTGCAAGCCAAGGAGAGAGGCACCAGGACAAACCACAGCTGCCAAACAGACCACAGGCTTCCAGCTTCCAGGACCAGAACAAGACTGGTTTCTATAGTCAAGCCAACTGATCTATGGTATTTTCTTACAGCCAGGCTGTAAAGTGGTGAATTTTACCCCAAAAGGAAAATTCACATATTGAACCTCAAGCATCCAAAATGGTATTTGGAACAGGTAATTTATGGAGATCATTAAGATTAAATGAAGCCAGAACTGGAGAGATGGTGACTTGGAGATTTAAAACACTGACTGCCCTTCCAGATGGACCTCGGTTCGATTCCCAGATCCCACATGGAGGCTCACAACCATCTGCAGCTCCAGCTCTAGATGATCTGATGCCTGTTTCTGACCATGAGTACCAGGCATGCAATCAGAGAAGAGAAAGAGAATGCTATATAAAGATAACTTAGATCTGCAGAGAAACCTACACTAGAATCCAAATTTTGTAACATCTGACTTTCAGCTTCCAGTAATGTGAGAAAATTTAATTTTGTCATTTAAACCACCCAGGGTGTAGCATTTTCTTATGGAAGTTCTAGAACACTAATACAGACACACACTCTTCTCTCTCTCTCTCTCTCTCTCTCTCTCTCTCTCTCTCTCTCTCTCCACACACACACACACACACACACACACACACACACACAAGTACATGTTGACAATACACAAGTCCATGCTGACATAGGCTGGCCCAACAAGTCTTCTGGCATATATCTGGATTCTTATTTGAAAACAGAAGCCTTATATTGTGCCTTTGTAAATTGGAATTTTTCACTTGACCTAAAACAAGGGTACCATATTTATATTTATATAGCCAGGATGTCTCTGTCTGAATATTTAATAGCATCAAAAATAATAAAATAATTTTCAGAAGGTGGGGTCAATGTATGGGTGCCATCACATTTTTCAAAATGTTCTAGACATTTACAAAGCAATTATTTCATCTTTCAGAAAGAATGATCCCAGCTTAAGTTACCTGAAGTTAGTGAAGAAGAAACTTGGATTCACCGTCCCTGTCCTATTCCTACCTGAACTTTTCTTCATGCAGCTTCTACATTCCTGTCACTTGTCAAATTACGGTTGAAGCTTTTTGTAAGTTTAATTAAGCCTGACTAATTTTCCAACAGTACAAAGAAAGATGAAGAAGTCCTTAAATATTGAATCCATTTGTGATTCAAGGTGTCATTTTTCTGGATGTGACGGTTCAATTCTTAGAATTAATTACCCTCTGAAAGTCAAGCTGCTTTTTAAGATATATAGTCATACCTCACACAAAGCATAAATTCAACATTTCAACTCTTCTCTAAGAGACTATTCCAAATGCTGAATCTAAATTCGAATCTTAGCCATGAAATGAAATCATCTTTCATGGTAAGCCATATGATAGTTAACTATGCCATCATCTTGATCTCCTTTCCTGGTTTTCCTTCTCCCTCTTTGTCCTGGTATAAATCAGTTAAAACTTAACTTTCCTTTGTACTGGGGACATAGCTAAGTGGGAAAAAGCTTTTCTGGTAAGCCTTAGGACCTGAGTTTGATCCTCCTGACACACATGAAAAAAGCTGAATGTGGATGTGAACCCTCGTAAACTTATCGTGATGGCTCATACTGTCAACCTGACAGGGTCTAGAATGACCAAGGAGACAAATTCTTTGTGCACGTCCATGAGGGAGTTTCTACACTGGGTTCATTGAGATAGAAAGATTCACCTTAATTCTAGGTTAACACCATACAGTAGGCTAAGGCCCTAGACTTCATAAAAGGAAAGAAACAAACTGGTTGTGAACAATCACAGTTCTCTGCCTCCTGACTGTGGCTGCATTACGGCCAGACACCTCTGGCTTCCGATGCCCTGGCTTCCCTGCTATGATGGAGTCTACCCTCCAAGGGTGAGGTGAAAAATCAACCCCTTCTTCCCTTAACTGGCTTTTGTCAGTCTATTTTGTCAACGCATTGAGACAAAATAACTATTAACGATACACCCAACAGTGATGAGATGGAGACAGGCAGAGGCCAGGGATCAGGCCAGTGAGAGAGCCTGTCTTGGGAAAAAATAAAAAAACAAGTGGATGATAATGAAGAGACAACATTTGAAGTTGTCCTCTGACTTCCACATATGCCCCTGCTCTGATCTGTTACCTTAGCCCATCACAAGCTTTATCCACTTCTAGAAGCTTTCCCTCCAGCTTCTTTTTCCCTCAGTGTCACCGTGGAGACATCCGAATGCATCTGGGATGTGACGTCCATTGTGCAGTACCTGTTCATTCTCTGTCACTACAGTGAAGGCTACCCAACTCAAGAATCGGTGTTCCTTAGGTCAGATTTCCAACCCAAGGACTCAAGAGAACCATGCAGGTAACCATACTGAGGATTATTTAACAATCCCCCCCCCCTGAAAAAATTTCTACTCTAGATTCCCATGCACAAAAACCCTGAGAGACTGAATACACAAGGGGCCAGGAGAGTGCATGCCTGTGCACCCACACCAGCAACCACAAGAGAAGCAGTGAGGCAAATCCTGGGTGCTTGGGCATTTGTTGGAAGTCAGCATCCTATGAGATACAGGTTCCAGAAGGTGAAGCTCACTAAGCTTCTTCAATGCCTTTGATTGGAATTCCGATTTCCTCCATAACATGCACCGATAAAGGAAGACACAGCAGCTGTTTTGTCCTCCGATATGGAAGTCTCAGTTGAGGAAAGTCACCACCTGATCTCATCGGTCTAGCATTAGCTATATCAACAGCAACTGCATCACCTTCCCCAAGAGAGGTTGGCATAGTCCTCCTTTACCCGGCACCTCCTACAGGCCTTTGATATATAATGCAGTCTTTACCTTGGAAATATAAAACACTAAATGTTATGGTAATTCTTGGTTTTAGTTGCTTCTAATTAAAAAGAAAATACTATGTATCATAGACACACCCCCCCAAAAAAAAAAAAACCAAGAGTAGTTAAAAATAGAGAGAGATTTACTAAGCCTCTACTTGATACATAAGAGCCAACCCTGGGCTACTGCATCTAGACAGTCCAGTGACATCCCCAGCTCAGCATCCCCAGCTCAGACATCCCCAGATCAGACATCCCCAGATCAGACATCCCCAGATCAGCATCCCCAGATCAGACATCCCCAGATCAGACATCCCCATCAGGCATCCCCAGATCAACAACCCCAGTCAGCATCCCCAGTTAGAATCCCCAACTCAGACATCCCCAACTCAGACATCCCCAGATCAGACATCCCCAGCTCAGCATCTCTCCAGCTCAGGCATCCCACTCAGCATCCCACTCAGGCATCCCCAGCTAGCATCCCAACTACCCAGACATCCCCAGATCAGCAACATCCACACTCAGCATCCCCCAGCTCGCCCGCATCCCCAGCTCAGGCATCCCAGATCACACCCAGCTCAGACATCCACATCTCAAGCATCCCCAGCTCAGGCATCCCCAGCTCAGCATCCCAGCTCAGCATCCCCAGCTCAGGCATCTCCACTCAGGCATCACATTCAAGCATCCCACTCAGACTCCCCAGTTCAGACATCCCCAGATCAGACATCCTCAGCTCAGACATCACATCTCAAGCATCCCAGCAAACCAGCTCAGGCATCCCCAGCTCAGGCATCTCCAGCTCAGGCATCCACATCTCAAGCATCCCCAGCTCAGGCATCCCCAGCTCAGACATCTCCAGCTCAGGCATCCACATCTCAAGCATCCCAACTCAGACATCCCCAGCTCAGACATCCCCAGCTCAAGCATCCCCAGCTCAGGCATCTCCCTCAGGCATCCACTCTCAGCATCCACTCAAACTCCGCTCAACATCCCAGCTCAAGCATCCCAGCTCAGGATCCACATCTCAAGCATCCCAACTCAACATCCCAGCTCAACATCCAGTCAGCACTCAGCTCAGGCATCACACTCAAGCATCCACCAACATCCCAGCTCAGGCATCCCAGCTCAGACATCCCGCTAAGCATCCATCTCAGGATCCCACTCAGACTCCAGCTCAGCATCATCCGCATCTCAGCATCGCACTCAGGAGCTGTATCACCACTTTCATCATGCCCTTGTACATTGCGCAAGGCGGCCTGCAACTTCCCGGTTTGTCATGGTGCATTGGTTTGTAGCTGGACACATGTAGTCATTATGTCCTAATGGAAGTAAAAGGGTCAAATTAGTATCATTTCAGGAAACATAAGAGGTCAGGCTCTTACCCTTAATTTCTGCCTCAGACTATTGCTTTGGCGGTTGTTTGGTCAAAGCCTCTCCCCATCACATGACCTATGCTGGACAGCATACAGTGGGTTTTGTTTTGTGGTGGAGATGGAGGCTGGGGTTTCTCATGTGCTAGGTAAGTGCCCTGCAACTGGACAGCATCCCCACTATGCAGGGAAATGCCATAAGAACATATATTCCCAAGTCAGGGTTCCTCTCGGTGAGCTTTGTTTTGCCTTGCTTTGGTTTTTCATTTGGTTTGATCTGAGTTTTATGGGATTTCTCAGACTACTCACAAAACAAACAAACAAACAAAAAACCCTGTAAGAAGAACTGTTATAAATCAAACTTTTCAGAATTCTGAAGAGAAAAGGAGGGCTCTTCAATTAATTACATATTCAGATAAAGTGCAGAATATCTAAATTCAAGTCAGAGAAGTAGGCTGGGTGGAAGTTGGTCTGTCAACTGCTAGCTAGGGGATGCTGGCCATTCCCTAAGGCTCATTTTCTTCCTGTCTAAATATAATCACACACACACACACACACAACACACACATACAACACACACAACACACAGACTCACACACACAGACACACACACAACACACAGACACATACACACACACACACACACACCCTCACACACACACATCACACACACACACACCACACACACACACAGAGATAATTGCTACACCATTATTCTAAGACTACAGAAATGAGTCAATGTATGTCAAGGGACTGGTCCTGTCTGCTAATTATGAATCCTCTTTCTCTCCTCTCTTGTTTGTTGTCTCCACCAAATGCTTCTCATTGGCCTAGGACACGGGCAAGCCCATCCCTCCACGTTACCCTTCACCCTATTTCAATGGCCTTTTGACCCTTCTGGACTCCTCAGAAATGTCTACGCTGGGTTACCTTTCCTTACCTCTCCTGAGTGGCTCAACACAGCCCTTGGTTTTACAGTTAGTTACCTCTCTAGCTGCTCCCACATGAAGTCTGCGTATGCCAAAAATTTCACAGGGGAAGTCTTCAGTCTGGACTAAGGACTAAGGGAATGGCATGTTTTCCATTCTCAAAGCAAAGCGAAAACATAGTCATTTACTAATTGAAATACGTCCCATAGGCCTCTACCCCCGTTCATAAAGGGCAAGATGCAAGACAGTAAAATGTTTGAACACAAGCCGTTTTGCTTCTTTGCAACATAAGAAGTAGCCCCAACTAGAACAGACTGGGGTGGGGATTTTAAAAGAAATCCAAGACTCTATTTTAGATGCATTTTATAAAAGCCACCATGTAAGCTAACATCATCTCTTGCATAAGAGAGACCAGTAAAGCCAGTAAGCAGGTCTAGGCATTTGAAACTGGTCAGAGACCTCACACTGCCTGAAAAATCCGGGCGCAGTATATCATTATGTGGTCCAGCCTGGCCTTGAACTCACAGAGATCTGCCTGGAGTAAAGGCTTGTACCACTGTGCCCAAGCACAGTAGTTATTTTTAAACTGCCTTTATCAATAGGGAAAAGTTGAGGAAGGCATAGAACAGAAAACAAGGTTGATCTGGGTTTAAAGTTAGCAAACTCCAGGAAAATGGTTCATTATTCTGATACCCTAAGGAAATGTTAGTGGTTTACCTCTTCTGGTGTTTACAGAGAACACATCAATATATTTTAACTCAAAAACACTAAAGACACATTTAAAGCCTCAGAAAAAAAATTAATAACTACTTAAACCAAATACAATGTTGACTCACTTTCTCTCTGATAGACAGGTATTTTGCAAGCCAGAAGAGGGACGAGAACTGCCGTGAGTCAGGTAACAACTGGCTGCCTCTCCTGTTTGGATTGGCTACCCACTGGAGATGTCTATCTTCATGAAACCAGGTGAAATTCTTGAACTAACATGTCTAACCCATAAAGTGCGGCAGATCTGTATAATTGACTCCATCCCTTAGCAAGAAGGAGAACAAAGGCACGGGATTACGGCTACTATGCAGGTCTTTTCTGACAACACGCAAAAGAAGCTGAAATGACTAATCAATAAACTGATTAGAAGAAAGATTCTAATAAGTACATGTTTGCTATCGTCAGTCTAAACAAATCCTTCCTAACCAAACACCAGCAATGAACACTTTTAAGTCTTCAACGGATGTTAGATAAAAACCAACAAAGCTATCATTTCCCTTAATAAGTCTGTAAACGGCCGATGTTAAAGCAAGTGTTTGTCCCCTAGCCCCTTCACAAGCCGTATTTGATCTTTTGAAAATAACTTAATGAGAAAACTGCAGTGAAATAGAGTTAATTTTTGAGAACCAATTCAATTATGTGAGTGAAACATCCAATAATTTTACCACAGAGATGGGAAGCTTTGGCCTTGTGATAACACTGGAAGAAGTATAAAAGGATACAACCAAGATACAGTAGTCAAGTGGAGGGCTGGAAAGCTACACACTATTTTCTTTTCCCCTGGGAACGTCACTCGGTGACCTAGCAATGGCCTAGCATATATGAGACCATGGGCTCCATCATCACTACAAGCAAAAAAAAAAAGTAAATAAAAATCCTTTGGAGGAATACATAGCTTAGATAGTGCGAAGTGTAGGGACAGCTACAGATGATGCCTACAAACCAGAACTGCCAGGCAAACCTGATTCCTGAGAAGCACGCGGCTCCTGCCGCACGAGGACGTTTCCTTCAGGATTCCTTGTCTTGACTTTTTTTCCTTCTCATCTATTCTCTATTGTAGCAGCTGTTTTGTTTTTAACATTATCACTCAGAAAGCCTAGATTTGTTTTGTTATGAAAATAAACAATGATCCACATCCAGACACTCAGAAGGAAGATAAACACAGTCCTAATTAAAGCAAGCAGTAGCTTGAGAGAAACCTCATACTGTGGACTTTTCTTTTTTGACACCTCTCCCCTCAGGATATTTTGGCAGCTATCTCTGACCAGATCTCTTTTGGGGGCTTTAAGCCTGTCTGTGCACCCAACATCCATCCATCCAGAATTGGCTCACTGACCCTGGGAACTGGTATTACCAGTCGAACTGACTGCCTCTGCGGTTTGACTCTCAAATGTCTCCCGCCAGCTTGTATTTTGAATGCATAGTCTCCAGTTTGTGGCATGTTTCCAAGGTGGAGCCTGGCAGGGGAAAGTAGGCCACTGGGGGGGGGGGGGGTCTTTGAAAGTTATACCCAAATGGACGGGCTCTGTCTCCCAGTCAGACACCAGGCCCTGCCGCAGACTCAGGCCACCACAGATGGAGGCTTTCTGCCATCGGGCCTTCCTGCAACAACAGACTAAAGTCCTTCAAACCCATGAGCCAAAATAATCATTCCTTTCCAAAGTTATTTCTGTTGAGTAGTTTGTCACAGCAACGGCATAGTAACTAATACAATAACCATCTTCACGCATTAGCCGTCTGTCGCTTGTCAACTACCCAACACGAAGTCACACACACAGAGTCACAGTAGGCCACTTCCTCCAGTGGACCCTCCCACCACACCCCACCACAAGGGCTCACCCACACACACACCAAGAGATGGAGATTAAATCAACTAATTGGTTTTTTTCAAAGCAAAGCCATTTATTTCAAATAAATACAAATGTGTTTGAAAGTGACTGAGAGTGGGGTATGTGTGTGTACATGTATGTGTAATATATATATGTGTGTGTGTGTGTGTGTGTGTGTGTACATGTGTGTACATGTGTATATGTGTTCTGTGTATCTGTGCTCATGTGTGTACATGTGTGTATGTGTGCATGTATGTGTGCATATGTGTGTGCATGTGTATATGTGTGCATGTGTATATGTGTGCATGTGTGTGTATGTATGTATCTGTGTATGTGTATATCTGTACATGTGTGTGGACATGTGTGTATGTGTGTGTACATATTTATGCATACAAAAGACAGAGGTAGATTTGGGGTGTCTTGTTTTAATTGCTCTTTTATTCCATTACTCACAACACTTTTTATTTTAAAAATTTATTTATTCCTTAGCAGTTTCATGCATACAGGATGTTCCTTGACAGAAGTACCCCCCACCTCTGAATGCACATTATCCTCTCCCATCCTCTTCCTCCTCCCATCAAATCACATCTTCTTTCCACATCTTGCTATTTCATGTCCTTTCATTGTGACTTTCTGCATTTAACTGAAGCCTCCTGCAAGCACACTTCACCCAGAGCCATGTTCCTGGGAGGAGCGGGCTCAAGGCTATTGCTCAGATTTCAAGTGCATCACTCAAGGAACTGGCTCTTCTGCAACTCCTCCCCACAAACCAAGCGTACTTCGCATCCTGTCATCACAACCCCACACTGGCTTTTAATTGCTTGTCTGAATCCACAGACAGGCTTAGGCTTGGCAGCCAATGAACCACACCTGGGTCATCATCCCACTATGCCCGCCACATCCTATGGCACAGATCAGAGCTCAGTGACTACACACTATGGAGGAATCGAGCAGAGATGTGAAAGCTCTGGTTATCCAACCACTGACCTGTCTGTGCAGCCCAGGTGTCAGGAGGGTACAGGTTGGCCTCTTTAAAGGAAAGTCACTGTGTTGGTCACTTTTTTGTTACTGTACTAAAATACTGTGATCAGAAGCAACTTATAGAAGAAAGAGTTTATATTGGACTTACAATTACAGTGTGGGGTGAGGAGGAGGAAGGAGAGGGGTAAGAGAAGGGAGAAGGGAAGGGAAAGAAGAGGATAGAGGGGAGGAAAGGGAGAAGAGGGAGGAAGAGAAGGAGGGGAGAGGGAGGGAAGAGAGAAAGGAGACAGAGAGGAGAAGTGAGAGAGGGAGGGGAAAGGGAGAGAGAGGGAAAGGGAGAGGGAAGGGAGTGGCAGGAGAAATGGGATGGGGAAGAGGGGAAAAAGCGAAAGAGGGGTACATGGGGGGAGAGAGGAGAGAGAGAGAGAGAGAGAGAGAGAGAGAGAGAGAGAAGAGGAGAGACAGTATCATAATGGCATGGCTGTGAGGGCTATGGACATCTTCACTCACAAGCACGAAGCAGAGCAATGGAGGAAGTGGGACAGGACTACAAAGTCCCAAAGCTCTCCCCCAGTGACATACTTCCTCCAAGATTGCACCATCTCCCCAAATAGCGCCACCAACTGGTGACCAAGTGTTCAAGTATCTGAGCCTACAACAGACATTCCTTATTCAAACTACCACAAGCACTCTGAACAGAATGGGCAGAGCGGTAAATGCCTGATGCTTGTTAATGAATACTTAGCATGCTCGGCATGCTTGAAGTCACGGAAGTCCATGTGAATTCTCAAGGATCAATGAAATCTAAGGTGTTTAACACCCACACCTCAAATAAAAGCCAGGTGTAGCCAATCTTGCCCAAAAGCCTCACTAGAGACCACACAACACTTCTAAAAATATTTTATTTGTTATTACTTTGTGTACACACACAGACACACACACACACACAGCACATGCACACACACGCACACACAGAACTTGCAGAGGAGTGAATTCTCTCCTTCCGGTTGAGACAGGATCTCTCACTATGTGCCCTCCAGGCCAGGGGGTCCACGAGGAGCTTCTGGGTAATTATTTTGTCCTTACCTCCCATCTCACCATAAGAATGCTATAATTTCCAATGCCAGACACTGGCTGGATTTTGGCTGGATTTCTGTGGGCTGTAGGGCTTGAACTCGGGTCCTTGTGCTTAAGCAGTAAGTGCTTTAACTCACTGAGCCATCTTCTTGGCCCACAAATAACATGCCATTCTCATTTATTTCACATCATTTTAGTCTCTCTCTTTTTAAGTTCGTTCATGTGTGTGAGCGCTTTGCCTGAATGTCTTGTGACACTGCTGCGTCCACAATCTTGCACACATGACCTGGTCCATGTGGAAGTCAAAAGAAGGGGCTGTATCTCCTGGGACTGAAGTTACCAGTGGCTGTAAGCCACATATGGGTGTTGGGAATTGAACCTCATCCTCTAGAAGTGTAGCCAGGGCTTTTAACCACTGAGCCATCTCTCCAACCCCTAAAATGATTTATCTATTCCTATTTTATGTGCATTGGTCTTTTGTTGGAATGTATGTCTGGATAATAGTATGAGAATCCCTAGAACTAAAGTTACAGACAGTTTGAGCTGCCATGTGGGAGCTGGGAATTGAACCTGGGTCCTTTGGGAGAGCAGCCAATGCTCTTAACCACTGAAGCATATAACTTACTGATACATTTATTAAGGTAACACCTAAGCACTCCAGCTATGTTCACCTTCTCTTTATTAGAAACCCTTACCAAAATCCTTCATAAAATTAACAAGAGTTCATTAGAATTTGAAGCATCCAGGAGTTGTGCCTAAATAGTTTAAAATGCCAAATTAAAAAAATGAAATCTGGATTATTCAGATCAGCATATATTTGTAGAGTGTTAAATACAGCTTTAAATCCTCTGTGGATGTACATTAGGCTTATGTTTAGATCTTGCAGACATCTAGGCAAGAGAAAACTGACATTTTAATTCATTAGTAAAGGGCTATGCAGATATCCTATGACATGACAGACTTACATCACGATACACCTGTCACACATAAACACTACAACTTAAAACTGTGTTCAATACATCAGAGCTGCCAAGCATCCTGGTTCTATCACACTCCTGATGTCAACTTTTACCCATGTAGCTACCTGAAGTTGTGATCACGATTATTGCCAGTCATCACAACTAGAGCCAATTGCACATTTACAGCTTGAAAAAGAATCAAAATTCATCATCCAATGTGCATCTACTGAATACATAAGCTTTTTCATGCCATTGTCAAATTTAATAAATATAGAGCCAAACCAACATGAGTGAGAGAGAGCATCTTTGTTATTCTTCAGGTCACAAGGTATGGAAAACATGTCATGGCATAGTTCTGAGAAATTATAGTTTGAGATTGTTTTGAGAAAAATCATAGAATCCGTGGGCAGATTTTTCAAAGGTTCGCTATACAAACTAGGCACCAGGCAGAGGTGAGTAGCAGCCTCCCAGAAAGAGCGTGGTCTCCTTACGAGTTCATCTCACTTGAGATCAACTAGTGGAGTGTGGAGACCCTTTCACAAAGCTCATTTGATCATTCTCTCTATGAAAACCAACTTCTTCCATTCTGAACATGATGTTCCAAGTGCTACATAATGCATGGATTGCTTGATTCAATCCCCATCAGCTTTATGAAAAAGGAATTATATTAATCCACATTTTACAGTTGTTGGATTGTGATAAAGGTTTTAAAGTTGCTCAAACCACCTAGAGAAACAGATGGATTTTGAATCAAGGTCTCCCTCCCATTAGAGACTGAACTCACCCATCCCTACAACCTTCATATACTGAAGACTCAACTTGTCCAGCAAGCTCTTCATTCAAGAACAGTATTTATTTTCCTGCTGGCAATTATGGTAGGGTTCTCAGCAGCTATCTGACCCATGAGGGTTCTGAGGGTTGTGCATAAGAAAGTACAACAGGGCACTAACATGGCCAAGCTGATGTCATTCACTGCCTGTACTTTGGAAATATGCAAGATGTATCTATCAAAACAATCATATTGGACAGTGGGGTAAGAAAAAACTTACATTATTTGGAAGAGAGACACTGGCCAGGTATTTGGATATGATTTACATAGAATCATGGGTATTACCCTACCTTACATCCGGAAGAAAATGGGGAATTCTTGAGTTTACCCCTGCCCATTAAGTGGAGTTTGATCTTGGAAGTGTCACATAGGTCAATTACTAGTACCAAAGGAAGAAAATGCTATGGGAGAGGCCAGCAAAACTGAGAACCAGGTTCAAACAGTGCTGCTGGGACCACCAACTGAAGAAATGGAAGATTGTCAAAGAACTTAATAAGGTGGGGAGAGTTCAAAAGATTTTTAAGTGAATGTAGGAGTGTGGAAATGACTGACATTAAAAAATGAAGGATTAGAAGTATTCATAATTATTTCCTAGAAGAATTCATATCAAATAGATATTAATCATCTTTAAGTAGTAAAGTACATGAAGCTAAAGATGAGGTTTAAACCGATTGCCAAATACCTGGGGCTAGAAGAGAAGGAGGAGGAGGAGAAGGAGGAAGAGGAGGAGGAGAAGGAGGAGGAGGAGGAGGAGGAGGAGGAGGAGGAGGAGGAGGAGGAGGAGGAGGAGGAGGAGGAAGTGAAAGGCTCCTGCTTTGTTCCAGGATGTCCTAAAAATTGTCCTTACGGTTAATCAGGAGGAGGATCTGATTTATGTGGGAGGGTGGAAAGACGGGGTGTAGAACAATTCTAAACATGTTGGGAGAGTTCAGTAAGACATCAACCAACTGTCAAGCAGATAGTTGTAAATGAAGTACTAAAATGAAGACAAAATGAAATTGGAGGTAAAATACTTAGTAATTCCCCTTTCAGGTACATACTCAATGAGTGGAGGGGTTGGTGATTGAGGGATTGCCAAGATCAGATTGGCCTGTGGGTACATTTCTGGAGGGGGTGGGGAGTGGGGTGTGGTTTGTTAACTGGTATGAGAGCCCAGCCCACTGTGGGCACACCATTCCCTGGGCTAAAAAGTCCTAAGAAAGCTAGCTAAGCATGAACCTTTCAGCAAGTCAACAAGCAGCATTCCTTCACGGTTTCTGCTTCCAATTACTGCTTGAGTCTCAGCCCTGACATCTCTCATGATTTAACCATTAGAAAAATAAATCCTTTACTGCCCTCAGTTGCTTTTAGCCAGTGTTTTATCACAGTGACAGAAATGGATCTAGAACAGTGTCCTAGTGTCTATAATAATACACACACACACACATACACACACACAACACCACACACACCACACACATTGTTGAAAGGAGGAATTCAAACAGATATGTGTATGTCCACAGTCAAAGCAACATTACTCATAATAGCCAAAAGGCAGAGATAACTCAGGCTCTACTGACTTAAATAAACACACAAAAGGTAGAATATATAGGTTGTATTTACAACAGAATTAACATTTAGCTTTTAAAAGCATTGAAATTCCAATATACTATGGCATGACTGAATCTGGAAAACTTAATGCTAAGTGGAAGAAGTCAGACACAAAAGGACAAAAGTGACTCTGGGTACATGAAGTACCTAAAATAGTCACACTCACAGAGACACACTGTGGTGATGAAATAGAGCTATCAAGATCCACAGGACAGTGGGGGAGTTATTGCTTAAAAGGCACAGTTTCAATCTTCTCATACAACTTCTGTTCATAACAACAGAAATGAGCCTAATTCCACTGAACTACACACTTTCAAGGGCTGAACTAATACATTTTTGTTGTGTATGGTTTTTGTAAATTGAACTTGGAGTCGTCCTAAGTATCTACATGAGAAAGCAGAAAAATGAATCAAAGTTGAATTGCTCGATCCTATTCTGATTTGCTCCTAAGTGACAATCTCTGTGGCCAAGGACTGATATCAGCATGCACCATGGACTTCTCAGAAACTAGGTGATGTGCCTGGTGGTTCAGCTCTGTGTCTCGTCTCAATATCACAAACAATGAGTTGTGTTGCTCCAGTTACAGAGTCATAACTTGAGATGCCAGGGAGCTGAGTAACTTGTTCAAGGTCTCTTGGCTGTAGAATGATGGTAGAACCATCGTTAAAATGAAGATCTGTCTCATTCGTGGGTCTTTGGCATTTTGTTTGTAGAATACTGCCATGATTGGCTAAGAAGAAAGAGCTCAATATTAACTCAGAATACTTAAAAGTATTAAATTATGCTTATTACAATAATGCAACAGCTAAATAAATCACTGTGTCTTTGAAGAGCATTTCAGAATCAGCAATGGAATCATCCCCAGACTGACTGTTAACACTGTCATCCCCACCAAACAGGAAAGATAAATCACATGAAAGATTACATTTATCTGTGCATCAGGACATGTCTCTTTTTTTATTCTAGAAAACCTCTTCAGCATATTCTGGCTCAAGCTCAAGATGGAAAGAAAGACTAGAAAGCAAATGTTTTAGGAAATTAAACAAAAACTTTAAGCCCTTTGAAAGAGTAACTGCAGCAGTGTGTTTGTAAATACATTTCCAGTCAGATATTAAAATGAATACTTTCTGATTCACAGCCAGTGCAATGAGCCAAACCAAATGAAATAAAATTTGGCTGTCTTGGTGAACACATTCCTAAAAGTCCAGTGAGGACATTCAGTGGGCCCTGATTTGAACTATTTCACAACCACATCTCTATGTAGCAGCATGCACCAAAAAATAAAGAAAAAGAAAAAAGAATAAAAAGAAAGAAAAAGAAAAAAATGAGAACCAGGATGTTAATCATGCATCCCAAATTCTATTTTCACATGAGTCATTTCTAATTAATCTTATCAGAAACAACACCCACCCCCAAATTGCATTTTGCTTTTATTTTTTTTAAAGTGAACCAGAAAGTATTACTAATACCCAATTATATTCCCCAAAGATGTTTTGAAAGAAGGAATTCTAGGAAAGACAACAGCCCTGGAAAGTTTCCTTTTCTTCGTAAAAAAATGAAGTCAGAAGAAATTCTCTCTGTCCTTACAAGACCCCAATTTGACTGAAAATGTTGACATGATACCTTCTGATCCCATCTCTGTAGTCCATCTGCAAAGCCACAGTTGTTTCAAGCACCTGGCACAGAATCAAGCCAACAGCTGCGGTTAGGCATGATGGGATCAGTGTCCACCACCTCACCACAGTACCCCAGAGACAATGAGTTGCTTTCAACAATGCCTTTCCTAGCTCCACACATAAGTAAATGCTGGTATGCAGCCCAGAATAGGACCTTCTGAAATTGTTCCTCCTACTTCTATAATGTCCATCCAGCACAAGGTTTTGACCACCCTGAGGACATGGTGCCTTGTCCCAAGACCTTTAAATCCAGAAGGTCTGAAGGACTCGGGACAAGGGAGCAATGAAAAAGATGGGCAGTAGATAAGAATCAAACAAAGGAGGGGACGCTATAACCATTGGGGTGACTAATTCAAAGGCAGGCAGCATTCCCCTAACCTCCTGGTCTTTTTCTCCTTTGTATTCTTTGCTTCCAGAAAGTTCCCCAACCTTTCTTACCACATCAACTCCTTTAAAGATAAAACCTGATGGCCTGAACTGGTAGAAAGAATTTCAAAGTGTTCTCAGCCTGAGAAACAAGAAAAAGAAAATGCTCTTGCAATCTGAGAGACAGGATAAAACCCAGGGACCCTGAGCAGGGTTCTGTCACGTGGCCTGGTCCCACACAGTCAAGGATAAGCTCATGCTCCAGCTCAAGGTCATTTTGATGCTTAAGGGGGAGAGGAAGAGATTGTTGACTGAGATCAGATTGGTGCAGCATATGGAGATAGGGAGGTCCTTCAAACTGCCGGGCTGCTATTTTTTTTTTTAATGGACTACTGATTCACTAAGTGCTAACTAAGAATTTCACTCATCTTTGGGAGTCTCGCCCAAGTTCTTCTATTGGCAAAACTCTGCCTAGACATTCTGATGAAAAGTAAGGACAGAAAAGTCAGGCATTTAAGATTCCACAAATAGCGGCTTCCCTAGCACATCTGTCGCGATAGCACAGACATTTCTGCTTTTTTAACTTGACCAAGACCCCTTCAAAAATAGGAGCAGCTAATTTACTTTATCAACCCCAACAATTGCTTCTTACTAGTGGGAGTAAATCAATGCGAGTTTTCATGATGACTATTTTTCTTTCTTTGATTTCCCCCATGATCTTCCCATTTTCCTCAAGAATTCCCACGGTCTCGCGAATGGAAAACAAAAAAAAAACTCCTTTCCAACAAATAATACTTCAATTCTACATGTAATTTTAAGAGAGTGAAAAAAGAAGGAGAAATAGCAAATGTGGTCAATGAGCACAAAGCTTTCATTCATCCTGTGTTCACTGAAAAGTTAAAGTGTGAAGAAACATAGATTGATTGGCATATAAATTTCAGCCAAGGTCATGTGCATAGTTCCATGCATTTCATAGTCCTCAAGCCTGAGGACAATTTCTGTAGAGTATGTTGCAGCTGCCCTGTAGCCTCGTAAAGAGTGAAGTAAACACCTGATGGTCACCAACCAAAAACAGAATTGTCATGGAAACATCCACTCCTGAGCATCCAGACCACCCAAGTCAGTGTGCTCCCACTTCTTCCTGAGAGCATCAACATAGAGGACCTTCATCACATCATCGGGAAAGTGTTGTCCTTTCTCAGAGATATTTGGGTACTCAATCTAGAATCTTCCACTTCCTGTAGATCTAGAGCAATGGTTCTCAGCCTGAGGGTCACGACTCCCTTAGGTGTCACATATCATATATTCTACTGATCAGGATTGTAAAGACATTACAATTCATAACAGTGGCATAATTACAGTTACAAATTAATTTTATGTTTCGGGAGTCACCACAGCATGAGGAGCTGTAGTTGAGAACCACTGATCTGCTACTTCTCTTGCCTTTCTGGAACTCATTTCAAGAAAGAAAATGGTCCTACTGTGTGGCCTACACATGCTACTCACAAGCAGTGCCTTCACTTCATCTGCAGAAGGAAAGATGTGGATGTGTCTATCACTAAGCGCACTCCCGTGCTAAGCTCCAGCCCCATGGTCTTTTGTATCTACATGGCTTTGCTGCCTAGTTCAACAATGTTCTACATGGATGATGTTCTTACTGCTTCCAGAAAGTTGTGGTTGCTGTGCCAAACTGCAGGAATATGTATGTATTTAGGTAATGTTAGAACGTTAGGAGCAATAGACTTGGGCCTGGTCTCAGGTGTGTGTGATTCTCAGCAAACTCCAAACTAGCTGACTTCTCTGGGGTCTTTTATGGCTCTGCCAGTGACTGCCATATGACCAGAGAGACAGTGTATGTAAATGCTATAGAATATTCTATATCATGAACCTCTAGAGACCCATTAAAAATAAATGAGAGAAAACTGCTTCAATATAATGTGTGGTGTGTTGTGTGTGTGTGTGTGTGTGGTGCAAATTAACAAGAAAATCCACAGAAAAAATAATGTTGTAGAGCAATATGCCATTTGTGTTGTCAAAGTGTGTGTGTGTGTGTGTGTGTGTGTGTGTGTGTGTGTGTAAAATACTTGTTAGAAACACTAAAAAGAACTTACATATTAAGAGGGGTACAGTGGGGTTTAGTATGAGACAAAAAGAAATCTTCATTCTTCGTCAAACGCCATGTTGTGTTGCTTAACCTTTGCCTTCCATATTTGTTTGATGTTTTTTTTAAATGATCAAAAGAGCCAAAGAGACAGTGAACATTTCTCTTTCAGCATAATACTAAACCAGCATCAGTAGCTTCCACTACTTCTCTGGTTCTTCATCCTCATCCCGCTGCCCTGCCACCCATGGGCGAAGCAATGAACTTCACCATCAGAACCTTGGTAAGCAAGAAAAGCCACTGCGTCTTCTCACAGAAAAGGAGAAAGGGTGGGCTGTGCTTTTGTCTCTTCAAGTCCTTCATGTATAACTGTGGATAGTTTTCACTTACTGCCTTTCCAAGCATGCCAGCTTTCCTGTTGCTTTAAGATGACCCACTGTCCATCTTTTGGGGATTTATATCTCCTCTCTGCAGAGGACAGAGCATCCTTCACTTTAACCCTATACTAGGCCAGCACATTGGAGCATCCTAGACTCAGGTCATTGCCTGGTAACAGCCTCATTTCTCCTGAGCAATCAGAATAGTTACAAACAACTCTGTGGCCTCTTATGCTGCCCATTAGCCTTTGGGAACAAAGAGCCAGCTAAAGCTTGGTGGTCTCCTCACTTGTAACATCCTTGTTAGGAATATCTATTTCCTGTGGGAAGTAATAGATCCCAATGTTGAGTATCAGGTTCTGTAGTCAAACTAATTGGTTTCTATGTTGGTTTTGTTTCTCTTATACCTTAGTTTCCTCATCTGTAAAATAAAGATAAACTAGAGTACTGATTTACCATAAATTTGGGGAGAATTAAGTGAGATGATGCATAATATACAGCCTTGGGCAGGACAAGAACTCATTAAATGCTCATTAACATTATGATTATTAGGCACTAAATCTCCAGACCAGAGCAGCTCAAATTTGTTAGAACAGTATTTGGAAGGAAATACCCTCAGACATGTCTATTATAACCTATCATTTCTTAGTAACAAAACAGTGGTTTTGTTTTTAAGTAATTGTCTTTGGATCATATATCTTTAAGGTTGTACTTGTACAGTCAGGCATAAATTGTACCAAAACTCTTCATCCTGGCAAAGACAAAAAAAAAAAAAAAAAAAAAAAAAACCTACCACAATCAGACAGTCAGATAATGCTACTTTCAGAGCTGGAAATTCTGCTAATGCCTAACAAAACCAGCAAAAACTATAAAAACAACCTTTCATGAACTGTATCCAAATACCTTTTAAATAGCCAAGAATTATAATGTACCTGCACAATTTGTCTGAGATATCAGCTGTCTCCATCAAAACAACCTAACTTGAACTAATAGTTTTGCATCTGGACTTAGAATGAAAACAATTGCCCTCTCCCCCCCCCAAAAAAAAAATGTATTTGAAACCTGAAATGATAAAGCTGCCAGAAAAAAAGAAATTGGCAGTACCATATGGAGTACAGGTGTGGGAAAGGGCTTTCTGAACAGGACTCGAGTTGCCTAGGAACTGAGGCTGACAATTGACAAAGGGGACCTCAGAAATTGAAGTCTTTGGCACAGCTAAAATTGAATGGGGAAGAGGCTCGCAAAGTGAGAGGGAGTTTTTGCCACCTAGATTTCTAACGGAGGATTAGCATCCAGAATATATAAAGAACTCAAAAAAAAAAAAAAAAGCATCAAGAAAACAAATTGCACCCTTAAAATGCATATGGATCTAAACAAAGAATTCTCAATAGTAAAAGAAGTAAAAATGGTTATGAAGTACCTCAAAAGTATTTATCCCCCTTAGAAATTAGAGAAACACAGATTAAAACAACTTGAGATGTAATCTTACCCTCTTCAGAATGGCTAAAATCAACAAAACAGCCAAAGACAAATGCTGCAGGAGGTGTGGGGAAAGGGGAATCCTCATTCATTGTCACAAACTGGTTGCAGCTACTCTGGAAGCTAATATGTGCAACCCTCAAAAAGCCAAGCACAAGTCTACCACATGAATCTACTTAAATTGACATATGCCCAAAGGACTCAATATCCATAGGACTCAATATTCTTAGGACTCGATATCCGGAGGACTTGATATCCAGAGGAGCCAATAGCCTACCCCACAAGCACCTGTTCAGCCATGTTCCTCTTCACTCTATTCACAATAACTAGGAAATCAAAACAACCTAAATATTTTCCAACTGATGAACAAATAACAAAGATGTGATACATAAATGATATAGAAAACTATTCAGCTCTAAAGAAAAAAAAATGAATCTTGCAGGTAAGTGGATGAAAATAGAAAATATTCTACTGTGTGCAAGCACAGACCCAGAAGGACAAACACTACTTGTTCTTGCTCGTCTTCATTCTCACCGCAAGCTCTGAGTCTTGAGATGGGAGTGTGGAAGATGCAGTGATTACAGAAATCAGGAGTTGATTCTCTCCTTTCACCATCGAACCCGTGTTGTCGGGTTTGGCTACAAGCCCGTTTATCTGCTGAGCTACCCTCTAATATATCATAATTAAAATGCTTTAAGCATAGGCTCCAGGGTTCTTTTAGGCTTCCTGACTTGACACCCCAGAAATATCTCTAGCATGTCATTAAACCTATGACTCCTGGAAATCTGATGTGACATCTGTCTCCTATGCACTGCATCCCTCCTTCAGAAATGCCAAGTTTATTTCTGCAAGAAGAGGGTCAGACCACATCACCCACCACCTTTGTATCCCATGATCCCTTTCTGGCCTCCCATGGTCCATCAGTTTTCTGTACCTCTTACCTTGTTTTTCTCAGTAATCCCCCCCACACACACACACAAATACATTTCACCAGAGGCAAGACAAAAGCACAAGATCAAAGAGACTCAATAGTAGAATCGCTATTACCATTATTATTTTTAAAGATCTCCTTTGAAAAGGTCTTAAACTGAAAGATGTTTAACAAAGCCTGCATGGCCTCAGAAACTACACTTAGCTTAAGTGGAAGAGACCTAGCACTGTGAGAATCATGTAAAAAATTGAATAGCTCTAAAAGAAAGTCACAAAGACACTCTCAAAACTTTCATTACTGCAACAAATACTTTATTTCTTCTCTTAGATAAGAAAAGAGCAGGCCATTTTAAAGAACATTATCATAAAGAAGGTACCCTTCTATATCTGTAGCTACCCTAGAGTGACCAGGAGTCACCAGTGTTGAGCTCAAACTCCATGGAGCTTCAAGTGTAACGCTAGAAGATCAGCTGAGGGGGAACTGACCCAAGAGAACCTTGAATATTTCTAGATTTATTTTCAGTAGAGAAGGAGGAAGGGGAGGCAGAAGAGGAGGAGGAAAAGGAGGAGGAGGAAAAGGAGAGAGAAGAGAGAGAGAAAGAGGAGAGAGGAAGAAGAAAAGAAGAAGAGAAAGAAGAAGAAGAAGAAGAAGAAGAAGAAGAAAAGAAGAAGAAGAAGAAGAAGGAAGAGAAAGGAGGAGAGGAAGAGGAAGAGGAAGAGGAAGAGAGGAAGAGAAGAAGCAGCAAACTAGGAAGAGAAGAAGGACCAGGAGGAGAAAGCTACAAAGGACTGTTGTTGCATCAACTGATCCATTAAAGTTGATATATAACTTTGCTTTCTGTTTTTTCAGATATTCAAGATAACTTTCACAGCCTTTTACCAACTGCTTTTAGAATAAAAATTATACTATTCCCAGATAAAAAAAAAAGTGAAAGTGGAAGGAGTCACAGAGTTTATTCATAAATTGCTTTGGTAACATTGATATTTGGAGTCAGAGCAAAGGGTGAGGAAGGATGGTGAGGACCATGCATTGTCTCTGGGCCAATGAACACACACACATACGAACATACATACATACATACATACATACATACATACATACATCATACATACATACATACACACATAGTTACTTACATACATATATAGTCCAGACAGGAAAGAGAAGTGTTTATGAAGTCTCTACTTAACAATTATATATATATATATATATATATATATTATATATATATATATATATATGTATATTATTGCATGCACACTTTCTGATTTTCTCAGATATCAGTGCAAGCAGGTATGTGACCAAACTCACACTGGTAACAACCCAGCTCCCTAGCAGAAAGATGGCTCTTCCTTCCCAATTGAGAATGCATAGTTAGAGTCAATATCACAGTTTGAGTAACTGACTAAAATAACACATGGTTGGCCAGTACTGCAGCTTTAACTACTGAGATTCCTGGTGGGTTTATTAACACAAAGTTCTTCGTCTCCTCCGCTAGGATTTCTCAGTATCCCAGAGTAATAATAGTCTCCTGGAGTCACTCAATACAATTTCACATTGGCTCACAACTCATAAGAACTAATCAATTTTCTGCCTTCTCTGAAACCAGTTATTACTGCCGTGATTTTATGAATTAAATGGGATACCTACATTTACCATCTTCTGATGGCTCGTGTTACATGGAAGCGTAACTTCAACTCTTAGAAATGAAGTCTCTAGCAAATGTTCAAAACACTACTGCAGACGGGGAGATGGCTCAGTGGTTAAGAGCATACACTGCTCATGTAGAGAATCCAAGTTTGAGTCCTAGCACCCACACTGGGTATCTCAAAATCATTCCAGTTCCAGGAAATCCAGTGCCTTTTGCTGACCTGTGTGGGTATCTGCACTGACATGCACATAATCAGACACATACACACACCCAGGTACCCAGACACACTCAGACACACACACAGAGACACACACATACATACACCCAGACACACACATACACACACCAAGTCACACACAGAGAGAGACACACACATACACACACAGATACCCAAGACACACACACAGAGAAATACACACACACCAAGACACATAGACACACACATAATTTTAATATAATAAAACAAATACATCCTTGAACACCCTCCATAAATGACTAAGGAAAACATCAAGAATATCATAAACATAAAGTCACAGACTCTAAGTTATAATTACCCAAACAACCCTTTACTTGGAACCAACTGCTTTTCTCTGTATTATAATAAAACATAGTACCTTTATTTCCACCATCCCTACATTATCTATTACTACAATGGAAGGAGTATCTTAATATTTTATTAATGTTATTCCCATGTTAAGCTTTAAAACTAAGTTGAAATAGTGTATCATGCACACAGCCCAGAAAGACAGCACCAGCCAAAATCTGTATTTGACATAGACTTCTTGCTCATGACAATGAGAGAGCGGTACAGCTGGAATGTGTTAGAATTATGTAACAAGTAGTTTTAAGGCTTGTAGGGTTCTAGCATACCATCTAATGCTGTACATACTACACAGAGCATACAGGACCAGACAAATAATGACTAAAAACAAATTCCAGGATATTAACAATGAAAGAGATGCCTTTGGTGTGCTTTGGACAGATGTCAGTTGAGACACTATCTCTTCCATAGTGTTGTCTGGTTTATTCTGAGCAGTGTTCTCACCCTGACTCTGAACTCCTAACCTTTCTATAAGAGTCTCTCTGGTGTTGAGTTTAAACCTAGTGTGATTTATCATAATCTTCTATTGGTGACGAGCTGAATCCTTCGTACTGCACATAATATATCCTTAAATTTCTCGTGGTGCTGCTACAAAATGCCAGACAATGAAAAACTGTTGCATTAAAGCAACAGGAAAATATAAATTCCTTAACTCAACCAGTTAGTCCTCTCTGGCAAAGAAGGTTTAAGGAACATGAGCAGGAAGGCGCTCATGGGTCTAAATGCTAAGAAGGAAGAAGGAAGGAGACTGGGGAGTTGGAACAGAGACAGTAGGGGTGCGGCAGATCTACAGCAGCTCAGAGAAACATAAACAGTGTTGCAGGTGCTGGAAACCAGAAGAAACCATCTCCACGGTGATTTTACTGCGCCACACAGCACTAGGTAATAGGAACATCCAAGCATACTTATTTTCAAATGTATTCCCTTATTGCTACCTCCAAGGTGTCAAATGAACAAATAATTACAAATTCGGAGCACCTTATGAACTATATTTTATCTTTCATGGAATATAAGGAGAACATTTTGTGCATTGCTCAGTGAAATACCATAGAGAGGTCTAGCCACATTTAAAATGATTACCTTTAGATTTTAACCACACAGGTCATATTTATAAACATAACCCATACATTCTTAAATAATTGGATTCCGTTCAATCTCATTCACTCTTTACCTCCTAGTACATGATTTGAAAGTACCGACTGCATCAAATAAGGATAATGTACATTTGGATAAAATTTAAAATCCATTTACTCCTTCTCAAAGCAAATAGAAAAATAAGTGCCTATTACGAGGAGAGGTTGTAATTTAATAATTAAATTGTGTTTCCCATTCCTTATTCCTTAGCAAATCAAAACTAGAATCTTTTTATTTCCTCTAAGGGAAGGTGGGCATGTGGAGGAAACAGTAATCCTTCCCTGTATCTCTTTCTTCAGGCCATGGATATCTTCTGTTTTTAATGAACCAGATCTGCTCACTAACTTACACATGCTGCAGGATTAACATGGAATTTTTTTTAAAAAGGCTCTACAGCCTGGAGAGCAGATTTATGAAATAGATTTTTCTTGTGTATGATATTCTTCCCCCCCCCCCGCAAAAAAAAAAATCCAGGCAAGTAACAGTTTTGTGTGCATGTTTGGTGCAGCAATAGCATAGGATGTGGCCCAGAAATGATCTCCCTGTTCTTCAGAATATACTTTCCTCTGAATGAGTGGGTGTTAGAGAACAAGCCTTTCATTTTTAAAGGATATAAAGGTGTCAACAGTCGTTTTCTACAAAGAACGGAGGATTTAGGGAAGGATTAAGACTACAGACCGTCACCGTAAGGCTTGTACGGACAATGTAGCCAATAATTTTGAGGGTTAGTTAATACCCTTTGAATATGTGCCCATTAAAGGCTGCCTATAATTTTTGTGGAAAATTATTGTCATTCATAAATAGGGCTTTCTAATGGATTGTTGATGAGCTTAACCACTATACATGGGCACAAGCTACTACTTTAATGGAAATAGTCAGTGCCATGACCAGAAGAGAACCACTTAGTAGGGAAATTGGAAATTTAATTTCAAGCAGATGAACAAAAAAAGTGAAGAAGAATACTCCAAGTGGTAGCATTTAAAAAAAGAAAAGAAAAAACCACCAGCGATTAAAACCATTTGGAACCTTTGGTTACCTTCGAAGGCATTTGTTGCCATGGTTTTTTAAGGCTCCTGAAAGCCTCAGCTATGTCCACAAAAGCTGCCAAGAAACAGGAATCTATACTGATTTCATTTGTCAGAGGCATTTTATCTTAATTATCTCCAAGATAAAGATTACTTGGCCAAAAGGAAGACAGAAAGGAAAAAAATGGACTGAAAGCAATGTCATCTCACAGGTAGAATTGTGACTCTTCTCTTTGTACAGATTTCTCTAGATCCACAGATGGGTGCATATGTATGTGCACAAGTCTAACTTTATCTAACTTTCAGAGTGGAGAGCTACAAACATTTAAAATCAATAATGTGGTGAAATATGGTGGCACATATTTGTCTTCTCAGCCCTTGGGAGGTGGAGCAGGAGGATCACAAGTTTGCGCTATAGTCAGCATTTTAATGCTCCCTACAACAAACCATTAATAAGATAAGTCCTGAGAATTTTTCTACAGGAGAAGGCTTTCAGGTCTTGACTTTGGTGCTGTATCTTTCTTTCTCTCTAATGTGAATCAAGAGCCAAACATCTAGCAAATTCATCCATGCCTGAAGATAATATCTATCTTTAAGGAAGGTTCATTGTAAGGTTTTCCCTTGAAAGTTATCTAACAGTTCCTCTGTGTGCATACTTACACTCTCTACCTTTGGTCTACATAGTCTTGTTCCTTTATGGCACAGTATGCACGCTGTCACAAGATGAACAATTAAGACAGAATTCTGACAAGTCAAGGATTAGGCAAGCTCTGAGCCTTAAGAGGGGACAATGAACTCACACAATCTAACCCATCTTCGGAAATTACCAGAGTCTTGGTCCTTTTGTCAGCATCATTTGAATGCTCATACTGATTCCTGTACCATACTATCTGTACAGTTTAATGGGTTGGTACCAGGATAGTCTTTATTTTAAACTATAACATTCAAAAGTGCATCACATGGTCCTGTTGACTAATTCATTCCTTATTCCTGTCCAGCAGGTTCTTGTGAACATAACTTTTGGTAATGAAGATGATATTTTCACAAGGTTTCAGGAAGATCCAAAAATCTCTTTTAACATGTCCTTCTGAGGATCAAAAGGAAGATTTTGGAGTTTCTGCTATGAATTCAGTAAGTGTCTCCTACCAGCACATGTGGAAAAGGTTTGCCCCCAAGCTGATGGCACTATTGAGAGGTGTTGGAGCACTTAAAATAGAGGCTAGTGGGAAAGCTTCCAGTCATTCACTTAGGGTGTGCCTTTGAGGCAGATACAGGACACAAGCCTGTTCTTTCTCTTTATCCCAGTCATGAGTTGATGGGCTTCCTCCACCATGTGTGCTCCCGCCATAATACACTGCTTACCATATCCCCAAAATAGATGTATCTAGCTGACCCCACACTGAAATCTCTGAAACTGGAAGCCAAGACAAACCCTTTCTCTATTTAAGATCATGATCTCGGCAGTTTCTGAGAAATGGAAGCTGGATGACAGTTATTTTTTCATCATTCAAAGCATGCCATCTTCACAACAAAGCCGTTCTTCTCAGCAAGTTCCCTTAAAATGACCCCAATCCCCATCCCTGGACTAGAGGAGAGTGTCAATTCTATTCTGTGGCTGCTGAATAATCCTCTCTGTGTGTTAAGCTATCATCTATCTCCAACGTGGCATGTCTAGCATTGAACTTCCTTTATGTCTCAATTAATTGGCCTGTCTCTTAATGTTCCCTGTTCATTCATTTCCCTTTAAACATCATTGATCTTTCCTCTATTATAAAATATGTTTATTCATTTAATGCAATATGCATTATTTCATTAGGCTTTCCATTCTATTTCCTTTTTCCCATTTTACAAACACCACCTATCTTTGAACACTTGGGTGAGCTGACTACCACCCATTCATCTCCATACTTCCATTTTCTCCCATTCTCTCCCATTTTGATCTCTCATGCATGCTGCTGACAGCTCATACTTTACCAGAGACTATTGTACCATATTGATACCTCACTAGTGAAACTGATGGCTTTGTGTTACCTAAACCAACCCAAGTGGACCTTTACCTTCTGTCTGTGCTTTCATCTGTTAATTGAGAAGAAATCTTGATTTGGCCACAATCTCTGAGGAGCTCAGAACAGGAAGAATGGATGTAGGCAAATGTATGCAACCCAGTGAAACAGTGTCTTGTGGAAGTTCCAGAAGACAGAAAACTTATGAACCAGTGTGTGAGATTATTTTTATGATAGTCATGATTAATGAGCTTAAGAATCCTGACAGATTAAGAGTGAGCAGGACAGTGGCTGGGGCAGATACCTAACTGGTCTGCTCCTGTGGAGATACCATATTCGAGCATCCTAGAGGAGCCACTGCTCTCAGAGCAGCGGGTAAGAACACTCTTCCACTACCCTACGTCCCAGAGTTACAACTGGAAGCCAGGGCACTCAGGACTCATCAGGCACCCAAACCCCGCCCCTCCGGAATACCACTTCTCTTCTGCCCCTCTCCTGGTCCTTTTGGCTAGGGCAGACACCTAGCTGGTCTGCTCCTGTAGAGACACCCTATTCCAAGCCATCCTAGAGGAGCACTGCGCTCAGAGCAATGGACACCTTATCCTGAACCATTCTAGAGGAGTCATTCCACTCAGACCAGTGAACACCTAGCTGATCTGCTCCTGTGAAGACACCATATTTGAACCATCCTAGAGGAACCATGGCACTCAGAGCAGCAGGATTTCAGGATCCCAGAGGCAGCCTGAGTCCAGGAGTTCTTCCACCCAGGAGCTAAGGATCACAGATCACAGAGACATCTGGACTCTGAGGAGTTCTGATACAAGCAAGATAACTGGGAAGACAGACTCCAGTCAGACACAGTGAGTGCAGGTAACACTAGAGTTAAACAGATGGCAAAAGGCAAGTGCAACCGCATAAGCAACAGAAAACAAAGTTATTTGGCATCATCAGAACCCAGTTGTCCCACCATAGCAAGCCCTGGACACCCCATCACACCAGAAAAGCAAGATTCAGAATTAAAATCACTTCTCATGATGATGATAGAGGATTTTAAAAGAACATAAGTAATCCCTTAAAGAAGTACAGGAGAACACAGATAAACAGGTAGAAGCCCTTAAAGAGGAAACACAAAAATCCCTTAAAGAATTACAAGTAAACACAACCAAACAGGTGAAGGAATTAAACAAAACCATCCAGGATCTAAAAACGGAAATAGAAAACAATAAAGAAATCTCAAAGGCAGACAAACCCTGGAGACAGAAAACCTAGGAAAGAGATCAGGAGTCCTAGTCATCACCAACAGAATACAAGAGATAAAAGAGAGAATTTCATGTGCAGAAGATACCATGGAAAACATTGACACAACCTATCAAAGAAAATACAAAATGCAAAAAGCTCCTGACCCAAAACATCCAGGAAATCCAAACCACAATAGACCAAACCTAAGGAATAATAGGTATAGATGAGAATGAAGATTCCCAATTTAAAGGGCCAGTAAATATCTTCAACAAAAACTTCCCTAACCTAAAGAACAGATGACCATAAACATACAAGAAGCCAACAGAACGCCAAATAGACTAGACCAGAAAAGAAATAACTCCAATCACATAATAATAAAACATCAAATGCACAAAACAAAGAAAAAATACTAAAAGCAGTAAGGGAAAAAGGTCAAGGAACATATAAAGGCAGACTTATAAGAATTACACCAGACTTCTCACCAGAGACTATAAAAGCCAGAAGATCCTGGACTGATATCATACAGACCCTAAGAGAACACAAATGCCAGCCCAGACTGCTATACCAGCCAAACTCTCAATCACTATAGATGGAGAAACCAAGATATTCCATGACAAAACCAAATTTGCACAATATCTTCTACAAATCCAGCACTTCAAAGGATAATTGATAGAAAACGCCAACACAAGTAGGAAACTACAACATAGAAAAAGCAAGGAAGTAATCTTCCAACAACCCCAAAAGATAGCTACACAAACAAATTCCACCTCTAATAACAAAAATAACAGGAAGCCACAATCATTTTTCCTTAAATCTCTTAACATCAAGGACCCGATTCTCCAATAAAAAAAGGTAGACTATCAACTAGATGGATACACAAACAGGACCCAGAATTTTGCTGCATACAGGAAATGTACCTCAGTGACAAAGACAGACACTACCTCAGAGTAAAAGGCTGGAAAACAATTTCCAAGCAAATGGTCCCAAGAAACAAGCTGGAGTAGTCATTCTAATATCAAATAAAATCGACTTACAACCAAAAGTAATCAAGAAAGATAAGGAAGACACTTCATACTCATCAAAGGAAAAAATTACTAAGATGAACTCTCAATTCTGAACATTATGCTCCAAATGCAAGGGCACCCACATACATAAAAGAAACTTTACTAAAGCTTAAAATACACATTGCACCTCACACAATAATAGTGGGGGATTTCAACAGCCACTCTCAGCAATGGACAGATCATGGAAACAGAGACACATTGAAGTTATGAACCAAATGGATTTAACAGATATCTATAGAACATTTCATCCTAAAACAAAAGAATATACTTTTTTCTCAGCACCTCATGGTACCTTCTCCAAATAGACCATATAATTGGTCACAAAACAGGCCTCAACAGATGAAAAAAGATTGAAATAATCCCTTGCATCCTATCAAACAACCACCGACTAAGGCTGGTCTTTAATAATGACAAAACCAATGGAAAACCCCCATGCATGTGGAAACTAAACAATGCTCTACTCAATGACGACTTGGTCAAGGAAGAAATAAGAAAGAAATTAAAGACTTTTTAGAATTTAATGAAAATGAGGACACATTATATCAGAACTTGTGGGACTCCATGAAAGTAGTGCTAAGAGGAAAACTCATAGCTCTAAGTGCCTACAAAAATAAACTGGAGAGAACATACATTAACAACTTGACAGCACACCTGAAAGCTCTAGAACAAAAGAAGCAAATACACCCAAGAGGAGTAGGGTCAGGAAATAATCAAACTGAGGGACTGAAATCAACCGAATAGAAACGAAAGAACTATACAAAATATCAACAAAACCAGAGTTGTTCTTTGAGAAAATAAAAAAGATAGATAAACCCTTAGCCAGATTAACCAGAGGGCACAGAACATATCCATAATTAATAAAATCAGAACTGAAAAGGAGACATAACAACAGAAACTGAGGAAATTAAAAAAAATATCAGATTCTACTACAAAGGCCTATACTCAACATAACTGGAAAACCTGGGTGAAATGGACAATTTTCTAGACAGATACCAGGTACCAAAGTTAAATCAGGAGCAAATAAGCCATCTAAACAGTCCCATAACCCCTAAGGAAATAGCATCAGTCATTAAAAGTCTCCCCACCAAAAAAAGTGGTTTTAGTGCAGAATTCTATCAGAACTTCAAGAAAGACCTAATACAATTTCTCTTCAAACTGTTCCACAAAAATAGAAACAGAAGGAACACTCCAATTCGTTCTATGAAGTTACAGTCACACTCATACCTAAACCTCACAAAGACTCAACAAAGAAAGAGAACTTCAGACCATCTCCCTTATGATATTGATGCAAAAATACTCAAAAAATTCTAGCAAACCTAATCCAAGAACACATCAAAAAAATCATCCATCATGATCAAGTGGGCTTTATCCCAGGAATGCAGGGATGGTTAATATTGGAAATCCATCAATGTAATTCACTATATAAACAAACTCAAAGAAAAAAAACACATGATCATCTCACTAGATGCTGAGAAAGCATTTGACAAAATCAACATCCCTTCATGGTAAAAGCTTGGAAAGATCAGGAATTCAAGGCCCATACCTAAACATAGTAAAAGCAATATATAGCAAACCAGTAGCCAACATCAAACTAAATGGAGAGAAACTTGAAGCAATCCCACTAAGATCAGGGACTAGACAAGGCTGCCCACTCTTCCTGCCTATTCAATATTGTACTGGAAGTCCTAGCCAGAGCAACTAGACAACAAAAAGAAGTCAAAGGAATACAAATAGGAAATGAAGAAGTCAAAATATCACTATTTGCAGATGATATGATAGTATACTGAAGTATCCCCAGAACTTCCACCAGAGAACTCCTAAACCTGATTAAAAAAAAAAAAAAAAAAAAAAAAACTTCAGCAAAGTGGCTGGTTATAAAATCAACTCAAACAAATCAGTATCCTTCCTCTACGTGAAAGATAAACAGGCTGAAAAAGAAATTAGGGAAATGATACCCTTCACAATAGTCACAAATAATATAAAATGCCTTGATGGAATCTAACCAAGCATGTGAAAGATCTGTATGACAAGAACTTCAAGTCTCTGAAGAAAGAAATCGAAAGAAGATTTCAGAAGATGGAAAGATCTCCCATGCTCATGGATTGGCAGAATTAATATAGTAAAAATTGTCATCTTGCCAAAAACAATCTACAGATTCAATGCAATCCCCATAAAATCCCAACTCAATTCTTCACAGAGTTAGAAAGAGAAATTCTCAAATTCATTTGGAATAACAAAAAACCAGGATAGCAAAAACTATTCACAACAATAAAAGAAATTTTAGAGGAATCACCATCCCTGACCTCAAGCTGTACTACAAAGCAATAGTGATAAAAACTACATATTGGTACAGAGACAGGCAGGAAGATCAATGGAATAGAATCGAAGACCCAGAAATAAGCCCACACACCTACGGTCACTTGATCTTTGACAAAGGAGCTAAAACTGTCCAGTGGACAAAGGACAGCATTTTCAACAAATGGTGCTGGTTCAACTGGAAGACAACATGTAGAAGAATGCAAATCGATCCATTCTTATCTCCTTGTACAAAGCTCAAGTCCAAGTAAATAAAGGACCTTCACATAAAACCAGACACACTGAAACTAATAGAAGAGAAGGTGAAGAAGAACCTCGAATACTTGGGCATAGGGGGAAAGTTCCTGAACAGAACACCAATGGCTTATGCTCTAAGATCAAGAATTGACAAATGGAACTTCAGAAATTGCAACGTTTCTGTAAGGCAAAGGACACTGTCAATAGGACAAAATGGCAGTCAACAGATTGGAAAAAGATCTTTACCAATTCTATATCAAATAGAGGGCTAATATCCAATATATACAAAGAACTCAAGAAATTAGACTCCAGACAACCAAATAACCCTATTAAAAATGGGGTATAGAGCTAAACAAAGAATTCTCAACTGAGGAAACTCGAATGGCCAAGAAGCAACTAAAGAAATGTTCAGCACCCTTAGTCATCAGGGAAATGTAAATCAAAACAACCCTGAGATTCCACCTCACATCAGTCAGAATGGCTAAGATCAAAAATTCAGGTGATAGTAGATGCTGGCGAGGATTGGAGAAAGAGGAACACCCCTCCATTGTTGGTGGGAGTGCAATATGGTGCAACCACTTTGGAAATCAGTCTGGTGGTTCCTCAGAAAATTGGACATAGCATTACCTGAGGACACAGCTATACCACTCCTGGGCATATACCCAGAAGATTCTCCAACATATAACAAGGACATATGCTCCACTATGTTCATAGCAGACTTATTTATAATAGCCAGAAGCTGGAAAGAACCCAGATGTCCTTCAACAGAGGAATGGATACAAAAATGTGGTACATTTACACAATGGAATATTACTCAGCTATTAAAAACAATGAATTCAAGAAATTCTTAGGTAAATGGATGGAACTAGAAAACATCATCCTGAGTGAGGTAACCCAATCACAAAGAGAACACACATGGTATTCACTCGCTGATTATAGGATATTAGCCCAGAAGCTTGAAATACCAAGATTCAACTCACAGACCACATGAAGCTCATGAAGAAGAAAGACCAAACTGGGGTGCTTCGGTCCTTCTTAGAAGGAGTACAAAATACTCAAGGGAGCAAATATGGAGACAAAGTGTGGGACAGAAACTGAAGAAGGGACCATCTTGAGACTATTCCACTGGGTATTCATCCCATGTGCAGTCACCAAAGGTAGACGCTGATGTGGATGTCAGGAATGTGCATGCTGACAGGAGCCTGATATGCTGTGTCCTTAGAGGTTGGCCAGAGTCTGACATATTCAGAGGCTGATGCTCACAGCTTACCATTGAACTGATCAAGGGGTTCCCTATGGAGTAGTTAGAGTGAAGACTGAAGGAACTGAAAGGGTTTGTGGTCCCTTGAGGAAAGCAACAATACCAACCAACCAGAGCTCCCAGGGTCTAAACCACCAGCCTGGGAGCACATAGGGAGGGACCCATGGCTCCAGTTGTGTACATTAAGGGAGGAAGGTCCTGTTGGACATAGGTGGGAGAGGAGATCCTTGGTCCCATGAAGGCTGGATGCCGAGGGTGAGGAAATTCGAGGGTAGGGAGGTAGGAGTGGGGGTGGGTGGGGGCACATCCTCATAAAAGCAGGAGGAAGGGGGATGGGATAGGGGGTTCCTGGGCAGTGGGAGGGGGAGAAATGGGGTAAGGGGATAACATCTGAAATGTAAATAACATATCCAATATAAAAAAGAGAGAGTGGGCAGGACAACCAATAACTGGCCCAACTTGGGACCCATCCCATGGCAAACACTAATCTCTGACACTACTAATGATACTTGGTTATGCTTGCAGACAGAAACCTAGCATAACTGTCCTCTAAAAGACTCCACTCAGCAGCTGACTGAAACAGATGCAGAGACCCACAGCCAAACAGTGGACAGAGTGTAGGGAGTCTTATGTAAGGGACAGGGGAAGGATTGTGGAACCTGGAGGGGATAAGAATCTCACAGGAAGACCAAAAAAGTCAACTAACCTGAACCCTGGGTACTCTCAGAGACTGAACCACCACAAAAGAGCATACACAGGCTGGAACTAGACCCTGTACATATGTGCTGATGTGCAGCTAGGTCTTCATGCAGGTCCCAACAATTGGAGCAGGGGCTGTCTGTAAATCTACCGCCTGTCTGTGGAATCCATTCCCCTAACTGGGCTGCTTTTTCTGACCTCAATGAGGGAGAATGCACCTGGACCTGAAGAGACTTGATGTGTTAGAGTGGAGGGGTACCCAGGGGGAACCTCCACACTCTCAGAAGAGAAGGGAATGAAGATGGAGAAAGGAATGTGTAAGAGGGGTTACGAGAGCAGTAATCAGAATGTAAAGTGAATAAATGAAGAATGAATGAATGAATGAATGAATGAATAAATAAATAAATAAATAAATAATAAATAGGAAAAAAAGACTGGGCAGGAATTCTGACCAATAAACTGATGAATAATCTGGGTCATGTTATGTCAGCCACATAAAAGTAAGTAAAGATAGTGACTTTAGAACAACTCAAAACAAAAGCTAGAACAAAACATGCATAGGTAACTACTCAGGATGTTGTCTAAGGATTATTCTTTGAGCAGTAGAACTCACTAAGGGATTGTGTACAAAGGATTGACAAGATTCGTGGTTTTTCTTTGAGAGTATTAATAGAAAGTATGCAGAATGGCTCACAGAAAAAGAAAAGCAAAACAAACAAATGGTGTAGGAGAGACAGACTGACTGACATGCTGTGATTATCTTGGGCGAAGGAGCCAAGTCTGAATAATGGGAATTGGGTGGGTATATGTTTAAACAATAAACTCAATAGAAATATCCAAGATTTCTGCTGGAAACACTAGAGATGAGAGCTGCAAACACAACACTGGCTAGAATGCTGAAGTTTGAAGTCTGAGACAGTAGTGAAGCAATGGGCATGCCTCTCAGCCAGCAGCTGCTGGTGTTATAAAGAATCACTTCAGAGTAACTGACAAGTCAGGATGAGCCAGGGGTCAATTTAGGAGATATTTACCTAATCATGAAACATTGGGCTTTAAGAATAGAATTGGTTTCCTATGACTGCCATAACAAAGCACCACAAATGTGTGCCTTAAAATTACACAAATACCTTGTCTCCTGGGGTTACAATATAAACTTCTGAAATAAGGGTGTGGTAGAGCCAAGCTTGCTCTGTGTGCCTCTGCCTGCCTCTGGTGTTGGCCTATGAGCATTTTTGCTCTTTGCTTTGTAGATATATCACTCCAGTCTCTTTCTGCCATCATACTTGGCTCTCTCTGCCTCCCTCTCTTCTCACAAGAATATCAGGGATATTAAGTTAAAAGCTCCCATGCTTCAGAATGACTTCATTGATAAATTATGTTTTCCACAACCTTATTTTCTAGATGTGTCACATTCTGGGGTATGAGAGTTTAGGGTATCTGTAGCTTTTTTTGTGTGGACACTGTTAAATCCATATTGGATGTGAAATCCTGGAAAACTTAGGAGAAGAAAGAAGGAAGGGAAGGCAGAAGCAGATATGGGGATAGGACCCACTTACAGATCTAAAAATGGAAGAAATGGGACAAAGGCAATAAGCTAAGCCCTAGGTTGTTCCTGGCTGGTTTACTCATGTTTCTCCATCCTGTTTCACACACCTGTTCCAAATTCTTTTTTTTTTTTTTATTTTTGCTTTATGTGGATAAATGTTTTGTCTGTACATGTGTATGTTCACCACATTCATACATGGTGCCTGCAGAGGCCAGAAGAGGGCTTCATATCCTCTGGACCTAGAGTGGACTGACAGTTGTGAGCCGCCATGTCAATGCTGCCAGATGAACCTAGGTCCTCTGCAAGAACATAAAGTGCTCTTAATCCCCGAACCACGTCTCCAGCCCCTGTGCCAGATTTTTACTGCTTGTGAGAAATTTTTAGTTTCCTTCCAAACCTATCAAATAGCACACTTTCACCAACACCTTCCTTGCTAAGCTAACCCAAGTGAAACAGCCAGCCTATTATCTCAGGGAATCCACAGAAGAATCTGGCTAGCCAGAGTAGCCAAAACAGTGAGTTCTAGGTTCAGCAAGAGACACTGCCTCACAAAGCAATGTGAAGAGTGATACACACACACACATACAAATGTATATGTACACATGCACACACACCCACACCCACATGCATATATGCATGCACCACATACTATACAAAGGAGGGAGCTGGTCAAGAAAACAGCTGAGTGAGCCAAGCAAAGGAAATGAAAGAACCACATCCACTAAGATCCTGAAGAATAGTTGCCATGTAGAGGACAGAAAAAAAAGGAAAGAAGAGAGAGGAGGAGGGAGAGGAGAGGAGAGGAGGAGAGAGAGAGAGGAGAGGAGAGGAGAGGAGAGGAGAGGAGAGGAGAGGAGAGGGAGAGGAGAGGAGAGGGAGAGGAGGAGAGGGAGAGGAGAGGAAGAGACCAATGCAGCTGAATTACAGTGAATAGGAAGACATTACCAGGAGTTGAAATAGGTAAGAATAATTAAATCACATAAAAGATTTTTAAATTTCTCTCTCTCTTTCTCGCGCATGTGTGTGTGTTGTGTGTGTGTGTGTGTTGTGTGTGTGTATAACATAAATATAATATCTACAGAGGCCAGAAGAGGGTGTTAGATGCCCAAAGCAGGAATTACAGGTAGTTGTGAACTGCCTGCTGTGGGTTGTGGGAACGAACCATACTGTGTCTTCTGGAAGAGCAGTAAGCACTCTTGATCACTGAGCCATCTCTTCAGTCCCAATAAAGGAAGTTTTAATCTAAGGATATTGGGAATTTTAAGCTCAAAAATCATATGATTCAATTAATCAAAAAGATTAATCTCACTTGCTGTTACGTGGGAGTCAGACTAAAGAGTCTTGAGTGGAAATGTTGAGAACGAAGATTTAATGTTTCCTGAGTATAGACAGGATTTCAGACATATCTCTTAAAAGATCTCAGAAATAAAGTAATTCTGTAAAAGAAATAGGTGCCTCTCCACTTTTAATGCTCCTTCTAACCTTCTTATGGATGCACACAGCCACTCAGAGCACAGCCCCTCTTGAGTGGACAGAGGTAAGATACCAAGGTTAAAGAAACAAATCTTCACAAGTACGTAGAGCCTACTAAGTGAGCCTGAAGTTCTTAAACTATCTATTTACTTTTATGTGCATTGGTGTTTTGCCTGCATGTATGTCTGTGTGAGGATGTCGGATTCTCTGAAACTGGAGTTTGAAGACAGTTTTTAACTGCTATCAGAGTGCTGGGAATTGAAGCAGAGTCCTCTAGAAGAGCAACTAGTGCTCTTAACCACTGAGCCATCTCTCCAGCCCCAAGCCTAAAGTTCTTGAGAAAAGTGCTTCCCCACTATAGCTGTTACAGGAGCTATCCAGGGTGCTGGATGTTTTCACCCTGAAATTTTCTGAACCAGGTGAATCTCTACGTTGTCCTCCTTGGATTCAAGGTCCCCATTGTATTAACCTTAACCAGACATCATTTTGAAACCACTTCTCCCTTATCACAGATACCTTATAAGCTAACACATGCCTTCATCATGTGTATCTGATTCGATACTGAGCAACTTCTACACACAACTGATAGAGTGTGAAGTGATTGTATAGTTCAATGGTGTATAGATAGGCTAGGTCTCCACTGTGCACTGTTGCCTTCTTGAATTACAATGAGAGGGGATCAGAGACATTATAGAATCCGTTCCTCCTGAAATAAAACTTAAGAGAATAGCTGGTAGCTATAGCTATAATCTGATCAGGTAACTCAGTCCACAGTCACTGTGTAAAGACATAATTCTAAGCCTACACAGATTAATAAATTAAGATAATGTTCAGCTTCATCCCTCTAGCTTAAATTGGATCCTTTATTTTGCTTTAAAAGATACATTCAACTGAAGACATTACTCAGTTCCTTAAGTAATCAAGTTTGTGCGCTAAGTAAGGGATGAAAATGTGTATGCTTTCAAGTCAAACACTTTGCCTCTTCAACTAAAACACTTAGAGAGAATAATATGATGTATACTCCTTTCTAGCTCTCTTCTTAAGTGACAAGGAAAATAGGCAGAGCCTCAACATCTTCAGAACTTTCCACCCACGAGTCAGACCCTTCACTGTCCTTAAATGTGTTTGGGGGTCACTGTAATTTATAAACAGCCAAGGAGTTCGGAAAACTTTTCGTTCCCATTTATCAAGACTCAGATAAGAAAACAGGACTGAAAACCTTTTTTGCACTTGCCAAGTGTATTCTTTTATGGCATTGGAAACAGATAACGTATATGGAAACACCGTCAAGATGGAAAGGAAATTAAGCATTGCTCCTTGATATAGTCTCAGATTAAACACACAGCTTGGAACATCATTATTTAAACGATGGTAAGCAATGGCTAAAACGATTGCTATATTGACCTTTAAATAAGAATCTTTCTGACCAGTGCTCTAAATAATGTTTGTTGATGAAAAACCCAGTCCCACTAAAGGACTTATCTAATTGCATAGCTGAGCATATCCACTAATATCTTTTGTGTGTGTGTATGTGTTTTACATGGTGGGGGACATGTGTGTGGAGTCTAAAGCTGACAGCAAGTGTCTTCATCAACCGATTTTCACTTTATTTATTTACTGAGGTGGGAGTCCTCTGTTGAAACTAGAGTATGCCAAGTCTAATTGGTATATCTATCCAGCTTGGGCTGGGTATCAACTATCCCTGTGGCTGGGATTATAGGCAGAGACTGCGTCAGCCTGGCTTTTTACGTGGGTGCTAAGAATCCAAACTCTAACCTTCACACGTGTGTGTCAAGTGCTTTATTCACTGAGCAATTCCCCTAGAGTCTAAATTCCTGTTTTTAAAGGGCCACATTTTCTTCATGAGGTGTGTGTGTGTGTGTGTGTGTGTGTGTGTGTGTGTGTGGTGTGTGTAAGCACATGATTGGTGAAAATAATAATACTTTACATTGTATAAAATCAAATAAAAAGTAATTCCACAAGTTAAGATGTTTGCCAAAAGCCCAATAAAGTTTATACTAACCTAAAGCCAGATTTAAATTTTACTTTTCTGAATTAAAATATCAGCTAATAAAATTAATATCTCGTGCATGATACACTCAAACACAGAGATATATGCAAAGATTTGCTATAGAGAATATCGTTAATTTCTTTAGGAACACAGACAAAAGAGTCCAAGTCTCACAGCAGAATTCTGAAAGATGTTGAAAGCATAAGTGTCAAGGAAAATGCTTTTAAAATGGACCACATTGACCTCACAGGCTACTCTATTAAGATATGAACAGCTTTTTAAAATGTTCTTCCAGCTGTGGAGGAAAGATAAATAGTGTGCACCATCCCCGGTCGTTAGCCCATATCAGAGCAGTGAAGAGCTGCGGCAGAAAGTTCCTGAGAATCTCTTCTTGGGTCAGTGTCTATTAATGTGGCAGGTTCTGGTTTTTCAACAAGTTCCTTAAGTCGGCATTTCTGTAGAAGGCACTGCAGCAGAAGTATCCTTCATATCGCTGCACTAAGCTTCACTGAAGTTCTAAAGGTAAAGAAGAAAGAAAACTACCCCACTGCTAGGAAAAAATATGAATTTAAGAAGTCAAAAGTGCCATCAGGTCTCTGTCCCTGTCAAGAGGGCTTTAGAACATACACCTTAGGGAGTAAAACTGATTGACATTTTCCAGTGAAATTCTGTATAATGTGACAGTACTGGCATTTCTAAAGGAGCAGCAGCATGTATCTGGTGGCTTGTCAGAAAAAAAAAATGCACTTAAAAACTATATACAAAAAGGGACTGAGGGAGGCAGGAGAATGAAATGGTACAGTTGGTTCTTGATAACTGCACAGTAGCAATGGTGTGTCCCTCATAAGGTACCAGACATTGAGTCTGCTCAGGTTAGCAAAAAGGTCATGTCATCCATTGAGTCAAGAAGGAGATGTAAGGCAGGAAAAGAACAATCTGAATCAGATTCGGTCTGGAGTAAAAATCAGAACAGAATATTTACCTGGACAAGGCCAAGGTAGAGAGATGATTATGTGCAGACAGTAACACACTACATCACATAAGCTTAGTTGCCGAAAGAATAAGATTGTATGCCTGCCAGCCTTTCTTCAAGCCAGAGACATTTCTCTGTACACTAGAGACCCAGCTACCAATTCTTCTAGTGGAGTTGCTCAAAGCTAACTGTATCTTGCCAGAAGGAAGCAGAAATTCTTAGCCACAGCATCCCTAGCATGACCACTTCTCCTGGGAGTCTGAGTCTTTTCTGAGTTTCCACCAAGGAGAACAGAGAGACTTACTGATAGCTGTGTTTTGTGCAAATAGCTCTATACAAAGACCTTGTCTTCTTTCTGTTCTCTTCTGCTTTTAGGGGTCATAAATAGAGCAGTTTTTAGACAACACGCTATTACCTTGAATGCTTCTCTTAAAGAAAGCCTTGCAGCCTTCACAGGACCAGACCCCATAATGGTAGCCAGAGGCATAGTCATTGCACACAGCACAGTAGCGAGTCTCCTTGGCAGACTCCATGATCATGTTTCCCTTCTCACTGCTGGACAGTCTCTCGCGGCCATTCTGGCGTCGATTGTCAGAATTGGACCTGGGGGTGGAATGGGAGAAAAACAGCGAATCCATTAGCATTTGAGAAGCAAGCCTTCCTTCGCTTTCAAGAGTGTGAGACCTGGGGGATGCAGTAGATCCACTTTATTCTGACATTTTGAAATAATGATTCATAATATACACTGATCTTCCATTGTCTCTTTCTGACACGTGCAGCAAAAGGTGTTTGCCCATTATATTAACCTTGAAGGAAAATTCATTTTTTTTTTACACACTTGTTTAAGAAATAGACTGCATACCCCAGAATGGATTATCCATAAAAGAACAAAACAAAGTTTGGCAGGTTTCTAACAAACTTCGTTTTTCTCAGGGATTCACAATTAATTCAGAACCAAGAGAGACAAGTCTCATTCCCATTCTACACCATAGGAAGGGTCTTCGGGAAGGAGAGATAAAGCCTACAGCAGCTGGAGGATTTGGAACACAGACAAAATGATGACCTATGGAGCTACACATAGGAAACAATAACAATTCAAATCCTTACGTTATTGTTATCGGGTAACCCTGGGTGATCATTTTTACAACTTGACACTGCATTTGAAGATGTTTCAACATCTTCAAATGTTTCACCATTCAAGCACGTGAATGGGAAGAACCTCAGAACACAGATGGTCATCCCAACCTGTAAAGCCTTCGTGGAAGGAGAAAATCCCAGAAATGAGACTGAAAGTTGAGCTCTAGAGGAATCAAGAAAACAGAAGAGTAAAAAGCTTTAAGAACACTTTACAAAAGGAGTTTGCTTTCAATATGTCAAATGGGACAGAGAAATCCAACAAGAAAACTGCTCTGTGAATTTGGACTTGAGCCAAGAACTTTCAGGAGGGGGAGTAGAGGCACCCACCCCTACCAAAACCTCATGGTCGGAGAATGGGTGTGATGAGGGGGTGGGGAAGAAGGGAGGCCATTTTTTCTGTAAACTTACATTAATATTTGGATAGAAAAAATGGAAGAGTAAGTAAAAAATCTAAGAAGACTCCCAAATGGGTCTGTGGAATGAAAGAGACGAGCAAAGGCCCCATGTAGCTGATCATGTTCAGACAGATAAAGATGACTTGAAAAAGTTGGATGTGCATAGCCAAAGTCCAGCATAAGGTATGGTATGGAGTTTTCATTCATTAATATAGAGATTTTATTAATTGTGTGAGAATTTCATAAGTATATTTTAAGATATGTTTTATTTTCATGTGTCTGTGTGTAGTCCATAAATGTGCAGGTACACCTAGTGGGCAGAATGCATTGGATTCTCTGGATGTAGAGCTACAGAAGGTTTAGCTTTCTGGTGCAGATGCTGGGTTCTCTGAAAGAACAGCCAGTGCCTTTAACCACTGAGCCCGTCTCTCCAGCTCCCCAGGCAATGTATTTTGATCATATCACTCACTGTCTACCATCTCTTCCCAGAGCATACCAAGGCCACCTTTCCTACCTACGTAACTTGTACACCTGTTTTGTATTAAGCCCATCAAATACAATTTGTACTACCCATGAACTCTTGGATGTGTGGCCATCCTTCTAAGTGTGGGCAATTGTCTTAATTACTTGTCTATTATTGTGAAGGGAAACTATGACTTTATAAAAGAAAACATTTACTGGGGCTCATTCCAGAAAGTTAGTATCCATGACCATCATGGTAGGCAGTAGACAAGCAAGAAAGAAGGCAAGCATACTACTGGAGCAGTAGCTGACAGCTTATACTGATCCACAAGCAAGATGCAGAGAGGGAAGAGGGAGAGGGAGAGGAGAGACAGACAGAGACAGACAGACAGACAGAGACAGAGAGAGAATGGGGGGGAGGGAGGGAGAGAGAGAAAAGAGAGAAAGAGAGAGAGAGAGAGAGAGAGAGAGAGAGAGAAGAGAGAGAGAGAGAGAGAGAGAGAGAAATAACTAGAATGGTGTAGGTTTTTAAAACCTCAAAGTCCACTCAGTGGCACACCTTCCCAACAAGACCACAACCCTTCCAACAAGGCCAGACCTCTTAATCCTTCCCAAACAGTTCTACCAACTGGGGACTAAGCATTCAAACATATGAATCTATAGGGGTCATTTTCATTCAAACCACCATATCAACCTACCAGGGGCCATCCCTCAATGTTAACTGGCCTTCCCTTTCTCAGCAGCTATAAATTGCCAATTGCTCTTTAGCTGGGGTAGAACTTCACGCCCTCCCAACCTCCTGTGCTTGGATTTTTGTCTAGCTTGAGTTTGTGCATGCTGTCACAATCACTATGAGTTCTTATGTGCCCTTTGCTGCCTTTGGTTTTTACAGTCTTCGAGCCTCTCTTCCAAAATAACCCATGAACCTTAGGAGAGGAGATATGACACCAGTGTCCCACTGAGGGCTAAGAACTGTACAGTCTTTTATTCTCTGCACTCTGACCAACTGTGAGTTTCTCTATTAATGTCCAATAACCATAGACAGAAGCTTTTCCAATGAAGGTTGAAAGATGCGCTTATCTCTAGATATAACAATAAGTCTCAAGGACTGAATATTAATACTTGGCCCCTTTAGCAAATAGTAGAAAAGTTACCCACTGTGCCACATAATCCATTGAGTACAGGCTCTTGGCCCCAGTAATGGTGTCTGAATATGGTTTTCATCTTGTCCAGCAGGCCTTAAATTCAATAGAAAGTCTTTTTTCACTCCAGGGACATTTGTGCTACTGCTGCATCAATAAGCGTGTCTTACAAAGCTTGTAATGATTGTTGATCTCAAGGTTTACAGCTGGATAAGACTGGTGACTATTTTTCTACTCCAGTAACTTGCATAGCAACTTCCAGGACTAAGCAAGATACCCAGTAGGGATGGAGAATCTAAGTCAGGACCAGCTTGATTTCCCCATATTCTATGACTCAAGGACTCAAGTATGTGGCGTGCCCAGCAATAGAGTTTAATGTCAACTTCTGGCCACTGGAGAATGCCAATATCATATACTATTTGAATATCTATAAGACCTCATGGCCAACACCTCCAAAAGAGGAAACTGGTTCATGGCACTGGGCTTTGTAATAATATGTTTAAATGAATAAAAACAATATTCAGAGATGGTTGTGAAAGAGGTTGACAGATATTGTAAGTGGAAATGTTCATGTGAGACTTTCAAAGCCAAAAGCTCCCAGAACTTCTTGGTTAAAGAAGATCCTGTTTCCCACCTCATCTCCCCACCATGTCCCAAATAGCAAAGCTACATGAACTCACTGGTTCTCCCCTCAAAGCCTTAGCTTTCCTTTCGGCTCTAATTTCATAACCCTTCCCTACTCTTCCCCCTCATTAATATTGTATACAATATTTTAATGGTTCATAAACAACACCAGCCATAAAACTCACTAAACATTGATTCCTTGGTTTGAGTCCATCTGAGTTGGCCAACTTTTTCCACTCTAAATAACTTAGCTCTGTGGTTGGCAGCCTCAAATAGGATTTCTTTACTTTTTAATGATCCTTAGAGAGCATTGGCTCAAAGCTTCCAGTTCTTGTTCCTATTCTGTTACCCATCTCTTTCCATTTCATCTTTGTGTTGTTGAGCCCCCTATAAACCTCAGGGTTTTTTTTTTTACTGTTTGTTTATTAATGTCTTCTGGACGATGATTCAAGCCAGTAGGAAGCAGCTGCGATTATTTAAATTTAGAAGCTCATGCCTTGAGTGATGGGAGTAGATAGTGAACAAGTATGAAGTGGACAAATGTATTGTCTTTTTTAGAGTGTATTTTTGTTGTTAATTGTGTGCATGTGCTTGTATGTGCACGTATATGTGCATACACATGAGTAAAGGTACATATGGAAGCCAGAGGCATCAGATTCCCCTGGAACTGGAATTCCAGACTTTTGTGAGATGCCCACTGTGAATGCTAGGAATCAAACTCCAGTCCTCTGCACGATCAGCATATGATTTTAACTGAGTCTCATACCGTACTAATTGTTGCAGACAGTAGGCATTCAATTAAGGTGGTTGAATGAACAACTGAATGAATAACATATGCAAAAAGGAGATCTAGTGTATCAAATATTCTCCCAACCATCTATATATATAGTAAAATAGAGTTGGAATATATAGTAAAATAGTGTTTGGAATACACAGGTTTTTGTTTTCCATTGTTTTGGTTTTTTTTTTTGTTTGTGTTTTGTTTTGTTTACAAGTAGCTGGAAAAGAAACCTAGGTCCTGGGACTGTAGGGGAAACTGAGAAAAAGTTAACATGTCTCAAATTCATAAAAATACAGAGAGACAATAATGTATTCCATCATTAACTATAATAAGATTAACTCTCATAAAAATAAACTGTATCAAAAATTAAACACAAAATGAAGACCATACATGCCTCCACCTGAAGCTGAGAGACACAGAAACAAGAACAGTGCCATAGCATTGATCCATAGCTAAAGAAAACTAACTGGCAATACTGTCTGGGTTGAATGTTAAAAACATAAGACAAAAAAAACTCATGCAGTTCATTCCTCCATTAAATCGTCTTTCAGTGAGAAGAAATATCTCCAGAGTAGTTATCTTTCACTGTCTATTATATAAATGGTGTGCAGACCATGATGCTAAGCTGCTTGCATTATCGAGGTTTCCTATTGATGGCAGACACTCAGCCCTTGGATCACTTTAAGAAAGCCAGGGATTTTACATGGAGTTTGGTGGTAGAGAGACCAGAGTAATGCTCACAGAAGGCTGAATGGATGCAGAACTGTGGCTGTAACATTCCTCCAATCCACCATCACCATGCCAGGAGAGTGAGCCACAATCACAGTGTCACAACCATCACCAGGGACATAGGACCAGGAAGAGCCGAGGCCATCACAACCAAGGTTTGAATTTTACCAGAGTAGTTCAGTGAACAGGTATGGGTGGTTGAGTCGAAAGTATGAAGAGCCTTGAGGATTCCTACCCAGCAGTGAAAATGAAGTAACAATTGCTTGAGGTGAAGCAGTCAAACTAAGGGGAAAGAGGGATGTTCAGAGTGAAGAGATAACTGCGAACTGTCTAGACCTCCAAACAAGCCCCAAGGTTGCAGTTTTGGGGAGTCTCATCCCTTTTGGCAAGGCTTTCTGATAATGCAGCTGCTTTTGAGTTACCACAGCTCCTGTTAGTTGAGCCAATAAAAAAAAAAAAAAGTAATTCATTGGTTCACCAAATTGACAGTGATGTAATTGTAACTTAGTTCTGTTGGTGGCTTTCTTGCTGGGGAGAATAGACTTATTTGAGTGTTACCTCTCCACAGGAAATCTGTCACATAGCAGTTCATCAACAGTAAGGACAAGAAGGAAGATGTTTTGTGCACCAGATTGCCTGAAGGAGCAGATTCAGGAAGTAGCATGAGGGGAAGGAGATGGAGAGACTGTAGTTTCACCATAGAAGGAGAAAGGGGCATGAAATAGTAAGCCTCCAGGTTTGATGGAATTCCAGTTTAGGAAATAACAATGGAGTCACTTGTAACCATTACAGACACCATCCATCCCTGCCTCAGGTGAGCTGATTGCAGTTACTAACAGAATGGCCAGAAAATGAGAACAGGAAAAAGATGAGCAGTTCAGAGGACTAGTCCAACAATGTCCACCCTGCCACAGACCAAGGCTCCCATCCTCCAGCAGGTAGAGACATCACAGGACTGGGACAGCATTTCAAATCCTCCTGGTGGGGTTGACGCATGAGCTCAGGTCTGATCACAATGGCAAGAGGAGTCCATATCTAGGCTCAAACCGGATCATAGTTGTATAGGATCATAGTCCATAGATGTGGACTGAGAGAAGTCCACATCTTGGGTCAGAATCATAGTATAAGAAATTGACATCAACATGCATTATCTAAGTACCTATGGCTAGATCCAATCCAACAGATAAGCCTTGTGACAGGTCCTAGTCCCACCTCTTTCTGCTGATCACTACCCAGCCTTGGTCTGTGCACCTGTCACACAGATCTCTCATTGTCAGCCTCGTACCTCCTTGGTAGGAAGTATGTCAGCTATGTCACCATCCATCTTTCTTTAACTCCCTCAGCTTCAGAGTCCCTGCCCACTTTGGTTTCCTTTATTTTCATAGAACCAAAATCAATTGCTCTTGCCATCTTCATGTTTAAGAGATCTTTAGGTCCCATCTTTCTAGATGGAAGCCTTACAAACTCTAACCAGGTCCTTAGCCCTTTGTTGTAATTAAAAAATAAACCAATTGTTCAGCAAAATAGCTTTAAAAACTTTTTTCTTATAATAGTCTTTCTCACTGAATAATCCAGAAATCTTTAAAGCATTGCAATTATAAAGCGCACAGAGAGAAAATACTAGTGATAGTGAAAGATGGACAGAAGCAAGAGAGAGATCAAAGAAGAGGAAGAAGAAAGATAGAGGAAGAGGACGAGGAGCAACATCATTCACTACAAAAACTGGAAACCCACCTGCCTCGATTTGGTTACACTTATATTATATCAATTGATTTCTAAGTATTTTCAAGAAGTCATCCTACTGACAGTATGACATAGTCAACATACTAAAAAAAAAAAAAAAATCTAGAAGCATTTATACAAGGTCCAGAGAACAGCTTCCTTGAATCAAGAAAAGTACTGCATAATAAAAAAGGATAAATTAAAAAGATTTTCATTAATCCAAAGAAAAGTTTGAAGCTCAGTGTAATCAAACACTGTTATTTTTCCAACCATCAAGAATAGTACCAGCTTTTCAAAACCATTATTACTACTCGGCTAGTCTAGCCTTTTTATTAGTTATTTAATGCAGAAAGTCTTAGATACTAGAAGAGATTTTCTTTTACAAAAGAACCAAATGTCCACTCCTTAGAAAACAGTTTAATTGAATGTTCTTAAAATGACTTCGTATTTTGTCATCAAAACCATTAGCCCATGCTATGTATACTCAAAATTCCCTCCACTTTCTTGGCATGGCATTCATCACAGCTTCCAGTCCTACAGGTAGATGACAACTGTAATATACAGTAATATAGGAATAAATGTAAATATGCATTCCTCTCATAAACACTAAACTCCAATATGACACATATCATGTCTTATTTCATGTATTTCAGGTGCACACGGTCGGTTCTGAATAAATGCTTACTAGACACCCCTCCTGTATTTAACCCCTGTCATATTTAGTAAACTTTTTCTTCAAAATACTCCAATCTTTGCTTTCTATTCCTTGTTTTTGTTTATGTCTCAGCCATCAGTGCTAAAGTTTGAATTGTAATTAATGACCATTTGCCTCCCAGATTCTCCCTGCAAGTTACTTCACACTGAATTGTCACAATCATTTCTTATACCCTATATACATATATATGGATTTCTACTTTTAAGGAAATCATGGACCAGTTTTAGAATGATGAAGATTCTAAAAGTATATGGCAACATGCATATACAAAAGCTCTCACATTTCTGCCTATGTTCTTAGGACAGTTAGAAACCAAGGAAAGGCAAGTTCAAAAAAAAAAAAGTCATTAAAATCATTAGCAGAATTCATCCCCATACCTGATTTTTCTGCTCTAAGCCAGCACTGTTCTCTATTGTTCTTAAGCAAATTTTATCACATCCACCTCTGACATAGCTCACCTGTGTCACGTGCACTCATCTCATCTTCCCCTGAGAACTAAGCTTTAGTTTCACGGCATCTGTGAGATCTGTCCTAAGTACTCCAGATCACACTGCCTCCTCAACTGAGTTCTTACATCACTGACTGCCTTCACCAGAGCTCTTCACACCTACTTTGCGAGCTTCCCCCTCCTCAGCCAACGCCCCTCTACACCCTCTATGATTTGTTCTTCCCTGGCCAGGCTTCTAAATCACTACACACAGGGCTCTTCCTTCAAGGCTTTGCTATTCTCAGTCAACACACAATCTTTATTGGAACTAAGATGTGTGCGGTCATACCCATTGTCCTTACATGCCTTCTTCTAGCCTTCAGACCCATGGGATAATTCTTTATTTTATCTACTCTTCATCATACCTTGAATGACCCAAAGATCTCAAGCATACCAAATGGAACACTGGGGCTTCTTCAGAGAGCTTCTCCTCCTGCTTTCCATGTGGTCCTATGGTCTACTAAGGATCAAAAATCTATTGATTCCTCTACCTAGACCGCCTCACTCTTGGGTAATTCTGAGGTACCATCCCTGCTGGACTCAAGTTTGTTTCCCTCCAAAGAGCTCAAGATCCATCGGCTGCTTTTTCCACAGACCTTGAGGCATCTATATCACAGGACTTTACCCTTCCTTATTCAGACATCCAGAGGGTTCCCACCAGACCAGAAGAAAAGTCTTTTCAAGATGTGAAAGTACTGGTGCCATCCATCCCCTGCCTGCCTCTGACAACACCCTGCCACCCTACCCCACTCACCCAGCATCAGATGCTAGCACACTGATGCAGCTAGAGCATCAATTCTGATTTCACATTCCCATACTCTACTCTGCAACCTATTCCCTGCTCTGTGGGTGAGCACCCAACCCCTTCTAACAGCTATTTTCCTAGCCCCTCCAAACCAGACTCTCTTACCTTTTATGCTTTTATTGGTTTGTTTCCTGGACAGAACTTTCAACATCCCCACATCCAATCTGTGTGTTTATTTTATCATCAGTTTTTCCCCTGAAATGTGAAACTTCATGTCTCCCGGTACTTTGGGAAGAGACTTACACAGAGAAACAAGTGTTGAACAACCAAATGTGTAAATAGGTCATGAGTTGGATGAGCCCATCCTTGGTGTGTTTATTGATTATATGTTTGATGGCATAGCCATTATCTTCATTGTGATGGATACCATGGTTACTTTACTTGCCATAGAACCACAGCTTATCTTTAGAGCATGACACACAGATGGATCACTAATAAAGATTTACAACCTGAATGAATGTTGATTCTCCACTCATGTCTTCCCAAGTCCACGTCCACTGCACTCCTATCCCACACATCTGTCCTGCACAGTACAGCAAGAGTGAAGCTTTTACCATGGAAACAGACCCCAGTTGATCTTCATTCCTGTGCGCTTGTCAACTATTATAAGACTTCTATATCTCTTGACAGAAGGGCTGTTTTGAGTAGAGCCCAGGAAATTACTCTTCTTTACAGGTACAGATTTTCCCTATGATCTTGGTTGTTTACATTCCTCCCGAAGTCCATGAGGATGACAATATTATTCCAATGGCAGCTGCTTCTGAAGCAAGGTAACCCAGTCACAGAAATGGGACCACAACGCCAGTCATGCAGTCAGTGAACTCTGGAGTTGAGGACCAAGGCGGTCTGAACCCAGAGGCCCAGGATCGTCCACAAACCACCATTCTTGGGAGCTCCACCCAAAGGCATTGCAAGCCAAAGGCAAAGATTGCACATCTGGAAACAAAGGTCATTGCCTCGGAGTTCATCCACAGACTCATAAATCCTATCAGTGATTGCCTGTAATTATTTGTTACAAGGCCAATAATACATTCTGAGAGGAAAATGTTAATTTAATTTCCAGAGCAAAGGTTGAAAAACTCTATTGAGTTCCATGAAAATGGAGTTAGGGGCCTGAGATGCACTGATGCAGATCTCAATATTTCCTAAAATGGGATTTTAGAATATACCATATTACTTTGTGGTTTTGAGACATGGTTTTTTTCAGGGTAACCCTGGATGGCCTGGTATTTGGTATGTAACCAAGACTGGTCTTAAATTCATGGATGGCAATCCTCCTGTCTCAGTCTCCTATGTGTTCAAATGACATGTAGGCTCCACTACACCCAGTTTGGAAAATAGCTATTTTAACTCACAAGCACATAGAAAATGGTGTGTCTGTCATTAGTGCTCACAGGTAAGAGTCCTAAAAGTCTTCATGCACAAAAGCAAATTAGCATTTTCCATTCAAAAGTAAGGCTCTTTATGAAATGTCAAGAGGTTTTTCCACTCACTTAAGAAAAATGTCTTCACCCCCAAAATACAAGCAAGTGTTGATTTCTCCACACTAATGGGAAACAAGAGTCACCTGGTCTCACGTTCCCTGAAAAAAAAAATCCCATTTGCTCAATATCTTTTTATCTTTTGTCACTTACTAATGTGTAACCAAATGACCCAATTTGAGTTTCATCACCTGCCCTTTCTCGCTCACACCAATCTGTTACAAGCGCTAATGAATGGCGAGGTCCAGAAGCCCAAAGAGGCAAGAATCAGGCAGTGCAGAGGACACAAAGGAGGTAAGGGAACAGAGAAAGAGCCACGGTTTGACTCTGTGCCTTCCTTTTCAAAGAGTAAAAAGTCTGATTTCCAGTCTAATTTCCACAGGTAATGTGATATACGTTAGAGGAATACATTTGCTTGTGTGCTAAATTATTAAGAAATCCGCTCACCTATTGACAGCACTGAAGGAAAAGCTTTAGACGACCAGCCAGGAATGGACAGATAGAGAAAGGAAAGGAAAAGGGGAAGAAATGGGAAAGGTAAAGAATATGAAAGAGACGGAGCAGCAAAGGCCTTGGAAGCAGATCATGGAATCCCAAAAGCCTGGGTTCGTGGGTAAATGCAAACACAGGCAGAGTCCTCGAGTATCTGTACATAGACACATACCACCAATGACCCAAAACAGCCCCTTTTAGTCACTGGCCTCCTGCCTGGTTTTGAGGGTGAACTGTAAATCCTTTTATTTATAATCCCATCGAGGAGAGCGAATCAATATGTCATCACATAAAAGTTCACACAAGCATGTCCAGAATTGCAAATGGGAATTTTTGCTTTAAAAAAAAAAAATCATTTGGGAATCTGATGTCATCAGAGAGTCTGCAACTGCAAGTGTGGCCAACTTCAGAATGGAGCGAAGAGGGCAATGGACTGGGATGACCAAGTTCTAGACTGAGTCACTGCTGTCAGGGTCTAGACAGAAACTTATCCAATAACAGCTGCGCAACATAAGCAAACCTCCCTAAACCTGGTTTTATCTTTAAGATGAGAGGTTACAACTGTGTTTCCTAAATGCCTTCTGGCACTGCGAGTGTGTGAGTGAGCTGCTCTCCCATGGTTCCAACCAGCAGGAACAGCTGCAGCCAGCTAGAATTTATTCAATGGGCCCCATGAGGGTACAGCCCATTTCTCAGAATTCTTTCCTAAGAGTAACAAAGTGCATACGAGAGGTCTGGAGGGAAGAAAATGTCACAGCTCAGTCTTCTCGTGACTCCTCCAACCATGATGACACCTACCACCCAGGCCAACACAGGTAACCGTCAGGAAGAACCATTCTGTTAGCAACTGCTATTAAGACTGACTCTGACACAAGTCACTTTAGCAATAGGAGGCAAGAAAAGGAAGTTCAAACTAGAGGGAAGGGTGACACGAAGAAGGAAGAAAGGGGATCCCGGTCACGTGGTTAGTAACTTCTTCTAAAGACTCGAAAGAGAGTTGTTCAGGAAGTCCTGCTAAATAGGTGTGACCTACTAAGCTCTAGTTTTGTTTAGTTTTATCTTGCATGTAGGGATTTCGAGAAGGCCATGGGACCCTTGTCAGGCTACATTTACAATCTAACTTCTCAAGATACCTTGTATTATAAGACTATAACAGAGCATGTGCTATAACTGAACGGAATCCCAGTGAAATGCGTTCGACAGACTGGCTGCCTCCTGACTAGGATCCCATAGTGAATTTGAAACCCTGTCTGTGTATTGCCGTGCAGTGGGGTGAGCAGGAAGTGACGCTGCAACAGAACCCCTGTCTAAATGGCTGACGTGCTCTCTGGGCTCCCAAGCCCTGGGAAAGGTTGTTCCTGGCAGAGAGCAACAAGAGCCCAGGAACGCCATGTGAAAAAGGGCAGTTAATTGCGGCAGGACTGTGAAGTGTGCAACCGGAGGGCAAAAGGGACGCTGGGGACATGAACTTGGAAAAAAGATTGGGATGTTCTTTAAAAACACATTGTTTTTTGTTTTTTTTTTTTTTCTGAATTTGAGAAATATCACAAGGGCACACATGAGCCCAACCTTCACTATATAGTATGCAGTGTGTCGCCTGTGTCTGCAGGTGACACCAGCTATCTGTAAACATTCCTGGTTACGCTGGAGTGCCTCGATACAGCTTCTGAGAATCAAGCAGGACAGTTTTTATTATTGTTGTGGCAACAGTAAAACATTATTTTGTTTCCCTTTGAACTCGATTTTGGTAGAGACAGTAGGAAAAAAATCAAGGAAGCGTAACTTTGAGTGTTTAGTCTTGACTTTTGATGTTAAGAGAGCCCTATGTGCCTACCTCCAGGTGCCAGAGTTCCTGGTCTGTGATTATGTAAAGATTTGGCCTTGCCACAGTGAGATATCTGAGCTGCGGAGGAATCCCTTGTTCATTCTATGTCATACATGATCCATACTTTTCTCTACAACACTGTGTGTGTATCAGGCCTCTTTCCAGTCAGTCTTAATGACTTAAACAGGGCCACGGTCCCTAAGTTACACTTATTGTGGGTTTGCTACCCCACGTCTTCTTTTCTTCAAATCTCCACCCTTAGTCATTGTTGATAGATAGAGTCCAGGAAACAAAGACTATTTCAATCCTACAAAAACCTTCCCTTCTTTTTCTTTGCTTCTTCAGTTCACGTTTAGCATTTCTCTTTACAGGGCCTAAACAATACAGTACCTAGTCAATCAATATGTGCTGAATGTACTGTGTGAGCGAATACACTGAGTAAGCCACCCATTGAAGCTATCTGGAGACTTGGCAATATCAAGTGGGGTGACGTGGGGGCATGCCAAATGGGCTCTGTTGGTCACTATAAATCAGCCTGCTGACAGGACTTCAATTGCTCTCCAACAGGTAAGAGGAAGGACCCTGTGGATGCCCAGGAAGCCAACAAACTTAATGAAACAGGGAACTCGTTTTTTGAGTGAGGAACAGCAGCAGGATAAAACTAGCCTAGGACTTTGGGAACATCCATGTTGCTGACCATCCCCAGCACAGATGGTTGCAGCCTAACCAGTCTCTGTGTCAAAAACAAACGCCATGTTTCTAGGCAGCATCTTCTGATGGGTCTGTCCACACAATAGTATCAGAAGCAACATGAAGTCTCCTAGTGTCAGAGCATAGATTCCCACCTTCCACGTCTTCATTTCTGTTCAGCCATGCTCAGAGGAGAATCAACGGTTAACAGTTTGCATCCTTCTTTTATACATGACAAGCATTACAAACCTTTTATTAAGTCAGAAATTCTCTGGTTGTCCAATAAGTTAGTTGTGCAAGCTGTAAAATGTTACAACGCCGAGAACAAGCCCAATGAGAGATCTTGGATTTCTTCTCTGTCCCCTTATTTTCTTTAGCTTTCACTATCTTCTCCAATTCCAGTGCTTTCTTCAAATGCAGCTCAGAGTTGGGGCCAATTATTCACCTGTGAGCCACTGGGTTTGGCTGCTAGGAGTGGAGGCTACATGTTTTCTGAGCACCTGGAAACCACGGTGGCATACCTCCGGCCTTGTGCCAACGTTATTTCCCAGAAACGTCTTGGAATGTGTTTCTGGGAACCCTTTACCATCCTTGCATCAGAGCATAGTCAAAGAAGCTATCTCAGAGTTCCTTCTCGCTTTGATTTTTTTATCAAAAAAGATTTCAGAGAACCGACCATAGAAAGCCACACAAGGATGAGTGACTGGGTCTGTACCCCAGTGATGGTTACTTTTGACTGTGACCATGATTTGCCTACAACCCCCACTGTGCACGGGCGGGGGCAAGCCCCAACTCACGCCACATCTAACCTCATGCTCTTCAGCCATAAGCCAACCAATTCAGAGTGCTACAAACCGACAGACAGGTGGAGGCTGGGAGCGCCAGGTTCATCAATGCCTCATGGAGAGGGGTGTGTACGCCTTTCTCATAAGCATTTCTTATTTAGGGTAGAAATATCAGAGATTTGCTTTCTGAGATACTATTTTATGGAATCTAACCATTTGGCATAAAATGAGAGAACCACTCTGTGACAACTGAAAGACATGTTTCTATAGTGCTCAGTGACATTCACAGTTACAAGAAAGGCCTCTTTACCAATCCTTGTCCCTTGATTTTGTTCACCAAATATTGTAATATTTTTCTTATACTTCACTTACCTTTATAACTATCGAAATATATAATCATCAAGATTTATCATTATCTAAAGAGCAATAAAGCCCATGCTTGATATGGGTCTGAGTTCACTCTCACAATCAATAAGGGCAAAAAGTGAGTGGGAAATTCTATACCAATATGCCTTGAAAAATGTCCCCCATAGACTCGGGTAGAAGGGGAACAGAAAGTGCTGCCTAACACAAAAATGTACATGCACACACATACACACACACACACACACACACACACACCACACACACCAGGTTTCAAAGCCCAAATGCAACAAATAGGCCATTCAAGAAAGGCTGTCCGATTACCTCCATAGGGTCATACATAAAATGCAAGGCAATGGTCAAATTTGAATTTCAGATTAAAAAGACAAATAATTTTTCTGTAAACTGTCACATCCGAGGCATAGTTTACAAGTTCCTTGTTACTTATCTGAAATTACAACTTGCATTGGATCTGGACGCCCAGAGTATGACAGTTTTAAGGAAGGCAATAAAGATGGGTGGATCCTGCTCAATTACATACTTGAGCTCTCAACAGTAGAAAATGTTCAGTGATCACATACTTACTCATTATTTTCTCCACCAAATCCCGCTTGAGTGATGAGCGTAAACCTGGACCAGTGATTTGTGACATTAAATTAATGTTTACCTATTTACTGTACTTATCTGGGAGGCAGAGTGCTGTTCTCTGTGGTCTACCTTAGGTTAAGTTATTGTATGAACCACTTTACTGTCGTCACAGTACACAACAACACACACACACCACACACCACACCACACCACGGTCAAAAGCAATCCATGGAAGAAACAGTTTATTTTCATCTATGGTTTCAGAGGTTTATGAGCCCGTTGTGACAAGGAGACATCACTACAAGCATCAGGAATGGCTGCTGGAGTGACAAGCCAAGAGACATCATCTTCAACCACAACACAGTGCAGAGGCAGAGAATGGTTGTGAACCCTCAAAACCTACCATCTGCCAGTGACATATGTGCACTAAGGAGGCTGCTGAACCACCTCCCCACATAGTGCTACCATCTGGAAACCACGTGTTTAAGTACCTGAGTCTTTGGGGGATATTTTTTTTTTTTCATTAAAACCACCACAGTCACCAAAAAGAATTTTTGGAATTTCATGGGACACTTGGTTTCATCTTCCTTTCTCACTTCCTGTCTACCTGTTTATACCATCCTTTGGTAGAACCCATTGGAAAGAAAGCTTTAGCCTAGCAGCTGGAGGTGTAGCTTAACTGCTAGAGTTCTGGCTAGCATACAAGAGGTTTGATCCTCAGCACTGCATAAAATAAATGTGGTGGCAATTGCCTGTAATCCCAACAGTGGCAAGGTAGAGGCATGAGAGCCAGGAGTTCAAGGTCCTAGTTCAAAGCTACCCTGGGCTACATAAGTGAGACCTTTTCAGAAGAAGGGGGAGAGGAAAGGAGAAAAGAGGAGAGGTGGGAAGGAAGGAGTATGGCGGGGCGGGGGTGGTGCTTTGACGGCAAGATTAAAATACTCATCTTCTATTAAGGACTGACTTATAACTTGTCATTGACCTGACATTCTTGCACATAGTATCACTTGTGTCCAAGGGACCCTTAGACTGCAGGGCGTTGGGCAAGCACCTCTCAGAATATCTCAGGAATAGGATTGCTCCCTTAGTGGAAGTCACATTACTGGAAAATAGTACGTTTTTCAAAACAAGAGAAAACATCTGTTGATCTACAATGGTTTACAAAAGAAAAAGGAACCATGAAAGTCAACCTTTAGAAATCCATATAATGTCCTCCTCCTTCAAGTAATCTTGCTTTTACACAGAGAGGACATAAAATGATAATCAGAGCATATTTAATACCTACTTGCTCTCCTTAGAGAGTTACGAAATATAAAATGATTGCCGTAAGCCCTTTCAAACACTTTAATTGACAGTTCTAATAATTCCTTAACTCGCTAAAAATGTGAAAGAGGGGAAAATAATGTTGCTCGCTTCTTAATTCTAGAGCCTATCTTGGTAAATATAAATTTCAACAGAATAAGCTGTCATTTTGTTGTGCAGTTATAAGCCACCAGCCATAATAAATGTGTTAAACATTTATCAGGAACATTAATTATACACCTAACATGTGTCTCCAGCTATTGTTGTTCTTATTAAACTTACATTTCATTTTCTGGAGCAATATTCAACCACAGAGGGGAAATTTTTTTCATAGTAAACAGTACAGAATCGGTGCTGGGCTTAGCAATTAGTCTCCGGAAGACATGTGATTTTTCAACAGAGATAACTTGGCTTTCTTTAGTTTCACCATTACTAAAATGAACGGAAGCAGGTTTCATTTTTGCATCAGTTAGAGCAGAGCTAAAAATCACATCCAACTGCCTTTGAAATCTGAAGAGAGTCGGGATGAGGCTCTGGGGAAATCTGGCAAGGTAATCCCTAACATTAAGCTTTGGAAACAAAAAAAAAAAAAAAAAAAAGATAAGAAAAACAAGAAAGGGAATATTCCATCAAAAGTAAATAAGATACACTAATTAGGACCAAGAGAAGATAATCTAAAGTCAAGCACGGAAGACGAGTCTCCACTATGAAGAGAAAAACTGACCTCCAAATGGAGGTTAGTGTTTTCCACATGGACCATGTGTCAATTAAACAGATGGAGAGTCTGGACAGGTGCAGCCAGAGCACTGACCTTAGCCTTCATGTTAATTTCTTAGCAACAAGAATCAAGCATTCCCTCATTCCACATTGCTGCTGTTGAGCTTCTGCTGCAAATGCCCAAACTACAACAGTTAGCTGAACATGGTGTCCCTGGGTGAATGGGGATTGACTGTGCTTCTGTGTATTGAAAGCTTGACGGTGTGGACAGGAGTCATTCAACCCAGCCCTGACTCTGTCCTCCCAGCTAGAGAACCTGCAGAAAAGTCATTTTGCCTCTCCTGACTTCAGAAACCATAGAGAGAAACCATGTCTAAAGTCCTTTTTAGGTTAAAATGCTGAGAATCTATAGTCTGAGCTCTACAAAAGCGAAGAAAAAAAAGTACAGCATGTCTAGCCTCTTCTCTAGATTAAAAACACTGTAGTTTTATGAGCCTATAAACCTATAAACATGGACAGAGGGTTGGACCAAATGAACACTATAATTCCAACCCAATTTTAGATTCTAAGATTGAGTTCACGTGCAAAGAAATTAATAAGCTCCCTATCAGCAAACTCTGATAGGATAACATTTAATAGCTCTTTCTGATATTAGAAGAGAAAACATGCCCCTACTTAATGGGGAATTGTTTAAATACACATTTAGTAAGCATCATAAAAATAGCCATTTCCCATAAAACAGAAAGCAGCAGCCCCAGGACACAGTCAAAGATTAAAGCTTTGTCACAACTGAAAGATATAAAGAATTGCCATAATCCAACAGACGAACTGGCCAGTGACTTGATCCATGGCAGGAGGTATACCGTCACTTTTTCCATGAAGCTTCTGCTTGTTTAAGGTTTTAGCTTCATTGTCTAGAGTTTGAATCCCTGGTCTGCTAGCTCTGTCCCTGTGACCTTTGACCTCCCCTCTCAAGTTCAGTTTCTTTATCCATACATGAGTATAATAATCGCACTGGCTATTAGGGCTGGCATAGATGTAAACAAGCTTGTGCTTGTAAAGTTAGCAACAAGGTGCCTAGTACACTGTGCTCAAAGCTCCTCAAGCACACACGCTGTTGGTATTTTTATTTATCTCTTTAATTCTTAGTAAGTTACCTTATATTTTTAGGGCAACAATTTGGTTCTCTGAGTATTTGCATTTCCACAGTATGGGACTGCAAGGATACACTGCCCAAGCAAGCCAGGCTCAACATCTGCTCCCATCCTTGTCCAGCTCCTGCATGTGGCTGTATCTCATTCTTCAAAACTCCCAGGTCAGCATCCTTTGCTCAGTCAAACCCTTTGTGACCTCTGTCTCAGTCAACTAAGACTGGCTACTTTGTCAAATGTTCTCCATGGTGCCTCTAGTGGTTTCTTCCTGAACACAATTCATGGTCCACTGTCATTTCTTCATAGACTCTTATTTGTCTTGCTGACTATCAACTCCTTGAGGCAATGTATCAGATCTCTGTCCCTGCCACAGGATCCAGGACTTGAGCAAAATCCAGTGGAACTTGTTGAATGAATAAGTTGGTGAGTTAATTAACAAAATCTATGAAATTACTTCTATTTATAATATAAACTATTGAACAGACAGAAGCAGCCAATCTCTTTACAGCCAAAAGAAATCCCATTGTTACCATAACAAAATGCATACAACAGATAGTATAAAACACACTAGACAGAGGCAGCATTTGATCTGAGCCTTGACTTCCCAGTGGCATGGTCCTAACAAAGAAGAGGCAAGAAGTGCATGGTTCTGGACAAGAGCCTCTTGGAGTGATCACAGGAGACTGACTAGAATGTAAAGACAAGAGTTTGAATGTAGTCTATGACCACTGAGAAAGCACCAGAAGCCATTAGGTCAGGGAAAGAGCAGAGCAGATAGGCAAGCCTAGAATTAGGTATTCTGGCAGCAAGCTAAAAGATCATTCAATAAAATCTGAAGTGGAGAGAGCAGAATCCCCAACAGCAACAAAGGAGGACCAGCCATGTACGAAGAAAGCAGATGGTGACACAAGAGACATCAGGGACAAACTGTCATGTCTGTGTTTAAAGGTACAATAAAGTGACTGGCACCATCCTTATGTCTATCACGGTTGGTCAATATAAAATCTCAAAAGACTAGATTTTGTATAAGTCCCTGGGGCCCTACATGAATTTGCTAGCCATTTCCTATCAAACACAGACTTCTTAGAAGGTTGGATTTGATAAATTGGGTGAGGGGAGCCAGTTCGATTTCATCAATCCCATTTCCTAAGCACCAGAAACAATAACCGAGGAGTCCTAGGCTGGAGAGCAGGTAACAACCCCTTAATTAATATCTGAGGTCTAGATCCAGATAACCAAGAAATATAGTCATTATCCACCATGAGCCCCCTGAAGTACAATATGCCCAGAGGTGTAATCGTGGCACAAATGTTACAAAGATAACCAACTGCTGTCTGGGTATATCTAAGGCCTACTCCACAAAAGGACAAACATGCCTGGCACTTTACAGGCCAAGGAGCCATGGTCAGGGAGCGTTGGCCCTAGAGGTGAACCTCCTACTATCATTCTGCCAATTGGCATAGTGAAGAATCGCCCTCTAAATTCCATCTCTCTAACCATAGGTCAGCTGTTCTTTGACTTCATCAGAGACATTTCTTTGTGCAGTAGATAATGCTTAGCACAGAAACAACACCAAATTACAGAGAATACATGTCCATGGAGTGCTCAACACAGATGGATCCTTCTCTCCAAGACTCAATGACTATCATAGAAGAGGTGACAGAAAGACTTTAGGAACTAGAGATCTGGGGGGAGAGACCAAAACATATCTTCAGGCTATAACTGGACTATTGCACCGATGAGCTCATAGCAGTGATGATTACTGATATAAGACCTGCATGGGACCAAGATGGTCAATGTCCCAGCATGGAGGAGGAAGGGACTCCCAAGTCCCTACCCCTAGCTATTAACAGCTGGTGGATCCCAGGAGGGGAAGAATTGGTTTTCTTTAAGGACACAGCTCCTGGTAGGTAGGTCAACCACATTCCTATGGATGGATCCACACCCACAAGTATATGGGCAGTACAAATTGGGGCTAAAGGGCTATTTAAGAAAAACAAGAATGTGAAGTTGGGAGGGGTTGTCAGTGGTAGGTGGATCTGAGAAGAATTGGTGTAAGGTAGATATGATCAAATACATTACATGAATTTTTCAAAAATGAATTTTTTAAAAATTTTAAAGAAATACTGCATAGTGAAAAAGAAATGTGGACACTAGGGAAAACACCCAAGGAGATGCGTGCATACATATTTCTAAGATTACAAAGTCTTGCTTCCTGACGTCATGGCTGAGAAGGGAGCAAGCTTGAGGACTAAGCAATACAGGAAGAAACCTTAGCAGACAGAGTGCAGGGCTCAAGTGCCAAGAGCCAGGCCCTTAGCGTCCCTGTCCCTTCCCTTTTGACAAATTAGTCATTTAAAACAAAATCAAAATTAGAAGGGGGAGAGACACCAAGAATATCATACATTCCAAGTGTATTGCTAACTGTTCAAATATTTCATGACAGAAGGATGAAGGCAAGTCCTCCTGTGGATTAAAGGCTTGTAAGTGTGAGTACATTACAACATTGAGGAGGGATACCAAGAAGGGACACTATCAGGTGCCAAGGGAGGGTGGATGTAGGTAAAAGGACTTGTGAAGCAGGATATCAAGCTCATTATTTTTCTAGTTTTAACTGAGTCAGAATTTTTTCCTTTGTTGCAGACAAGTACATAAAAATATCATTGGTAGTGAAAGTGTAAAACCCTAATCAGAGCTCCGTGGCTTCAGAGTGAACCAGCCCACTGTGTAGAAGTTCATGGACATGAGTAGAGTTTGAGAGTGTCAAAGTGGCTGCTTGAGAAACAACCGTAATCTATTAATCTAGCTGTGTGATCATTTTATCTGTGAGTTCGTTACAAAGAAGTGATTGTTTTCTATTTAAAAAACAACAATAAAAAGCTTGTTAGAGGCTTTGAAATCAGGAATTTCCCAGATGCGCAACTAGATTTTGTTATGCAGTCAACCACTTGCACCAATATGAATTCGGTTGCAAGCCCTAGAACAGCCGTTCTCAACCCTCCTAATGCTGAGACCTTCATGTTGTGGTGACCCTCACCTATAAAATTTACTTTGTTGAGACTTCATAACTGTAATTTTGCTACCATTATGAATCGAAATGTAAACATCTGGTATGCACATATATGATATTCGACCCCTATGAAAGGGTCATTCATCTCCAAAGGGGTCCCAACCCTCAGGTTAAGAATTGCTGTTCTAGCAGCTCCACCTGCCAGTAATGGCTTGATGCTGCAGTAACTCTCTGAAAGGCCTAAATGAAAAAGAACTCTACTGACGGGAGATACAAGACTCTACATCACCTTAACCTATCTAAGCATGGAGCAAAATTCAGATCATGCAAGATAATTAACATGGTGTGACCTAATTTGTATCAGTGATCTAATTTCATCCCATATCCTATGGCAAAAGTCCACATCTTCCCGTTCTTTGTGTCTACATGCAATGTCCCACCTCATTTCATTCTGCAAAGGGGAAAAATAAAAAGGACTGCACAGTCATTTTTGTCCTCTGTGCCCTCTTGATCCTGCCTTGGACATCCACACCTGATGAGGGTGTGAACCACTGGGGTGTCAGTCAAGAGTTCAGTTCAGAGTTTCAAACGTAACAGAGTCTTGGAGGCCACCAGGGACCATTCTACCACCTCCATGTCTCCATATGTAAAACTGTTCTAGAAAGTCCATGCATATGAAATGACCAGAAAGTGGTTGACGGCAGTCACAGAGACATCCAAGAAAACTTCAAAGCAGTGGACTACCCAGCAGAAAAGCCCTAAAGAGCAGTTTCTTGTTTTCTTTAATCACCTATCCAGTTTTAGCCTCAGAGCAATGGTTAAAACGTCTGAAGTAAGGCCCAGGTCTGAGTAAGTTCTTAATAATGTCAATGGTTCTGCAACCATTCTCCCTGGATGCTTGCTTACATGTGTCCCTTTGTAGTCACAGAAGTCTGTCCTCCCTGCTTGCATGTGACAGCTTCTCCCACAAGTGGCTCAGCTCAGCCTCAGCCTCACCTCTCCATTGCTAAGATTGCTTCACTGCACCAGAATTAATGCCTTGCCCTCATCCTTATCGACTGAATGACTCTCACTTATTTGGAGGTTGCCATTTGTTTTGTTCTTTGCCAGGGTAGTACCTGGCATATCCTAAGCATTTCAAGAAATACTAGCTTCCTGCTTCCTTCTGGTTGGAAAACTTTAACTCCTCATCACAATAGAGTATTAAAGTTGGTTCCTTGTAGGCAAATTAATCAGAAGGGCAAACACTCTGGATGCAGAACAAGAGCCCCTCTCTTCATCCTTGGTGGATAGCACTCAACTTCCTTTTAAAGAAGGAACAAAGGCTGCTAGGGTTGGTGGTTCCAGAATTCAGGGGGTCGTGAACTCAAAGACAGCCTTGGTTATATAGTAAGAGCTTGTTGAAAAGATAAAAGAAAGAAAGAAAACCGGGATCTGGGGAAGAGAAAGAGTAGGAGAAGAAGGGGGAAAATAAACAAAAGGCTGGTTCAAAACCATTGGCATGTTCCAAGCTCATGTCCTGAGCACTAGGTATCTACAAATTCACTTAATCCTCACAAGATCTGAAATATGTAGTTCCTATTCTGATTGGCATCTTACACGTGAATATACCTTGGCACACAATTAAGTGACTTGCCAAAGATCCCAGCGAGACAAGAGTCAAGGCAGACTAGAGACATGGGCTGCCTGGCTCCCAAACACGTGTTTTCATCATGCCCTTAATTGTTCCTGGTAGTTACTTTCTCTGAAGTTACTGTGATTTCGTAGTTAATGGATACTAAATCCTTGCTCCTGGAGAGAAAAACAGGGTGGGTCCCTGGGAGACAACGGTCACAGTTTACCAACCAATCAGTACAACACCTTACTTTATGTGCGTTTCTGTTCAAAGCACTCCATTTACTGTAAACTCTTAACTCATTAACATTGAACTCACTCAACCAGATTATAGCCTATACCTAAACACAGCTCATCTCTGGCAGCCTTTTGCACTGAGCAACACTAGCTAGCACTTCAGCACTGTGCCTAGGGGCATCGCACACAGTAAAAATCACAAATAAAAATGCCAACACTCTGCCACCAACAGGCCCCCAAAAGGACATATTTATAGCATGAAGCAAGAAGAAAGTATGTCATGTTCAACCTTAGAAAAGAAAATACTTACAGATGACTTCGAGTTTTTATCACTCTGTACGTGTAAGCAAAACAGCAGGAAAGCCTTAGCCCTATTGACTTTGGGGCTCTGGATCAATTTCAGTGAGTGAGTGAGTTTTCAAGTACTCAATCCATGATGGATGATGAGGGCTGACTGTGTGTGGAATGGGCTGACTGTGTGTGGATTGCCCTCTGGATCCTTCTTGATATACTCATCCTCCAGGGAGAGAGAGATCCACGGACTTTCCATGTTCTTCCAAAGACATCATAAAAGCCCTTCCTGCATGGCCTTTCCCAGCAAGCATTGCAGCTTAGGCTTTCCAAGCACCAGCAGCCACAGCCTCCCAACAGCCTCTCAACACACTCATATCCACCTCCTCGGTGAGGGTAGAAGGAAATGGACATGAATGACGTGTGGTGTCTGTTTAGAGCATTCAGTGCTCGAAGATGCCGCTTGCTAGAACCCAAAGAGGCTTCCCAAGGTCCCTCATCCCTTTTCCGGTAACTGAAGAAAACACCTTCTGAATGCAACTACCTTGTGTCTTGTCATCAAATTAGGAGATGCACCCTCCTACTCCACATTGTTGGAAATATCCTGGCAGAAATCCTCTAAAGTCTACCCCGCAAAACAAAAACTCGTCTCCGTAAAAGATCATTAAAATCAATTATATTCCTGACAACAAAGCATTAAGTAAGTTTTACAGCCTCTGCAAAGCACCATTTAAATATTTTCATGACATAAGTAAAATGAATCATAGGTACACTCAAACTGTTTTCAAAATGAGTGGTTTTTTGTTGACGGTGTAGGAAAATTAGCATAAATGCTTTGCACAAATTCACATGGTTCTAGAATTCCACAGAACAATGACCCTAACTACAGTTTAGTTATCTCTATGCCATATACAGTGCCCCAGCCAAAGGGGAAAAAAACTGAATTTGAAACATCAGTCAGTAAGATTCCCCAGCTGTTATAGGCAGTGCCATCATATGATTGGCTGGAAATGCAAAAGTGTATTTTATTGTGAAATATGGCCTCCATGTTCCTCTCAGATCGAAACAGGGGAGCCAAATGGAGGGATAAAGGAACTATCCAAGACATTCTGCTAAGTGGAAATTGCTTCCTTATTTTTCCTTCAAGTTTCTATCCATAAAGCCCGGGAGGGGGATCCTCTTTGGAACTCTCTATTTAGCTAATGGCCTCCTGAGTTATGAAGGCATAGCCTCGCACTATCGGATTTCCTATGGTAGACAGGAGTCTCAAGGCCTGTTCCAAATGTTATTAAAATAACAGATGAACCAGATCTATAAAGAAAGAAGCCAGGAAAGGTAGGAGATGGAGAAATAGGAGCATAAACAGACGGAACCAAAACAGAAAGAAATGAAAAGGAAACTGGACAGGGAAGAGGCAGAAAGAGTTTTCTAAAGGAGTATAAAGTTTTTACTTATTTATGTGAAGATAGAACAAAGGAAACAAGAAAATTTTAGAAAGAATTGGAAATTAAAAAAAAAAAAATCATAGGGTAAAGAAGTGGGCAGTGCACAGACAACTGCTTTTAACCTAATGATTGAGATTATTAGTTGCAAGAAACTAATTGGTAATAATTACCTTTTGCTTTTGTGGTCTTAGAAAAAGTTTTTAAAAAAAAAAAAAAACTGTAAGAGAGGCAAAGAATAACAACTAAGGTACCTGCTGAATAGTGCAGGACACCCCCAGTCCACTGGTGAGACCCCTAAACATACTGGCATTCGGGAATCAGAGGCTGAACGAAGGCTAAAGAGAGGACTAGAATGGCCACAAAGAGAAAGCCAAGGGTGGAGAGCTATGTGTCTTCCAAAGGAGAGGCGAGTGCTCCAGCTCCCCTCTCCACTCTCCAGATTCACAATAAATCTGAGAATCTTAACGGCTCGCATTAACATGTCTATTCACGAACATTATCTGACAAACTTGACTAGCGCCAAGTGAACTTCCGAAGTTTCTACTCCAAAAAGCAGATAATTACAGGGGCATGGGGGAGAACGCCCATACGATCATACTGAGTCCAGGGGAGGAAAGTTTAGGAAAGAAACTCAAAATAACGGGTATCCCTCTAAAAATTGTAAAGGATGGGAACCCTGCGTTTGTTTGTGGTTTGAGTAAATTTGACATTTCCACATAGAAGTCACACCTGTTTAGTAGAATTATAATATATTAATTTGATTGATAATATTACTGGAATTTTCTGACTCTTAAATCATAGCCAAATAAAATAAATCAAATGTTTTAGAAGACTTTGGTGCCTGTTTAGAATTAAATATGCCGATGCTACATTGTATCACAAAAACACCATACCCAGACAGGGCCTAGTATATTGTAACTATCCTGGTCACTATCATGACCTTCATCATCTTCATCTATCACAGTCAGTATTATCACTACCATCACCATCATCACCACCATCTTCCACACTCTCAGGACAGACTGCCACCACACTTAGCCACATCACTTATAATGGTCACGGCAACCTTATTCTTTAAACCAGCTGGCTTGAAATTGCTTCATAAAACTCCGTAAAATTCTGTCAGTTGGGAACCGAACACATAGGTTTCTAATTGTCACATTTTAATCAACTATAGATAAGCATGCATCACTTTGAACACTATTGATTAAGGAAAATGTATTTCTAGAATTCCTAATAATATTCTTCAGGCACAGAACATAGCAACTATTTTCCCCCTATCCTGAGATCAAGCGTATCATAAATGTGTCTCCCTTAAGCCCCAGTTGAACACTCGGGAGTAAGATGGCAGGATGAAGAGGGAGCTCTTTGAAAAACAAAACTATCCATCAATTCACTGCAAGAGCTAGACCCATAAAATAAGACTAGTTAGTAACTTTGATGAGCCACCGCCTCCTCTTGGTGAAACCTCAGATGCTTTCACTCTGGTCGGTAAACAGAAGTACTTACGAATTTATCTAGAATTTCCCTGGGAGTATGCATTTTGGTTCTAAACAAAAGTAGCCATTGTGTATCTTCTTTTCCTAAATAAGTGAACTGAGACTCAATATTTCAAAGAAAAGTTCATTTGTTTCTTTCTCCCAGTTCACGGTCTCCCCCGAGTGGGAGGGGGAGCACTCCATTCACTTCTCTCTCAACCTGAACCTTCTAAACTTATACTAAAAGGAACGCTAGCATCACAGAGAAGATATAAGAGGGTTCATATTGTGTGTAATATGGAGTTGGTAAAAACATGATTCAAATCCGAGAAATTTCTCATGTAAAACTTTTCACATGATCAGTTGGACTTTGGATGTTCTATCACACATGTTCTTTACGATGACCAGTAGATTTGGCTTACAGGAAAAAACAAATGTACAGACAGCTGTGGGTAATTAAAAGCACGTAATATTTGTGTGGCTTATATATTGCCTTTACATGCACAGTCTCATGTGGAAAGCCCTATGTTCTTGCCATCCTCGGAAGGCTGGTATTGCTCACCATTCTCCCTGTTGTCCACTGCCCCTTCCTTTTATGTTTTAAAGTATAAGAAACTAAAAGTGCTCAACCCAAATTCAAATTATAAACTATACGACTTTATGTATATGTATATATATTCTCATTAAAAAGTAAAAAAGCAACTGGGGACTGAGACCCAAGTTAACAGAGCACGACATAAGGTTGGAGTAAGTGACAATTACCCCTGAGAGCTCTCTCTATGGCAGTCCGAGCCACATTGAGACCAAAGAGAAGGGACACAGTGACGTGATGCCATTCACATCCAAGTGTACGCTCCCTCCCGAGCAATGTGTGGCTCCTTGCATTATTCTTAGACCAAACCGACATGGCAGGTAGTCAGCAGCAATTTAAATGATTAAAACATGTAAGGGCCAAAGAAAGAGGGTGTCCAGATCACTCAAGTGCATGGGAGGAATCACAGGAAACCTGAACATCAATCCCTCAACTCTCTCCCTAGACTTCTCAAAGCTGAAAGGAAGTCTTCAGTGATCCCACAGACAAAGTAGTTCTCCAGGCTATACAGACATCGGGATCCAAATTATCAGGGGATTGACTGATGTGGACGGCTTGTTTCTTTGGTTTTATTTGAAATGTAGCACCTAGACATACTGACTAAATTTAAAATATTCAGACAGCATTAAATGCCTATGTTGATTTTTTTTTTAAACTAAGGTGAACATACATGTTTCACCTTTAACTTTCTTTAAAATCCTCAAAGTTGTCTTGAAACCTAAAGAATTCTCGATAAAATGACTTCTATGAAATTCTCAGGAAGACACAACCTACAAAACCACAGCTTGCTGATTACGAGCAGATCATGTGTCCATAACAAGTTACCACCGGGTGACAATGCTTCTCACTTAATTACATGCCCCAAGCTATTTCACCTGCTACATCTCCTCATACCTAAATATGGCTGCATATTGTGGCCAATGAAAAAAGTAGCCACAACATGTAGATGCTGAGTAAGCTTCACCCAAATTCCCTAACCATCCCTGTGGCCCACTGGGATATGTTCCGGGGGGAAGAATCCACAAAGCAGCCCCATTCCACCATAAGAAATAATAAGTCTTAGTCTTACTGGCCCACAGACACCAAGGCAACATATATGGAAAAAAATAAAAGGAAGATGGACAAATTAGCTTTTTTGTTTATATAAGTGAAACCACGGCAACTTACATAAATGTTTTCTTTTTCTCCTAAATAAATTTTAGGCCTGTATCTTCCAAACCATCTTTGACCTGGGCCCACAGTAAAACAATGTTTCCCCAATCTAGCACCCATTGACTCCGAAAGTAGGAACCTGCCCTGACTGGAAACTCATGCACTCTAAGACATGATTCTTTAGGGTTTGTTCTAGTTTTTTAAAACTTAGACTTGGTAAAGTGACTTCATCATTTACTGGATCGTGAGAAGCAGTTTTTAAAAACACAGTTTTCAGCCCCCAAACTATTGAGAAGTACTTAGGAAGAGTAAAGTTGTTGTTTTTTTTTTTTTTTTTTTTTTTAAGAGCCTGTTCAATTATTTGCTTTTTTTTTTTTTTTTTTTTTTTTTCTTTTTTAAACCCAGGGTTAGTCAAAAAGAAAAAGAAAGTGGAAAAAAATTACCATAGAACATTAATTTGAAACACTGGTATGGATACTTCCCTTTCGCCTTGAGTAAGAAGCCAAATAAGTAAATCATTCTAAAGCTAAATTTCCACCCGTAATTCCACCTGTGTGTAATTTTTTTTAAAGAATCCCTTTTTGTTGTTGGTTTTTTGGGGGGCGGGGGGACAGTAGAATCTGAATATCATTTGAAGTAAAAGTTTACGATAGGGTATATTCTGGTGAGATTCTTTGTCGCGGAGATGCTAAGCGGTGTTGAATAAAATGTGATCTCTTTTTATTTTGCCGTGTTCACTTTGTAATTATTAGCAAGGCAGTAAATAACCCGACAAGGAGCAGCCTCATTAGTCCCCATTGAAATGCACTGGCATTAATTTGCAAAAAAAAAAAAAAAGAACTGAAAATTAAATGGAAAAGAAAATACTTTGGGAACTCCATCATAAGGTTTTGGAATTCACATTCTACCAATACCAACCTTAACAGCAAGACAATTTTAAAGTATGAATTAGCCTTAATCGCTATATTTTGTTCCTCCAGTTTGTGGGTGGCGGGGGGAGGCGCTGGTATCGAGAGAATAAATTATTTGCCTCTTCCATCTTAACTCTGAATTAAAGCAAGTGAGATTAATTTGAACCCTCCCTCCAAAAAAAGATTTTTTTTAAGTTTCGTTCACTGTTGATCTTGAATATGAAATCTGGGCCTGTACCCACTTTGCTGTCTGACGCTTTAGTTTCCTGGGAGGGCTAAAGGTGAGCTGAGATACACCATGGTTTCATCCTTCAGTGTCTTCTGGGGCCAACCTGCACTTGAGTCCTATTTCTTATACTATGAATACATCTGGAAAGCGAACACTGAGCTAGTGGCCAAAGCCAGCCTACAGTGGGACTAGTTTTGATTCAGCACCCTGCGACCACCCAAAGACTCTGTACCTGGCGTGTGTATTACTCTCCCCTGGGAAACATTAACAGGTGTTTTTCAGACCCACCCACTTAAGACTTCTTTAGGACCTTAGAGAAAAGAAGCAGAAATGAGGGGAAACGGGGGGTGTCAAAAAAATGAGGACACAAAACAATTGTCACTTAGGTCATGAAGAGTCTCTCTGTCCTGGATTCCCCTGTGTCCTGGACTGCCCTGGCTTCTTGCACAGTGACAGGGGTAGGGGGCAGGATGTAACTAACCTATGTGCCAGTCCAGAGCATTCGCTGCCTGCTGGGCCAGGCATGAAACTTAGCTGTAGGAGAATTACTGTGCTGGTGTTTCAATGTGGTATGTTGTAAACACATTGGACACCTATAAATCCCCAGCTGTCAGAAGTCATATGCCAGCAATCTGCTCGAACTCGAACTCAACCAGAAATCCAAACTTGTTGAGACCCATTCAGCTCCCATACCAGCATTTCCGAGTAACTGGAACTGAATCCAGAACCCCGGAATGGGGAAGAGAGGGAAACACATCCATAGGCACCTCTGCCTGAAACCGTATCTTCTCCTGTATACCTTGCGTGTCTCCAGTCCAATTCAAAACTCTAGTAGAAAGAACATTGAGCCCGACACAATGAAACAATTAAAAAAAAAAAGACTAATAATCTCCCCTGAGCTCTACTGGCCCCAAACACCTCCAGCTTTAAGTAATAAAGGGGTTCCTTGCTAGTGGCACAAACCACCTGGACTTGGGGGTTTACAAGCTTTGGGTTGGCCTCCCCATAAATAACTTCTTTGGACTATTTTCCAATGCTTGTGTAGTTAGGGAACACGGGGCTTTTTGGATCTGCCTCTCCCACAAGACAGCTATGGGCGGAGAACATTGTTGTTGTGTTGTTGTTATTGTTGTTTTAAAGCTGCCAATAGAGAGAAGGCGGGCTCCGCAAAGAATCCTTCCTGACTTCCCCGAAGGGTGGGAAGGGGCGATCTGCGGCTCAAGATGTCTCCCCTCGTGCGCTCCCTCCCAGGACCGGGCTAGACACAGAGGCCACCCTGACGTGGCGCGGGTACCTGTAGAAGGCGGGAGGGCCGGTGTCGCGCACGGCGTAGGCGCTGGGCTCGTTCTCCAGGTAGTAGGGCACCTGCTGGCCGTGCGGGTGCAGGAAAGGCGACAGCTGCGGCGGCGGGTGCAACAGCATCAGCGGGCTGGGCGACACACTGTTGAGCTGGGGAAACCCCCCAGGCTGTTGGCACCGAAGGCGGCTGCCTCGGACCCGGGCCGTAGGCGATTCCCGACTGGCCATAGACAGGCGCCGAGGCGGCGGCAGCAGCGGCGGCGGCGGCGGCGTTGAACTCGTAGGCGGCGCCCTCCGGGTAGTTGAACACAGCGGGTTTGCTGTTGTCCACGTACACCTCGCCCAGGGCCCGCTCCATGGGCATCTTGAGCTGCGGGCGGTTGAGGGGCTCCAGCTCGTTCCCTTGGATCTGGTGCAGCAAGGCCATTCCCGAGGCTTTGGTGTGAAGGGTCATGGTCATGGTCAGTGGCAGTCGGCGAAGTACAGCTTGGCTCCCCGCGCACGCAGAGGGCTCAGCAGCGGACGGGCCACCTGGAAAAAGAGTAGAGCCATCGATTAGACAAGGCGCAGCGCAGGTCCCCTTGGCTTGAGTGCTGGCCCTGTCCCTGCGCCTGCCCCTGCGCCTGCCCTGCCCCTGCCCCTGCCCCTGCCCCTGCCCCTGCCCCTGCCCCTGCCTGCCCCTGCCCCTGCCCCTGCCCTGCAGGGGCAGAGCTATCCTACAGAACCCAGGTGGCCCAACTCCAGCTAGCGCACCCAGTCACTCCCGGGTTCTCCAACTTTATTCCCCTGCTCTCAGACATCGCAAACCTGCTGGAAGCCGCTGACCAGGGTCTGCAGCTTCCAGGCACTGCTGGAAACAGCACACCGCACGCGCACCCAAAGAACCGCTAGCTTCCCTGAACTTAACTTTTCTGGTTTTCGCTGCTGGATTTCGCTGCAGGGGGTGAAGGCAACAGAAGGATCTCCAGCAGGCGCGCCCCCTAAACCCACCCCCACCCCCACAGTCACCCCAGGGAAGACTAGGTTTGCAACAAAATCAGACTAAGCCACAGGCCGTTTTTTTTCTTTCTTTCTTTCTTTCTTTCTTTCTTTCTTTCTTTCTTTCTTTCTTTCTTTTCTTTCTTTCTTTCTTTCCTGATGTGTTGCCTGTGTGCCTGTGCCAGACTCCAATCTGTCTCTGTTTGTCTCCCTTTCTGTTTGATTCAGTCTTCTTGTTGGCTGGAAGTACGCAGTGTGTGCATAGAATGATCCTGGAGGGACAGTAACTGTATCTGTAACTGAGATATGGCAAATAGGATGGGGTGTATGATTGCATATGCAGCCAGCCACAGACAGCTATATTTAGCATCAGCGGACACAGATAGGAGGCATCTAGGGCCAGGTGAGCGGAGATGGACCATGTATAGGAAGAGCTGCATTCGGAGTCAAGAGAAAAATACCAGCCTTCAGCTTCCTCGTATGCAAAAACAAAAAAACCCCAAAACAACAACAAAAAAAACCAAACCCAACTGCTCCCCCAAAGTGTCCCTTCCAGCACAGCTATGACAGATTCGCCCAGCCTGGCTTTTCTGTTTTTGTTGGACCCCAGTGCCAGATTTGCTTCCTTTAGAAATTCTCATGTGGATATGATTCAGAAAAACCTTCGGTTAGGCACACTTGGGTGTCCCTGCCTTCTACAGGTTATGCAACCAAAACTTGAGAAAACCGAGCATGGACTAAGACCTTTTCCCATGAAATATCACCTGGGGTCCTTAACTAAGGCTCTGGCAATCAGGTAACCTTGTCTGTCTAACTAGAAACTTTTGAAAGCCTCTCCTACCTTCCAGCTCTTGAATTCTACAAATGGACCCTCTGGGTTCATTTGGTGTATGGTACACAGAATCTAATATTCGAATGACAAGGAGGTTAAAAGAAGTTTTTAATTCAGTATTGAATTAAATTCTGATTGAGCACACACGCACCTGTTATTGCAAAAAAAAAAAAAAAAAAAAAAAAAGATACAAGCTTGGATAGGCTTGGATAGTTTATACTTTCTTGATAAACTGTGTATGCCTCAACCTGATATCCCCAAAATAACCATTAACATAATGACTTTAATTGCTAGTCCATATACCCAGGTCCCTGACACATACAAATGTCAAGGTTGCTGTTACTAATAGTAACACTTTAAAAATATTTTCTACTAAGCACACTGTCTAATTCTTAGAAAAACAGATAATTTTAGATAAACCATATCTAAGCTGACTTAAATCTAAAGACAAAGTTGACTTTAGCATCCATAAGTATGAGTGACAGCAACGGAAGGGTTAAAAATACATTAGATGAATCGCAGATATTTCTCTCTATGGCCAGCAACCACTACTTTCTAGAGCACTCTTTTCGCAGATGATTTAGTTTCCGTAAATCACACTTTCAATTTTCAAATGCCTTTTTTAAAACACATGCAAAAGCAAGCACTTCAGATGAGGCTCTTTAAAAATCTGAGCCTGCCAAATTATATATAAATGGCACAAAGAATCCTACAAGTCCAGAAAGCAGAAAAAAAAAAAAGGAGCAGCACAGATTTCTCCCGCCCCCCATAGAAAAACAGCACAGCCTCCTTCTCCGGCTAGGATACAGACACTAGGCAGAAAGGTAAGTTGCTTTCTCAAACCGCTCAAGCTACAGAGAGAGAGAGAAATCAAAAACGGATCCTACCCTGCTGATTCAAGAGCGTCTTTCCAGAAATGTTCCATGGGTTTGTAGAAGTCTAGGGCTGAGACAGTAAGACGGAAGGAAGGAATGTGCTCGAATGATCGAGTGACGCGGTGTGTGATCAAGGCAGAGCGTGTGTGGATGTGTTTGTATGTGGAGTGGCAGGGACTCTCGGGAAGCAGCCAGTAGGCAGGGCACTTGGCAGCCCCTCCCGGCAGACTCGGCAGCTGGGCTTCTGCAGGACGCTGGATGAATGGCAGCGGGGAGTCCGGGAGACTTGCTATCTGCTGAGGGACAGCAGTAGCACAGCTAGAATCCGCATTCCTAGAAGGAACTCCAGCCCCCTTTGCTCCCTACCTGTGGAGCCAGAAGTGTCCTGTGCTTTCTGCTACAGCGAGGGAAACTGAGATGGCTGTAAACCACAGTTTCACAGATAAAGTAGAATGCCAGTCAAAGTGTGTGGAGATCAAGTTTACAAACTATGCCAGGGGAGCTTCTTCCTAAACAATGTAACTTAACAAGAAAAGCCTTGTGGGATAATTTGGGTCAAACCCCCTAGTCCCACTTCCCCTCTGAATAAGATGCTCAGTGACCATGGCATAAAAAAGTCAGACTTCGCAATTTTTTTTTTTTTTGGCATTCCAAGGATATGTTTCCGACTGAAATGCAAGACTCTCTCACTTCATTAAATCAAACCCACCAGCCTCTCTACCAATAGCCCACTGACTATTGTCTATTAACACATCCCAAAAGAGGTATTATTTTAATCTTAAAGTTAGGACCATAAAACAGCTTTGCTTTGAAGCAATCACATGTTCAGAGCTGTACTGCCGTTGGTTGTAGACAGAGGTCTTGTACTTCCGGTGGTGTGCCATGGTTGCACCTGGTCCTCGGTGCTTCTCTCCACCACAGTACAACACAGAGTAATGAGGTACTCTGACTGTCTCCTCACCCTGGGTCCCAGAACACAGGAGGCCTAATGAAGCCTTTGTTGCCAGACATTAGTAACTACCTCAGGTATTAAGTGACTCTAACCGAAATGCCAGTCTCCAGCCCTAGGACCTAGGCAGTTACCAAGAGATTTATGAGTGGCACTTGAGCCAGTACAAAGAAAGAAATAGAAAATACTAATGATATCATGCTGCAACTATACGTTTTTTGTGCTTGGAAAGATTCAAGGTCATGATATCAGGACATAGACAAGTTCCCTCAACAATTGGCAATGACCATAAATATCAAACATAAATAAACGTTGAGAGCTGTGGTATGAGTAATGAAGCACTTGCCTAGCATATGGGGAGTCATGGGTTTGAGATCTGGCACTGCACAGATGAAAAAGCAAATAAATAAATATTGAAAAAAAAAAAGAGAGATTGTTAACCCTTTGTTGGTGATAGTGTTGAATCCTGATGGCAGTAGCACCTCCTGTAAAGTCAACAATGATGTCACATTCATCAAGCCAGTCCAACTAAACTATGCAAAAAAAAAAAAGGAGAGATGGTAGAGGAGGAGCAAGTCAAGGAAAGTTGATGTAAAAGGAGGGGCAGGCACCTGGAGATCTGCATGGGAAGGATATAAGAAGTAGACTATCATCTCAGGGACTTTGGCTGTGGAGAAGTTTACAATCCCAGAAAGCCTGAGCTTCTCTCAAGAAAGACATTTCCAGGAATAGCCTTCTGACTCCTCCTGGTAAACTGTCTCCCAGGGACAGGGACTGTGGTGGGAAGTGTGGCCCGCCATGTTGGTTTTCCCCTCTCGTCTCTGTTGACTCCAACATTGAGCACTGAACATACTGTCCTGTTGTTGACTCCATGGCTTGCCCGGGGAAAGGGGAGAACACGGGCTTGCCCTGTTTTGCTGCCAAGTGCAGCCTCCAGGTCAAGCACCTGTCTTCATTCTCTCCCTGACCCCAAGACAGCGCTCCCTTCACACTCAGTGTCTCTCCAGTCACCAACATTAAAGCATCACCGTTTCCTCTAGAGTCTGACACTCCTTTGCCTTTCTTTTAGCTATCCAAGAAGCAATTCCCAAACCTGTAGTTTGCACACTCCCTTCCCCTATGTCTTTTCAGCTGCCTCTTATCTCACCTGTCCTAAGTGCAGGCTCAGATTCATCATTGCCCCAAATGCCAGCTTCTCTGAGAGTAGAGGCCCTTCCTCTCTTCCAGACCTGTCTTTTCTAGTCTATCACCCCTAACACTTAGCCTATGTCTTAGTCAGATGAATGCCCCAAAACTTTTCTTTCTTTATTCTTTTTTCTACTTAGAATATTCACTTTTCTGGCTTGCCAGAGGGCATCCACTTTCTTGAGGTACAGACCAAGCGAGCACTAGCATATCCTCAGGATCATCCTCCACCCCCTCCATCTTCTGAGTCCCAGTTGTAGTTCTCAGCCATTTATCCTCTTCCTCCCTGAACTGAAGTTATTTTTGTTGCCTAATCTCACCGAGGAGCAACTCAAAGGACTGACTCTTGAGAGTCTGAATATGTAGCATCTTGTCTGCTCATTGTTAGATCACCAAATATGGACTAATTTCCTATCTAGAAACTTCAAAGGACTACACACCACCCCGATCTCCCTGAATGACTCTTTCTGAAAACCAACTTTCCACATGACCGTCCGGCACTTTCAAAACTGTGTTTTGCTAGGATGTTATCTTCCTATCTTCACTGCAACGGAGGCCATAAAATCAAACTTCAAATCCATCTAATCTCGAGGCAGAAGCCAGCAGTGCTTAGCAGCATGATTCACCAGAAGGCTCCCATTTTAGTTCTTAACCAGACAGAACTAGGACCAGGGAGAGCTTCCTCTCCTGCCCCATTGAAGGCTTTTTACACTTACAAAAGTATTGTCTGTCTACAGAGGCATGAAAGAGAGAATGAGGATGCCCATGATGGCAGCTTACACTACTAACGTGCTCCCTGTTGTGAGACGGGAAAGTTTAGCTCTGCATAGTCTGAACATTACCATAATTATAAATGGTGTGTGTGTGTTTGAGTGTGTGTTTGGATGTGTGTATGTGTGTGTATACATGTGTGCACATTTATGTATGTGTAATTGTGAGTGTATATGTGTATGTATGTATATGTATATATGTGTGTGCATATGTGTATGTATGTTTATATGTGTGTGCACATATGTGAATATATGTGTGTGTGATGGTTTGTATATGCCTGGCCCTGGGAGTAGCACTATTGGGAGGTGTGGCTGTGTTGGAATAGGTGTGTCACTGTGGGTGTGGGCTTTAAGATCCTCATCCTAGCTGTCTGGAAGACAATATTCTGTTAGCAGCCTTCAGATGAAGATATAGAATTCTTAGCTCCTCCTGCACCATGCCTGCCTGGATGCTGCCATGTTCCCACCTGGAAGACACTGGACTGAACCTCTGAACCTAATTAAGGTTCGGAGCCAGCCCTAATTAAATATTGTTATTTATAAGACTCGCCTTGGTCATGGTGTCTGTTCAAAGCAATAAAACCCTAACTAAGGCAGTGTGTATGTGTATGTGTGTGTGTGTATATATATGTGTGTGTGTGTGTGTGTGTGTGTGCATATGTGGGTATGTGTGTGTGTTGATATATGTGTATGTGTGTATGTGTGTATATGTTCACTCTTTTCATTTTGTCCTATATTTTCTTCTTTCTTCTTTGTTTTTAAGACAATGTATCAACCTGAAGCCCAAGCTCACTATGTAACCCAGACTGTGTTGGAACTCACTATGTAGCCCAGGTTGGCTCTAAACTCAAAATGAGCTGCCAGAAGGCTGACATCTCAAGAATCAGTGGAGGTCCCCTAAGAACCTGTCCTGGAGTCCTGATTTAATACTATTTTCCTCTATAGCAGACACATGGTAAGTTTCCCCTCCAAAGGGCTCTTCATTTTAAAGACAGTTTGAGCACTGATTTTTTTTCTTTACTTGTGTCCTAGACTTTGACCTTAGAGTATTGCTTTTCGAAGCAGAATTAATGCATGATGTAGTGCACATATACTAAGTATACAACCTGACAAACATGGATCGATTTCACTATTAACAATCATGTCAAACAAAGTACAGAGCATTGAACTATTTCAATCAACCCCAAAAGTCCCTTATACATTTTCTAATTAATCAATCATCTTTACAGGCTGATGTGTTACCACAGAGTTTTTTCTACCGGACCCAGGTGCTCACTTAAATGTTCGCGCACATACAACCCATCAGGAAGGCACTGCGCTTCTGGCATCTGCTTTCCCTGGCATCAGGGTGCAGAGTTTGTCCTTGCCTCATTTAGAGCCTACTGTGCCTGGGGAGGAGGAGCCCTGGAAGTTCCTCAATTTTACTAACATTCTTTCAATTGTAGGCCTTTTAAGAACAGTAGACGTTTCTCTTTAATTTGGTAATGGCAATCTGAACTGACCCTTCAGAGATGCTCTTGGTAAATATAGTAATCAATATTAGCAAATACAGTAATTAATGTTGAAATGTTTTGGAGCTTGGAAGACTGCAGGGACACACAGTAACCAGAAGCCAATGGGAGGCCTTACCATCTCATCCCATTGCCAATACAAAGAGAGAATATTTGTAAACCAATAACTCATCCAAAGTTATTTTACCAACCCTGTGACCTCAGATCAACCCTCTTGTCTCCCTGATGATGACTTGAAGATGATTCCAATTTTTGGTTACCAGGCATAATGGCTACTCTTTATTACAGATCAATGAGTGATTCAGAGGTAATGCTCAGCTTAATAGAATTTAAGCCACTTTCATCTTATCTTTTCTTGGAAATTTTATTTTTTTTCAAATACCTTGCAAACTTTTTATACTGTTTACCTGCCTCGCATGTGGTAGAAGATAATTCAGAAAGGGCTTTCATGGCAAGTGCCATGAGTAAAACACATGAGTTGCAATTATCCCAATTATTGTCACACATTGTCCCTTTCCTGCCTTCATCTATTGTTTACTTGAAGAATCACATTGTCAGCGTAAGGGTGTTATTCCTTTGTGTAGAGCAATAACCAATGGGTAAATACACTTAAATTCAGGAAGGTTCATCTAATGTTAGGAGAGTTTACACATACATGGATGGACAGGTACACACACACACACACACACACACACACACACACACACCACATAATCTGTGATGAATTGTCTCTAATTTCAAAGCCAAACTCACCAAATGCTAAAAAGAAAAGCCAAAGGACAGCAGGGAGTTGGAGTTTTGAGCCTTTGCCTAAGCCTTTCCTTGCATTTAGTCACAGATAAGGCTGACTCCCACTCTCCCTAAGGATCCAGGACCCTCAGGCTAGCTAGCATATGCCCTTCCTCTCTCCCGCCCCCTGAGTGGCAATCATGAAGCTCTGAGGGAGTAGTGCCTCTGTAATCATGCCAATGAGTGACTCATTCATTCACTTCACTGAAACAATATTGATTACTATATTTACCAAGAGCAACTCGGAAGGGTCAGGTACTGTCTTAGTCAGCTCAGGTTGCCATCATCAAATGTCACAGGCAGGGAACTCAAAACAGCATGCATTTCCTTTCTCTTGGTTAGGAAAACTGCCATCTGAGAGCAGGGTCCTCTTCCTAACCTGCAGGGAGCTGGCATCTCAGAGCCTTTGACTCTTCATGGGTGAGGGCAAGAGGAGAGGGAAGATGAAGAGTTGGCACTCCCTCTTGATAAGGCTTAATAGGACATATGGCGTCACTCCCTCAACCTTAACTGCCTCCTAAGGTTCTTATATAGAGATACTCCCAAGGAGAGGGTATGAATTCAAAATATGAGTTTAGGTGGAGACATGATTATTCAGTCAGTGTCAGTACCCTGAAACAAACCAAGCAAGTTTCTGCCCTCCAAGCTACTAAATGCTTAGGATTTTTTTGACTATCATTTTCTTTCAGTAGTATTCTTTTTCTGCTTATTTCTTTCATATTGTGTATATGTGTATGTTATTCGTGTATGTACTACTGTGAGAGAGGTTCGTGGAAGCAGAAGCCAGAGGTAGACTTTGAACATCTTTCTTCATCACTCTCTACCTTATTTTTTGAGACAGAGTCTCTTACTGAACCAAGAATTTCCGATTAGAACATGTTGGCTGTCCACTAAGGCCCAGGGATACCCATGTCTCTGCCCCCCCAATATAGCACTGACCTCACCTTTACATGGGTATTAGGGATCAAACCCCAAGCTTGTATGGAAAGCCCTTTTCTGATTGGGCCAACTCCCCAGGCCTCTCTTACATTTGCTTATCTTACTGTCCCTTTGCATTGAGGCCCTCCTGAGAACATTTCTTGTGCTGAGAGGTTGGTATTGCTGAAATTCAGTGCCTGAACCCTCCTCTCCCTCATATTCTTCCCTTGAATCACCACAGCAACCCCCACGAGTTACATTTCATCTGTACCTTGAAGAACTCAGAGAAGAAAGTCACCCAAGATCTCCATCTGAAAGATCTCTTCCCAGATGGAACATTTTTACCCACATGTTCGCTCAGTCTATGAACATTTTTGAGCACCTGCTGTATACTCACCATTTAACACTCAACTTCTTCATACTTCATTTATTTCTTCCCCTGACCTGTTCTTCCTCTTCATTTCCTTTCTTGGCAAATGGTAATTCATATATCTCACTGCACAAGGCCAAAGAACTCGGCCCTCCACACCCTGGCTCTCTTCCTCAGTGTTGGACTGGATCTATCACAAGCTTTTATTTTCAGTCTCTCAATCTCTTTTGAGTCCTTCTATTCTCACGCTCGTGATGATTTCCAAGCACACTGTCATCCCTTCGAGGTCACCACCTCCATCTCTTTGCTTGAATTCACCATCCCCTGCACTGGAGAAAGAATAGTCTATCTACTAGCAAGGAACTGCCATCCTTGATTCTCAGAAGTTACACCCCATCTCCCCTCTACCATGAGCCTTGTATTCCTACAGGCAGACAACTTCCATATTGTGCAAATACTTACTCCAAACTTTCTCTAAACGTGAGCGTTCTCATATACAGGTAGCTTTAAATGGAATCTTTCCACCTTCCTTTACCATCTTTCTCCCATGTCATCTTCCTTGAGACAGTACAGACACCAGAAAGTCTGCCTTGATTTGTCTTGATGTTTTTATACAACTGCCCAGATTTCCCCTAATCTTTGTCTGTCACTACTGCTTTTGGAGAATACCACAGACCATGTAATAAAATAAGAATTCAGTTGTGATTCCAGAGGCTGGAATTCCATGGTGGACAGCTTCATCTGGGTAGGACCATAATGAAAAAGCTTGTCTGCAAGACAGAGAATCAAGCTAACCTGCTCTTTTCCTGGAACTGGCTTCCATGAGAATGGCCTTGGTCATTCTCGCAGTTCTGTACCTCTTAAGATAGTTGCAGTGGCTAATAAACTCCAACATGTTAGTTCTGAAGATGGTACTCCAATCACAGTACCCTTCACCATTTCTGCCCCAGCCTCACGACTCTAGTGGAGTTCCTGTTTGCCATTCTCTGCCCTACTACAGCCCATGAATGCAGAATGGTTCATGTGTTTTTCAAAGACTCGGTGTATAGTTGCCCGGTGTACAGTTAGCCCCCAACAATATCATTTGAATAATAAGACTAGAAAGCTAATCCAAACCTATTTACCGTGCTAACTGGAATCCTTAATGGCTTACCTCAGGAGTGATCACAGTGGTTAAACTCAGACCCAGATTTTGGAGGACATTTTGGAAGCAGATTCACATTTTCTAGAACAACTCATGCTTGTCATAGAAAGAATCATTATAACTGATGTCACCTCTGCTCATTACATCCAGACTTCTGGACATGCTCATGAAGGACTGAGGCTCAGAAAGGCATGGGCAAAGCACTGGGTGTAAGTAATGTCATCTGAAGCACTGAGCTTAGGGTACATCTTTCTTTTCACCCCACCCTCAGGTCTGTAGATACCATGCCCTCCTTTCAGTAGGTTCCATGGTCAACACAAATTGTATCAAGGCATCAACTTGGTGTCTTTGTATTCTATTCTTAGAGCCTTAAAAATCCACATCTTTTTGGAAAACTGTCTTCCCACATTCCCAAAGCACCGGTGATGAGATGGGGATCAGGATTTGAGAACACCATGTTTTCCACAAACAACAGAGCTACTTGTTCTCAGGGACATGGCTTCCCTTAGTAGAACATGAAGACATAAGTAATCTGACTTCCATCCATGGCCCCCTCAGATGACAGCTCACTGCTGTCTCATTTTTTTTTTTATCTCCATATTATTTGAATTGAACTTTCTTGCTACAGAACACATTTAAATCCTTCCTGCAGTTGCTAAAGTGTACAAACTTGAAAATGTAACACCTTTAAACCAAATTAAAAACAAAAACAAAACTCATTAACTTGATGAGATATTTTTCCATTCCCAGGGGAATTGAATTTGAGGGACACTCAGGCTCCTGTCTGAGTTGCTATTGCAGTGATGAAGGCGGCCACTCTAGGATCACAGAGTGCTGGACTTCCTGAAAGTCATTAGACTAAAGGAACTGAAAAGCAGTTGGGAAGTATACACATTATGGTTCAGGAGAACTCAATGACAGACTCACAGTAAATGTCAGCATAACGGCACTACTTTATTGACACTTGCCAGTAGCTGTTTTGGCCGTAAATCCATGGGGGAAATAGTATACTTTTATACAAATGCTAGTAAATAGCTGTGATGTACCAACTGTACAATCCCCCCGCGCCGTTCTTTCTACATTCTGTCCTTCTAGGTTTCCTGTTCTTCCCACAGGCCATCTTCTTTAATCATGCGGTCAAGCCTAGCCGTTCCCTGAGGTCTTTCCAGGCAGACCGTGTCCACCCTATTCATCATGGGACATGCCGTCAGGCTCAGATTCTCACCAGATCATGCAGGCAAAGATAGTGTCTGATGGGCTGGGGGACCCTGTGTGATATTGGAGTGCTCAATGCTCCTCCTTGACCCCCACCTTTCCACAGGTCCAGCCAATGATACCCCTTTCTTAAATACAGCCTTCTCTGCCCTTACTTCCAGTTTAGAAGCAACATCCAAGCTGCTTTGAGCCCCATCCCATCAGCGATTCACCTTGCTCAGGCCCTCTGTTCAGCCAGCAACATAGGAGTACTTTTCTAACTGAACCAATTTCCAGGCTACCTTCCATGCAGGAATTTGACTCTTATAGAGAGAACTCTTATTAAATGAAAGCCACTCTAACTTATTAGAAGTGCATGACTATAGAACGAAAAGCATAGGTCTTGATGGAAGGATTTCTGTGAAAAGCATAGTCCTCACTTTTCTCTCTCAAGACATAAAATATCACAATGAGAATAAGCAATGTTAATCCCTCCCTCTCAGCAAGGTATCCAGAAAGATTGTAAGAGCCAGAATCTACGGAGGAATGCCAGGAAGTGCTGTACTCTGGACACAACAGGGCCATTTGCACTCATGAGCTCACTATAACTTTGGTTGTCTTCACAAGGCCAAGCCAACAAAGCCAGTCCACATTTCAGCAGGCACTACCAATTGGACTCAATGGGTACCACCATTGTAATAGTCCCAGAGGAAAGCAACTTTGCGGATACACAAGACAAGCACTTTGAAATGGTAATTATAAATACTATTAAGGAGCTTAAAGATGCCTGGATGAAGACCTCTCCAGTGGAAAAACACCAACAGTTGAATTTAGGTGGATAGAAACAAAATATGTTGTATTTTGATACATGAAAAAATAAATAAAAAAAAGTATTCAAAAAAAGAGGAGAGGGAAGCAACTAAGTTAAATCATTCTAACAGTTGACCAAGACTACTGCTCTTTGTATTTCAGTACTGATGTTAAGTTAAGGGACACCTTGTTAAATTCTACATCACCTGTCTGTTTCATACGGGGATAGGTTCGAACACCACCTGTAGCCATGCTAAAAGACAATTCACCATCAGCTTAGAGAGGTTGATGATTCAACCAGTGGGAAGTGAGCACGTTCTTAACACTGAAAATGTACTCTTTGGCTGCAAGAGATATCCAGAAAGACTCTTTAAGCACTTGTACAAAATGCCCCAGCGTTTAAGTTGAATGGTCCTACCTACACTTGGTTCTCCTTCACAGTAAGTCTTTGACTCCTGATAAAATCAACGTCTTCAGAATGGATACAAGATTGACTAAATTAAATACAGTTCTTGCTCAGTGAACCTAGGCATGCTACTTCTTGCATATAAATATGAATTCCTTCCAGCGAGGGTTTCCCAACCAGCAGCAAGTCACCTTCACTCAGTCCTAGACCTGTCCCTTTGCCCGTCACCACCGCTGCCCACTGATGTCAGCCAACCCTTTCTGGATGGTCAACAATACTTAAGGTTTCTTTCCTTTTTTTTTTTTTTTTTTTTAAATTTTGTTAAAGGGGAACTTACTTCAAAGCCTTCTCAAGTCTTCTACCTCGATTCCCTACAGACCTTGCTAGTAGGTTTTGCTTTTCAGAGAGGAAAGAAGTTGGCCAAGACAAGTTGATTGGAATAATTTCTTTGTGAGCAGGGCAATGGTGAGGGCTATTGCTTTTTCCTGATAACTACTGCAGTGTGAATGAGACTATCCCATTGGAGATCTTTTTATTTTTTTTCCAAATACATTTGACCACTCTGGTGGGTTGAGTATAAATGGCCCCCATAGGCCTACAAGGAGTGTCACTATTAGGAGGTGTGGCCTTGTTGGAGGAAGTATGTCACTGTGGAGGTGGGATTTGAGGCTTCCTACTCTCAAGCTAGGCCTATTGGCTCACTGTCTTTCTACTGCCTGCCAATCCAGATATAGAACTCTCAGCAACTTTTCCAGCTGCCATGCTTCCTGCCATGATAATGGACTCAACCTCTAAAACTGTAAGCCAGCCCCAATTAAATGTTTGCCTTTATAAGAGTAGTTGTAGTCATGATGTCTTTTCATGGCAATAGAAACTCAAGCTAAGACAACCACAAAACCTGTTTTCTAGAGTTGACTTTCGAGAATAGATGGAACCCATTCGTGCTGCTGTTAAAAAGGCTAAGAAGTTGTGGCTAGGTAGGTCCTAGACCACAGAGGAGTACCTAATACTGTTGTTCAGGGACACTGTGTTAAAATAAGTCCTAATGGCTTACTGCTGTACCCAAAAGATGAGTGTGTATCTCTCAACCTTCATCAGAGAAGCTTCTTCTTGCAGTAGATGACAATTAACACTGAAGTGGAAACTTAAGGGTTCTTTGGAAAGTCGTTTGTGCTGGATGGTGTTTTGCTGGGGCAAACACGTGAAGGACTGTTTTCCTGAAGTGGACACAAGTAAAAGGCTAAGGCAGACTCATGAAGGAACTTCTCACTGAAGCAGACTCAGGATAGAGGATGTTCTGCTAAAGCAAGCACATGAAAGGACACGTGATGAAAGATTCTCTTGCTAACAACACACATGTATTGATTCGCCTTACACTGCATAGTTGAACTCCATTTGTCAGGACTCTGCAGACACGGGCTGATTGGATGCACATGCTGAGGCAAGACATGTCCTAAAGCAAGGCACATGGAAGACAACGTGATGTTTGAGGATATAAATAGGACTTGATGGAGTGATGGAGGCAGAGCTTGGTTTTCTGGTACAGCTAGCTGTGCAATGTTGGTGGGTCTCAAGTCTTCAATGATCTTTGCTTCCCTAAGAAAGGCAGAGCTGAGAACTTCTCCTGGTGTCCCTCCAGGTCCCTCTTGCCTGGCTGTCTCTGCTAGGTAGTGCCACCACTGCTGATTCGTGTTTGCTATCCCAACTCTACTGAACTGGACTGCTGAGGTATCCATGAATTGTTTGCAAGTAGATAGAGCCGTCACTGCTAACCTGTGAACTGAACTGCCGATTTCCAGACAACACAGATGGGAGTTTCTCCAAAGAACCTTTCTAAACAGGTCCACTTCCCACGTATCCTTTCTTTCTCACTACCTCTGGTGGGTGGTGAGCTAAAAGGGAAGTTAAAGCATTTAAGAACCATCATTAAAAATAGGATTTGAAAAAAAATTAAAGTTACATAACACAGAGACCTTCAACTGGTCAATGTTCAGAGAATAAGACTGCAGAGTCCTCAGCCTTAAATGGGACTTACATATCACAGTGCTTCCCGACCAAGGCCAGGGAGCTTAGCAGAAAAGCAGAGGGAAGATGATAAGAGCCAAAGGAAATGGGCAACATCAAGGAAACAGTGCTTTGCAGACACAATAAGGCAGTTGCACAAACAAACTCATAGTGATTGTGACAGCAGGCACAAGTCCTGGGCAAGCTCTACCCAAACTCCTAGAATATAGTTGATGCCTCCATCAGACTATAGCAGGTGGGTACAAATCCCACCACTATTGGTAGTTGATAGCTGCTGGGAGAGGAAGAGCTACCTTTGTATAACTATGTGACCTTTGGTAGATCAGCCTCCCAAGAGTAGTGACAGAGAAGGGGAGGAAGGAAACTCAAAGTAGGATGGGTAAGGAGGTGAGGGTGGAGGGAACAGATGTAGGGGTGCATGAAAGAGAACATGATCAAAATACATTGTATGAAATTCTCTAAGAATTAATTCCAATATATTTTTAAGTTTTAGATGTAATAAGAATCTATTGTTCAAGACTTGCTTATGACACTTCCAGAAGGACTGTTTGCTTAACATGATGTCCTTCTGATACAGTTTAAAGCAGGCCTCTTTCTCTGGTGAATAAAAGATCACCGTGCATAATAGCATCGGAAGCCAAGTATATGAACTTGAAAAGCAGACACTCACTCACTACTTCTGTGTGCCTACAGAATGAATTGTTGTAGTGTCCCTTGCTACTATTAAACAGTGTCTACAGAGCCATTGAAAATCACCTTCCATTGTCCCCGCAGGGATAGTTTACAACCCGAGTAAATGCCCATCACAAAATTTTAAACCTCTGCAACTTAGTAACAGATTGTGGACAAAATCATGGCTGACATGTTGAGAAAAGAATTGTGGCTGACACAAAGGGAAAGGAAATGTTTTGAAGTCACCTGCCAGTTTTAAGGGGAGACACTTTTCTACACAGCTAAGGCTCTTGGAACAGGAATGACGAACGTATCTAATATCACTGAGAATTTCTTATGCACAGAATTATCCGTGAGGGAAAACCACACTTCATCCAATGTTTCTTAAGCATATTTTTTAGTCTTTTCCACTCATGTAACCAATGAACAACTAGAACTGAAAATCCAGAAACCCACTGAAGCCTATAAGGAAAGAACAATGATCATGGTCTTTGTTTAGTAGAAAGAAGAGATTATATTTGTGACTGATTTCCATCTTTCAAAAGAGTCCAAATAGTTTTCTTCATATAAGGCAAAACCCATTTGTTGTGCGTTTATGATTTATTTTGTTCATAACAAGACATGAAGGAAGGCTTATACAATGACAGTTCTTCACAGTTTGCATACATACTCTATCCTAAATTTCTAGGGCTTAATGATGCGGAAATTATCAACAATATCATCATAACCCTCTGGTATTTTTAAACATTTTTATATTGCAAGAATATGGTTCTAAAAATCAAGTAAATTTAATTTTTCTATACGGAAGTAGTTTGGTAACCTGCTATGGCTTTTTTCTTTGAATTAAATATACTTCATGTTGTGTTCCTCCCTCACTAGATGTTTAAGTCTCTTGTAGCCAGTACCATATAAACTGGCACATAAACTGGCAACAAGTATGGTGGAAGCAAATGAATGAGTGAATACAGTCATCAAATTTGCTGTTTAGCTTCACATAGAGGGTTTTAAAATGCTGTGCTTGTTCCTTGGGGTCACAAAGCATTTATAGAGTGTCTGTTGCTGTCTGAAATATAGAGTGATATGGACTTGCTAGGGCCTACAGGGCAAGATGAGAAGCAATGAGCAACAGATGGCAGAATTATGTGTCTCCCAGCCTTGCCCTGGACTCGTGAGTCAACATGGGCTTTCCAGTGGTCACCCTGAGACTCTTAGATTTTTGAGCCTAAGATCAGCCCTCAGCATTGACTTGCATCTTAATGACTTAAAAAATTTTGTAACAATGTGGCCCAATAATCAGACTCACCACACAACTGATAAAGACAGAACAAATCTAAGGTTCCCCTAATATCTTACATCCAAGATGACTTTCAGGTTCTCTGTACCTGACCGGATCAATTCTGCTCAGCCACCAACTCCTCAAGATCCTTCATAAGTATTTATTACTTAAATTTGATGCTTCTAGGGAAATATTATATCCAGCTATTTATTTTTCCCCAGGTCCTGAAAGTTCAGTTTTAGAACAATCTATCAAATGCAATCACAAAACTCCTTAAAGGTGAAGACTTAGCCCGGATCCATTCAGATCTGTGCAGTGCAGACTGTTGTGTATCAGGAAGATGAGCTCTCATCTTATTCTTTCAATTAACTGAATTAAGTAATTTGATTGTCAATAGATTACAAAAGCTGAAGCACAAAAGTATTAGAACAAATGCATATTTATATGCAAAGTGTAACAATGGAGCCATTTATTCCTACTGCTGTGCTTAATTTCCTCAACTTTCGAAGGAATATTCAAAGTGAATTTTAAGGAAACTGTTGGATGCTTTAAAAAAAAAAAAGCGGTGTGGGGGTTGGTTACTCTTGTACTTTGAGGCCATTATGAAAGCAACGGGAATTGGGAAATGAGAGGAATTTTAAAGACTTTACTTCGAACAAATCTCTTCAACTTTAGATGAGAAAAGGAGACCAAACCAGTCTCACCAAAGCCCAGAAAAAAAAGGGCTTAATTCAACCCCCAGATGAAGAATTCACAAACAGACATCAGGTATCTGACTCACTGACAAATCGTAAGGACAAAGGAATTCTGGCCCCTGTTCTGAGGGCAAGTGAGAAGGACTCATACCAGGACTGGACACTTCTCAAAGTTTATGGAGGCCAAAGATAGAGCTGCTCCAGACCATGTGCAGAAGGGAATAAGTATGCCTTTAAGAGAATAGCTGATAGGATTCAGAGGTAAAATGATGAATCAGAAGCTGTCCCTGTGTGACAGAGTGAATAGAGTCACCCTAAAACAAAATCTACTCTATTATGAAGAATGGACGGGAATCAGAAATCACAATGTGGATGTTAAGACAGCTTTAAAAGTCTGGAGAAATGGAAGTGTTGTCCAACTTAAAAGAGCCCAAAACCAAGCTCCTCGGCAGGGGGAGGGGCAGATGCCTCATCCGTACAGGCTCATAGCTAGCAACTGCCTTGAGTCTCAGAAAGTTCTCTGGACTTGGGACTTTTGAACAGTCTTGGAACTGTTAAGACTACAGGGAATCTTGAACTTGGACTGAACGTATTTTTCACCAGGGGAGGGCCGTGAGCCTATGGCAGCCAGGGGTTGTTACGGCTGAGATATAAAATGTCGCCCACGGGCTCATGTGTGTGAACATCTGGTCCCCAGCTGGCCGTGCTGTTTGAGAAACCTGAGGACTATCTGGAACATGGGGACTAGCTGGAAGTCATGGGGATGTAGGAGTGAGGTCAGAGGATAATGGCCCCAGTTCAGTCCTAGCCATGGATTTCCTGACTGCCACACACTCCTTTCACCAAGCCATGCCTTCCGCTCCATAACGGACTATATCCTCTGAGCCATGAGTCAGAATAAATATTTCCACCCTTTAAATGATTTTTGAGGTTTTTGTTTTGTGTTGTTTGGAGTTGTTTGTTTGTTTATTTAGCAAAAATCAGGATCGATGTAATTTGGATCCACCCCAAGAAGACAACAGACTCAACAAGAGGCACTCTCATGACTATCAAAGTCGACTCCTTAAATCTATGCTTTGAAGACATGTTTGTACATGCATTGAGGGCTCCACACGTGCCAAGACCCAGGACAGGGAAGTGTATCCAAAATGTCCCCACATGGACTCTTGAAAGAGGGACAGCTTCTAACATGTGCTAAAGGTCCAGAAAACATAGCGCCAGCTCGTGCCAGTGTTACTCAGTCCCTGCCTCTGCTCCTGGCCAACCCTGCAGGAATCAGAAGTGTGGGCAGGCAGAGGCACAAAGATAAATAAATGTGAGGGAAGACAAGAAGAAGAGTAACTTCCCCTGACCACACTGTAGACAGTAAGCAAGCTTATCTGGGCTTAGACCTGGAGAGGTGAGGGGTTTGTGACAATAAATGAAACTCACACTTGGATATTTGTATTGTCCTGGTTGTACTAATTAGTGACTAGACAGCCTTTAATGCTTGGAAGTGACCAGAAATTCTTGAAGTTGCTTTAGGTAACTTCATGGAAGGAAGTGACCCCATGAAACAAGAACAGAGGCACAGGAATATTCCACATTTATACTTCATGCAGCCCACACCCCCAGGTAAGGATCACACTAATAGTATCTCAAGGAATCAGGCCTTTTTCTAACTTTTCCTCTAACAAATTGAAAAAGTAAACCCCTGGCTGATAGTTTAGACCAATGGATCATGACCCCTTTGGGATCTTATATCAGATATCCTACATATCAGATATTTACATTATGATTCATAACAGTAGCAAAATTACAGCTATAAAGCAGTAACAAAACAATTTGATGGTTAGAGATCACTATAATGTGAGGAACTGTATTAAAGGGCCACAGCATTAGGAAGGTTGAGAAGGACTCGTGTAGACTAAATTGGAGTTGAGGTTACTAAGTAAAGAAATTCAGCATATGGCCTACTGCAACTATTTCAATGGAAGACTTGATACCTACCAGAAGAATAATGCAGTAATAATCCTTCATATGTAAAACTAGACTTTTAAAATGAGTCAACAAACAATGCCCCAGAGGTTCATTTATTTTACCTTTGTATAAAGCCAAATGTCTCCTTGAACAACATTTGTATGCATAAGTGGTCACCTGTTGATGTTCAAAAACACTTGAACATGATGTTCAAACAATTGGGAGGAAATTATCATGCTCTTTCCTAGCTCCTCTCTAAATCAAGTGCAGTGGGATGGGATGAAGAAAGTATGTGTTCAGTTAAGAGAAGCCCAGACTACCCCTGGATCAACCACTCTTTGGAAAAGCAAGGTGCCTGCTCTGCAGCTCACCTCAACCCCAAGTTGGAGCTAGAAAGGGAAACCTCATACTCAGAAGGGTAGAGAGAAGGCCTCAGCCTTTTGCAAAGCTGAAGCTATGGCCTAGAGCACTGTAACCTTCATGTTAAAATTATAGCAAAGTGAGAAGCATCATGAACACCTTGTGACAAGCTTCTAGAAGACACTGGGGTTGAGGTGACAATAAAGCCACATGGTTGAACAGATCCCATCCTAACTCCTATGAAGGGCAAGGCTTTTAAGAGTTTGATGTGTTCCTAGCTATACAGTGGGAAGAGGACATAAACAAGGTATAAGCTGCCTCTCCACACACAACAAGTATTCCTCATTTATAGCAAGATCTTCAAGCGTGCCTCCTGAGAAGTCTCCTCACCAAAGTGTATCAGCAAAATATATTTTAGAATTAGTTATTCATTTCCACCTCTTTGAACCAATGAGGAAACTGAGGTTCTAATGAGTTCAGTGCCTTTCTGAGAGAGACAACCCAGAATTATAGTCTTGTCTCATTAAAATGGCTGAGATCTGTGTTCAGTGTCAGCTCTGGCTGTCCCATATCTTCACACATGGCAGTACCTTATTGCTAATTTTCCTCTTGTGATTGTGCCTTTCACACAAAGCTGCAGCCCCCAGAGCCTCTGGGGGGAAGAGATAGCACTGAAGGCTAGCAGGCTCTTTTAGTCACTGTTCTATCACTATGAAGAGATAGTATAACTGTGGCAATTCTTATACAAGAAAGCATTGAATTGGGGCTTAATTACAGGTTCAGAGGGTCAGTACATTATCGTCATGGCAGGGAGCATGGCTGCAAACCTAACACTGGAGTAGTAGCTGAGAGCTACATCCTAATCCATAAGCAGAGAGAGGCTCTGATCCTGGAGTGAGTTTTTGAAACCTCAAAGCCCACTCTCAGTGACATACTTCCTCCAACAAGGCCACACCTCCTATTCCTCCTAATCCTTTCAAATAGTGTTACTCTCTGGTGACTAAACCTATGGAGGCCAGTCTTGTTGAAACCACCACACAGACCTTCCCAGAATTACTTGTATAATAAAATAAGTATAGACATAATCAGCAGTTTTTCAATTAGTTCCCTGGAGCAAATGCACCAAGGTTATCCGGTAATTGTAGAAATGTCATACCTTGGAATAACTGATACCTTCAATTTGTTGTCAAGCATTATGTCTAAACTCAAACATCAACTCTTTCAGCTACTTTGACTGTGGTTCACATCTGTCCCACCCTATTCTTTACCCTAGGTTCTTTCTCATATTTCTATTCCTGGGTCATTTTTTTTTCATCTTAGTCACTACGATAGTCATACTCAGTATTAGGTTTCCATTTAGTTAGACTTGGTGTTACTTTGAAGATATCCTGTAGATTTGGCTAGGTTTATAATCATTGCCTTCTGGTTCTCCTCTGGAACCTGAGTGGGCCTTATCCAGTCAGTTCAAGTGGAAGTTTTTCAGGCTGCATTACCAGCTACCCTATAAACATTGAATTTTCCATCTCCTAAAGTAGCATGAGCCAGAGTCTAAACACTACAAACATATAGACAAAAATGTAGAGTTGAGGGCATGTATAGGATATTTCAAAACTAGGAGCTCATCGATGTAATAAGTCGATTGGTGGGAAAGATATGCTAAAAGAATTCAAATGAATGACAGCAAACAGAACTCAAGGAGGGAGATCAGAAAGGTCAAAGAGAGGACACCCCGTGGCCCAAAAACAGTCATAGAGAGAGACTTATCATTGCCCTAGGATAGATGGCTACCACAGAGGTTCAGAATGGGGAATGGGAAGGCAAGTCTACATTGAGTCACATATTGCTTGACCAAACCTAGAAAATGTATCTCAGGATTTTCTTTCCTTTTTTCTCTGTCTGATCTTAACATATTAAAATAGACATGCTAATTCTTAAGTTATAGTCAACAGAAGTTTATTCAATGGGTAGATGATACAAATGATACCTACTGAGTCAAACAGAACATTTGCTGATTTCATTCTTTGGTTGTGTGTGTGTGTGTGTGTGTGTGTGTGTCTGTGTGTGTTTTTCCAAAGCCTGAACAATTTGAGTAACAAGGTAGCATTGTATTATATTGTGTTGTGTTATTATATTGTGTTATAAAATGTATAAGATAAATATTCATGGATGTATACTGATATAAATGATTGAATAAATAGGTGAATGTGGCTAAGTAGACAAATCTCCGAGGCAGAATCCTGAATCACTCCCATAGGTGCTCTATTCTCATGGAGGAGGGAAGCAAGTCTTCTCTCTTTCAGTGAGGACTGTGTGCAATGACTTCCAAGGAGATGGGGTATAGAGGGGCAGGTGGGAGAGACTTTACAGTAGACATACTTGGCAAGCACTGCTCAACCTGAAGTCACAATCAGGTTGTATCCTAAGGGACATGTGTGCACTTGATGTGATGTGACAAGAATGACATGTTTACCATTGCAGTCTCCCTCTAAAAGAATCCTGTAGTCCCACGCTATAGAGAAAACCATCAGACGAGTCCCAGCAAGGGGCACAATCCATGGAATGCTTCCTTGATAGTCACTAAAACTGCTATGACCATCCAAAGTAAGAAAAGCCTGAGAAAAATGTCATGGCCCAGAGACCTTTGTGGATATGGCTTCTGTCTGAGATCTTGGAATAACAAAGCATCCTCAGGTTGAAATTAGGATATCGGGAATGATAATTTTTAGTTATTAAGAATATGTCAATATTTGTTGATTAAATGTGGCATGTCATCCTACTGTAGAATGTTATTAGAGAAAGCAGTGTAGGCTACACATGGAATCTCAATATCTGCCTGCTTTTCCTATAACTCTAAAACTGTTCTTAAAATTTGTATTCAAACATGCAGGTATGCTGTGGCAGTTTGAATATACTTGGCCCAGGGAGTGGCACTATTTGGAAGTGTGACCTTGTTGGAGTAGGCGTGTGATTATAGGCATGGGATTTGAGACCTTCCTCCTAGCCACATGGGAGCCAGTCTTATTCTAGTAACCTTCAGATCAAGATGTAGAACTCTCGGTTCCTCCTGCACCATACCTGCCTGAATGCTACCATGTCCCCACCTTAATGATAATGGATTGAACCTCTGCACCTGTAAACCAGCCCTAATTAAATGTTGTCCTTGTAAGAGTTGCCTTGGTCATAGCATCTGTTCACAGCAGTAAAACCCTTACTAAGAAATATGTCTTCTATCAAGAGTGAAGCATAAAATTATTCTCCAAATAAGCACAGAGGTGTTAACACTTACTGCCTATCAAAGTCCCAAACTGAACCATTTCAGCTTCATTTACCCCAGAAGTATGAGGCTTCTACAGCCTGAGAAGTCCCTTCCTCTACCCTTCTTGCCTGACACAGGCCAATGGTACATAACATGTTACCTGCACATCTCCAGTCCACAGAATAGTTGCATCTAAAAGGAAAAGTAGACACTATGGAGCAGCTAGTGACCCTTTAGCATCTTGCTGGTATGGCATGAAAAAGCCTTCTCTCAGCACCCACAGTCCCCAAGCAACAGTGGTTTAGTTTTGAGAGCAGATCTGATGGGAACCAAGCAGCTGAGCAAGTCACAGTTCATGTGGGTTGCACAGGATGGCACAGAGGCTAGCTGCTACTGGTATCATATGAAGGCAATGCTACTGAAGGAAGGAGATGAGTCCGTGGTATAGTAAATTCACCTAAACAAACCCAAGTCAAACATTCCTAGAACTATAATGAATTTAGCTGACTTCAGTGATGGTCATGGGTTATTTGAAAAAGAGATGAATTTCATATTGATTTGGATTTGCACTTAACCTTAGAGATTCACAGTGAGTACCAGCCTCATGTGTTCAGAACTTAACTGTCCATCCACACATTGACTTCCTGTGTTTTAATGATTAGATTTCTAACATAGAAACATAATCCCAGGGTAGCTTGATTTCCATGTGACAAAGAGTGCTAAGATAGCATCTATGTCAATGTTGTGGTGATCCAAAGGAATAGTGTGGACAGAGTGACTTACAGACAGCAGAAATGCACTTCCATACAATTATGGAGGCAGAGAAATCCAAGGCACCAAGGTTTCCTCCTGTGCCTCTCAGGGCAGAGACGAACAGCTGAGGTGTGAGCATTGCCTTTTCCTTCCCCCAAGCCCTCCTACCCAGGAGGCCTGATCTCCTCTTTACATACCCAGTCTCCCAATGGTGTTACACTCTCCAACCACACAATGACAAACCACGGTGAGAATTTTAGAGGCAACATTCAAACCTTAGTTGTGGACACCTCCACAAAGATGCAGTGGGCTGAAGGCGCATAACAAAGGTGCAGCCACTGATAGGGGGGTACTCATGCACTCGTAGGCAGCACTAACTGGACATGGTGGGTTACTTCATATTTTTTGAGGATGTAAAATTAGAGACAGGGTGTGTTTGAAGGAATCTGTGGAGAGCTGAAGTGGAAATTGAGGGATGCATATGATTCTGTTTCATTGAATACACTATAAAATTCTTAAGGAATAAATGAAAAAACAGTTAACATGAGATCCTAACAAAGTAATCATATATATATAATATATATATATATATATCAAAATAACAGAGATACTTCTTAGGACCTCCCCTACTCAACCCTTGAAAATAAACACTGAACAACAACAAAATATGTTAACAGAGAAACAGCTAGAGAAAATCATTAGCCATGACACTGAATCATATTACCATTTTTTAAAAAATGATTTATTCCAAAAGGGATTCTCCCTCTGATGTAAAAAAAAAAAAAAAGTATAAAAATAACTGCACTGCTGACTGCCTTATGTTCTTTAATGTTTTCTATATTTCCACACAAACATAAGCTAGTTTCATGAATTAAAAAAAGAAAACTTGTAAAATTCTCCACAGAAAAACATACCTCCAATAAAAGAGATGGAGAAATAGATGTCTCAGCTCTAAGAGGTTAGGACCACATCTCAGGCTGCCAATCCTACAGTGAAGGGAAAGTTCGCTCTTCATGTACTCTGTCTCTCTTTATTATTGTTATTATTTTATTATTATTATTATTATTATTATTATGTCTGTTATATTATTATATTCTTTTAATATTTCATTATTACTATATTATGTCTGCTATATTATTATATTGTTATATTTTATTATTACTATATTATTATTATGTCTGCTATATTATTATTATATTGTTTTTATATTTTATTATTACTATATTATTATTATGTCTGCTATATTATTATATTGTTTTTATATTTTATTACTTTATTATTATGTCTGCTATGTTATTAAATTGTTATATTTTATTATTACTATATTATTATTATTATTTAGATCTGGTATTACTATGTAGCTCCAACTGTCCTGGAATTCACTGTACACAGTATAGGCTACAGACCAGGCTGGCCTCAAACTCACAGAGATCTGCCTGCCTTTGCCTCCCAAGTGCTAGGATTAAAATAGGCCTATGCCACCATGTTTGACCCCAAACTTTGCAACTTTTAATTACTCCTTCCTCAGTACTATTGACACAGTCATTTCGCAGAAAGGCAGGGTAGAAAATGAGTTATGTCAGCTGCGCATAAAAGCTCGATGTCCCAAACTAAAAACAGTTTGATAAACTAGCCTCGGCTAAAACTTACCTTGGGCACAACAACTGTTTTCCAGATAAATATTTGTCACTGTTTGTCAGAAGGGTCTTCTACTCCATTGGACAAATATTTGTATCACTCTGGCCTACCTGGTGTGAAGTTTGAAATGTGTCGCAGTTAAGCAAAGGTGTAACAAAATAGACAAAGACATAAAGGAAAGTGTGAACACAAGGAAAAGATGGGAGGAGAGAGAAAGAACTGTCGATACCTCAAGGTTTGGTCTCCAACTATCTGTTTTTAAAGACTCGTATTAACTTTGATAACATTAAATAAATCAGTCTCAAATCTCTGATTAATCATTAAAGAGCTTTATTAAACCAAACTTCAAGGACACTCATAAAATTCTACTTAAAAAAATATGACCTTAAAAGAAAAATTAAAACTTACTTTCTTCAGCCATTTGTGTTCTACATAAAAGAACCAAAATCCAATCATTTAAAAAACATTTCTATTTAATAGCTCTACCACATCTTTATTTAAAAAAAAAAAAAAAAAAAACCTAGATTTAAAAAAAATGAAACAACTTCTAGCTGGAAATTCCTACAGCATTCACATTATTTAGACAAATACTGAAAACACTCTTTGACTGTAAAGGGAGAGCAGTTGTATGTCAGAGTGTTGATTCCAAATGTTCTCTTGGGATGTGTTCAATGAACATTAAGTAGAAGCCTCGAATTCTACCCTTAGAACATTTGAAAGCCTAGTGGTTTCCAACTCTGTCTATGCCTTAGGGTCATGACCAAGGTTTTTAAATTATATGCATGCCTAGGCTCCATCCCATACCAATAAAATCAGAAACTAGGGAGAGTCAGCCACAGGTATTTTTTAAAACTCCTCTGAATAACTGCAAAATTCCACCAGGAATGGATCAAGAGGTTGGAGCAGCAAGATGGCTCAGCTGTCAAAAGCTTAAACTGCTGTTCCAGAGAACCTGACTGGAGTTCAGCCCCACCTCAGGTAGCTTACAACTGCCTGTAACTGAGGCTCTAGGAATCCAATGCATCTCATATGACTTCCTGGCTTCCCATAATCAACCTACTGTACACATAATAACCACAGTCACCCCTCTCCTCTGAGTTCATCGTTCTGAGCTCTTCTCCACTGTGATGTCTTCACACACACACACACACACACACACACACACACACCCACTTCCCATATTCACACCCTTCTAGGTGCCCTCATCATCACAATCCCCCATTCAAACCTTTCTAACACACACCTCCCTGCTCTTTCGAGCATCAGCCCTCAACCTACATGTCCAGGAAAATTCTCAATTCATTCTTCTTTCCAATTTCTGAAGCCATAATCCTAACCAATGCTCACATTTGAAACTTGTAAAGGAAGAAGGAAAAAAAAAAGAAGACAAAAAAAAAACAGCAAAGCCTCATAGCTGGCTGGGCATGCCTCGGTTTCTCATCCTTCAGGCTAGCCTCCACACAAGACTGGATTTAACCTTTCTCGGAAGCCATTTATACACAAGTACCATTTTGGATTTTACGAAGGTTGCATAAAACTTAAATATCCACCAACTAACCCATCAACTTTTCTCCTGTATGAAAATCTCTTCTCCAACCAAATCACATTTTATCTCTGCATCGGTGTTCATAAAAACCCCTCACCACTCCTGCAGGACAGTAATCCTCTCTGGTAGTCAAGCAATCCTGCGAGTCCTTGTCTGGTTGCAGGGAAGAGAGGGCAGCAGCTGCTCTACCGTCTGTCCACATAACACACCTCAGGCGCCATTGCTGTTACCTAAAATCCTCTCCACACTGAACTGATGTCCGGGAGCCCGTCTGCCCCTCAGTCTTGTGGTTTCTGTTTGTGTTTCATCCCAGGCAGCCCAGCCTATTATCTGGTCCTCTATTGTGTGCTCTGCATATGTGACAAAGGCTTCTGGCTCCTGTTGTCTGGTCCCTTCTTGCTTTGAACTTGTCTATTCTCTCAAGTTTCCCCAGTCCTGACTCTTCCTACTGGCAATCAAAATGGCCCAGCCACCCTGTCTCCCTTCTGGAATTTAAACTGTTCTCACACCCACTCATATTTAACTGGCTTCCTGACCACACCACTGCCTATCCAGACCATACAAATCCAGAATATCTTCTGGCCAGACCAGACTTCTCTGGGCCTGTCCTTTTGGGAGGTCATCTGAGTCCTGGCATGATCAAGCTTTCTGTGCCCTCTCAGCCCATCGTTTTGTTCTGTGCCCACTGCTCTAGACAGCAACTTGTCACTTGTTAGTCCTAATGCTACTCACCTCAACTAACCGTGCAGTTACCTCTTGATGAACCCACCCCAAGCTGAATATAATCTGTTCTAATTAGAATTTATAAAGTGTCCTCCATGGAATCGTCTTTTGAATGTTCTCCTCCCCAGTTGCTGGCACTGTTTAAGAAGACTCAGGAAATTTTAGAAAGTGGGACCCAACAGAAGTCGGTCAGTCAGGGTGGGCCAGAGTGGGTAGCTTTTCCCAAGTCTTTCCCCTTCTTTTCACGTCACGACCCTCTGCCACAGGCTCCCACTGCAATGATGTTTTACTCAAGCTCGCTGCCTTGACCCAAAATCAAGAAGCAGGTTCATGTATTCTGTGCATTAGTAGCACAGGAAAAGACCAACATTCAAAAGTGGAAGGAAAGCCTCTCCTCTATGGCACACGTGTTATTTCTGCCATTGGAAAACAGAAACAACATAGGTTGTATCAAAATAGTAAGACAAGCCATCTGTATCTCATGTTGTGTGTCCATGTGCTTGCTGTTACCTGGTGCACATCTCTTCCCTGAGGTAGACTCTTTCTTTTCTGTATCTACCTTTTGTTTTCCCAGAGTCCCTTGTCCTTTACTTCTTCTGAAAACTATAGCCTTTTAGCCTATTAGTTACTGTTGTGAACTGTGACAATGCCTCATAGAAACTATAGTGGGTTGGCCTGATGCTGCTTGTATTCGGATGCTAATGTTGTTTCCTCAAGACTTGGTTGCCCCAGAGACAAGAGAGTTCACAAGTAGACCCAAGTGACACTGTGTGACCTTGCCCCCAAGTTATTTCTGTTAGGTGAGTCATGAAAACATGGCCCTGAAGGCTGGCCAATTGGAGTTAAGAACAGTCCAGGTGAAATAGTAAATAATAACTTGGGGTTATTGATAGGAAAGTAGATTTTAATAGCACAGAGGATAGATATCTGCAGTACTGATTAAAGTTTATTGTAAATATAAAGGTTGTGTGTGTCTTTCATCCTAGAAGTGAGTGCTCAAGGTGGGGCAGAAACCCCAGTTAGGTATTTCACGTTTTCTACAACAAGAAACAGCCTGTGAGAGTATCTCATCTTGGCTCCCATTCTTAGGGAATGTTGACCTATGGTAGAATCATGGTAGAAAATGGTCTATGGCAGTAGTAGAGGCTGCTCATGATGTGGTGGACCAGGAAGCAGAAAGCAGGATTGGAACTAAAGACAAGTCCGAATTTTAAAGGTACTTCTAATGACCTACTTAAGGCTCTACCTTCTAACGTTTCCACAGCATCCCCAAACAGCACCACCAGCTGAAGGAAACCCATTTAAAACATGAGACTGAGGGACATTTAATATTCAAAGCACAGCCTCCACTGACATAGTTTTCTGCCTAGACAGTTGTCAGTGGTGACTCTATCTGCTCCCACACTTAATCAGCTACTTCTATTAATATACCAGTAAAGATCTGGCAAGATCTGGTTCCTTCAGTTTTACCTGTAAATGTTCCACTGCGTAGAGAAGGCTTTTCCTAAATATAGACCATCTGACTCATGTGTGTAAGCAATGTGCTCATCAAAGCCTTCTACAGATACAATTTGGCTCAAAGAAGCAGTACCACTGCAGAATCCCCAGTACAATGTGCAAAACTGAAGAATCCCTTCTAGCTCTCTTCACTTTCAGATAATACAGAAAGACCGCATACAGGCCGACCACCCATCCAAGATGAATGAGTCTCTAGTGATCCAGAAACCCTTGCTAGTTCTTGGCATAGGATGCCTTGGCTGGGGACAGGAAAGTTCAAACAACACAACTTCAAACAGAACGTCAGTTACTCATTATCACAAAACAAGCACTTACCCCTCACCTACCACCACCGAATCCATTGTGTTCTGAGACACCATACGTCCCCCAATGGCACCATTTCAAAGCATGTGTTTGGCACTAAGTCCAAATGTGAGATATTCTTTACCACCGGCTGAGTACACCATACTGGTTGTCTTCAAATTCATTGCAGCCTGAGTCAAACAGAGCTGGCTGTTCCTGAAGGCTTCCTTCTGCGTGACAGCAAAGAACCTTATACTATCCCTGTTTGGTCAACTTGTTTCAGCTCTAGGGTATTTATCATATATCTACTTCACACAAAACATCATATCCCAAACCATCTACCATCTTTCTAAAAAACAAACAAACAAAATCCTCTTGACTGGGGATGTGCCAAAATTGCCCTACATATCACTTTTCCAACTGGAACCCACACAGCCTCATCAGTCAGTAGACAAGACAAGAGGTAACTTTTTAAAGATACTTGAGCTCTATTTGAATGGTCTACAAGAACTATCAATCTCCTCTGCCCCCCATAAATAAGTAGGGGAAAAAAAGATGCCTTGGTTTCTATTTTCACAGAGATACATGGAGTGAGGACACAACCTCAGTTCCCTGAATCACTGGTTTGCTTGCCAAGAAGGCTATCCAACTCCACCCCGGGCCCTTCTTTCAACTGGGTCAAGGGTAAAGGCCTCCACTTGCCTCCATGAAGTTGCCTTCAGATTTACAGTTGTGCAAAAATATTCTTCATCACCAGACTTTTCTGTTTCTAGGAGAGAATGTGTAAGGCTTGCTCTGAAGCAGTGGAACAAACGAGAGAAGATAATTCACTTCCTACAGCTGTGCAAAGTGGCAGCACAAATGTCTTTTCTCATAGTCCCAGAAGCTGAGATCCCAAGTCAAGGCATTAGGATGGCTGGTTCTTTCTGGGATTATGATGAAAAGTCTTCTCCGTGCCTTTCTGTGGATCCTGAATCTTTGCTGGCAGTCTTTGGTATACCTTGGTTTGTGGAAACATCACTCTGCCTCCCGCCTTCCTCTTCCCATCTTCCGGTGGCTTGCTTCCGGTGCATGCCTGTGTTCCAAATTTCCCTTTCTCGTTGACTTAGGCCAGCCCTTAATCCCCTACTTTATCCCCATTACTTCTGTGAAGATTTCCTCTCTTCCCCCACCTCATGTATGATTTTTATTAACATGTTCTTTTACACATAATAATTAGCTACATTATGACATCTTCAACGTGTTTTTAACGTGCTTTGTCACATTAACTCTCCACACACACCTCCTCTCCTCTCCCAGGCCCTACTTTAGCTCCTTCTGTCTTCCCAGCTAGAATGCTTTCCACTTTCACAGTTTGTTTTATTTTCCTCTTTTTTTCTGGAGCCAGTGAGTTCAGCTAGGCTTCCTTGTGAGAACATAGGTGGAGAGTCCCTCACAGGAACATAAACAACTTTTCGGTAGCTACACCACTGAAGAACCCATCCCCCAGTAACATTAACTGCTATAGATCTTCGGGCACTTGGAAATCCTGGGGAGAGGATTATCTCTACATCAGCCCATATCTGTAATACTGGGATGCTCAGAGCCTTAACGTGTCTTTTTATTCTTCCTCAAAGAAACATAATTCCATGTAGGACAGAAATATGATCATGGAGGAAGAAATGGTGTGTCAGGGAACAGTTGGAGGCCAGGGGTGATATGACCAATATGTTGTATAGAACTCTCAAAGAACTAGTGAGAAAAAATAAAGCTCGCCATGCACTTGATTTGGAGTACAGGGAAAAGATAACAAGGATTGTTTTAGGAGTCAAGGAGAAACAGAATAAACCTGGACAAAAGGCCTGAAAACGTGTCTTTTGACAATCACCCAGGGCTTTTATCCTTGGAGCTTCCCCGTTGAGCAGTCTTTTAGCATTTCCAAATATAGTTTGAAGGTGGAACATCTGAAAAGAATTTTAAGTTTGATAATTGGTTTGTTAATCCTCGTTTTCCCATGCAACAGAAACCAATTCTGGATTGCCGGCTGGCATGTAGCATCACAGGACAATCGTTATCAATGTCTCTTTTGTCTTTCTGTACCAAATTGCTCTCAAGTTCTCCCTAAAAGTCCCCCCCCCAGTATAAAAATACACCTTAACCTAAATACTGTTTTTGATTTTTATGATTTTGATAAGTAGCTGAAGAATCTGTCATTTGTATTTTCTTTCAAAATAAAATCAAAAGAGTATCTGGGTGTACACCCTCTCCCTTTGGGCACTATACTTATGGCCAAACAAGTGAAATCCACTCTTTATAATATGTTGCAAAAGTCATTATAAAGATTATTGTGGGGGGGGGGGGAGGAAACATTCTCCTTACTGTTTTGTGGTATATTGGAGAAAATTCAGAGAAGTTCTAGTCGGGGCTCATGTTAGAAGGTCTACTCCTTTATGACATCTAGGGTACCATGTCACAGTGCCCAGGACGACTGAGACCCCTCCTGGTACCTCATGCCTCTTGTCCCAAGCGTCCCTACCTGCTTCAATTTGGTAAGTCAGTGTTTATAAAGGCATGGCTTCCATTGAGCTTGCCTGTTAAACACCCACAGTCCTCCATTTGCCATTAATAATGCTATGCAACATTCGTTGCTAACAAAACCAACCTGAGGCATTTGGGCGGGAGGTGGGAAGACTGAGTTGTTCATTTCATTAGAAACGTTTACCTTCCCATTGCAAAGCAACCTCCTGAGAAAGGCAGGGGAGTTTTGATTTAGCAAAAGAAAATAATAGCCAAGCAGCATATCGACAAATTAATTATTTAAACATTTTCCACTCCAAGTAATTTCTTACTCCCTGTCGTTATTTGTCAGTTGATTTTTTTTTTAATTACAAAATAACACTTGTTCATTTTAAAACTTTAGACAATACAGAGGGGATAAAGGATACTGTGCAAACGAAAACCCTCAGTTGCTTTTTACTAACTGAACTCCAAGGGGGGTAATCACTGTTCTCCACTGAATATGGCAACATATATACATCTAAATGTAGCAATCGTCTCTGCTTATTCAATAAGGAGGCTCTATTTGACACCTGCACTGTAAATTTCTTTAGTGCCTCCATGAGATGCTGAGAGCCTGCTTCCTGCCATTCTGTGTTGCTGTGGATGTATTTGGTTTGGTTTTTGGTTTGGGGGCTTTGTTTTGTTTTGCTTTGCTTTGCTTTCTTTGTTTTTTGATGGCTGGTTAAGTAGCAAAGTACATTTCTGTGAGCCTGGACACCAGGCCTGCAGCAAGATATTCCTGAGTGTCTGGTGCTGGACTCTATTTTCAACAGGTTGTCCTGGGAAAGTGGAAACTCTAGAACAAAGCTGACAGAACAGTAGTTTCTGTGCCTTGGACAACGGTGGGGGCTTTCATTATGTCCAAGTGCCCAATTTTTCTACTAAGAGAGGATAAACGCTTTCAATTATGTGAATTCCATCCGCAGGGCAACAATAGGCATGGATACAATTCTATAGCTCTTGAGAGATACAAAGTATATCTGGGGATGGAAGGTGGGACAAAGAAAAACAGCTCTGGCTCGTAATAAAGTGCAAAGTGAGAGTCTTTATCGGCAAAATGCTGGGAAAGTGCATTAACTGAAAATTTTAAGCAAATAAGTTGTACACTATTTCCCAGTGATTTTTCCATACTTCCGAGGACAGCTCTGGTGGATTCATACATATCTAGGGATTCTTACCAGCTGAGGATTTTTCCTTATGTTTTTGGCTGGTTTTGTTTTTCTCTTCCCTTTCTTTTTTTCTCTTCTTCAAACTTTTTTTCTTTCCACTCTGGATATTCACATCTTTTTTTGTTCTGTTTTCTTTTGCCTCAAACTAACCATCTCCAAGTGCAATTTGTAAAGAAGACAGATCACTGCCTGTGATCTGTCCAAGACCTATTATGATAGAATCTCTGATAAATACCAGACTCCACTAGAATTATGATAACAAAATTAAACATAATTATTTATGCAAAGTTATGTAAAAGGTATGTTTTGCTTAAGAATATTAACATTGAAGGCTAGTGAGATGTTTCGAAAGATAAATCAATTCTCACCTAAAGCCAGTGACCTAAGTTTAATCTTCTATCTTCTTTGTCATTTAATATTCTTTTCTCCAGTTTTATATTTAGTGATAATTATTTTAAATTAAGTATTAGTTACAGTTACATATCAATTCTGTACAACAATCAGAGTGTTGTTTAAAAAAAACAGTTGAAATTGTGCCTGGCTTCATTCATGTAACCATATTTATAATTATGGGTAATAAAAATTTCAAGAGTGCTTTACCATAATTTAATAAATATTTATAATAAAATTTCTCCCAACAAAATTAGTTTTCAATTTTAATTTATTAATACTCTTTGTTTCTACATTTAGCTGTGAGAAATATGGCAAGTATTCCATGATGTCTTCTTCTTTATAAATGAAAAATTAAGGGTGCATTCATACCCACTAGACTGCCATGAAAAATCATCTAAGTTCATCACAGAAGCAAGGATATTCTTGACTCACCTACATGCCTCTGCCTGGCTCTATCCCACGCAGGCAACATAGCCTGAGTTCTCCCCAGAAATCTTATTTCAAAGTCCTCTCTAAGAAACATCCTTACCTCTCACACCATCTCCGATCCAAAGGACCCCAGATCTTGTTGTTTCTTGGAAGCACACTGACTGAAAGGAATGTGGGCATGGAAATGCAGCTCACACTTGCACATCTTCATGGGGACATTTTATAGCAAACTTGGCACCACCCAGACTGAAAACTCTTCAGAGGGAGACTCTGATATATTCAGACCTTTATTTGGTCCAGGGATGAGAACTTCACTTTAGTTGAATTCATCAGACTGAAGGGGACTACTAACATACCATGCTTTTAGCAATTTAGTCATGTCCTCTCATGAATGTGAAGCAGAACCATGTTTCTAGAGACTGGTGGGGACGTCCTGCGACAGTGTGATGGCCCCACCTGGGATACAATAGATACAGGGAAAACAGCAGAGTAGAAAGATGAAAGCAACCCAGAGCTTTGATAACATTAAGTCAATGATTCAATCAGCCAGAGATTCTAGTCTGCCACACCCCACATCTGCAACTTCTGCTTTGTGAACTGAATTTCTAATTGTCAAAAACAATTCAGCTTTTTAGTGTATGTGCTAAAATTCATCATGATTTAACTGATCGTTTTCTTACAAACAGTCGGCTATTGAGAAAGGGGATGGTACAGGCTTTTGGGAGAACACTGAGAATACTAACCCATCTTTAACATTACCAAGAGGAAGGATTTCCCATTTGCAGATAAACTTAACCTTCAGCCTACTTGTGCTGAGAGAATTATTCCTGTGAAAGTCATGGGTGGCAGAGTGAAAGATTGTGCATTTATCTAGCTTTCTTATTCTGCAAATGTTCCTCACCTGGGCTGGTAATTAAGACAGCTATGGAAATTGAATAGTGTCATTGGCTCTCTGAGAACCAAGACTACATCATGAAACTATAACTTCAAAACATAAGCTCCTTCTGCTATCTTCCATATGTAGACTTGGCAAAATCCAAATCGAATACATAAAGCTTGGGTGCCAATGTTTAAAATGGCAGGAATTGGTATGTGTGAATCACCATAACCTGATGAGGACATCATGAAGATTAGACATAGTAATAATACACATACAAGTGTCTATCTACTACCCATTGAGTACTGATGGTATGCATAGCTTTAGGTACAGGAATCTTTGCTCTAGGAATCTCCTAAGAGCAGAATGCATGCAGAGTCTTTACAGAGAAAATGAAGACCTTACCTATGTGTTATTAAAAAAAAGAAAGAAAGGAAGGAAGAAGAAGAAGAAAGAAAGAAAGAAGAAGAAAGAAAGAAAGAAAGAAGAAGAAAGAAAGAAAATGCCAAGTTCTATCTTAAAAATGAATGACTTGAATAAGTTCCAGCACACATTTTAATAGTCAGCTATTATGTGTACATTGTATGTAATTGCACTGAGTTTATGCTGCGTAGATACACTTAAAAGGATGTATAAGGTAATCAAAGGTTGAGAAACATGATTCAGGGTTGACAATATGGCTGCATGGTGAGCAAAGACACCTGCTTTCAGGCCTGATGACCCATATTCAATCCCCCAAAGTTGCCACATGGTGGAATGAGAGAACTAACCCTTGAAAGTTGTTATATGCATAACGGGATGCCTTGAGATTGGGACCCAAGTCTAAACATGAAATTTATTTCATACATATCATACACACAGAGCCTGAAGGAAATTTTGTGCAATATTTCTTGTGTGCCTATGTTTGACTGTATCCCAACACAGGAGGCTGAGTGTGGAATTTTCCACACAGAACAATCATGTTGGTGCTCAAAACACTTCAGAGTTTCAAGACAGTTTGGTTGTTGACTTTCAAATTAGAAGTTCCTCAGTAGATATTTGTTACTAAGGGAGTTTAATGAGACCTTTTCTACCTCAGTTCCAGAAGTGATGCTTTCAAAAATTGCCTTGGAAAGCAGGCTTCTCAGTCCAGATATTCCAGTGAAGTTTTAACAATTCCCACTGGATGTCCTAACATTTGAGTTTATTTAAAATACAGAAGATGATGTGGTGATAACACTCTGTGAGCTCTCTATAAACTACCAGGCACTATCCATACACTAAAGCACAGATTGGCTATTGCCACAAAATCTGACCAAAGCATGAAGCACTGTGTCCTTCCACATAGTCCAGGAATGCATGGACTTATTTCGATGCTAAGTAGATCGCCAACAATGAGTCTGATTGTTACTAGCAGTCTTGTAGAAAGAGAAACCATAAGCACAGGAAAGTTTCCATCAACCTGTTTGTTTTTAAGAGTCAGGCTTAATTATTTTTAATACCATTCATAAAAGAAGCAAAAGCAAAACAAAATGTCCCAATATACATTTTACCCTTGTTCCTGTAACAGCATCTTTTGTCAGCCTTACGTTTTTATCATATCTTCTACTTTTTTTTCTGAGACATTTGAAAGCAAACTGCACATATCGCTATGTATGTCCAATAACAAGTGCATTTTTTTTTTAACCTGAGTACAGTACCCTCGCTAAATCAAGAAATTCACCTGGATACACCACTATTTTCAAATCTATAGATTAGACACAAATCTTGCCACTGCTTTATGAAGATCTGTTTTCTGATCCAACATTCAATCTAGGATCATGCCCAAATATGGCCAACATGTCTCTCTTTCCCCTTGCTCTGGAATAGTTCATGATCTGCACAGTTTTGAAACGTGTCATCACGTCCCACAATTTGAGGTTTTCCGATATCTTTTTCAAGTTACAGATTCAGGAGGGCACCACAGAAGTCATGTCATTTGTTCTGAGAGCTTTAGGACTGGAATAAGAAGTATATTCTGCTAATCTGTCCCTCCTGTGCTTGGATGAGGTGGGTAACCCTCAGATTTCTTCCTCCTGTCTCTGAGAGTTTTAATGATACTTAATTTCAGTCTGTTTGCCTGTAGAAGCTTCTTCCTTCAAACTAAGTTCTTCTCCATGGTCCCAAGAAGCTTTGGCTTCTGGATACATTGTTGAAATGTTTCCAATCCTCTCAAGTCTAGGGACAATGATAGACTTAGTTCACTGAACTCTGATTGTAAGTGGTATACCTTAAAAGTCTCCTATTGTCCCTCAGGACTTTGCTGATCATTTGACTCCCTGCATAAGATCCAGTAGAGGCCTGTGTGAGAAAGATTTAGTCACTGTATTATCAATAACCAGACTTTTGGGCCTGTACAATTACAGGAGTCTCGTGAACTTTGGATAAGGAAAAATATCTGTCTTTATTTTTACTAGCTTTTAACTGGAATCTGGTGTAGCTTTCATCAATGAACATAAGCAATAACTACAATAATATATCCAGAAGCTATTTCCCCCTTGTTTGTCTTTCAAATCACACATACTTGAGGACCCTTCCTTGAAATATATTTACTTACCACTAATTTGAAATTAACATCAAATTTGAGATATGTTCTTGTATCCTTATCTTTTTCTTCAGTTAGGAACATCATTCTGGGAGGATGTTCATGGGCTTCCCATGACTGTCAAAATGGTCCAAAACATAAAATAGGTCCAGATGAAGGGTGTGGCCCCCTGAGTCACCCTGTATAAAGAGTCACTTGGGAAAGCAGGTGGGGGAATGTTTGCACTAGAATTTCTGTGACAGAAGAATAAATTCACTCTTAAGCTGAGGTTTACAGAGTTCTTCTGTAGTTTTCCTACTCCCATGAATGGAGAGGACAAAGTTGTAAATTTGAACACTGTACGTATGTAAAGATGAATGTGACTATTAAGAATAAAGAGAAAAGTGAAAGTGAAGTTGTAAATGTGGAGCGATTGCTACATTTTGGAGAGGAACACAGATGGGAAGAAAGCAGACGGATGAATGGCCGATGCGAATGAAGCTTGAGAGATTATGGAAATGGGACTCCATATTTCCTGTTCTCCAGTGCCTTCATATACAATGAGTCCTTGTAAGGACTCGCCACCGAAAGCAGGAGCCATAAAAGCACTTCAGTAGATTTTTCTCTGCCGAATCTGTCATTTACAAGATGACAAGGATAGCTTCGCTCTTAGTCTGGTTTCTCCATCTTAGAAAATGCTCTGTGGTTTATAAAAGTTAATATAAGCAAATATATGATAACGGACCTAATAGAGCTCTTGGCATGTGCAAGCCTGGATAGCCAGCTCCTCCTTCCCATCTTTTCTCTCTGCTGTAAGCCATTAACAATCCATCTCATATGCTCAAGTTTAAAAGAATTAAAGAATATATTAAGAAAACATTGAATTTTTTTTCTTGAGTCAAAAGCATAGCACTCTAAACTCATTATACCAGGTACAGTACAATGTTGGCATGAAGCTAAACTAAGAAAAATTATGATTAAAATTCAAATAGAGCATTGAGGCTGTGCTGGGGGAACAGAATGAGTAAAAATTACAGAAAAGAGAACCTGTAATTTTAAACTGTCAGTCAAAGGGAATCAAGACATCCGCACACGGTTTGCTGGGTTCCACACAGGACTCATGTGCTAGGCATGGATATGTGCCAGTCCTAGGGAAAACCAACTGAATTTCTCCATCTCTTTCCTCGGTGCTTTGTTCCTTACATAATGGTCTCTTAATCTTACCACCAACGGGATGTGAAAGAGGGTGGAACGGTATTTCTAAACTTAAAGAAGTGAAGTTTTAAAATAATATCCTTAGCTACACTATATTAGGTCCCCTTAATGTCCGATGTGGATTATCATATATAGTATATATGATTATATATATATGATATATGATATAAATCATACACACACACAATATCAAGTTCTGTGGGAACTCCGAAAAACACGATTACAAAGCTGAGTGGAACGTGAAAACATAGGATAATATTGTCACTGCATGGGAGACAGAAACTTCCTCTTACCCATTCTGATCCTTGAAGGAGGGATGGCCCTGAGGCTATCACAGAAATGCTAAAGGGTTTTAAGACTTGCTCTACACCCAGCAAGCGGTGAGCATCTCTCCAGGGAGGAGGCAAAGGGATTGTTTCCTGAAGCAGTGGGCAGAACAGCAATAGAACTGAAAATATTCTGACTTATGCTTCCAAAGAATTTTCCAGAGAATTATAATTCTTTCTATGAAAACTACAGGAATCTAAGGGGAAAGTACTCATATCGTCAAGAAGAAAGTGCTGCCACCTACAGGGAGAAGACCAAACTAACGTCCGCTGGAAAAGGTGGGAGGTGGGGGAGGGGAGAGAGAGGAAGTGGCAAGCCATGGAAGGAACTAAAACGGCTTTCAAAATATTAAACCTAGTGTATCCTATGTCCTTGCTGTCCCATTCCACATACACCAACCACCTGTGACCAGCAAGTGCTTAAAATATGGGTTGTCTGCCCAAGTCTTTGTTATTCTTAAGCCTAACAGTTTAGTTGGTTAGACTACTTTTCAACCCAATGATAAGGCTGCCATAGAATTTCTATTTGTAAGTAAGTCAAATCCATGATCAAGAGAATAAATATGTTGACCTTTTCTGAGCAAAGCTCGTTTTCCTGTGATAGAAATTTGGCTTGGAATTTCTGTTCAATAATTAAAGGATGTCAGCTACCACATTCAGGTTCTGATAGTATAGTCAGAGCAATACTATCATGAGATCTATTGCTATGTCTTGCATTGATACTCAAGGTACAAAACTGCTTATCAATATAGCAGAATTTGTAAGATTTTATTCAGTTTTGTATCTGCTAATTGCCATAGCAAGTATTTCAGATATAAATAACACTTGATCAGATACATATATATCAGATATATATCAGACATGTATATACATAATCAGATATATAGGTATATATATATATGTGTGTGTGTGTGTGTGTATACATATTATATATGTATATACATTATATGTACATATATGCACATATGTATGTATTTATATTTATGAAGAGACATCTGCTGTGTTACTATTTCTATTAAACACTAATTACAAGGCTTGTAATACTTGGGTAGCTAGTTTTCTGTGTGAACACTTGAAAAGCCACTATAAGTTTCTATAAATAACTCTGTAGGTTCTGCTGTTAAAGTAAATTTGAAATTTCAAGCTGTCATGCAAGTCAATACTTGAAAACCAAAATATGCTTCTAATAATTCTGATACATTAATTTACTTTTTCAAATGCCCTAACTTTAAAATCTCCACTGAAGTCAAGCATCTCTAATAAACATTTTGCATTTGACTTGGGAAGCATGGAATTACTGACAGTACAAAGGAAAACACAAAGGGATGCATCTCAATCATTTATGATGACGGTAAGTTAAAATTGTGATGCTTTAACGGTATCTTTTCAAGTAAAATATATTTATTAAGATCAATTTTATTAGTTTCTCTCTCTTCTTTTACTTTTTTAAAATGTAGTCACCAAGACATCCTAAATGACATGTGGCTGACATCTTTCTATTGCACGGTGCTACTCTGATTGATTTGAAGTCAGAGAAAGAGATAGGTGGGATTTGTCACGCTAACACAGTCATCTGGAGTGCTCAGTCTACAGACAGCCTTTTGCTCTCAAAATGAACCTTGCCTTTATTTTATTTTACTTTACTTTACTTTATTTTACTTTAGGGGCAGAGCCTCATTATATAATATAGTCAAGGTTGAAATTCCCGATCCTCTAGCCTCTGAGTGCTAGGTTGACAAGCGTCTGCCACTACACCTTGGAGGACTAACTGTTTTCTTTTAAGTCAGAATTTCACACAGCTCAGGCTTACTTCAAACTTACTAGACAACTGAAGCTAACCTTGAACTTTTGATCCTCCTGATTCCATCCCCAAATGCTGAGATGTCGGGTTTATGCAATCATTCCCTAGAAAGAAGACTAATTTTTAAATATGTAGCAAGCAGTAAGGTTTGAAGAGGTTAATATAACACAATTTTTAGAGGAAATAACCTAATTCCATCTTCAGTGATTATCACTGTGACTAATGAATATCTTTAACTGGTAGGAAATTTAATTTTAATGAATTCAATCACATGATCATCTCTATCAAAATTAATGAACTGCTGACACCTTTTTATAGAAATTCGATTAAAGTTGTTTCCTGTTCCATTTCTTCCATAAATTTCCAACATTATTGGTACAGATTGACGCCTTCTATAGATTATAGTTGTATCAATCATGAAGGTGATAGACAGATAAATAATAGATACACAGATAGATGCATAGATACAGATGAATAGATAGAGGAAAGGCTGGATGGTAGAGAGAGAGAAGATAGACAGACAAATGATAGATAGATAGATAGATAGATAGATAGATAGATAGATAGATAGATAGGTAGATAAAGATGTCATCTCTCGCTGGTTTTCATACCTGGGAGCCTATTGTATATTCTCTCCTGGGTCCTTTCGTGGTCCTCAATATCTGAAGCCCTTTTCCACAGTATGGACACATCTGTTACCAAATATGTCATTTTCCAGTCTAAAACTACCATGTTTCTCCTTTCTTCTTTCTCATATCCCTTGTTAACAAGTTCATCTGTTACCCAACAGGAAAATAAAACAAAACCAAGCAGACAGGTCCTCAATTCAGCTGGCAGATCCCCACATAAAGATACCGTGTCAAACAGTCTGGGTCTGTTTGCCCAAGACAGTCCTTGTGTGAGTACTGAAAGTCTTACCTTCCAGGAATCTCCTTGGCTGTTGGGAGCAAGACTGTTGGGAGCCCTTCCTGAGTCAGTCAGTCCTGAACACAGAGTAGGACCTTGGATTCCTTCCTTGCTAACTGGGAAAGCAAATCCAGACAGTGTTGGGTGTTGCTCCAGCCACCAAGTAGTCTGTGTGCTGTCCTGCTGTCCTCGCCCTCTGCTCTCTCACCCATGGCTGCCCTTTCCTCAGTTGCCAAAATTGTAGTAATGTTCCAGGCTTTGGTATCTCTCCAAGACCATGCTGGTTCACTGAGGTTAAGTTAGATTATACTTAGCACAGAGTATTTTAATCTTCTGTCTGATCCACAAGCCTCCCACCTTGATGTCTGGCTATTCTTTTGGGATTTTGTGCTATATATTTGCTGAATTTGTAATGAATAAAGGTTGTGTGTCTTTAAAAGCCACTATTCTCTTGTTGACCTCCTTGGCTTGGCTTTCTTCCAGCTAGTAACCCTTGTCTTTCTGTGCAAAAACCAACAACCTCTGTCAAGACCGCATGTCTGTACATGTTTGCAACATTGGAACCTTGCTCTGTTCTTAACCTGTTTAATGCAATGGATAGCACCACTACTGAGTCAGTCAGTAAACTAACATCTGTCAGGGCACAGAGACTCATGTGATATAAACACTCAAAATGCAACAGCAACCATAACATCCAGAAAAGCAAAACAAAATACTATCGCTTTCCTTTTGTAAGTAGGTGGTAGTTTCTACTTGAGTTCTATCCAGGATCTCATGTGGAAGGAGAGAACCAACTCTACAAAGTTGTCCTCTGACCGCCACACAGGCACTGTGGCACGGACATGGGACCACACACACACATTCACACACATGATCATAAGCATTTTAAAGAAACACAATGCCAACGTATCAGCTGAGCCATTCTGCCTCATGCAATGGAAATCTCGGGAATACTTTGTGTTTGGTTTTCTAATCAACATAGTGTACTCTAATGAGTTGGTCATTATGTTGTTCTGGTTGGGCTGCTTTCGCTCCCAAGTTTGTGAAAATTTTCATTGTCACTCTCTCTCTCTGACGACAAGAACACTCACAGGAGATTAGGAGATGCAGCTTCAAATGTTTAACCCTGCCAGAAAATCAATGTGGGAACTTGGCTGAGTCACCACCCCTCTTCACCCCACTTTCCCTTCTGGAGAGTAAGTGATTGGCATTCTCCAGCATCCTCTGGAATTCAAATGTGCTATGATTTTCTGATTCTAAGCGTGTCATTACTATTGCTTCTCTTGAATCACGATAGAACAAATTATAAAGAACAAATCAGTGGACGGCTCTTAAATAGATGCATAAAAAGGGACAGAGGTGATGGGCATTTTTTTTTTAAGTAGTCCTGATAGAGAGAGGCCCTGTGAGGCCTGGGTCATAATAAAGCAGTTTACATTTTAGCATGTTTGCCAGCTCTATTTAGGAAAACCAAACAGTCAGCCCATGCCTAACAAAATTGCACAGAAATCTCTACTAAACTTCTAACATGTATTTGTCTCTAACTAATCTAAATGCTAAACGGCCGAGACACAAGATGATGAAGAGTTTAGATGCTACAAACATGCAGTCCTCTGGGAGACTCAAGAGAGTACAAAACTTGACAGTTCTGGGGTTCCCCAACATGTGACATAAATGTTTGTAGACTGCCTCATTTGGGGATGCAGTAGAGGTCTAAAGCTATCCAGCATGGAGCCCTCAAAATGACCTCTGTGTTTAAAAGCACACTTACACGTTTCTCAAGGTAAGCACTTGCCTCCATATGAGAAATGGGTGATGTCATTCTTGGCATATCAGGTTTTCTGGAAAGCTACCTGCCATCCCAGCTCTCCACCCCACACCCAGAGGCATCTCCTCGGCAGTGCATGTTCTCAGAATCAAGATCTTCATCTTAGCCTAGCTCTAGCTGGATGTGAGGAAAGAGATCTGTGAAAATACAAACAAGCAAAGGACCACATGAGACAGCTGCGCAGAAGAGCAGCTGGGGGCTTGGTGATGACAAGCATGCAAGTGCTGGCTCCTGCACGGGGTAGTCATTTGGGCAGTGACTCTGAGGTCAGGACCTGAGGACTGAGGCTAGCTCTGGTCCAGCCTGGTCTGATGCATTTCCTCCAGAACTTATGGGGTCTTGTTTTGGACCCTTTGAAACCCAAAAAAAGGAAGATGAGAAGAAAAGTAAGAGACCAAAGAGATGGAAACTTTTTAATATGTGCTTTTAAAACTTCTTTATAGAGATGAGTAATAAAAATGACCGGGGCCAGCAAACACAGTCAACCTTTCCACATTTTCTCTAAACAGTTATAAAACTGAGAGTCTTGTAAGGTCAGAGTTAAAGAAATACAGTCTTGTTTTGTAATTTTAAATGGGTTTTGACAGAACGATAAAATAGCCTCAGTACTAGAAAAAGGTGTGTTCAGACAGACAGGCTTGACTGAGAAGGGATGAGGAGCCCACTCTGGGGTCAGGAAGAGATGAGTTCAACCTGGAGGTTAGGTAAGGCTTCCATAAGCCATGAACTGCCCCTCCCCTGCACATACGCACACATCCCTTCCTTCTCCTTGAGTCAAATGATAATGAATTATGACATTTAATTTACGGTAAGGAAGTATCATGCATTGTTCTCATCGTATTCAGGAAACGAAACATGAATTGAATGCTTACTATATGCCAGCATCTGTCCTAAATATTAGCAACATAGAATTGGACAAAGCAGAATTCTGCCCTTATAGATGTTCCATTCTACTTTAGGGTAATGGATAAGCTTTTTATTAAAAAAAAAAAAAAAAAAAAACTGTAATTTATGTGACAAAAATATAAATAAATAAATAAATAAATAAATAAAATAAATAAATAAATAAATAAATGGAACATAGTGAACTATAAAGTGAGTATGGGGGATACAGAGAAAATGTCCACTTCAGATAAAATAATCAAGGTGAAACTGGAATCATTACCTTATGGAGAGGGGAACAAGGAATGTGTTTGAGGAGACAGCAAATGAAAAAGTTCTGGATCAGAGGTACATCCATTGCATTCAAGTAGCAGCCAAAGAGACCAATACCCTGAAGCGGAGAAAGCACAAATCAGTAAGAAGTCCAAGGGAACCCAGATGGAGTGGCACACAACTGGGACCCCTGAGTGTGGGAGGACACCATGAGTTTGAAGCTATCCTGAGCTATAGAGGAAGATTCTGTCAAAAGAAAGAAAAGAAGACAGAAGGAGAAGAAAGACAAAAATGAAAACAGGGGAAGGAAGGAAGAAAGGAAGGAAGGAAGGAAGGAAGGAAGGAAGGAAGGAAGGAAGGAAGGGAAGAGAAGGAGGAGGAAGAGGAGGAGAAGGAGAAGGAGATAGAGAAGGAAGAGAAGAAGAAGTGGGTAGAGGGTTAAGAAAGAAGGAAAATGGGAGAAAAAAGAAATGGAGCAGCCCAGAGCATGAGGATGAGACATACTGAATAGTCCTGATACCACCTGACTTCTATTTCCACATGACTGAGCTGACTGCTTTCAGACAGGAGGAAAAGGTAAAGGAGGCAATTCCAAGATGGCACAATGCTCCAGGCAGGAAACAAGGAAACCTGAAATAAGACTGGAGGATGTCCATCATGGGCTTACATTCTAGATATATTCTTATAAAACCAGAAGAATTCTCTGCTGTCTGGGTGAGCAGCACGGATTAGAGGAGCTGAGAATTATCCCCACAAGTTTGGCTGTGCCTGGAAGGAAGGATCTTCCACAAATCAAAGTGAGATCCACTGTGTGTGAAGGCCTTCCAAGAGAGACTAGGTATTTGTTTTATATACATATTATGTAAGAAAGCTTTAGAAAACCAGGGAAAGATGTCAAGAGGACAGTTGGATGGACAGGTCTAGTATTCAAGAGGAACGTGAGCCCTGAAACCATGTGTGAAGGATAAAAGGAGAGAAAAGAAAGGACTGGGCCCCAGGGAATCCCATTCTTAGAGGCTCCTGCTTTGGAGACTCAGTTTTAGGGTTAGGGTTAGGGTTAGGGCTAGGACTAGGGCTAGGGCTAGGGCTAGGGCTAGGGCTAGGGCTAGGGCTAGGGCTAGGGCTAGGGCTAGGGCTAGGGTTAAGGCCAGGGCTAAGGTTAGGGCTAGGGCTATGGCTATTCCTAGGATTAGGGCTAGCTTTAGGGTTAGAGGTATAATACCCTTTTATTTATGCCTATTCTTTGTCTCTTAAATCTTATTTCACTTTTCAAAAATTGGATAGAAGCATCATTCTCCTTTGAACTCTTTCCAATGGAAAAAATCTAATAAAAGTTGAATACATAGAAATTTTTACGTTCTCTTCAGTGAGTGACTTACTTAATAGTCAAGCTCTTAGCTAACAGTGGGAAGTCCCACATATGAGGTACAGCTATATTTCATTTCCTATTCTCTGGAATTTACAGATGGCTTTATTTTCTTATTTATTAATGATAAATTTAATTTTCTTTCCCAGATTAAAGATCGGAGGCACAAATTTATTCCCATGTACTTTCCTGATGTTAAATTTTCTACTCAAATTGTTTGCAAGTCCCTGATGGTTCTCAATGACTATGTAAATGTTTTCAGCTCCCCAACTCTGACTCTCCCCCCATCTGTGTTCTGTGCTGTCCTAAACAATTTGATCTAGGTTAGAACATTTCGCTCATTCCACAGAGCAGATCCATGTCATGGAGAGGCCATATTGAATTCTGACAGCATGCCGGAAAGATGGAAGATGGACAGGTGAGAACACTAATAAGAAGAGATGAGAGAAGCTGCAGTTTGGAAACTTAACCACAGGTTTCCATAATTTCACACATAAGCAAGGGACAGCACAATCTAGGAATCTCCTACAGGCAGTCTTGCCAGACTTTCATCACTAGATAATTTCATACTTAGCCCACAAGCACTATTGGCAACATCTATGCACCCAAACTGCTGGTAGATGACCATTAGAAATCAGACAGAGAACAAATTTTGAGAAGAACTTGGAATCTGCATAATTTTCCCAAACTGTTTTCTATATAAGAATTGTCTGGTTCTCCGTGGTTAGCAGTACAAACCAACGTGGTTTGGATCTTTTCAATGGGAGGTCAGAATCTGAGAGTCACAGCATGTCAACAGCTGAAGAAGCCACACCGCGACTATATTAGTGGACTGAGCACACTAAAAACTTGAGACTGTAATATCTCATGAGGGGGAGTCCCAGAGTGTGATGAGCAAATGGTGAAGGTTCTACATTAGAGTTGATTGATTATTCCAGTGGTTTGGGCTTTTTAAAAGAAAAGAATTGTGACCAAGAATAAAGGAACAAGACGCACTCCACTTGCAGAAAGAGGAACTCATCTGTCTTCTGAAAACCTAGTAGTTCCAGAAAATATTGTCTCAACAGATACTATTCTGGGTTGTTTAAAAAAAAAAATCCTTCTTAAAACAAAGGCCAGAAGGGAGCTGAAGGGATGGTTAAGAGTAGTACTACTCTTGAAGAAGACCTAGGCTCTGTCCCCAGTGCCCACATGGAGACTCCCAGCCTCTGTAACCCCAGTTCCAAGGGATCCAATGCCCTCTGAAGATTTCCACAGGGTCCTGCATGAGCATGGTACACATGCATATACTCGCTCACACATGTACACAATAAATAAGTAAATAAATAAATAAATAATAATTTTTTTTTTTTTTTTTTTTTTTTTTTTTGGTTTTTCGAGACAGGGTTTCTCTGTGTATCTTTGGCTGTCCTGGAACTCACTCTGTAGACCAGGCTGGCCTCGAACTCAGAAATCCACCTGCCTCTGCCTCCCAAGTGCTGGGATTAAAGGCATGCGCCACCACTGCCCGGCTAATAAATATTTTTCTTAAAAGAAAGAAAACTACACGCTACTCAAAACATTCAAGAACATTTTCTATTGTAAATAAACTTAGAAACGGGGTATCAAATGTCTAAAGGAGAAACTGAAAACAGTTTTTTATAAAAGTATTATGTGTTGACAGTAGCATATTTGGTGGGGGGGGGGGGCAGGGTAAGAAAGAGAGTGGGTAGGCACTGTGCGCATGTGGAGACAAAAAGGGCAACTTTATGGAGTCATTTCCCTCCTTCTACCTCCCCAGTTTCTGGGCATCAGACTCCAGTCATTTAGCGTATACCACAAGTGCCTTTATCTGCTGAGCCATCTAGCCTGCCTATCAGCAGCCCTTGGATAGTATGTCGCAGGTCCTTCCATTGTATCGATTTGACACCTTGAATGAGGGACTTGAAAAGAATATTCTTTTGCTACATATTTGCAGTTCAGAGCTATCATTTTTTATCACCCCCGTGCCAAGTCTGGCAGCAAACACACACACACACACACACACACACACACACACACGTTGGGAGCCTGGGGCAGTGTTATAATTTCTAAGGAGACAGCTACAATATCAATAGTCAAAACCAGGAAGTGATCGAAGGGAAAACAGCATTTCCAAATTCCGCCATTGGGAAGAATCTTTCACGGAGCATGCCCTCAACATTCTAAATCAGTATCAATAATCAGTATGTTCCCATGCACCCTTATTAAGTTTTCTTTATAACGCCCAGAGAATGAGGAAGGGGTTTTTTGTTGTTATTTGAAGTAAAAATAGATTACATTAAAAAAATCAGCCTTAAAAGGGACGGAATTCTGAGTAACACCAGGTGCGGGCTCTCACTGCTAATTGAAGCGACTGCTTTTAGCAAACCCCGTAGCCGCTAAAAGCCTCTGTTGCTACGTAGCTCCTTCACCAGCACCAAGGGCACAGTGCTATTGGCTGACTTCTACCAGAGTCGCATCGACAAAATTTGCCAACCAAAATAAGGAGCCAACTCCAACGTTTTAAACATACAGGGAGAAAAATCTTAAGGATGTCACTGGAAGACAACGCATAAATATTTCAGTCTGAATGGCTTGGGTAAAGTAGCAGACCCTTACAGGATGCTGTTTGAAGCCTTGTACGATGTAGAGCTGGTTACAAAATGAAAAGCCGTTAGCCCATTCTTGGTTACCTTCTTGCCAGTGCACCAATTCGCTGGTGCACTACAATTTTGGAAAATACTGGGAATCTCACGTCAACAGTTGTGTTTATTTAGGATGTTTGTCCTGAGAATGCTAAAATTTTACTTTAAATTGGATTGCATTATATCAGTTAAGTCTCCTGGCTTGAATATCAGCTCTCTCTCTTGGGGTTGTTTTGTCTTGTTGTTCCTAAATTTACAGTTTCATTCACATACGCTGACTTTAAAAAGAAAAAGAAAAGAAAGAAAAAAACTACATTCGAATGATAACTCCTTAGGAATGATTTCATGAAACATTCAGGGTCCAACAATACTTTTCCAGAAACCTCATTCATTTCCCAAGATTCTTAGCTACCTGTCTTAGGCGTGTTGGGTGATGGCTAAACTATTAGAAAGAAGTTATTGAGAACAAGTGGGAAGGGAAAAAATCCAAAACTAGCATCACTAAAATGACCCCACTTTTCACTCAAACAGTGTCTTTCCCTCCCCAGAATCAAGGACCAGACATATGTAAATATTATGCAAATGAGCATATATGCACCCTTTCACGGCTGTGATATATCATAGCCCAAAGAATTCCTAACAGCTAGCCTGTCCCTAAAAAATATCTACACCACATATTTTAGGCACGCTTGATTAAGTTCATATGGAGACGCTGAGTTGAGCCACAGCTGGAGCCCACTCAGGCTGAACTTGAATACGTCTCCTTAAATACCCGAGTTGTCTCCAAAATGCCAGTCTGAGCGTCCGGGTATGATGAATGCGAAACCAGAGGTCTCTGAGTCGCTGTTACACTGTAGCTCACTGGAAAGCAGTTTCTTGGGTTTTTGTTTTCTGTGGTTGGGATTTTGTATTCTTTTCCTTACGTGGGTTAGTTTTGCAGGTTTCTCCTCAAATCAACCTCCAGCGCTTAGAACAAAGGTTTACCTAGGCAGCCTGAATGCCCTGAACCCAAACCTTTGTTTCCCGTTGAAGAAGTATGTTGTTGTTTTTTGTTTTTTTTCCTTTCTTTTAATCGTAGCCACAAAATTAGGACTGATTTCCAGAACAAAGCCAACCTGATTGGCACAGGCTTCTCAAATCTTGTCTCTTGGGAAATTACACATTTAGAGCAAAACAAAATCTGCCTGAAAAGGTCTTATTTTAGGGTCAGCATTAGAAGAGGCCTCAACTTCAAGAAAATCAGAGGATTGCTTCTCACCTTGAAGGCAAACCACTTTTGAAAGCCTGGGAAAATTATACCTAGTCATTTTAAATTGTCATTGAAAAGCTAGGAAATAATTTCACTCCAATATGTCTCTCTGGTGTTTCTGAAAGAAAACCATAGGAGTTTCTTTAAAAAAAAAAAAAAAAATGCCTAGAGAAGAAGGGCTGACAAGATGGCTCAGGAGGTAAAGATGCGTGCTGCCAAGCCACCCATCCAGAGTTCAATCCCCAGGGCCCTGCTATTATTGTTCTGCTAAATGGACACCGTATTAAACCAGCTCCAAATGACTTATCATTATACCCATAGATTAGGGCCTCTCTCGTCCCTCACTAGAGAAACGTCTATTTGCATTAGATGGCAATTAATACAGACTGGTCAAGGTGCAGAGAATAAGAGACTATGGAATGTTCAGCCTTAAACAGGACATGTACATCTTCTCCCAAGACTCAGAGATCATTGAGAAAGAGGGGGGATAAAGCTTGTAAGAACCAGAGACAGTGCGTAACTACAAGGAAACAATGGGCTCTCCAGACACAGTAATACAGTTTCACAGCAGAACAGTGTGCACCAGACCTACACAAACTTGGGCCCATACCCAGCATGGAGTATGGGATGTGGGCACAAAGTCCTACCCCTCGCTGAGGAGCTATTCACAACTGATGGTTCCTAGGAGAGGGAGAGTCCATTTTCTTTAAGAGTGTGGTCCCTGGTTGATCAACCACTATCCAGAGGGTGGTCACACATTCAAGAGTATTTGGCCAACACAAATTGGACTTGATGTGTGTGTGTGTGTGTGTGTGAGAGAGAGAGAGAGAGAGAGAGAGAGAGAGAGAGAGAGAGAGAGAGCAGGAAGATGTGCAAGTACAAAAGGGCATGTAGATTTGGAAGAAGATGGGACAGGGAAGTGACTACAGTCAAAACCCATTGTACAAAATTCTCTCTAAGAACTTATTAACAAAAGAAAATGTGACATCCGTTTATACATCAGATCTGGATAATAAAAAACAAAGACTGACAGATGCTGCTGCATAAAGCACCCTTGAAAACATCATAGTATGCAAAACAAGACAGACTAAAAGGTCATGAAGTATATTCTTTCATTTCACAGACAAGCTCAAACCAGGGCTCCACAGAAACAAAGAGAGACGTTCTAAATTCGAATCTAGTGGTGGCTGCGCAGCTCTGTACATTTTCCACATTCCAGGGATGGATTTTAAGTCACCTGAAATGTGTCTTGACAAAAACTGAACAAATAGTGTTTAGAAGTATTATCCGCCATGACTGCACACCCTCTTTACACTCATCCAGAGAAAGCACAAATATGTGACAAGTGAGTAGTTGAAAAGAAATAACAATGGCTACTTTTAACTTCATAAATATCTACTATCTGGAATGAAGCAGTGGTCTAAGCATATATATCTCTGAGACAATTCTGTAGTAAGGGAGAGAATATATCCAGGGCTTGCCTCCCACAGCTCATTTGCCTACTCAGTGATTCATTCATTAAATATCCTGCTGCCTCCTAGATCCTAGCTGTTGTGTGCACATGTATATACATATGTACACACATGTGTACACACTGACTCTCCTGGGCTTCTCTGGGCACTCACTGTCTAGAACATTCAGGATACAGAACATTTGCTCATCACTCTTTCCATCCATCGATCACTAAAAGACCAGAAGAAAAACACCTTTGATTTGTTCACATTGAAAAGTGAAGCATTCAGTAAAGAAAAGATGAATGCAGATAACTAGAGTAATGCAAAACTGCTACAGCCAGCTTAAGATGTCCTGGCTGGTCCTAGAAAATCAATGGCAAACCTCTCTCTTCAGTCCCTTCTCAGTATTTGCCACTACCATGGCAAGTTATGTATATCCTTTTAAATTTGGTATTGATTGCCAACCTGATTGCATCTGGAATCCATTAAGAACCTCTGGGTAGGTCCATAAAGACACTTTCATGAAGCAATAGCTGAGGGGAGAAGCCCCTCTCCAGTGTGGACAGTGCCTACAATATCCAGGATCTAAAGAGATGTGACAGCAAGGTCGGGCTGTTATTGCCTACTCTAACTTTGCTCTGTGCACACTGACTACCCTGACTACACAACAACCCAATATTAGTTGTGTTTTGCAGATGAGACTTCTGTGTGTCTGTGTGTCTGTGTCTGTGTCTGTGTCTGTGTCTGTGTCTGTTCTGTGTGTATGTGTCTGTGTGTCTGTGTCTGTGTGTATGTGTCTGTGTATGTGTCTGTGTGTGTCTGTATGTCTGTGTGTTACTAATGTTTGAAGCCAGGGCTTCATGGATGCCAGTCAAGCACTGAGATCTACCCTGGGCCCATTGTTCCCTGGTAACGGGTCTAATATGTTTTCTCCTGAATTGAACAATATTTTCCTGGAGCAGTATAAAATTATTCAATAACACAACAGCTATTGATCCCCTTGTATTTTTAGGTCTACAACTTTCACTAACAACAGCATTCTGTTTAAAAAGAAAGTAGAGGCTGGTAGAATTCATGCAGTGATCTGTCTGAGGTGACCACAAGAAGGACGTCTGGAAAAAATGCAAAGTATTGAGTTAGAAAGGGTCAGCAAACAGTGAAAAACTGTAAATTGGAAAGTAGAAGCCATTAGCTAAAAAATTCCTCTATTATTTAGTGAATTGAGTAAAGTGCTCTCAGTCAAGCTGGAAAGAAGGGAGGGAGGGAGGGAGGGAGGAAGGGAGAGACAGAGGGAAGGAGGGAAAGAGGGAGGGAGGGAGAGAGAGAGAGAGAGAGAGAGAGATTAATTTTGACTAGCCCATGTGTGCTACAGACCTTCAGTTTAAAGACATAGCCCTTCTCTTCCGTTATCCTCTAGCCCTCCCTAGCATGTTTTTAATTTGTGTGTGATATGCATGCATACATGTTCATGTGTGTAGTGTGTGAAGGTCAGGGTTGGAAACTGGGTGTCTTCCTCAATCACTTTCCACATTATTAGTTTTGAAACAGCATTACTTTTTGCTGCTATGATAAAATACCATAGCTAAAAGCAGCCTATAGATGAAAATGTTTGTTTTGGCTTATGCTTTCTGGGAGCTAGAGCCCATCATACCAGGGATGACATGTAGAGCTGGAAACAGAGAGATACCATCTCCATCCACAAACAGAAAACATAGAGAGGACAGGAAGTGGGGCTATGAACTCTCAACAGCCACACCCCATTATTTGTTTCCCCCATATTCTAAAGGTTCCATTACCTCCCAAAACAGTGTCATCAACAAGGGACCCAGATTTCAAGCACATGCATCTATGAGGGGCATCTCTCATTCAATCCACCACAGAATCTCTCACTGAACTTGGAGTGTCCAAGCCAGCAAGACTGGCTGTCCAGAACATTCTACGAATCCAAGTGTCTCCATCTCTCTGGCACAGGGTTTACTGGCTTGCATCGCCATGCATGCCTAGCTTTTCACAGGGTGCTGGAGCTCCACCCTCGAGGCCACCTGATGGCATGGCTCTTTACTGATAGAACCATTTCTGCAGCACTTTAAGCACAATTAACATCTTACCTTCGTCTTCTGTTCCCAAGCAGTGAGATCTGAAGATAGAAGTCACACATTTCTTTGTATCTGTGATATCTAACTTTGTCATTCATTCATTCACTCATTCATTCATTCATTCATTTATATAATACTATTGAAGATGGCTCAGTCCATAAAGTGCTCGATACACAGTCGTAAGGATCTGAGTTTAGACTGGTAGAACCCAGACAAAAAGCAACAAGTCTCGTTGTCCCAGCCTCAAGAAGGCAGAGACACAATCATTCAATCTCAGACCATAGTCATACAAGTTATTAGTTGCAAAATACCTAACATAACACCTTTATACGTTTTGTGATTGCAGTAGTGCAAAATACAAAATGTATACTTGCAAGAAGGAAGGAAGAAAGAAAGAAAGAGAGAGAGAGAGAGAGAGAGAGAGAGAGAGAGGAGAGAGAGGAAGAGAAGGAAGGAAGGAAGGAAGGAAGGAAGGAAGGAAGGAAGGAAGGAAGGAAGGAAGAAGACAGAAGGATCCCCGAGCTTGCTGGCCAGCTAGTCTAGTTGAATTCATTGTGAACTCCTCATACAGTACGAGACCATGCCCCAAAAATAATAAGGTGGGCATCTATAAAGACACCTGATATCAATTTCTGGGTCTGGCCTATATATACACACTCCATACACACACACACGGTTTAAAATGAAAATCAGTCTTAGTGGCACATGGCTATAATCTATGCACCTGGAAAGTAGAGGCAAGAATTGGAAGTCAGACTCAGTTACATATCAAATTTGTGGGAAGCTTTGGCATAATAATAATAACACTATCATTTCCCATGCTAAAAAATAAATAATACCATGCTGTAAGCCTGTATGAGGTCACAGGTGGTGAGAGAGCTATAAAACTAAGGAGAAATACTATGCCAAAAAGATAAGCACAAGAGTGCAGAAAAGGACTTGATTAGTTCTATTTTTAAATGAGAAGGTTTTAGGATGAGAAATGTCTAAGCCTTGTAGAGGAGATGGAGGAGAAAGGAGGAAGAGGCAAGAAGACAGGAGGAGGACTAGATGGGGAGATGGTGAAAACTGGGATGTGAGGAAGACGGTGGGAGGCAGAGGATGGGAGAGGACCTTGCTGTGGATCACCAAAAAAGCATCAAGACTGAACATGTGCAGGTCAGAAGCGGAGCCAGCCCCACCCACCCTGCCCCCAAAGGATCCTGCTGGCTGGGAGGTTGACTTGGCCACCAGCTGTAGCCCTATCTACGCTGACAGCTGTCACAGGTGGCCGCAGAAAGTAACGCTATGAAAAGCTGTCTCTAAAGCATGGGTGGTCTTCAAACAGGGCAACAGCCTTGGCATTGTTTTTAATAAAAGCCTGGAGGTCAAGGGGACAAGTTCAAAGTCGAAAAATGTATCTCTCTAAGTAGAAATGTTATATTTTCTGTGAATTGAACAGAAAATGGAGCATTGTGGTTAGCACAAACATGCACACATAGACAAAGGCATGTCAGAAACACGTCCCATCGATTTCTTAGTTTTAAAAAGAGTTACCAAAAATAACTGAGGAAGGACTAAGAAAATGCCTCCATCAGTAAAATGTCTTTCTCACAAGCATGAAGGCTTGGGTTCTGCATTCATGTAAAACATGTGGTTGTGTGCCTCTCTGTAACCAGCACAGAGGAGCAAGCAGAGACAGCTGGATTCTGGAGCTGACTGGCTAGCCAATCAAGTCAATCGGTGAGATCCTGCCTCAGCTAGAAACCTTATTTCAAAAACAAAGTGGAGAGTGATGGAGGAAGTAACCAACAGCAGTCTCTGGTCTCCATGTATCAACACACACATACACACACTTGTATACACACTCATACACACTCATATACACACAGATGCACACACACTCATACACATACATACACACAAATACACATACATTCATATACACACACACACTCATACGCACACATACAGTCATACACACACTCATACACTCATAAACACACACACACATACAGTCATATACACACACACTCATACACACATACACATACATTCATATACATATACACACACATTCATATATACACACATACAGTCATACATATATGTATACACACTCATATACACACACATCCCTACAAGCACAGACACACACATTCATATACACACACATACACACACATCCCTACACACACATTCATGCACACATATTCATATGCACACACATTCACATATACACACATATACTCATGCACACACACTTGCACACACTCATACATACAAAATTTAAATAGTGAAAGAATAAAAGGAGACTCGCAAACAGACATGGGGAGATTTCAGTGAGACTCTGAGGTAGACACTGGAAGGAAACACTGAGGAGACAGATGGAGGAGATGGGCGTGGCTATAAACCAGCAGGTAGCTAAACTGAAGACAGAAGACAGAGGAGATCCGCCCTGGACTTGGAGCATGAAGCTATGGAGAGGTAACTAACCATATGGAAGACATGGAATAGTTTGAATGGATTAAATAAGTTACGAGCTAGTCAGGGAGGAGGACAAAGCTATGGCGTAGGCATTTAATAATAAATAATTAAAGATGGGCTTGATTTATTTTTTACAAGTATTAGACTTAGAATCTCTTCACATTGATGGAAGGGAGGGAGGGAAAAGGGAGGATGGGAGGGAGGGGGAGTAGTGAGGGGTGAAGGCAGGGAGGGGTGGAGGCAGGGAGGAAGGGAGAGAGGGAGGGAGGGAGGGACATCTACCACAGAAGAGGAACAAAACATACCCAGTACCCAGTACTATTAAAAGCCCCCTTGTAGAAAATAGGGAAAAGCCTTGATCATATGGGCACAGGGGAAAAGTTCCTGAACAGAACACCAATGGCGTATGCTCTAAGATCAAGAATTGACAAATGGGATCTCATAAAACTGCAAAGCTTCTGTAAAGCAAAGGATACGGTCAACAGGACAAAGCGGGAACCAACAGACTGGGAAAAGATCTTCACCAACCTTACATCTGATAGAGGGCTAATATCCAAGGTATACAAAGAACTGAAGAAACTAGATTCCAGACCATCAAATAACCCTATTAAAAATGGGGTAGAGAGTTGAACAAAGAACTCTCAACTGAGGAAACTCGAATGATTGAGAAACATCTAAAGAAGTGCTCAGCATCCCTAGTCATCAGGGAAATGCAAATGAAAACAACACTGAGATTCCACCTCATACCATTCAGATTGGCTAAGATCCAAAACACAGGTGACAGCAGATGTTGGCGAGGATGTGGAGAAAGAGGAACACTCCTCCATTGTTGGTGGGATTGCAAGCTGGTACAACCACTATGGAAAGCAGTCTGGTGATACCTCAGAAAATTGAACATGGTGTTACCTGAGGACCCAGCTATACCCCTCCTAGGTATATACCCAGAAGATATTTCAACATGCAACAGGGCCACATGCTCCACTATGTTTATAGCGGCCTTATTTATAATAGCCAGAAGCTGGAAAGAACCCAGATGTCCTTCAACAGAAGAATGGATACAGAAAATGTGGTACATTTACACAATGGAGTACTACTCAGCTATTAAAAATAATGAGCTCATGAAATTCTTAGACAAATGGATGGAGCTAGAAAATATCATCCTGAGTGAGATGACCCAATCACAAAAGAACACACATGGTATGCACTCACTGATAAGCGGATATTAGCCCCAAAACACACAATACCTAAGATGCAACGCATAAACCTCATGAAACTCAAGAAGAAAGGAGGAAGACCAAAGTGAGGGTGCTTTTGCCCTTTTTAGAATGAGTATCAAAAGATTCAACCAGAGCTCCCAGAATCTAAACCTCCAGCCTGAGAACAGACAGGGGCAAGCTGTCCTCTGAGAGGCTCTAATCAGCAGCTGACTCAGACAGATACAGACATCCAGAGCCAAACAGTGGATGGAGCTTGAGGACTCTTATAGAAGAATAGGTGGAAGGATTGTGGGCCCTAAGGAGATAGGAACTGCACAGGAAGATCAACAGAGTAAACGAACCTGAACCCTTGGAGCTCTCAGAGACTGAATCACCAACCGTGGAGCATACCTAGTCTACAAAGATCTACCTCCATGGGCTGAACCTAGGCCTCCCTGCACATATGCTGTAAATGTACAGTTTGGTTTTCATGTAGGCCTCAAGCATCTGGAGTAGGGGCTATCCCAAAACATGCAGCCTGTATATGGAGTATGGTCTTCTAAAAAAAAAAAAAAAAACAGTTATTCAGTTATTCATGGAATATTATTTTTTTATATCTCTTGTATTCAGTTTGCAACTACTTCATTGAGAATTTTTGTATGTATACTCATGAGGGATACTGGACTATAATTTATATATTTTTGTTGAGATTACACTTGATTTCACTATTTCAATACTATTTACTTTATGAAGGAGCTTATTGTGGTTCTGAATTTTTTTAAACATAACTCAAAAAGTATTGCTTGTTTGAAGGCTCTATAGAATTCTTGTATAAGTATATCTGACCCTTGGTATTTTGCTTGTTTGTTCCTCTTCATTTTATTCTGTTTGAATGCTTTTTAAATTTTTTTGATTTGCTGAAAAAATTAAAAATAAAAATTAAAAAAAAAAAAGCCCCCTTGTAAAGAACCCACAGCAGAGCTTCACACTTTTATCCAGGGCGTCTAGAATAATAAGTCAAATCTGATTGGCCTCAACAGCAGACACAAGATGCTACCTTCATCAATGGCGGGTGCAATTGTCTGGCGCTTCCATGAGAAAGCCACCACTGCCGGCTTCCCTTTGTTCCTCAAAGCGCTATGAGGTTATTATCCTGCGTTATTATCTCTCTCCGTGTCACCTCTGTTTTAAATATTAGAAACCATCTTACCATCTTTAAAGGAGGAGACTCGGACAGTCTCCTAAGTGGATACAATACCCTGTGTGGATTCAACCCCTATTACCCTCTCTTGTCTCCACCACTCCCCCCGACCTCTTCTTCTTCCCAAGTGTCCTGTCTACTTTCCTGTTATTTGCTTGTTTATTTTGGTTTGTTTTGTGTATCTATTGTGTGTTCAGAACTGCACTGGACAGATGATATCTAGAAGTCATTGATGCACAGAATTCCTCTCGATCACCAGTCTAACCAGCTTTCCGCCCCCTCTTCCACAATGTGCCCTGATCGGCGGAGGGGGTGATACAGTTGTTCCGATTATTATAGTAGACCCTCAACAGTCACTTCTCAACAACTTATGAAGGTATTTTCCCCTAATCTAGTTCTCAAGCCAGTAAAATCTGCTCAGTGAGGCCCTTTCTCATTTTTACAAGTGTCCCATTGCCTTCAAAGACTAGAAATTACACACTGGGTTCTAAACATAGGCTCATTTTTAAGTCAGTAGGCACAGAGATAAACAAAGTTTCCATAATTCCTTCTTTACCCAACATTTAGCCACCAACAACATCCAAGTCAATATAAAGCCAACAGACACTTCATCTTAGTCAACTCTGATTCACAAACCACCTACGTGGACCACAGGCACTGAACTGCCGTTCACAGCCATTAGAAATTAGCTCATAAGTAAAGCATATGCAAAATGGAACTGATTAACAGACAGTGAATCTCCCAAAGACAAGCCTTCATGGCCTCATACACTTTATGACATCCTTCTAGAATATATAAAGTTATGATCATTTAGAGTAACTTATGTTCACATCCAATAGGATGTGCTATTCTCAAAAAAGAAAGAAAGAAAGAAAAAAGAGAGAGAGAGAGAGAGAGAAAGAAAGAAAGAAAGGAAGGAAGGAAGGAAGGAAGGAAGAAGGAAGAAGAAAAGAAGAAAGAAAGAAAAGAAAGAAAGAAAGAAAGAAAGAAAGAAAGGAAGGAAGGAAGGAAGGAAGGAAGGAAGGAAGGAAGGAAGGAAGGAAGGAAGGAAGGAAGGAAGGAAGAAAGAAAAGAGAATATTGAATTGAGCTGGTAAGATGGCTTTGTAGGCTAAGGCACTTGCCACCAGGTCTAATGACCTGCATCCAAGTCCAGGACCTACATGGTAAAAGGAGAGACCCAGATACTTCAGGTTCTCCTCAGACCGCCGTATGTGCGCAGTGGCATACATGCCCAACTTATACTCCAACACACAAAATGAGCAAACACAGGTAATAAACTGTAGAAAATAGTAAGTATTGGTAGGGGTGTGAAAAACTGGGAGCTTTCTACCATGTTGATCAGTTTTTAAGGTGGTGAAATTTCTACGGAAAACAGTAGAACGATCCCTCAAAAATGAAATGTGGGTGAGATAATCCAGCAATCCTACTTCTGGGGACATGACCAAAAGAACTAAAAGCTAGACCTCAACAAGGTACTGTCGTACACAAGAGTCCTGTTCATAACAGCTGAAGTCTCTGTGACGAAGGATTTCAAGTAAGCAAGACAATGGTAGGTAGCTCTTGATTGTAAAGAAAAGTCAATACAACTAACTAAAGAAAACGGATACATTTGATTGTATAAGGCTCATCTGTGTCCATGTAAGAACAGACAATGACAAAAAGACCAATAAATAAATAAATAAATAAATAAAAAATAAACAATAGAAAAGATAACAATGAACTGTGAGAAGAAATTGGCATCATTTAACTCAAATGCCTTTGTCATTTTTTTATAGCAAAGATCTCAAATCATCACAAATAACAACTAACTAAAATCACAAAGCAAAATAAATAAATAAATAAAAATAAATAAATAAAAATAATAAAATCAAAGAAAACTTGTAGACAAGTTCCAAAGAAAGAAATGTCCACAGCCAGTAAACATGTGACTATCTGTGGCAGCCATTGCTTTACAATACAATTTTGTACCAGTATTAAATTGATAAGAAAACTCTTTGTGTCCAAGCCTAAAACAATCACTAGGATATAATGGTAAGCAGAGAGTGCAAGGGCAAACCAAAGCATAGTTCTGTTTCAGGTTGTGTTATTAAGAGTAGTGAGCGTCACCCACAGCTGAAGTATCTATATCACACCTGCAGGGCAGTTAACTAGACTGTAAGAGCCCAAGGTCAGAGGAGACAAAGTGGAGAGGGAAGATGTGGAAGGAATTGGGTGAACATGCCCAAAATAGTAATTCTCAAATCATTAATAAAGATATTTTCTAAACATGAGTGCCCAGCCATGGACCAGACACTTATGTCACACACTCATCCATCTCACCCAGGGACCACCGCAGAAGAGGATTGTGACAGATATAAAGCTACAGGATGGGAGGAGTGCCCTGAGATGCTGTCCTCTGCACAGGCCCTGCTGCTGCACACACAAGCTCACAGCAGGTAGCTGTGGTCACCAGCACAAGATCGAGTTAGCCAAACATTTCAACACGCGTCGGGGAAGGGCACCTGATGCCTCAACCAACCCTAGCAGAGGAGTTATTGGCTGTTGATGGCTACTAAGGATAGGACAATCATTTCTCTTCAGGCAGGGTGGCTATTGCTAAGTTGCCACTTCCCAAGAGAGGATCTCACACCATGTATATATCTGTTGGACTCAGTGGGTTATATTTTTAAAAAGTCTATGAGGAAGATTACTGAAGGAGTCCATGAGAAGTTGGAAGGAGGGAGTAAGAGGTAGATATAATCAAGATACATTGCATATATGCATGAAAAATTCAAAAACTAAAGAGCTAGACATGTACTTTTCATGTGCATGCACATATATACATATCTTTGATTGTGTCTACATACCCACTCATGGAAGCTACTCAAGAAAATGCTAATAGAGGTTGCCCCTGAAAGCATACGGATGGGTGTAATATTGTTCTTTTCACATTTTAACTTATTTGCATATGTCTAGACAAGAGATAATTAAGTTTGGAACTTGTAAATCAAGAAAGTGCACATAAATTGTTTTTTAAATAAATAGAGCAGGAAGAATAATGACCCCAAGTTATCCATCATCCAGGAAAATGAGCGCCTTTGTTAACTACTGTTGTTAAAGAAAAATTGAGACAGTCTTGCCCAGAGAGTAGCTGACAAGATCAAGAGAGAGACCTGAAATGAGCTGTCCTTTGTCTAACTTCCATCACCCATACAGGATTCTGAGACCCTAGTAAGGAAATAAGCAAGTATACACCTATAAACAAGATGCAGTCATTTCCTGCGGACTTGCCAATACGTGGGCATCTTTCCATCAGAATTTGATAATGGAAACTATGTACCTCTGTGCAATGGAACACCAAACTAATGAGATGCAGAGTGAGGAAGAGCCTGGGTCCTGGAAAGCACCAATCACTGTGCCGAGTAAAGGACTGGCCTCGTTTACATTTGTACATACATGACACTTGGAAAGTACACTGTTGAGGTTTGGTCTGTTGCCATATATTGTAATGTTAAATACTGGCCCCTAAGATCCTTAGCAAGGAGGACATCGTCACATGATGCTGTATAACCTTTCGTCTTAACTTAAAACTATTGGTTGAATAAAGATGCCTACAGCCTGTAGCTGGGCAGAACAGAGGTAGGCAGGTCTTCAGTTCCCAGGCTTGAGGATCTTAGGCAGAGACCCAGGGGGAGAGGAGAGAGAAGAAGAAAGAAGATGCCAAGGGGTAGGTGGCCATGAGGGCTGGTCAGTTGAAGTGGGAGGGGCCCAGGTGGAACATGGCAAGTTTTAGGGATTGTTGACGGGGACGTAGACAAAATAGCATAGAGGGTGGATTTCTACCCAGCTCTACTGCTTTTAAGGTTTATTATAAATATAAGGTTTTGTGTCCTTTATTTGAGAACTAAATGGTCTAAGGTGGGGTAGAAACCCCCAATTACTGTTTACTATAACAATACATATAGCAATATAGCAGAAGTGTCAGATGTTGCCTTTTTAACAAATATCTTTGAGTGATATAAGATGGAAGTTGCCAGGAAGTGGTGGCTCATGCCTTTAGTCCCAGCACTTGGGAGGCAGAGGCAGGTGGATTTCTGAGTTCGAGGCCAGCCTGGTCTACAGAGTAAGTTCCAGGACAGCCAGGCTACACAGAGAAACCCTGTCTCAAAAAACAAAAAAACAAAAGAGCAAAAAAAAAAAAAAAAAAGATGGAAGTTACTTCCCCTCATTTTTTAATGCTCTTGATATTGAACAAATAAAAAGTGAGATTTGAAGTGAATGGAACCAGAAGCCAGATTGCCAGGAACCAAATGCCTACACTGCTGCATGCTACACAGGGATGTGTTATACCACCTCTCCCTGGCTCTACCACTGTGCCTCTTTCCTACCCATAAGAAAGGGACAGTAACTGTTACTACCCAGAACGTTAATGTGAGTTCAGTGAACTGACAAGTCACAGCCCTTAGAACAAGTCCTAGACTTTAAGATGGTGTTGCACATGTGGCAGGCACACACGCATGTGCACGCGCACACACGCACACACACAACTATATCTTTTTTTAAGAATTAGAAAAGAGCAAATATGTAAGATTTAAGAGATAGGGAATGAAAATAAATGCAGCAGACAGAGACCATTAAGCCAAAACTAGTCAAAATGTAGGGAAAGTGGGATGCCTGCCCCAGTTAGTATATCCGTAACAACCCATACACCTACGGCTCAGGGGACATCACATGGGAGGAGTGGGCCAGGATGGAAAGATTCTAAGAGCCAAAGGAACATCTTCTGTAAGATTGGGTTGTCTGTATATGATGGGGAAACTGGACCATGAAATATCAATAATATGGTTTCCTAGATAAGACCTGAAAACTGACGAGGGAAACCTCATAGGAAAGACTTACAGATAATTAATGACTATTGAGAGAGAGACTCAGTCTTCCCTGGGTATGAGTCCACTAACTGGGGGCAAACACAAAGTGGTCAGCCCTACACCTATACACACAAAGAACATCAAACACAATCAGAAAACTGTTATTATGTGTTGATTTTTTTTTAATACACACATCCATATATGTAACAATAACATTGAGAGAGAGAGAGAGAGAGAAGAGAGAGAGAAAGAGAGAAGAGAGAGAGAAGAGAGAGAGAGAGAGAGAGAGAGAGCATGAATTTTAGGGGGGAGAAATCACAAGACAGTCTGCAAGGAGGGGGAAATGATATAAACACATTATACATTTATAAAAATCATTTCATTAGAAATATGTATAATTAGCAGAATCTGATAATGTAATTGGCTACAAATGATTTAATCTTCTCATATTGATAGCTTAATGTAAAATCAACAATACAAAGAAAAGCCTAGAAAAACCAGATACAGGACTTCCCCACAGAGAAGAGACTTTGAATCTTACCTTCCAGGAGGGAGACATTCTGTTTGGGCATCTGATTTCAAATTCAAAAATCAAGGCACATTTTTCTACTAAATTGGGGGTGGGAGGGGAACAGGTACTATAAAAAAATATCTCTAGAGATATTCTGTGGTTGACAAGAGCAAAACTTTTACCAAGCTGTGGGAGACTGGTGATCAGGCCCGTCCCTCTTAAATGAGAGATCTGTTGCTAGGATTCCAGTGCCTCCAAAATCTGCAGGACAACAGGCAACTGATGAGACAGGCTTGGCAAGAGAGAATCAGACCCAGAGGACCACAACAATGCATTATGCTAAGAAACCTGGTCCAGAACTGTGAAAAAAATAACCTGTAGGTGTTAGATCGCTCCTATTAGCCATCAGCTATCCCCAGTTAACAAAGCTGAGAAGACAGAATCTTGTTCGAATGAAAAAATAGCCAAATAGAATATACTCACAGTCGGCTATAAAATATTTTATTTTAAAAAATCTTTGTTAAAGCATCTAATAACCCATTAGGTCTTTGATTGCCTTTTGTCTGATACTTTGTTTTTAGTTGTTTGGAGCGTGTGTGTGTGTGTGTGTGTGTGTGTGTGTGTGTGTGTGTGTAAAAGTAAGCGGCCAAAAAGATTGCAGCAAGTGACCTCTAACCTTCCCACTGGGTGGCAGCGGTCCTCTTGCCCTGCAAGACAGGGCAGAGAGGCCGGTCCCCATCCAGAGTAGCTGCAATTGAAGTCCTGTCAATTCAGAGATGGCCAGGTCCTTTGAAAGCTATCATAAACTAGTCTTGGTAGAACAGCTAAGGCAAAAGAACCTCCAAGGACAGCTCAAGAGAATGGCTTGCTGTGACCCTCAGCTCCCAGCTACCAGCTGTCCTTGGCACATGGCATAAATAGTGGGACCTGCCATTGGACTGTGCCCATTCCTTCTCTGCGCCTCTCTCCTATGGGGAACTCCTACCCCTTTTCTCACAAGCCTGTCCAGGAACTGGACTGAACAGAACTGTCCAGGAACACCCAGGGAGTAACTTCATTATTTAAACACCATTTTATCTTTCTTAAAGTAAGCTTATATCCCAAAATAACCTCTCAATCATCTGGCAAATTAAAATCCTCACTGCCGAGGTCGGTGGTGTTTCTCAGTGATAGAACATGATAGATAGCATAGGTCATTTCCTAGGTTCAATGCCCAGCCCTGAGGCGTAAGTCAACGCTCCCATTTCTGTGCTGACATGATACTACAAAGAAACAGATATGCTTCAGGAGCGTCCTACAAAGCCAGAATGGACTGAATTGTCCCACCATTTTAAAAGGAGGAAAGGCACAGTCCAATTATTCCAAATGAGTATATAGTCAATGGGCATCATGGAAGGAAATCAATGAGTGCGGAACAGAAGCATCTGGTGAAGGACAGGACCCCCATAGCCTTAAGAGAGAGCTCTGCATGTGATCTGAGCACCCAGAGAGTCTAGCAGAAAGAAAGGGGAATCCTAACACTCAAAACACAGGATTCATCTCCTTGTCCCTCTATTTGTTTTGTTTCAATTTTTGTCATTTCAATACCGAGGTAGAATCCAGAGTCTTGCCCAAGCTAGGTAAGTGCTTTACTACTGAGCTAAATCCCTGGTTCTCAGTTTATTTTTTTCCCTTAATAGAGTGAGCATGGGATGGTTTAAGTTGTTAAAGATGAAAGATTTGGGGACCAAAGAAAGAAGACTCATAGTCCCAATCTACCACTCCTGTGTGCAGGATCTTTGCAACCATAACATGAGAACAAAATCAATCTAATAAGAATGCCAAAAGGATTGAATCTAATATGAGCGATGTGTTTGACACATAATGTGCTACCATGTAGACGCTAGTGATGAAGACAACAATGATTAACAGGTACAAGCTACTCACATGTGTGATAGAGACTCAACATGGTCACACACATATGTAGTCCCAAGTGATAGAGACTCAACGTGTCTGTCTCTCATCAAATGATGACCGGCTAAGCAGAAACACAAAGTACCATGGCACCAGCCACAGTGTGCCGGCTAGTAATGTGGAGTTTGAGGTTCTACTGCCTAAAAGCCGAACCCTGGCTTCCCAACTCACTAACTGGTCAGAGTTGGACAAGTTGTTTAACCCTTAGCACCACAGTTTGCTCAACCCCAACGAGGAGTATAAATAGGACCCATTACATTGGGTTGATTAAAATCATACATGTACGTGATTGTTCAGAAGATATCCATCCTTTCAATTCAATACCATGGCCTGTATTGCCTACCCTTCATGGGTCATGATGACAGCAGCCATAGCTACCAAAGAGCGGGACAAAATCTTATGCTCCAAAGTATATCCCCAAGAGCCTCTGTGAGAATCCAAACGCCTTTGTGCTGTCCAAGTTAATTCTTGACTGATACACCGCATCCAAAGATTTTTCCATTTTTATGATCCATTTTTATTTCACATGCACATGGTTGCAGATGTCCACGGAAGCCAGAAGCACCTAGATTTAGAGGTGGTAACTCTGCCTAACATGGGTGCTGAGAACTGATCTCGGGTCCTTTGTAAGAGCAGTGTGTTCTCTTAACCACAGACCTATCTCTCCAGACCCAAATTTTATCTTAAAATTCAATTGATGAACTGACAAACACTACTAAAGTGAATTATCATAGAAACATTAAACATAAAAGCATGAGATAGATACACCTCATAAAAACATATGCATACACACACATACACACACACAGAGAAAACCTGTTTACCAAAACACAAATCCTGAGAGGAAAAAAAAAATCCTATTTTTAATCATGTAGTGTTTCTTACTCATAAACAAAATAACCCTAATTAGCAAATAAAGCTAAGTCCATAATAATCCTTCGGAATTACACAGAGGAGGTCGCAAAATCACTTTCCGTCTTTCTGACAAAGTGGATCACAGGCAGTATGCAACAAGCTGTCAGTTACATTTTTATTGCACTTAAATGACTCATACATTTTTTGCAATGTAAATTAACTGCCTGGTGAGACTAACACCCTATGAACTCAGTCAACTATGTATAGTGGTCGTTTTGTAATTGAAATCAATCCGTTATCCTAGAAAAAAAACAGCAGAAGTGTGGCTTTCAAAACTCTATAATAAAAAGTCACCAAATGGAACTTGAAGAAATTTACCTTTCCTGGGTTTATTTCTCAAGGGGTGGAGGTGTGGGGGGAACTAGAGGAAGACTTTCAGAGTGAAGCAGGCAGTTAATGAAGGTGATCTGAGGGACAGGCTAGCAAGGGTGAGTCTAGCATTTTCTGACTTACCACACAATTCCACACACACAGTCTGCTCCTGTCTTCCACTTACAGAGCACCCATTTCACAATGGCTAGTAATTTCTCTCTGTGATTCCAAGGATCATGGTATTTTTGCCTGCTCCAGAATCCTGATCCACTCTATCGATAGTGAGAATGGATTAGCCTCCCACCTTTGATTGCATATTACAAGTGGAAATGGAAACAGCTTATTTTGATTCCCCGACAAGAGGAACATGAAGATTCTGAAGGCTGATCGCAACCAAAGATTGTGTGACTCAAATCTCACCAATATCACGTGGCTATTATTCCGTGACTCAGATTAAACCTGATCTGTCATTTATCACGGATAAGCCATGACTGAGACACTAGGTTAGTGTAATCTTTCTGAGGATTTAGAGGAGTCATATTCAAGTCTAGAATAGGCCTGACATGAGGCAGCAGGCTTTGGCACTTCCTCTCACCTCTTTGCAACCACGTGGCCTATAAACAGTTGCTCCATTACCCGCTGCTCTGGCTGCCCAGCCAGCCAAGTCTAATCCTTTCTAAATTTAATAACAAAACAGGGTAAAAGAAACCTTCTCTATACCTACATTTCTGTGTGCTAATTCCCTGGAGCAAAACAGTAAGGCTGCAAAGAATAAGTGTGCCTGTCACCCTGGGTGACAAGGGCAATTCCAGAGAAAAGAGACAAGTAAAATGTCTTCATTATGATGAATTTTATACAAAGACCCTGCTAACTGCAGTTTGGCTAGACAGAGAAAATTGGACCTATTTAATTTAATCATCTATTAAAACTTGCGTGAAAGTGGCCTCAGAGATAAGAGAAGAAATTACGGAGAAAATGTAACCAGGGAGAGACTACCAGGAACATCTCCATTGCTATGCTTTAATCTGGCAACCCCAGCACATCATAGAATCAAGGCCAGGGTGCGCAGTTCCTCACAGCCAATGTGAAGACATTGAGCATGCGCATTGTATCCTCGTTATCTACTGGGCTAAACTCAACCGCGCAAACTGGAAGGAATCCGTTGCTAAAATACAGACTGACCTGCTCGTGTTTCCTACGTCAGAGCCAGCATTAATCTGACGTAGAGAAAATGGCAAAAGGGAGCTAGTGGTAAAGTCACATAGGGCAAGCGAGGGCAGGGATTGGAGTTGGCGGTGGGCCTGCTGGGTCTAGGACTGCCTTGAGAAAGAATAGCATTCTGTGGGGTAGACCAACTATGAGAGGAAGGACTGGAGCAGACCGACTGTTCAGAGAGCATGAGACCAAAGAATGAGACAACAGACAGAGGCAGGAAGTTATTGAAGTGATGGACAAGTGGGATTCAAGGTGAAGGATGGGAAATCAGGCAGGAAGCAGAAACAGAGCAAGTTGGCAGCCAGCATCAGGGTCTAAGGACACAGAAAGAGACCTGACCCCAAAGATGAAGACCAAGAGACCTGCATAGCTGTCTGGCCTTAGAAGAAAAACAATATCAAGCAGGGACCAGATCCCTGGAGCTTCAGACACTCAGAAGTGGTTTCCCTAATAGGAACAGAATCCTCGGAACCAGATCCAACGCAACGGCAGAGCCTTACAATAGAAACCAAGAAGAAAGAGTTATCAGACCCTAGTGGGCACAATTCCAAGTAGGGGCCATAGCTAGACTAATGCAAGGCCATTACAGGCAGAATGACCCCCTAGCCCTCTGCATTTTTCTGACTGAAAACAGATCTTCAACCACCTACAACCTCACCACTAAGACTTCTATAATCTTGGATAAATTATTAACCCCTCTCTGCCTCAGTTTCTCAACTGCCAATGGACTCCTAGGACTCCTTCACAGGCTTGCTGAGCAATTTAAATGAGATATGTGCAGCACAAGGTGAAGCACAACACCTATCATGTCCTTCGCTCTGCTCTCCGCCTCTCTCAGTGCACTCCCCATACTCTGTTGGTTAAGAGTGTGTCTGAGCATTATTTAATGACCCTACATTCCCATGCAGTTCTTTCTTGCCACGGTGGCAGGGACACGCAGGCCTGTCTCCTCGATGACAAACTGAACTGGCTTACTTGTGCAGGCTGTCGTAACAAAGTCTCATCAACCTGCTGGCTTATAAATACCAATACACTTTCTTATACTTCTAGAGGCTGGCTAAGGATCCAGACAGAGTGCAGTAGGAGTGTGCTTTTTGGTTCATAGATGGGGTCTTCTCACTGTGTCTTCACATACTGGACAGTGTGACTCTCTGGGGTCCCACAACACAGCACTAATGTTACTCGCAAGGGGGGTACACTCATCCTATCACATCTCAAAACCTCATCTTCCGATACCAAGATTTGAGTATGTAAATTTGAGGAGGGATGAAAACATCCATCTTTGGGAATGAACAGCAAAAGTATCCTCCAGCTATGTGGGATATACCACACCCATGTGCTGGGTATATCAGCATCCTCCAGCTATGCAGGGTACACCACACCCATGTGCTGGGTGTATCTGCATCCTCCAGCTATGCGGGATACACCACACTCATGTGCTGGGTATATCAGCATCCTCCAGCTATGTGGGATACACCACACCCATGTGCTGAGTATATCAGCATCCTCCGGCTATGCAGGATACACCACACTCATGTGCTGGGTATATCTGCATCCTCCAGCTATGCGGGATACACCATACCCATGTGCTGGGTATATCAGCATCCTCCGGCTATGCAGGATACACCACACTCATGTGCTGGGTATATCTGCATCCTCCAGCTATGCGGGATACACCATACCCATGTGCTGGGTATATCAGCATCCTCCAGCTATGCAGGATACACCACACTCATGTGCTGGGTATATCAGCATCCTCCGGCTATGCAGGATACACCACACCCATGTGCTGAGTATATCAGCATCCTCCGGCTATGCAGGATACACCACACTCATGTGCTGGGTATATCTGCATCCTCCAGCTATGCGGGATACACCATACCCATGTGCTGGGTATATCAGCATCCTCCGGCTATGCAGGATACACCACACTCATGTGCTGGGTATATCTGCATCCTCCAGCTATGCGGGATACACCACACCATGTGCTGGGTATATCAGCATCCTCCGGCTATGCAGGATACACCACACTCATGTGCTGGGTATATCTGCATCCTCCAGCTATGCGGGATACACCATACCCATGTGCTGGGTATATCAGCATCCTCCAGCTATGCAGGATACACCACACTCATGTGCTGGGTATATCTGCATCCTCCAGCTATACAGGATACACCACACCATGTGCTGGGTGTATCAGCATCCTCCAGCTATGCGGGATACACCATACCCATGTGCTGGGTATATCAGCATCCTCCAGCTATGCAGGATACACCACACTCATGTGCTGGGTATATCTGCATCCTCCAGCTATACAGGATACACCACACCCATGTGCTAGGTGTATCAGCATCCTCCAGCTATTCAGGGTACACCACACCCACATGCTGGGTATATCAGCATCCTCCAGCTATGTGGGATACACCACATCCACGTGCCCCTGTATATCTAACAATTGCTCACTTTGCTTCACCCACACAGATCTTTAGTCTCGGCTTTTGTGGGACATATCTTGTGTCTCAGTCCTGGTTTGTGTGGCTCACACTGTATCTAAGTTGTTTATAGTTTGGCAGAACTTGAGAGGACATGCACTTTCACTACCTTTCTCTATCTTTTTCGAGAGGACCAGGCTCCCCATGGTACCTGTCACACATTTTCTGCTACAGAGTAGAGAGAACCTTACAAAGAATGCACATCAAAACTGGAGGGACATCGATGTTCCTTATGTACCCTGTGATAGTGTTGATGACTACATACATCTATCAGAACGTCAACTTAAATATTTTATGTATGTACAGTTTATTGTATGTCAATTAGTCCTCAATAAATTATTGTGTAATGTACTTTTAATACACTTATATATATAAATACATATATATATACACTTATCTGCATATATATAATATATATAAGTGTGTATATATATACACTTTTAATATGCATATATGTAAAGCTATTAAAAGTGTTAATGCTGAAGGCCACTGAACAGTTCAGATATCAAAAATGATTTTAAAAAACTATTCAAGGTTTTGAATCAAGGCAAAACATCAAACAACTTGGTGAAAACTTTCTATCAATGAAAACTTTTATGATAAATAAATTTAAATTTTTTTGCTATCCAGTGAACTTTTGCTTGATAGGAGTGAACTTTCTATTCTTTCTGTATCCATTAATAGCAAAACGACAGTGCAAGTTATCATTTTCTATAAGCTTGCAGTAATCTCTGTACTCTATTGTGCTGAATCATTTAATTTTAGGATAAACCTGAGGTAGACATAACATAGACCTCAACTCAATAGAACACTGTGTTAACTTCTTACTATTTAGCATTATTATTAATAATTGTTTATATTTGTTTTGTCTTGTCATTATCAAATACCTGATAGAAACCATGTAATGTACAAAGGATGTGTCTAGACCTCTGGTTCCAGAGGTGTCAGTTCATAGTTACTTGACTTTATGGATTTTAGGCCTGTGGCAGGGCAAGAATCATCACAGACAGTGGATGTGAATGATGCTTACAACATGGCAGTCCAGGAAACAGAAATAGCTAGAAGGGACCAGGGCAAAGATACCCCCTTCAAAGACACTCATGACACACTTCCTCCACAAAGGCCTTACCATTCCCAATACCTCCCAATCATCCGTGAAGATTTCAAATCGATCAATGGAGTAAAGCATCATTTAGGACAGAGCCCTAAACCAGACCTGATCTGTTGGGGAAAGATGCTCACAGATATTCCCAGAAATACGCTGTACTAATCATCCAGATTTTTCTCAATTCAACCAACTTGACAATCCAAATGAAGCACCAGGGATACGCAGAGCTAATGTCACACTCCAAGTAAGATCAAGATGTGTTTGAAATGAATGGGTCCAAATCTGGAAGCCCAGCTTTTAACAACAAGCTATGCTGCCTCCCCTCAAGGGAGACCATCCTGGTTCAGTTGGGAAGGGGCTCTCCTCCTCTACTGGACACTCTCAGTGTAGGTTCTCTGTTTTCCCCTCCCATGGCTACCATCTTGTCCTGTTTTCCTGAGTCTGATTTGCTAGCTTCTTCCCTGACAAAGGCTAATACATAACAAGCAAATTGCATTTAGCTTGGAAATGAAAGATGTATTTGAAAATCAATTATTGCAATTCATCATACTTAATAAGAGATAACATTCATTGGATCATCTCAATAGATACATTTAAATGGTACATATATATTAACATGAATAATAATATGTTAAATAATTCATTTTATATTAATTCATTATTTAAAACAAATCTTAACCAACTAGTTGGGGGTGAACTCCCATAGTCTGATAGAAAGTCACTTCAAAACTCTACAAAGCTAGTCATGATGGCACATGTCTGGAATCCCAGAATTTGAAAGGTAGAGGCAGAAAAAACACATTTAAGCCAAGACATTACTTCTTGGCTACATAGTGGGTTTGAAGCCAGCTTAGGCTACATAAGACCCTGTCTCAAAACAACAAGCCAGATATGGTGGCATACACAGCTACCCAGAATTTGGGAGAACCAAAGGCATAGTCAGTCAGATCTCTGTGAGTTTGAGGCTAACCTGATATACAGAGTAAACTCAAGGCCAGCCAAGATTACACACTGAGACCCTTTTTTAAAACAAGCAAATACTATTTTTTTTTTTTGAAAGCAGTTGCTTGCAAGATAGAAGCCTCTTCTATCCTGCAGGTCGAAAGTTTCTTCTATTTGACACCAGTAGGTAGAACTAGGTAACAAAGAAAAGACTCCATCCCAAAGAGGTAGAGCAAAAGTGGGTCTGAAATCACAGAAGGGGTGATAGGACAGCTAGCTGCAAACTGTGCACAACGAGAAAGGCAACAAAGTAAAATGAAACAGGCAGAGTGCAATTGGAGCCTTGGTTACCCATGCTGGGGCGGGGGACACAAAAGAAGCCTCACCTATGAGGTACATTAGACTGCCTGGCAAAAAGTGACTGGCACTCTTACCCATTTCACAAACCCACAGTTCTCACAAGCCTCAAATACAGCAGAAAGCGTTGGTAAAACAGCAACACACATGATAATAGATTTTAAAAAATCAGAGTGTCCTCAAATAAATAATTTAATGATGCACCTCAAGTTCTTAGAAAAATAAGAACACTCCAAACCCCAAACCAGATGACAGGAAGAAATAATAAAGACAACAAGAGCTAGGAAACAGAAATAACCTAAATGTCCGTCAACTGAAAAATAGATAAAATATGACCTATATCCACTATAGAATACTATTCAGCTGTAAAGAAAACTGACATCATGAACCTTGAAGGTGAATGGACGGGACTAGGAAAGATCATGTTGAGTGAGATGACCCAGATGTGGAGAGACAAAGGTCACATGTTCTCTTCCATCAGAAGTTTCTTGCTCCAGATGTTCAGATGTGAATAAACATCCTAGAGTAACTACAGAAATCAAAAAAGGGAAAAGGAGCCATTGCTTGGTGAGGGTGGGGAGCAATAAATGAAGTCTGAAAGAAATATAATGTTCATAATGTTAACTACCTACCTAAAAAAGTTTATAATATATGAATCTCTATATATGGGCTGACAATGCTTCTTCTAAGAGCCAAAAAATCACCTACTAAAAACCCCAACATCAGGCATGAGAATCCTTCTTTTGACTTGTTGGTCAAGGTTGTCTAAGAACTTCCCAAAATATTATAGACTATTGCTATTTCCCTTGGTTCCCCCACAACAACAAAACATGGAAAGTAAGTTTCTGTTGCTGAAGACAGCATATACTTCAGACACAGGGTCCAGAGGCCCCTGAGATGCAACTTAACTGAACGCTTACTCCCCAATGACTAACTTTCATGGTACCAGAAAGGAAGGCAACCAACAGTCCTGCCCAGCTATGATACCTATGAAGTACATCAATGACTGTCCAGCACAGCACACTAAACCTAAAGGTGCAATAGTGGCATGCATACCTTGGTAGTAACCATCACCTCTCTAGTTGGACATAAGACCTGCTCAACAAGGAGGAAACCATGTCTAATACTGGGAATATAACCAACTACATGGGGCTAGTGAGGTCATGGATCTTGTAGGAGAGCCTACAACCATCAGTTTTAAAAACAATATTACATTATTCATGGTTATCTAAAGGAACAGACATGATAGAATGAATGTGTGTGTCGATGTGTGTGCCCATGTTTTGTGTGTGTGTGTGTGTGTGTGTGTGGTGTTGTTGAGTATATGTTGGAATCCAAAGAAGTTGTCTCTAATGCCAGTGAAGGAATAGACTTGCCAATGAGAGTGAGATTCCTCTTCCATGTTCATTATACAGGCCACCAGCAGAGGGTGTGACCCACATTAAAGGTGGATCTTCTCACCTCAAAAAATCTGGGTTAGCAGTGAGTCTTCCCACTTCAAATGATTTAATTAAGAAAAAAAAAAAATCTTGCAGGTGTATCCAGCCACTTGGGTTTTAGCTCATTCCAGATGTAGTCAAGTTGAAAACCATTTTGTGAACAGCCATCACAAATAACATTTCTAACTACATTCTCAATATTTGTTGGAACTGAAGAGATGATTCAGCAGTTAAAAACCACTGGCTACTCTTCCAGAGGGCCTGAGTTGAGTTTCCAGAAACCACGCGGCAGCTCATAATCATCTATAAGGTGATCCAATGCCCTTTTCTGGCATACATACATACAGAGCAGATAGCTATATAAAATATATCAATCAATAAATAAATCTTTGTTATATACACACAGGTAAGTGTAGTCCACACCTTTCATCAAGGAACTGTCTCTTTGTAACAGATGGAGACCATTACAGAAAACCACAGCCAATCAAAATGCAGAGTTGTGGAACCCAGAACCAATGGATACGTCTCCAAAACAACTCCAGCAACTAAGGCTTGGGGCATAGCAGAAAAGGGGACAGGAAGATCCTAAGACACAGAGGACCATGGAGTTTGCTGTGAGATTGTCCCCTAGAAATGCTTCCAGTGTCACCTTTGATTTCAAAGATTCCTTTCTTTCCATCTGCCCAAAACCACTCATCCAGCAAGAGTCTCCCTGGTTTTTCTATGTCTGTCTGTTTGCTTGTATGTTTGGGGATCTTGTGTTGGTTTCTTTAGTGCTGTTGTCGTTGTTGTTGTTGCTTTGTCATTTGTCTCTTTGTTTGGCTTTTGTTTTTATACCTTCACCCTCAGTTTAGATTCACTTCTTTGCCCTGAATTCTGTAATAATGTTTGGCCTCTAACTAATCTCAACATTTGTCCACTTATAGAAGATCTGTGTTAAGTTCTTGTTATTTCACCTTTCATATATCACCTTTGGTGATAATAGTCTCTCTAACGGGACAAGATTCAGAATACAGATCTTTCTTTGAGCTCTGCAGAATTCCTTTTCTGTAGGGAAAAAAAAAGTCAAGTTCACATTTTACAAACATTACTTGGGACTTGCTTAGGAAGCACGTTGCCACAGTCGCCGAATAAGGACTTGTGTACTCCCAAGCCAAGTATGACTATAGACTAAGATCTCAGAGATTTATTTGGCTTTTTCCTTATTAATTAGAAAAACATGACAACACAGCAATCTTGGGAGTTTTACGATTCCCAAGGAATCAGAGGCATTTCCCACAAACTCACTAGCCCCAAATCAAAGAATTTAGCTTTAAACAAACAAACAAAACCAACCCAAAAAACATGAGATCCTTTTAAGTGAGTCTGATGTTCTTGGAGTTTGACAATGCTGGTGGGACACAATTAACTTACCACCCCTACACAAGTTCAGAACACTCCAACTGTGGCTTGGTAGACACAAGAGCTAAGCTCTGATCAACAAAACTGACTAAGAGTAGGCCAGCTGCCCTGAGGGAGAGAGATGGATTTAATGGGTTGTCATGGAAAAGTCTGCAATTCCTTAATCAGAGACCAGAGGTGGGAAAATCTTTAAAAGTCTATAGTAGAAGACCTTTCATAGGATCACACACAAAATAAAAGGTTTTTGGATACTCTGAATTTGAAAGACGACTCAGAATACACAGGATGGCAGAAAATGCATTCCCTAATTTGTTTGTTGACAATCCAGAATAAAGTACTTGACATTTAGAAACTCAGCTCTTCAAATGACCAAGTAGTAGCATATTTATTTCATAGGCTTTCTGAGGTGCCTGGAAGATGAGTCTTGAAAACAGAGCCACAGCTTTGCAATAGGTATTCACCTATAATAACCATGGACTTCTCTCTGAAAATGAGTCAGAGCAGGGATCCAGACCAGAACAAAACCATGCTAAACTCCACAGGCAAACAGTAAGCAGACTTCCCTGCCTTTCTGTCTTCTGGGTGGAGTTATCTTATCCAAGAATACACACAAGCATTCCTTTTGGCAAACAGTAGCTGAGGAAAGATACAAGATGTTTTTCATCCTATATAACTCTGCAGTTTCTCCAGCGGAATTGGATGATAAGGATTGGAACGCTCCATCTGTGGTTCGGCAGACACAAAAGCTAAGTTCTGATCAACAAAGGCTCTGATGTCCACCTTTCTTACTAGCAGCATCACATGGTGATTCATGGTAATCACATGATGAACCTTGATTCATGATGGTCCAATCACAGTTTTCTGTGTCTATTTCCAGGGTAAGAAAGAGCCTTCCTTCAGTGCTGGATTCAGAAGGTCCTTCTTTTATAGTGATTATTGTCCTCAGGAATGCTCCTGCAAGCCCCTGGCTAAGTGTGTAGTACAAGCTTCGTTCTCACTGTCTGCACTAAATTGGGGGTTGTCTGGGAATTGGAAAGGCACCTTGTCTCTTAGAAAGGCAGTCACACTTGACTAATTCACATGCCTGAGAACTCACTCTGAAGACAAACAGAAAACAATAAACAAGGATCCCCGTTTGGGTTGTATACTGAACTCCTTGAGAACAAGCTGGGATTGTCACTCCATGTGCATTTATTTAATTATTAAGTAAATTAAGTATGTATTAAGCCTTAGTAAATACTTGTTGGATGGATAATTGTGTTTGAAAAGGAGTGAAAGTACTTAAAGATCAATGATTCTCAACCTGTGGACTGAGACCCCTTTGGGGTGGAATGACCCTTTCACAGGGTCACATATCAGATATCCTGCATATCAGATATTTACATTAAGATTCATAACAGCGGTAAAATTACAGTTACGAAGTAGCAGCAAAGAGATTTTACAGCTGGGGGTCACCACAACATGAGGAGTTGTATAAAAGTTTCACAGCATCAGGAAGGTTGAGAACCACTGCTTTAGATGGTTATATCAGAATCTCATGATTGTACATGTAAGAGTCTATTACACTGAATTTCAGCAAAAGGAAGCCTGGACCTTCCCAGCAGCCCACACAGAGTCTCAATTCCCAACCCAGGTGCCCTACCTTAGGGCCCAAAACTCTATGCATAGGAGCCAGGCAAATGAAGCCTTCATTATCATTCTGTTCCAAAGATTTCTAAAGACTTAGCAGGTTTCTTCTGACTTTTTTCTACTTCTGTGTGTGTGTGTGTGTGTGTGTGTGTGTGTGTGTTGTTGTGTGTCTGTGTGTGTGTGTGTGTGTGTGTGTGTGTGTGTGTGTGGGGTGTGTGTTAAACACAAGCAGATGTACTATGCAGTGTCCCCTTCTCTCTCCTCGGGATTCTTGCACCATCCACGATCCATCAAGTTCTGCATTCAGCCAAGGTGCCCTTTCTAAACACATCTGACTTGTATTATTTTGGTCTTGGTAGCCTGCCGAGTCTGACCAAGGCCTTAAGTGTCTGCTTTCCCACTCCCAAGCCCTCTACGAACCCTTCATTCCAGCCTTCCTGGATGACTGCCAAGGGCCCAAATGTGTGAAATCCTAACCTGTCACCTGGACACAGTTCTTGTTGCCTTCTCCTCTAACAGGTACCTCCAGCATATTGCCCTGGTCCTCCTTTAATATTAATAAATATCTGTCCCACCTTTAAGATCTATCTTAAACATCCTCTCCCATCAAACATCCTCTCACCTTGGAAGCAGCTCTAGAGCAGAGCTAAGCTCCTGTTACTTTGTTTCAAAGTACATAATTGATGTCACAAACCTGGTGCTTATTTCAATCTTATACATTGTTTATTATTGTCTTTTATTATAACATGAGTCCATTTAAATAGGGTGTGTGTGCCCGCAAGTTTGCAAGCATGGTGCATGTGCCTGTGGTGTTTATATGTTATCTTCATATTTCCAGCACCCAACAGAATGTATGACAATTGATGACAGTTCAATTAAGTAAATACTTTCTCTAAAGTGACATAAAATTCAAAAGAAAATAAAAAGAGATAAAAACTACGTATCACTGAAAACACACAGGTGTTTCCATGTCAGATCACCTAAAATTAAAATCAATGTCCTTTTCCAAAATACTGCCATGCTCAAGAATTCTATTGTTTGTTGCGTCCAGAGATGCCTTTTCACAGACACTTTCCCAAGTATTGCCCAAAGAATATTTAAAAGCTATTGTTATACTACCATTTTAGAGTTCACATGATTAAAAAAAAAAAGTTTGAGAAAGTTGAAATAAATAACTTAATTTGATTTCCTTGCTGTAAACACCTAAAAGGCCTTCATATGCTAATTGGCATTGTAAAATCTTTTAATGAAAAACATGGAATTTCCAATATTTTTTAAAAATCATATATTAGCCACTTTAATATAAAATGTGAATGAAATTCAATCGTTTCAGTTTTAAAGAAAACAACAGTGACTTTCAACTTTACTTCAAGTTATGAAATCTGGAACTAGTGGGTGGTTTTTTAAGCCAAAAATTTAATTTCAGTCTAGGGTTACACTTTATTTTTGACAACTAAACTAAAAACTACTATCGGAGAACATCAAAGCAACAAACTAGTAAGGTTCACAAACATATAAAGTTAATCACTGTGGTAAGGGACATGGCAGAGAGGAGCCTAGAGCCCTCAGGTAAGTGTGGAAGAAACCCTGCCTTCTGAGAACAGAGGAAAAATGTCTGAACACTTCCTTCCACTCCAAGAAATTTGCGGAATATTTCTAAACTCACATAAACAAGACAGTGGGATTAGGGCTTCTGTGGAGTTCATTTGGAAATGCCACTTCCTAAAATGCCTTCTTAGAAAACAGGGCAGAGTTGGGTTTAATGCAGATATTTTGTGAGTCCGATGGTTACAGTATAGAGAATGGAAGGGCAAGAGGCCCGTGAGAAAACGGGCATGGACCGCTCAGAAGAAAAGGTCCCAAGTAAAATTAAAATAAAAAACAAAGTCACACAGCAATGACGTTACAATAGTCATATATGGGATTCGGGGAGGTGTTAGGGCCTTATCTTCAAGGGTGAATAAGGAACACAAGTGACATCACTGGGTTCTTTCTGGAGGGTGAGGGTGGGGGTGGGGAACTCCTTGACAGGGTTACTACCAATAAGATTAAGTCTGGCTCGCAGGGATTCAGGGAGGAGTTCCTGTTAGAGGGGAACTGGGGTTCCCTTTGGTGGGCTCTAAGTCCCATTGATAAAGTAATTTTAAAACTGGATTCAGCGGGAAATTTAAAGACACTGTTGTTAGAGTTTGAGATAAAAGCAAGAGAGCAGCAAGCTGACAGTCCTAGCAACTAGGAGTAGATGACAGGGTTGGGGGGGAAACCAAGCCTTTTAAGTTTAAGCATGGAGGCCCACATGCAGCTGGATGGAGACAGAAAACAGCAAGGAAAAGAAAAAAGAAAAAAAAAAAACCGTGTCAGGGAAAGCCTGCTCAGGCCGTGGGCTGAGGTCCAAGGAAGAGATAGGGAGGGAGGAGATGAAGCTATATGTTTTTAATTAGAACTCAGCAAAGCGTCGGCCTCAACAGTGAAAAGCCACAAGCAATTTCAAAGACATACACCGCTTTTCAGAGATAAATCTCTAGATGCGCGATGAGACTTAAGTAGGGCATGCAGTCAGTGCACAATGAAAGAGAAGATATTGAAGTGCGTTTGCCAAGTCCGTACATGATCCTAAACTTCAAAAATAAATCTTCCTGAATCTCTTTTTCCTTCCCTTACAAAAATGGAGCCAGCACGAGAAGGTTGCGCAGTATACGTGCTATGAGGGAAGAAAACCACTCAGAATATTGCCAGGAATAGGATGGGCAAAGATACACAGAAAGAATACGGGGATTAGCCACATCGGTTACCTAAAAGTAAGTCAATAAATACATGCCAACAGATTGCCCAAATGCTAACGTTTTGAAATCTCTGCCCTTTTCTTTGTTATCGCCAGCCGCTGAGTTTTGACCTTGCATTCTCTCTGAAGTCTCTTTAATCGTGGAACTCGCAGACTCTCTTTTCTAAACAATCCTGTGTGCTGGGTTGAGCACTTTTCAACATTAAAGAGAAACATAGACAAGGCAGTAACCTGAAACGCCTTTCTGCCTCAGTAGCTCGGGGAAAGATTTGACGATGATCTCTGTGGCTCCTTTGAAACTCTTTCTCTGTTGGTGAATGAAAGAAGAGATATTTATGAGCACAGTTTTCCTAGAGTTCCTGGAGCTGTCTGCTTGCCAACCAAGTTTTCACATGAAAGTGATTACATAGAAGATATCAAAAATATAATAAAGCCGCCATTTACATTTACCCATACTATTACTCTTTAGTAAGTATGTTTTTAAAGGCAGTTCGTAGCCTCCCACACTTTTCTCTCAGACTGGGCTCCAAGCACACTACCCTCATGATTCTTCCGTCTTACCCAAATGCTCTTGCCGCAAAACTTAACACTGTTTCTTCCTTTGCCTGGAAACCACTGTTCCCTCCTTTCTAGCTCTCTTCTCAAGGAGGCTACCTTGACCCTCTTGTCGCCTCCTCTCTCCACACCACACCGAAAGGGGGGGAGGGGGCGACCTGTCTAACATTCGTCTGCTTTCTCTGTCGAGCACCTCTGCAGTCCCCAACTGCCTGGTACATGGTTGAGCCTCTGCCTGTTTCTTTCCCCTCCCTGCCCCTCACCTCCAGCGAGACCTGTTTCTGCACTGTTCACTGAAGGAGCTCAGCTACCCGAACACTCCTTCGGTGCAGCGGGAACTCCCATTTTGTGCAAATAAAAAACTATCAATTGGCTCCAGGACTAGAGGTGAAGCAAACATTGATGAATGGGAAGAGACTGAGGTGGACCGAGTTAGAAGGTGGCGCTTTGCTTCCCCTACCCCATTCATTGCAAATTCAGGCTGTTTCTCTGATCCTAAACCTTGTGAAAAGAAAGAAAGAAAGAAAGAAAGAAAGAAAGAAAGAAAGAAAGAAAGAAAGAAAGAAAGAAAGAAAGAAAGAAAGAAAGAAAGAAAGAAAGAAAAGAAAGAAAGGCTTCAGTAAGAGGGGAGCAAAATAAGATGGAGAGGAAAACCCATGAAAGCACGTATCTGACAGAGGGAGAATAAAGTTTTAACCTTCCAACATCCCCAGGGCCCTCCTTTCTCCATTGCCGAAAGTGAAACTAACTGACATATACTTGTCAGGCCCAATAAAAACCGCATGATTTAAACAGACATTACTAATTGTCAGCAAGTAACCAGGACTCGCTGGGCACCATAACCTGTGTCTCAGTCATATGCGTAGTAAAACCACCTCATGCCTCTCTTCCAGACCACTGCAATCTTTTTCCCCAGCTCTTGCATAATTTTTCTCACTAATACAAGCATGTTCGTAGTAGGTAAAAAGGCAGGGATTTCATCCAGGCTTCCAGAACAAGACACCCAAGGCTTCGGTCTTCTTCCAAAATGGATCCACTACCAACTAATTCACACGTATTCCTCAAGGGCTTTTAAAGTTTGTTTCTGAGCTAGCTCCTAACCACTTGGAACAATCTGAGGTGGCTCTTGATTACAACAGAGCACAGTAGCTCTCGTTCTCTGTACCAGTAAGCAAATTTCATGATCAGTCTCCAGGTAGAATTTGCTGAAGAGAATTGACTGCTTCAGAACCATTTATCATTACCTAGTCATGGAAGAGAAGGAATATAATTCTTGTATAACCTCAACACCATATAAGATATTGTCATTAAATTTTATTTTCCCATTTCTTTTTTTTTTTTTTTTTTGCAGGTTTGGAAAAGGTTTATTGCATTGTTTCCATGTGGAAGCACTGACAGTTGGAAAGAGGCAGAATGTCCCACCGACTTCTGAAAAACCACAGGGCTACATGAACTTCCCTCCTACCCAAAGCTAGAGTGAAAAACCTTGTCCCCCCCCACCCCGAGCAAAAGCTAAAAAGGAAGTTTTGTGGTGATTGCTTTGAAACCCACTGGTGCGGGGACGTATAATGCTGAGGCTCCACGAAGCCGTGGTCTCTTGGCACCTCCTACATCCCGGGTCCTTCCAGCTCAAGACCAGCTCTTCCCTGTGCGACTCTGCTTAGCGTACCTACTGATGGAAAGCTCGTCTTGTGTGACAGGCTGAGAAGCAGGTGAGGTGGCTACCTGGCACTCTAAGAATGTTACCTAACATCTACACACTTCCCAGGCTAAAATACAGCTAAGACACAGTCTTGCTACATCTGGAGGATGTAGCACAGACCTGATGTATTACGTATTATTTTCCCATTTCTTATTGCAAAAAAAAAAATTTGTTTGTTTTCTAAATGCACAATTTACAACGTTCTATGTTTTATGATATTCATCCATCAGTTCATTCATTTATTCAATATTCACTGAGTGCTATTAGATGCCAGCTATGAAGGAAAATTAGAAGGAAATGCTGTCATTATACATACACAGATTTTACTGAATAGTTTGGGGTCATCTGAGAGGAGGGACTCTCAATTAAGAAAACACCTCCATAATATCAAGCTATGGACAAGCCTATAGAGTATTTTTAAAACTGATGATAAGGGAAGGTCCAACCCACTGTGGGAGGAGCCATCCCTGGGCTGATGGTCTTAGGTACTATAAGAAAGCAGGCTGAGCAAGCCAGTAAGAAGCACTCCTCTATGGTCTCTGCATCAGTTCCTGCCTCTGGGGTTCCTGCCCTGTTTGAGTTCCTGCCCTGAGTTCCTTCAGTGATGAACAGTGACTTGGGAAACTATATCAAACAAACCCTTTTCTCTCCCAAGTTACTTTGGTCATGGTGTTTCATCACAGCAATGGTAACCCTGACTAGGACAACCAACATGGACTCCTCTCTACTCTCAGCACCTGACATAGTGAGATAGCTGTTGTGGATAGCCTCAGCCTTGTATTTTGATCCTAGTTCCCAGTGGATAGCCTCAGCCTTGTATTTTGATCCTAGTTCCACCCTTCTGGGAGGGTCTGCAGAGGATGATTGAATCTGTACACAGGTGATCCTGTAAACCTTCTGTCCAATTAAAACCTGTAAAATAAAGGCTAGAGCCAGAAATTGGGCAGTAGAAGGGGAGGCAGAGAAAAAGGCTTAGGGGAGGAGAGAGTGAGAGGAATTCGATATAAAAGGAGGCAGAAGCAGAAACAGAGCCAGAAGAAGAGAAGAAGTAGAAGCAGGAGGAAGCAGCAGAAGGAAGCTGGTGGTGGAAGGAAGCCTACACCAGAGGAGCCGGAGCCGGAAGTGGAAGGACAACCACGAGGCCTGGATGAACCACAAGTTATAAGAGATCTCATAGCCGGGGATTAAGTAGTGTAGTGGTAAATCTGCCCAATCTAGGCATGCTATTTATACCATAATTATTGAGTTGTGTCTTTCTTTACTGGTCTCCTTTGGTAGGAGATCCTCAGTGACAAATTCAGGGTTTAAATAATTCCTTCTACTACAAATTGGCGCCCAATGCCAGAGGCCGATTAAATATTTACTACTACAGATAGCAGCGAATATTTTATAATAGTATTGTCTTAATTCTTTTCCTGTCTCTGTGACCAAAAATACAAGAACAACTCAAGAGAGAAGGAGTTTATTCTGGCTCATAGTCCAAGGGCAAAGTCTCATGCTGGGCAGTAAAGGGAACAGGACCTTGGACCAGCTGCTTGCATCACACCTACAATCCAAAAGCAGTACGATGACTGTGTAGAGCTCCTTCCCTTCACATTATTCGGCCCAGGATCCCAGACATGGAACAGTGCAATCTACAGCAATGGGTCTTCTCATCTCAATTTACACAATCACGATAACTCCCCAGTGGCCATGGCCAGAGGCATGCCTTCCAGATGATTCCAGATTCTGTCAAGCCGATAACACTAACCAGCACAACTACCATACATATGATTTCCCAAGACCTAATTGTTCCCACCCATTTAAAAAGGCTAAGGTTAGTGATTTCTTACAAAAAAAAAAAAAAAACCAAATGATCAGACATTAAATGTTAGAAACATCAAGATACAAAAGAAGCAAAAATTCAAAACAATATCATCAATGTCAGTCCATGTTCATAGCTTAATACATCTCATCTCAGTGTGAACCTTCCTACTGATATATTCTTACTCTAAACATAAACAGCATAAAAGATACAAGACCAATAGTGTTAATTGTAAAGAATAACCTAAAAATCTAAACAACATAAAGACAAAGTCTTGGATAAGAAGATCATACTACAAAGTCATCAAATCATTGGAAGTCGGGACAAATATTTATGCTTATTACAGTCATAAATCAAATAGTTTGAGCCAAAAGTATCAATAATTATCACAAATGTTGGATCAGATTTAATAGATGAGAGCTAGATAGGTAGATGGTTTAGCTTAGTGACAGTGTGCTTGCTTGGTGGTCTTGAGGCCCTGGATTCAATGCCCTATGCAAAATAAAAAGCAAAACCTTAATAGCCATTAAAAGTCCTTATAAGAAAATCATATATCCCAAGCCTGACACGAGAATAAAAATAGGTAAATGACTAAAGAAAAGAATTTGAAAACAAACGCCTATGTATGTTAATTCTTCAGAGTAAAGGTGGCACATTTTGTATGTGATGTTTAAATACACTATTCATATAGAGGGGAAAAAGGTTGAATCTTCCAGTTTTAAATAGAAATTAAACCCATGTGTAAAAATATATTAAGATGTTATGAATTAGGAAAGGAGAAAATATTCTAAAATGTTAAGATTAGGAAAAGATAAAGTAGAAACTTTGGGGATTTTTTTTTTTTTTTTAATGAAAACAGGATTCTCAAAATAGGACAAGACAGTATACAAAGACAGATTTTACTTTATAAATGAGGTTTTAGCATTGAGGTTATCAGTCAATGTTGCAGCACTTCCCTGGCATCTGTGTGGCTCTGGATAATAAAATACCATAACAGTAAAAATAATAAAATTTCTTTTTGTTGTATAAATTATAATAAAAAAGCAAAATATAAATTATTGATATAGAAAGATAATTAGCAACTAATGTGAAAACATCTACAGAAAAAAAAATTGTCTTAGCACATTCCCAGCAGGGAATGGAAATGAAAACTTCATGATATAATAACGGCTCATACTTCTCAGAATATCTCTTATCGGAAAGAAAACACACAAAGTGTTGAACTCTGATAATAAGAACATAAATAAGGATAACTCTTATAGAAAACAATGGAAAGTTGTCCCAAGATTGAAAGTTGAATTATCATATGGTTAGCAATTACACAACTGGGTATTCGTAAAAAGAAAATTAAGTCAACATGTCAAAGAAATATTTGCACCCCTGTGTTTATTGAGACATTTGCACAACAGCCAACACAGGAATTCAATCTTTCTTAAAGTCTACCAATAGCTGAGTAGATAGAGGAAATTTCATTTATGTATCCAATAGAGTACTTTTCAGCCTTAAAGAAAGCAATCTTGCCGTTTGTAAAAATGAAGATAAATCTACATGTCTAACGAAATAAGCTAAACATAGCTAAAATGTTGACTTCGGAGATAAAGAGAATAAACCATCAGTGATTATCAGCAGGTGAGGAAGTGACAGGGTGAGGAGGTGTAGGGAATGCTGTGAAAGAATACAAAGTTTCACTTAGGGAAAACAAGCTCAGGAGACCCACCTCACAGAATAGGGACTGTAGTTAATAACATTACTCTTGGACCAGGAAGAGGAATCGGCAGTTCAGACCGTTAATCAGATCCAGAGGATCTGAGTTCAGATCTCTAGCCATGTTGGACAGCACACAACCGTCTGTGATTCCAGCTCCAGGGGATCTGGTGCCCCCTTCTGGCTTCCATTGGAAGCTGCACTGATGTGTACATACCCAAGAGCTATGACATGCATAGACAACCCCCCCCTCTCTCTTTCTCTCTCACACACACACACCTGCATAATTAAAATAAAACATCAAGTGATTACTTCAAGAAGTTGCCTAGTTTGTTATCTTGTATCCTTACATATTCAGCAAAAGATAAATAACAATAACATAATAATATATTCACAGAAAATACTAAGAAACACAATTACAAGACTGAAAACTTTGTGAGACAACACATATATTAAGTAGCTGTTTTCATCTCACAATCTACATATATTTTAAGACATGGACATGAAACTTTAAAAATAAATTTAATCAATGAAACTAAAATACAATTTAAAGACACGAAGCTTCGTGTTATAAATACAAGTTTGTCTGATAGTTTAAATGTATATGCAAATATATGCAAACATATGCAAATAACATCAGTAAATCAGTAAGAAAAACTATATGGGAGAGAAGGGGTCATAGATGCACATAAGTAACTGTTGGTTACAGAATCCAAAACAGTAGTGTGTAAGGATATCAGTTCCATTGAGTGAACAAGAAACATAAAACTGTGCACTAATAACACCTATTAGACTATCAAAAAATTATAGTGAAAAAAGAAAAATTCTAGAGTTTGGTTGGGATATTTTGTTTGTTTAGGTGAGGAAAGTGCTAGCAGAAATGTAAAGAAAATGATACTCTCAAACATTACTAGTGGATTTATTATAATATTTTTAGAAATTAAAATTGAAAAAAAAACATTAAATTTTAAAAACACATACAAACACTTTAAAACAGCTGTCTTACATCTGGGAATTTACCATGAAACTAAACCACCAATAGTTAAGAAGTGTCTGGGGATATTTGCAGTGGCTGTATTATTTTTAAAGAGAAAGGAAAATTGCAAGACAAAACAAACTGCCTTCTACACATTTACTCTCATGCCCATAGATTAGGGCTGCTCTCAACCATAGTCCAAGAGGTTTCTTTTGCTGTGGGCAGCAGTCAGTGCGGAGATTCCTAACAGGCTGAAGTGTGGAGAGAATGCATAGCTGTCAGTGCTCAGCACTGATGGGATAAGTTCAGGGAACTTGAATAAAGAGGTGTGTGTAAAAGCTGAAATGGGAGAGGGTCGTTGCAAAATGTTGTCTTCAGGGCAGGGCTTAACCTCAGCACTCGTAACTTCGCAACAGCTGTAGTTGGTTACCTGCACAAAACCTGCACAAGAGCAAGCCACTCAACACGTCAGCAAGAATAGAGGAGGGACTCATGAGGCCTAGCCCTTAGCTGAGGAGCTGGTGGCAAATGCTGGCTCCTGGAGAAAGGAGGGGGGGTCCTTTTTGTTTTTCCTTTTTCTTTTTGCTTTTTCGAGACAGAGTCTTTCTGTGTAGCCCTGGCTGTCCTGGAACTCGCTCTGTAGCCTAGGCTGTCCTCAATTCACAGAGATCCTCCTGCTTCTGCCTCCCGAGTGCTGGGATGAAAAGCATGTGCCTCCACCGCAAGTAGAGTTCCTTTTCTTGAGGGGTGCTGCCACTGATAGATTGCCCATACTCCACAGGAAAACGCCACACCCATGCTCATGCGGGCTGCACTGATCAGATCAGACTCCATGGGTTACACTAAAAAGAAAGAGGACATGAAGGTAGGAGAGAAACCTGTCGAGGGGCTCCGGGGAAAGTGCCAAAAGGGTCAGAGAGTAGGTGTGATCAAGATGATGTGTTTGTGTGTGTGTGTGTGTGTGTGTGTGAGTGTGTGTGTGTGTGAAATTTTAAAAGAATAAATTTAAAATACAAGAATAAAAAAATGAAACAAATACGGAAAGAAAAAAAGACTGCAGCATAACAGAAAATGTGCATGGCACAAAAACAAACAAAATATAAAGACTGAAATTCTGTACACTGTAACAACAGTGTAATTGGTTAATTTCATGCGCTGGTGGTATAGCTAAATAAAGTAGGGATTTTATTTCTAGGTGGGATTATGAACAGGTTTTGCTTGAAAATTTTCTAAGTTTTGAATTAGTTGCATATGTGTGGGTTTATATGTGCGTCTGTGTGCATCGGTGCAGTGCCTATGGACGCCAGAAGAGGGCGTCAGATCCGCTGGAGCTAAAATCATAGGCAGTTGTGGACAGATCCTAGTAGGAAGCAAAGCGGGACCTCTGAACGAGCATGCTCTGACCTCTGAGCAACACTTTGAATTTTTTCAATGAGTCTCTGCAGTGTGATAATTTTCTGAAATAAAGTGTGTGTGGGGGGGGGGGGGAACTTAGCAATATCCCTGAAAAATGCTCTTTTAAAGTTTCCCTTTTGATATTGTATTTTTTGCTTTTAAGGATTACTTTCAAGAAATAAGATACAGATGTAGACACTCAAGCTTGTGAAAATACATAAGCAAGCAAACAAATTCTACTGTGAGATAAGCTTACAAAATACAACATAATCTCAGTGTGCACAACATGGCCCTGTGTCTGCATGCACTCATGTTACAGGTATGTTACATATCTATATGTTTTCTATGTCACATGTAAAACTTAAAATTGTGTTGTATCTTAGATTTTCATTAGCTTACTTTATTAACATATTGTCTAAACATGAGAGCATTATTATGTTATTCAGTATGCATAATGTAAATATATACCTATCTATACATATTATGAAGAAAGGGCTAAAATAAAATATACTTAAGTTTTTGTGATTGTTTGTGGCTGGTGAGAATATAGGCAAGTTCTATTCTGTTTCCTAAACTGGCTCCACGTAACCGGGATCCTACAGTCAGAAAAGCGTGATAATCACTTCTAAATAGGAGTCTGAGGAAAGCAGTGATTTCATTGGTCAGAGGCTCCACCTTCCTCTGATGCTCCTTCAACCTGAGAGAATGGTACCAGGCCTCTGGGTAGTTGTGCTGTGTCTCTCAGGCCAGTGCACACAGGTGGAGGAAGCCCATCGCTTCCCCAGGCTGCCATGGCTCCTGCAGAGCCCAGCACAAAGCGTTGCCTTTGGAGGCTGAACCTCGAGGCAGCTCTCAGAGGGGGTCCCGCATCGATGTGATCTAAAACTAGCAACGCCTTTTCTCATCATTTATCACACGTCCAGCAGCACAGATTCCTACAGTGTTAAGTGAGGACTCTGAACTGGAAGCTCCGCCAAGTCCCTCTTGTGGTTCCTCCTGGGTCGGAAGGACTCGAGCACAGACAGAGCAGCCGTGTGGGAAGGTAAACAAGCCTTTGGAAGGGACCCTGCGTGCTCTTGGGACAACCTGTAAACTCTGGCTCTTATCCCAGCCAATCTACCTGGACGTGATGCCAGCGAGGTAAACAGCAGCTCCCCGAGGCCTGCACCTCCCTCCCACTCTTCCCTCAGGAGGACCTTGCTTCTTGGTTGATTCAATTAAAGGATTCTTGTCACATTTTTTTGCACTGCCCAGTGAAATTTAAAAGAGAACACCACAAAACAAGGACCTTACTTTAAACGCAGTCGACAGCCTTCCCTGTTGCTGGGGTGATTCGGAGACAAGTGTTCTGCGTGTATGAATGAAGTACATCAGAACACTATCCTGTAGAGACTTGCAATACTCAAGTAGAAGCAAAATATCATTGACCCTTTGGTGGACAAGAGCGCATTGTGGTTTAAATAGAGATGGAGACAATGGCTGGAAGCTGTAGCAAGAAGACAAACGAGACAGAGCTATCCCCATGCATGTTCTTAACAGAGTCCATCCCAGAGCATCTGACTTTTTCTAGCATCATGGCATCCAGAGTTCCAGATGACTAAGACCTCCATTTGTATACATAGAGCTCCAGACTAGACAGAACATTCTGGCCTATATCTTATTGATGCCTACATGCCAGGTCAACAAAGTAGAAAACCAGTTTATTCAACTGTGTGGTGCTGTTGCCTGAGCCAGAATAAATTACATAAACTAAAGTCAATCTTTAGTTCAATCAGTCATCATCAAAGCGCTCTTTGGTTCCCTGCTAGTGACAAATTAACAAAAGAAGCCCTCTTGCCCTCGCCACCAGACATACAGGCAGGACTAGCAGGAACCACACCCGGAATACATTGTCTGGGTTGCAGTTTACTCAGGGACATGATTAGAGCCTGGGGGGGGGGGGGGAATCACGGCAAATATGTACGAATGAGAATAGAAGTATACTTGCTAAGTGTCCCAAATGGAGAATTACAAGTCATAATGGAGGCTTGCTTGTTAGTGGAAAGGACCACGAGGTTTTTTTGTTTTGTTTTGTTTTTTTTGTTTTTTGAGACAGGGTTTCTCTGTGTAGCCCTGGCTGTCCTGGAACTTACTCTGTAGACCAGGACGGCCTCGAACTCAGAAATCCACCTGCCTCTGCCTCCCAAGTGCTAGGATTAAAGGCGTGCGCCACCACCGCCCGGCAGGAACATGAGTTTTAATACCCCAGATGGTTCTTGCCTCTTCGTGTGTGTGGTTTTCAATTTTGTGGCTCATCCTTCCCTCTGCAGCCCTTGTGAGTCATCTCCATCTTTAATTCCTATGTTTCCAGGACTTCCCTAAATAATGTGTTCCAGTTACCTAGCTCACTAGGAAGCAAAACTGAGCATGGCCGCAGTTTACTGGTCAAAGGGTTCCTTGGCTTCTCCCTTTTGAGACTAAATTCTGTGACACATTTTCACCAATATAAGAGAAGCTGACATGGAATTGAATTTAATGAATGAAGATTCTAGGCAATGGTCTTTCTGCTAAGTAAAATGGGTAGATAATAGATATATGATACATGATAGATGAATGGGTGGATAGATACATAGATAGATAGATAGATAGATAGATAGATAGATAGATAGATAGATAGATAGATAAACAAATGATAGATGGATGGATGGATGGATAGATAGATAGATAGATAGATAGATAGATAGAGTTGCAGACAGAAATAGCATGTATGTCAACTCAACTAAATATTTCCTATAGACAGGAAACTGTACTCACAATGGGGACCTGGGATAAACCTCATGAAGAAGGCACAGGCTCAGATCCCAAAATGGACAAGCTCTAAATCAGGAGAGAGGTAATCACAGAACTCTGCCCCACAGCAGAGAGACAGGAATGCTAATTCACAGGGAAATCTGAGGCCCCTTCTTTTAGATCAATACTATAAGTACTTCCAGGGACAAGAGTTTTCCTTTCCTCATAGTCTATTTCTTCCAGCCGACTAAGAGTATTGTCTGCACTCATAACCCAAAACCTGATTTACAATGGCCAAGATCCTGCAGGTTCCTCCCAAGTTCAAACCTTGTCATGTACTTCATCCACAAGGAGGTATCTGCAGGAAATTACATGATCTCTCTGAAGCTTGGGTTTCTATGCTAGCAATGGAGTACCCTGCCAATTATCTGAGAGCTGTGTAAAATGGCCAAGCAAGCTGCTCTCTGCAAACCACAGAGAACTAGGAAATCCTGTGGATGAATACTGTCATGGTTGGGATATGAAGTAACCATCCAGGGCTCATAGTTTAAAGGCTTGGTCCCCAGTTGTGGCACTAGCTAGAGGTGGCTCTGACCTCACTAGTGGACTAATTGATTGCTAGAGGCACAATTTAATGTTTGCTGGGAAGTGGTGGGATTAGGATGGTGAGCCCATTTGGGGGAAGTTGGACGCATGCCTTGGAAGGGTAAACTTTGTCCCCAGCATCTTCCTGTATCTCTTCCTCTGCTTCCTTCACGCCTCCCGATGAGCATCTCTGCTCCATTCCAGCTTCTTTGCCCTCTCTCTCTGCCTCAGCGCCAGCATCCCATGGGAGGACAGGAGACTGAAATGTCTGAGACCATAAGCCTCGCTGAAGTTCCCCTTCTTGAAAATAATTTTCTCTCGGGGTATTTGCCACCGTAACAAAAGCCTGACTGTGATGTCAACTATTTGACAACTCAGTTCCTCTAGCAGAGAGAAACACAGGACTTTAAAGACCTTTCTTGTACATATTTTAAAAACCTGGCTTTTACAAAGAGTGGAGAGGAAGCAGATCTGAATGTGGGCTCTACACTAATCTACTGACAGACACTTCAAGTGTCATTGTTCAGCCCTTCAGAGTTTCTAGTTAGGAATAGAATTTAATACTAACAGCTAAATGAACTCGAGAGAGGGAGAGAGAAGCTCTTGGTTATTTTTTAGCCCCAACAAACACAAAAGGGGATGGTCCTGGTGACAGAACAAAGATGGCAGTTACTCAGGCACATGAGTTCAATGGTATCCCGAGTCCTGATGAGTTTTGGTTGGTTTGTTTGTTTGTTTGTTTGTTTTTGTTTTCAGACTTGTATCAAAATCCTAGCAACAGCCCCACTTTCTTGAATGAATCAATTCTGAATCCAGGACTTCAAAAGTAGAAGAAGAAAAAAAGAAGGCAACTCAGAGACTGTCACGTGCATAGAAACACACACAACTACAGGGCTGGGAAGATGGAATTGTGGCTAAAGGCCTTGTCACACAAGACATGAGTTTCCATCTCCAGCACCCACAAAGGGTGTGTGCAGAGGTGTGTATGTGTCTACAATTCCAGCACTAAGAGGCAGAGGTGACCTGATCCCTGGAGCCCATTGGTCAACCATCCTAGCCAATACGGCAAGCTTCATTTTCGTGAGAGACTTCCTCTCAAAAAGCAAGGCACCCTCCTCTTGCATGTGTATGGTACTGACACACACATATCCATAGAGACATGTTCGTAGGATACACACACACACACACACGAGGGAGAAGAGAAGGGAGAAAGGAGGAAGAAAGGGAGAAGGGAGAGAGGGAAAGAAAGAGAGGAGAGGGAGGGGAAGAGGTCCAGAGAGGAGAAAGAGGAGAGCAAGAGGAGAGGACAAGGAGAGAGGGAGAAAGGAGGAGGGAGAGGAGGAGAGGAATGGAGAGGGGGAGGGAGAGAACTGGACTGAAAACAGTATGGTTCCGTATCTCCCAGGCTGGCAACCTACCTTGCACATCCCCATCAAGATGAAGGACATATGTGTTTGCCAAGCCCTCCCCTTTGCCTTTTCTTCATCATCCTTTTCCCTGCTATCCAAAAGAGGAATCAAACCAGCTGCCAACACGGAGCTGGCAAATAGCTACAGGCGCTGTCTTCCTGGAAACGCCAACCGGCAGCCATCCCCACAACACCACAGAGATTCTCATGAGGGCAGACTCACCGCTTCTCAGACTCCTCATGGCGGGATTAGAACCATAACTGCCTAAATTCATGAGCCAGAGGAGCTGGGGGTGTGGGGGAGTGGGCAGGTGCTCCTAAACAGCCTGGGGTCGGCCATGGCCTTTGCAGGCAGGAGCTCAGAGAAGTCCCTTGTGCCTGAGGACAGTTGATCACTTAGACCTTCTGAAGACTTGCCTGACGAGTCCCACAGCACTTCTGAGGATAGTGACTAAGCTCCAGCTTGGCAAAATCATCTAATATTTTGATTAGTCACTGAGTAAAAGCTTTGCTAGAACCCTTCGTTTCCTACACAGTTGGACAGACACAGTCCCAACAGAAGGTTTCCTGAAAGTGCTTCCCCTGAACTGCCCAGTTCCACAAGTAAGAAGTCAGCATGCTGACTCTCGGTGGGATCAGGTTTAGTCCACTGGCAGAGCAGATTGGCAGGCAGGCCTGGGTCCACGCCCCACCCCTCCCTTGCAGTTCAGGCAGGTTATATAAAAATAAACTTACATACTATTCTGTTGACTCAGATTTCCTGTGCTTTTGAACACTTTGAAGGTTAACATGATATTTACAAGCCAGAGGGCTTTCGATATTTTCTATCACATGGCCGGCTACTGAATTCGAAAGCTGCAAATAAACACAGCTGGCGGTGGGGACAGGGTGGCCTTTTGTAGTAATGTAGACCTGGCTCTCCAAGAGGTTTGTGAACTGGTTCAAAAACGCTCTATGGAGAAAGTGAGAAAAGGATTTGGAAGTCAGTAAGACATTTTCAGTTCTAACTTTTAAGTAAAGCACACTAGGACTGGTGTCCACAATACATGTGAAGTGGCTGCTCGCCTACATACACGGGGTACATTCTCTTGCAAAGCTTCCTCTGTCCCTTTGAATAAATCCGTTCAGTGTAGATGGTCCTTAATTACTGAGAGGCCATTATTAGGTAGCAACGGGAAATATGTAAGTCTGTTTCCCATTTTAGGGTTAAACATAAATTCGAATGTTGCTTCTTATCAACGCCATTCAATTAGCAATAGAAGAAAAGGGTCGTAACGTAGAATGGAATTTTTTTACTGACTAGCAGCTATTGCAAAGCTGTGAGAGAAAAAAATACAATTTAAAGACTTTAAAAAACATTGAGGGTGGGGATCCGTATTCAGGACTGGCAGTCTGTATTGTAAGTAAGTCCATGACTCTCCCTGATAACAGGTAAAGATGTAAAGATGCTTCAGCCAAGCCTGGAGAGAGACGTGGCTCTGGGTAGAGCAACTTCCAGGAGGATGCCAGACCCTGGATTTGATACCCATCTGGGAAGGAAAATTGTAGGGGAAGGGGTGGGAGGAAGGGAGAGAACAGAAGAGGAGGAAAGAGGGTGAGAAGAAAAGGAAAAGGAAGAGAAGAGAGGGAAGAGAGAAGAAGGGGAGGGTGTGGACGGGAAGGGAAAAGGGGGGAGGGGAAGGGAGGGGAGAGGGGGTAGAGGAGTGGAAAAAGGAGAAAGGAGGAGGAAGAGAGGGGAGTAGAGGGGAGAAGGGACGGGAAAAAAAGGACAAAGGAGACAGAAAGAAAGCTCAACTACACAGTGTCGTCAGTGAGGTGAGCGATTAAATCAGATTATATTCTTAATTTCAACTCAAGAAACATTTGTGGAACACTCATCAGTATGCATTGGAAAGTCATTCTCCAAAGTCACATCCAAATTAGGCTTTGTGTATCAAAGAAAAAGCCAAGAACCAAAAAGGAGAAAATAGCTTGCCCACACCTATTTCTCAGTAGTTCCATTGAGGTCAGCATCTGTATCCTGTCTGAGGAACCAAGCTGAGATCTAATGCTGAGATACAAATTACACTGAGAGATGCTTGTACCTATGTCTCTCCAGCTGTCTTCTTCCTTTTGTCTTTCAACAGAGAGGAAGAAGGGATGTGGATAATATCAGATGATTGCTTTGTGAACCTGTTTTGAGGCCCTAGGTACATGAAACAGGGTCAGAAACTGCTATGGTCTCAGTCTTCTGCAAATCAACTCACATCAAATCCCTTGACTACACTCACTCACAAAGTTATGTAAAGGGCTAAATTTATCACCTGAGAGTAAAGTACCTGACTTATAAATGTAGGGCCCTGAGTTCTAGCCCCTAGAATCCACGTAAAACAATCCATGGTTGTGCCTGTTTTGTAATCACAGAACAGGGGAGATGGAGAGAGTGGGTCCCTGAGTGAAGTGCCAATGAGATATCCTGACTCAAAATCCAAAGCGAATAACCTGAGGAGCCACAGCTGACTGTGTCCTCAGTGTCCACATAAACATACGTGCACACCTGAATACGCATGCAGGGCACACAGTTACTTAACCATGCTTCATCTCATCACTAGATAGGAGAGAGAGAGACAGACAGGGAGAGAGAGGGGGGGGGAGGGAGAGAGAGAGAGATCCATGAATCCCTGAATCTAATTTCTTTTCTTTGGTTTCTTCTTTGAGCCCAGCTACTAACAAACTGCAACCAAACCCCCTTGAATGACCTAAAACTACCAATCCCACCTCTCAGGGCCCTAGCAGTTATATACTCTCTGAAATCTTTATTTTGTGAATTACAAATGTCACACAATGGAAGAAACTATCTGCAGCCAGCAAAACCAAAACCACGCCTCGACTAGAGCAGAGTCAGTGGCTGTGGTCAATCCAAGACAGCCCCATATCCCACATCTGAGATTAAAACCAAAACACTTCATTATAATATTTCTGCCTTTCTTATAATATTTCTGGGTTGGGTTCTTGTGTGAAATCAAAAGTCCAAAAGTGTCACCACAACACACACACACACACACACACGTGGGATGGAGGAGATGGCTCAGTGGAGAAAGTATTTGGCATACAAGTGTAAACACTGGAGTTTATACCACTAAACATACATGTCAGCCCACACACATGAGAACATACAAACATGAGCACGCAAACAGATGTAAAACCAAAAGCTGAGTAATACACAAGGGCTTCGCCATTGATATCACTAGTATCATTCATCCTTGCACAGGCCAGGACCCACTGTGTGAACTCAGGTTCCAGGGACGCCTTCAGTTTTGTCACTAGAACAAAACCTCCTCGCCCACAGGATCTGAAAGCAAGCATTCATCCCGAGTGCTCCCGCTCCAGCTGTGCTTTATGGGTTTGCCCAACACAGGACACTGTGATAGAGAGCGTTCACTGCACAGAGCACAGCGGGGACATAGCAACGCCACCCCACACACGGCTCCAGCTCCTCACCTGAAAACTCCTGACCTTGCTGGGAACTTGGGCTTGCATTGTTACTTTATTACAAGGGATTTCAAAGACTTTTTAGTAGTACTTCAGAAATATTTCATTGATCATTCTTAAGTAGAATCCTTATTGGTTAAGTAATTCACTTAGTATACGATTTGCCCATTTACACACTCCAGAGCTGTTAAGAGCATCATAGTCACAGGCTTGTGAAGTTGTCACCGATTCCAATTTCAAAATATGTTAATCTGCTTATTTTTAACAGTTTCATACATGTGTGCAATGGATTATGATCGCATTCAGGAACCATTTCAAATTTCACCTGAGCTTCTGGGAGTTCAGGTAGGGAATGGCCCCAGTTCTTTTTTTTTTTTAAGTGTTGTGTCACTGTGAAAACGTACAGGTTACAATACAGTGGGAAATTTTTGCTTAACTTCCTAATCTCCGGCTATCTAATGAATTTATTTTTTAATTACAAGAAACTGTGGATCGCTTTTACAAACTTTTTCTCAAATTAAAGGAGAACACCTGAGATGGGCGGTGGTGACTGCGCATGACTTTAACCAAAGCGCTTGAGAGGCAAAGACAGTCGCGTCTCTCTGAGTTCAAGGCCAGCCTGGTCTACAGAGTGAGTTCCAAGAGAGTTAGGGCTACACAGAGAGACCGTGTCTTCAAAAATGAAAGAGAAGGGGAAAGTGGGGGAGGGAGAGAGAGAGAAGTCTACTAGAGAATGACTCCACATTGACAGATTTACAATGAACAAGGGGTTGATGGCTGTAATTTGGGGCTGGGAAACACCTGCTTAAATTAAGTAGTTTGTGGTTTCCGTATCCAACAGAAGAAAAAAACACCACATTGATTCTGCCACTCTGTGTGTGTGTGTGTGTGTGTGTGTGTGTGTGTGTGTGTGTGTGTGTTAACTAAAGTAATTCAAATCCTATCCTGTAGGTTGATATACTTCTTTCTTGTGTTCTACTAAGATTAAGATAATATAGACATATAAACTTGATGAACCCCAGGTAATAGGAAGCATCAGCCTTTTCAGTGGGGAACGTATGTATGTTGGAAGGGAAAAAGTGAAAGAGACCTTCCCCAGTTGTACCCATGGTACGGCTTCCTCCACCACTTCTGCCCATGCCCGTAAGAGAGTGAAATCCACACCCTGGAGATATTCAGAGTTAGACACAATCACAGATGATACTGATATGGAGAATATTTGCACGAGCATGCAACTACCTTAGAAATAAACTGTTTCTGCCCTAGTATTTTAGACTGGTTCTAAATAACTATGCAAAACGAACAATTGGCTGCTCTTAGCAGAGCTGGACTGTGGACGTTGACCAAGTTGCCCTACATTCTTTACCCTACTTCAGTCCACATTTTTTTTTTCCTCCACGGCAACTTTCTGGTTATGCATTATCGGGTTTGGCCGTCTCTCTTGCCTGCTCAACCCTCTGCTTGGCTTGTTGCTGGGTAGGCTTGACCTAAGAGAATGCATGAGGAAAGAGCCAGAATTTTCCTTTGATGTCTTAGAACTCAGGATTCCATTATATAATCCGCCATAAATCCTGGCAGTCAGGACTGACACCAGCTTCCCAAATTACCAGAATACGACAGTCCCTGCTTGATTCATTGTGGATTCTGACATGACTTAATTAATATGAACTCAAGGCCTCAGCTTGCCAGCGATAAGAGACTTTGCTGATTTGCCTTCTTCATAGCTTTAAGGGTTTCCTTGATTAATTTTCTTCTCCTGAAATCTAAGCCTCACATGCTAAATGTTCTGACTGGCTCTTTGCTTGAAGGTTTGACCTCGCAGATATTTCCTTGTGGTCACATAAAATACGTCTCCTCCGAGAATGGGTTTGATAAATTAAAAAGAAAAAAAAAAAGAAAAATAGGTAATAAATTTTGAACTGAAGAACTGGATGAAGAAGTCAAATGCAGGCTGTTAGCCACACTTTTATACTTCTACAACCTGCCCGGCATGTTCAGGTCTCAAATATAAATGGTGGTGGACGATAGAATTCCCTAGGAACAAATTAAGGCCTTGCAAACGACCCCCCCACCCCAGCCTTCTTCTGTGTAACAACATTAATCTCTCTCCTTGCTCAACATATGAGCGAGGCTTCCCACAGGGAGAAAACTGGCACATTTAAGTGTCCTTTCTACTCTAAGTCACTGGACTCAGCTCCAAATAATCTACTCTAAACGCTGAGGAAGGAGTGAGATGGATTGAGTCCAGACGGTGAGAAGGAAGGAGATGGAGGGCCTGTCTCATCGGAACACAAATAATCTGTGACCTGTTTTCAGTGACTAATCAGCACTTGAACCCTGCTTATGCAACAGGAGCGCTACGGGAGCGGACTCTTGGTTTCTGGTTTTTGCCTTTCCTAGAAAACATTTTTCTATGAATCTTCTTTTTGTTTTGGTTGCACAGTAGATTTGAAGCAGCCCTTCGCTTGATTAGTGAGGTTTGAAAATGGACCAGAGGGAAGGACACCAAGGCAACAAGAGCAGTGTCCCTCCAGCAGAGAGACACCCTGTCACCCTCCCCCTGTACCTCTCTGCTCAAAACAGGAAAGCCGGGTATCAGCTGCCGTGGGACACTCTCAGCAGCCTCTGAGATTCATGGTAACAGACATTAGATTACTGAATGTGCTTAGTATTTTCTCCCAACCCCTGTCCGAATAGACACCTGCCTTGCTTTCATATGTAGCTGTCACCCTAATCTTTTATAGTACATTACTTCTTTAAAGGACAAGAAAAAAGAGAAAGGGAAACAGTACAATCTCCTTCCACCCCTCCTCTTTGGCCCTCCAGTCACTGGACTCAGCTCCAAATAATCTAAGCATTTCAGTAGTGGCAGGAGATGCAGCAGGCTCCCTTCCCTAAGAGAGCCTCCAACGACGTCAGCCATCTTGTACCCCCAGGCAAGTACCTATGGGCTTACTGTACATATACTAATGTCTCGACTCCCCGTTCCATATGAAGGTTGCTGAAGACAGGAGGTACTGAGGCCTGATTTGGTACCAACCCTGAGATCATACCCAGTGTGCCATGCCTTCACCCATTTGCTAGGGAATTAGGCCTCCAAAGTCAAAGATTTGCTTAACTACTCAGTGTAAAGTACATGTTTGACAAGTATTAAAAATTACAATAATTGCAGCAGTCTCTACGTCATATAAATTTTCTTATGAATTCTATCCAAATCAATTATTTTGCCATAAAAATATCCCAGGGAGAAAACATTTGCACATAATAAAGTGTGCTGTTTAGTCCCTAATGATCCCTGAATGGAACCTTCTAGCAGCTGTTTGGCAGTTAGTGGCTAGACCCATCCTTCAATTATAAAGATAGCAAAATACTCAGAATGCGTGCCTGTCTGCCTGCCTGCTGTCTGTCTGTTCATTACTGGAAACTAAACACAGGACCTTGCATATTCCAACACACTCTCTACTACTGAGCTACATCCCCCACCCTCTCCTAACTTATTCTTTTGAGGAGATTACCAAATTGCAAAGCTGATGTTGACTCACCATATGACCCCTGTAGATATTCCACTAATGATCCTCCTGCCTCAGCCCCCTGAGTAGCTGGGATTGAAGGCTTGCATCCACCAGGCTCACTTTACAGTAATATCTTTTGACTCCCATCCCATGCCTCTCTCTACTGGTCATTTTTGACACAAAGTCTTTTTGTCCCCATAAATAATCATAATTCAAAAAGTGAGTCCTTAAAAAGATTTGCTAAATTGCCCAGTTTAAGTTGTTCACTTTAAATTAGCAATCCACCTCTCCTGAGCTAGTCCAATCATCTCCAAATTGATGTGCTCACTCTTCAACTAAAAACCTCAATCTACACGGTGATTCCAAAGAGAAGGCCTCATTTCATTGCAACCTCACACAAAACTCTTTAATGCCTCCACTATGAAGTCCAAGGTCCTTGAGATGACATCTCACTTCACAGTCTTAATTGGCTGCTAACACGTCCCTGTCAGACCAACTCCTGATTCCCCAAGGTGATTGTCCCTTACCTTGGATTAGCATCTTCTACCCTCTAACATCTTCCCAGGGCAACATACCCATCCTTCTGGGTCAAGGCCAAGTGTCATTTCCTGTCCCAAACTCCCCTGTACCCATCAGCAGTAACTTCTCTGTGTGCTTCCATATCATAGTGCTCATCTCTATGAACGCACACATTACTTTCTACTCAATTAGTATATGTCATAGTTATTCTGTAGTGATGATACATCATACTATGTGCCCAACTCTCCACTTCTGATAATTTTTAAAAAAAAAATCATCTAGAACACAAAGAATGCATTGTTTCGATCAAACACATCCATTGAATATCTAACATGGATAGGTACCAGGCTCTTCCCAGAATACCACAATGCAACCCTGAGCAAAGCCCACTGTTGGCACTGAGGGTGCGTCAATAGGGTCTGCAGCAGACCCTGTAGAACAGAGCTTAATGAGCCACAGCAGAGCTGTGCGATGTGCTCAGTCTTGAATGAAATTAAGAATTTAATAATTAAGTCAAATAGAACAATACTCTTTTCTGAATAAACTTGATGCCAAAATATCCAGTAGCAAGATTTCATGCAAATGGGATTCCCAAAGTCTTTTATTGGAAAAGAATGGACAGATGTTACATAGCTTTATACAAAAAAAAGATGCAGAAATGGATTATTGACTACACAATGGGACCAACTTTACTAAGTTCTCTTTCTTTGTAAGGTTTTGTAATCAAGCAAATCCTAATGAATGACTGATTGTAGCAAATAAAAATCAGAGTTCAAAGGGTGAATGCCATCTTGCAGACTTAAAACTCCTTGTGGATTTCTTTATCACAATTATCAAACTAAATATCCCAGTGAGACTACTTAAGTGAACAGCAGAGGTAGGAGGGATGTCAAGCGTGTAGGCCCCCATTGCAGAAGGACCAGGGTGGCTCTTCTGAACCAACTGGGGGCGGAGATCCATTTAGAGAGCTCAGCTGATAGACACCTAACAAGTAAATGCTTCAGCGAGTACCAAGGAATAAGAAATCTTTAAAAAAAAAAAAAAAAACTGGAATGCCACTCCAGAGGACAGCTACCAGGGCCACCAACCACTTAGCAAATTGACTAACCTTGTACAACTTGAGGTTTCCCCCAGGTTTGTCATCTCCTCTCCACCCACCTCATCTCCTTATGATGAGCAGTAACAAAAAGGTCATGTGGTTGGCTTCATTACGACTGTGCCCCATTCACGTCCACTCTCTGCAGAGAGATGCCACCACACACACACCCTCCCCCCCGCCCCTCACCCCCCCCCCCCCCCGCCGCCGCCAAAGAATTGAGAATTGTTGAGTTTGAGCGAGAGGCTAAAGCCAGATTACACTCCTGAAGACTGTAGTGGAGAAAATGGAGTGACAATTGTGTCACCAACAAGACTCTTGATATTTTTAGCACCAGAAGATAGGACTTCACCTACATCTCATCTCACACCAGAGAACATCTCCCAAGTGACACCCCAAAGAAGAGATGACGAACTTCTTCCAACATCTCATCGCCACCCCCATCTCTCATGCAAGCTTCATCACATGCTCAGAGGCTGTCTCTATACACACACTTCCATCTACACACACATGCACACACACACACACACACACACACACAAAGAGTCATAGCATTCGTTGATGCATGCAGTTTGCTAACCTTGCTGAATCTAGAAAAAGACTAACCCAGGCTGATCTAGAAAAAGACTGTTGGAATGTTGCTAAAGAAACAAAAATCACCATTATCATAACCATCTTTAGCGAAAGCTGCCTGTAAAGTGTTAACCTTTAAAAAGAGCATCTAGGGGTCCAGTGAGACAGCTTAGTTTCAAAGTACTTGCTGGGCAAGCCTGGCTACCTGAGTTCAATTCCCAGAGCCAGTGAGAAGATGGGAGAGAAGAGACCCCACAGAGTGTCCTCTGACCTCCACATGTTCTCTGTGGAACACACATCCCCTTACACACATGCATCATGTATGTGTACACACCTCCTATGTGTTTTAGCAGAACAAGGGCATGGTGTTCTCTCTTGTCTGTTTTTCTCTACAGCCTCCCTGTACCCATGGAACAAATTGCAGCTCAACCGTGGCCTCATCTCAAGCCAGCATTTTGACCAACTGGACCAAAAATACAGAGACATACTGAGACAGGACAGAGATAATTACCCGTGTAAGCAGGCCCAGCAGGCACCTCGTGGAATGCCTACAGAGCACAGGAGTTTATGTATCTGAGAATGACAGGAGGTAGGTGGTTCTGAGTCCTAAACTGAATGAAAGGCAGAGATCACTGAAGGAAAGGAGACTTGTCTGACTTTGTCACTGTTGCAAATTTAATACTCTGGAGCTTTATTCTCTTCCTCTACTGTCATGAGCAACAAAACTGAACAACTCCCTTCAAGTGTCAAAATAGCACCACCCACTCATGAATATAACCCTGGCACACACATTCAATATTTTGCCAATTTTCCTGTATGTCCTGTCTCTCATCTCTATGTCAATGTTATTTCTAATTTCTATGACAAAAATCCACCAATCGCTACAAGACTGCACCCAACCTCTACAGAATTATATCTAGGCAGGGCCTTGAATGGGCCTTCTCGGGATATTAACAAAATGAGGGCAAACATTTGCACCCCTCCCCACACTTTTTTGAGAGACAGGAAAAGAATTTTAGTGACTACAAATAGGTGCTGACCCCAAGATCACAGAGGTTCCTACCCTACTGATATTTTAAAAAATAAGTTCAAACATTTTAAATTAGTACTCCAACATCTCAATCTTCATCAATCTTCGATTGAACATCATCTTAATAAAACCCAACCCTTATATTAGATTTAAAAAAAAAAAAACTTAAATTTTAACCAGCTAGGCTTTTCTGGACAAGTCAGAGAGAGCAAACACGGGTAACTTATTGGTCAAACATGAGGCTTTCCACTACAGGAAACGGGTGGCTTTCCTGTGGCCAAAACGAAAGTATCCTTTTCTGCCTTTTGTAACTACCACGTCACCGACGAGGGGCACACGCTGTGTGGCACCGTCCTTAACTCGCACAACACCCTGCCTCAAAAAAAAAAAAAAAAAAAAAAAAAGCAGTCACCCATGGTTATTTTCAGGTTAGAGAGAACCAACCCCCACAGCACTCAGAACTTGCCTACAATTGTGAGGTAACTCCAAGACAACATTACTAGATTGCATAGCTTTTCAGAAAACTTCGTCTGCCTTCAGGAAACAAATGATGGCTTATTCCAGTCGCTTAGATCAAGCTCACATAAGTCACGGCACCGAAGATTAAGAAACGAGGTCGGGTTGAGACAAGTTCAAAGTAAAGTCCGAGCAGGACCTTTTTTAAACTCGCGCAGATTTCAACCATACAGAATCACCATAGCTCGACCTGGGACCAATAAATAGACGCGATCTGAGACAGGACAGGCAGAGAGCCTGTCAGTGCTGCACTAAGAGCTGATAGCTGTCTGACTCAGCTGAATGTAGCTCCCGGAGTGAATTTCCATGGGACCAAGGTCAGGTTCAACATGATAACATTTGCCAGAAACTTTATAAAATATCCCTGGAGCAATAAGCGAGAGAAAAATGGGCATATCTTCAAAGAAGTGAACTCTGAGACTCCAGCCTGATTGCACACAGTAGCACATTATAGCCGGGGGTGGGGAGGGACTGTAAAGAAATGGAGAGAAATAGAAGTACCTGCTTGAGAAGAATGACGCTCAGAGACTGCCTTCTTATGCTAGACAATGCCAGAGGAGGGGGCATTGGCCTCTCCTGGCATCACAGGGCTGGAGAGCATGGAGCCTTGTGTTTTCGGTTTTGGTAGAATCCGTTCGGAGGCTGTTATGACCATGAAATTAGGAAATGCAGAGACTCAGAAGCAAAGAGCTAGTAGCACCACCGCTTGACTGGGATTGGAAACTCTGCTCTGGATAATAGGGGAGGGGGTGGCCTTCCTCTCTCCAACCAGGCCTGATTCCAACTTTCTCAGCGGTTGCCTACAGATAGATGTTTGCAGAGGGACAAGCCTCTGGGTGAAGCTAGCTGAGACTTTTTTTTTTTAAGGTGATCCAACCCATTTTCTCTTTCCTTGCAATAAAGTGCAAAGTCTAGACAAGCATGTTGACTTGGAAAAATAAAGTAAGAAAGCTTTCTTTCTGCACACAGATTTTTTTCCTCACCCAAAATTAGCTAAGAAGGGGAGTAAGGGTGTTTCTAAGGTGAGCGCTTCTCAGAGTTTCTCTTTCACTCATTGACTCAACTAGCTCAGCCAGCTCAGCAATTCTTGTCACTGATTAATGGGGCTCCTGATTTTGGAAACCTGCACCAGCTTAACCTGAGCTGATTCTGAAATCCTTCATGTATATGAGCTTTCTATAAATTGCTTGACATTTCCTGCTGTGATTTACAAGTCCTGTTTGCTTTTGGGCTTTAATCTTGTATTTTGTTTTGTTTTGTTTTGTTGAGACAAGGTCTTACTCTGCAGTTCAGACTGGCCTTAAAACTCTCAGGATTCTTCCTGCCTCAGTCTTCCAAGTGCTAAAATTACAGGTGTAAGCCAACATGACTGGCTTTTTAAAAAACTTATTTTGTTTGTTTTTCTTTTTTAAACTCAGAGACAAAAGTGCTGAAGTAATAATATGAGATTGAAAATATTTTAAATTTATTTTCCTTTTTTTTGGTACAAAGGATAGACCCAAAACTTTGATGTGCTAACCAAACACATTACCTCTGATCCACAGACCCCTAATCTTTTTAGACCTTTTGAAATTTTAATAGTCATAAAATCTGTTGTGTTTTATGTAAAACATGTGCTTTAAATGCTGAGTTGTTGTTTTAATGTCTTAGTTTTTCTTTTTTTTTTTTTTTTCCATTCTATAAGTCTGAGAAAGAACACTTTTCTAGAGGTGAGAATGGTAATAGGCAAAAGACCAGAAGAGACTCCTCTGGCCAGTGTCTCGATCCCTTACATGCAATGGTGCTGCTGGTAAGAAAAGCATCTCAGAATCAGCTGAGAGGAGAAAAGATGTCAAATGTCTCATGACTGATGAGCTACACATTCTTTATAGTAAGTTGTCTTAATTGTCTTCAGTTTTCTATACCCTGGTGAGTTTGGCCCCAAAGTAATTCAGATCCACAAAGGCGTCTGAATTTAACTCCCCCAGACTTCATAGCATAGGATGTATTTTAGTTATCTGAAATGTGCTATTTCAAATTAATGAACATTAAACTTAATAAGACTCATTTATGGAAGGAATAATCACATAGCCTAAGCATGTCAGAGATGGCCCCAGCCTCATTGTTTTTATTATGATTTCCTGTGAAATGTAAGTGAGTCAACAAAATGTTTTGAATAGTCAAACATTTTAAAAGCCAAGTGGGTTTTTCCCCTCTAAATTAATTGAATCCCTCCGTTATTTGATTTGTCAGGATGGATGAATCATGCTTTCAAATAGCATTTAGCTACCTGTTAGAATCAGTGGTGCACATCAATCCAGAGAAGAAAATTACCTAGGGCAGGAGTTCTCAAAATAGAACATCCATCAGATCCAGAAGCAGCTGTAGTTTATTTCTTTGTCGTGGAGGGGATGCATATGAGTGGTCAGGCACACGGAGGTCTGTGGGTACACACCTCTGCCCATGCATGCAGACGCCAAAGCAAGATACTGCTGTGCTTCTCTATTTCTCTCCACAGCATTTCCTTGAGACAGGTATCTCAGTGAACTGGAAGCTGGCTGGGCTAGCTGGCCAGTGAGCATTTAGGATACACCTATCAAATGCGAGTGCAGACAGAGAGACAGAGAGAAATAGTGTGTAGTGTGTAGGTTTGCTGGGATTACAGGCCCACATAGCCACGCCCAGCATCTTTACATGATGCTAGAGATTCAAACTCAAGCCCTCATGCTTGCAGATCAAGCAGTCTTATCCACTGAGCTTTCTCCCCCAGTCTTCTATGCCCTTTTATTTAAAATACAGACTTGTAATATTAAAATGTATATGAGGCTGTGTGTCCCTAAAGGACGGTTGTAATGCCCCCTTTGCATTCTAGACTATGCTTTCTTAAGTGAAAAAGAATGAAAACATCAGCGAGTGTCTTCCAGATGGATGCAGGTGTCTAGCATGTCTTGACAGGTGCTTGAAGAACTTTCTACAACCCACAGAGCCAGCTGCTACTGGCCGGCAAAGAAACCATGGGATGCTGGGATTGCATACATACTCTGGCTAGAGCCGGTATTCATCAAGTTCAGGGGATCCAAGTCAAGCCTCCATGCCATAGACCTCAGCTGCAACTTCTGAGAATGCACAGAGCCACACCCAGGCAACAAACATGGATGTATGTGTTGTACTAGGAGTTGTTCTGCAGCTTAGCTTCCTCATACATACACATATACATATATGCCAAGACCAAAACATTGTTTTAAAATATTCTGTGTTTTTCATGGGGCAAAAACTCTCCTTTGAGGGAAAAAATTGTCTAATTAGACTATCTTTAACTGTATTAGACTAACTGGATAATGAACAACAAAGAAGAAAAGGACGATTTAACTGAAGAAGTAGAAGACAGTACAATTGAAGCAAATACAGACCCAATCAAATCTCTGCAGGACCATTCCAAGTGAAGCGGCATGTCTTCCTCATCTCTTCACATGCATACTTCCACATGTAAAATAAAATCTATCCTTTCATCGAGAGCATGTCATCCACTATGTCCCTATTAATAACGAGAGACGGCCAGCATGCACATTCCCTCTTCATGCCGTACGCTTTATTAAGAAACACCAAATGATGAATTCTAGAAGTTTTTCTAAGTTACAACCTTGGTTTTTGTTTTTTGGGGTTTTGGGGGGAAGGGAGATTGTACATTCTTTTATTTCTAAAGTAACCACTAACAGCCCAGTTTCCACAGCAAAGGAAAGCAGAAAATTGATATAGTCTGTGTGGATCATTCAAGTAAAATCTTGCTCTGAAACAGGTGATTCAGGCTAAAATAAGTTTTTTTTTATTTGGAGTGTGTGTTTTTGTCCAAAACCCCAGATGATAGCAGCTCTCGAAACTCAAATATATAGGTAATTTCCCCAGTTCTCCATTTGCCCTTATTAACCAGATGCTTCCACTGAGCACTGCTCAAAGGCTCTCTCAATTCCACCACACTGGAAAAAGTAGCCATGGATTTCTGGTCCTCCTCATGAAGAGAAACTCAAACTGAGATCTCCCACCTAGAGATAGCAAAGAGCTCCTGACCACTCACCCAGCCATTTCGGTAAAGAAATTGTCCTGCCCATGGCTCCTGTTGCCTGCTGTCTTCCCATCTGCTGCCTCTAATTACTAATTGAGTAACTATTAGGCATCTGCCCAGCCAGTGATCTTGTGCTGGGTCTAAGACATCAGAATTGATCATGATTACTGTGGTTTAAATGTGAAGTACTCCCCCAGGCTCACGTGTGGTCCTCAGCCAGTGGCACTCTTTAGGGAGATTGTAAACCTCTTAAAGGTGGTACGTGGTTAGGGAATGCAGGCAGCTGGAATATAGGCCTGTAGGTTATAGCTGAGTCCCTATTTTGGCCGGCATTCTTCTTCTTGAACTCCAGTGTGTGACGAATTCTAGCCTCTTGGTCCAGTGGCTGTGAACTCCACCAAACCTTGTCCTCTCCTGATGGATTGGACCCATTCAAACCATAAGCCAACGTAAGTCTTTTCTACCTTAAATTCTTATCTCATGTATTCTGTCAAGGCAACAAGAAAATTAACAAATATAATGGCCAACTACAGGGGGCCTGCAGGGATATGAATTTTTAAGCTTCAACAGGGTAGTGGGTCTCAGCAAGGACATCTTGAGAGAGTACAGTAGAAGATGCAGGAGGCAAAGACTCCAATTAGTGAAGTTATCCCTATATAGAACGAGAAAAATCAGTCAGCAGAGATTAGTGAGCATAGGGCCCTGGACCCACCTCACTCCGTTTGCACACTCACGTAGATCTCACTTTCCTCAGTAACTTATCGTCAGGAGGCTGAGGACATCTCCAGGATTTCATTGTGATGGTCATAGGAGGCATACAACCCAGCAGTCCTGCTTGCGGTGTATAGGGATGGGATGGGACTGGCAACATCGTGATGGTATGACCAACATCCAAGGAGGTTGTCTTCTCCCCTCACTCAACATTAAAGCTCCAACTGAAGCTTCTAAGGGTAAAGACATCCTCAAAAGGTAAAAATGGGGTGGGAGCTGTCTTTAGAAAACAGCTTGTAAATACTTTAGAAAAGATCTGACTCAAATCAACCCTACACCATCAGTAGAAAGACTTTACCACAGAGGAAAAAAGACATATCAAGCAACAAACAAACACCCCATACCAAGAAATTATTATGCAAATTTTTCTGTTAAGATAAATGGGCTTTCATGCTTGTAGAATCACATATGTGATGATTTACAATAAAAAACAGTATACACCCTACACAAAAATAACTCTAGGGTCCCAGTGAGATGGCTCAGTGGGGAAAGATGTTTGCTATCACGCCAGATGAACTGAGTGCAATCCCCAGGTCCCACATGATGAAGAAGGGAACAAACTCCAGCAAGCTGTCCTCTGACTTGCACTCATGCAAACATATGCACACACTAAACGAATAAATGCAACTAAAGTTTTTCTAAAATAGCTCTCAGACATCCACTGACCTTCCCAAACCCTCCTCTCTAAGCCCTCACCCTTTCTAGTTTCCAAATACACAAACACAGACTTCACAGACTTTTCTGTGGAAGGTAATGTCACAACTACAAGTCAGAGAAGGGTGACAGAAACTCATGCCTGATGTTGTAAGTCTGGCCAAGAACCCATGGCTGGGGAGCTCATGGGTCCCAGGGCTGAACCTACTAATAGTATGTTACTTAGTGGACATAGTAACAAAGCTACCTTCTGAATTAGTGTCTCTCTATAGATTAGTGCATCCCTCAGTCTTCATCAGAGAAGTCTCTTTGTCCAGTGCATGACAGTTAACACAGAAACTCACAACTGATCCAAGGACAAGCATCTTTTGAGTGCTCAGTCACAAATGGAACATCTACATCACAGTATCTTCTCTAAACTTAGGGACCATCACAGAAGACAGGGGCATAAAGATTATAAGAGCCAGAGATGGGGAGCGGGGGAGAACCAGAACTAAAAAACATCTACTTCTAAGCATAACAGGACTATTTTGTTCCTGAGCTCATGGCACACTGGGGTTGCCTACACAAGATCAAGCCAGTTAACACCCTAGCATGAGATGGGAAGAGATTCACAAGGTTTGCACCTCTAACAGAGGAGCCGTGGGACAGTTGACAGCTTCTGGAGAAGAGAGGGTCAGATTCCCTCAAGGGTGTGACTCCTAGTAGGCTGACTATACTCCAGTGGATGGACCCGTATCAAGAAGTATACGAATAGCACAAGTGTAGTCAATAGGTTATTTAAAAAATGTTTAAAGGACACAGAGTTAGTGATTTGGGAGGTGGAGAGTGGATCTGTGGGCGGAGTTAAGAAATAGAATTGGGAGATAGGCTGCTTAGCAGGAATATGACATTGGCCAAGGACAAGGAAGTAGGCTTCAGGCAGGAACCTGAAATTAGGCTAGAACAAAGAAACAATTTCAGGCAGGAATCTAAATCTTAGGTTAGAACAAAGAAGTAATTTCAAACAGGAATGTAAATCTTAGGCTAGAACAAAGTAGGCTTCAGTCATGATAATTACTTTGGGTTAGGACAGGGAACTAGACTCAGTTATTTTGGTCATCCTGATAAGCCCTTAGAAATAGTGATCACGGGAGTGATCATGGGACTCTGTTTACTGCCTTGCTTGTTCTTTGACTGTCAATGTTTATTGTCTTGATTGTTCCTTGACTATTTGCATCTATTGTATTGCTAGACCCTCAACTTAGAACTGACCTTAATACATGCATGTAATTAAAATGGTATAAAAGCAAACAGGAGGAGTGGGATGGATAGGGGGTTCACAGGGAGGGGAAATGGGGAAAGGGGATGATATCTGAAATGTAAATAAATACAATATCCAATAAAAAAAATTGAGGGTAAAATTTACCAACATAGTTGTAAAAATTCAAAGAATTAATAAAAATTATTTGCTTATTTAAACTACAACAGAGAAGGGTGGCTCTTCCAACAGTTTCTTTTTGTCATTACTAGGTTTACTTCTGATGAGAAAAAAATGCCACCAATTGCACCCAAGGACAAGGAGCTACAGTCATAAAGAAATTATTTTTAAATGTAGCACAGAGCCTTTAAATAGAGCTAGGGTCAACTGCTTGAATGGCAGAATCTCAGTGAAAATGGAAGCTTTTTTTCAGGGAGGGGGCAAAGATAGATAGATAGATAGATAGATAGATAGATAGATAGATAGATAGAGATGATAGAAAGATAGATAGATATCTGCCCACCATCAAAAGCAAAGGGAAGCCTTGCTACTACTTATGATAGGAGTTAAGAATCAGGTGGAAAATGGACTGAAGCATCTGCTCTGTTGAAAGTGCCCTGCCCCCACAGCTTAGGAATAGGAGAGTCCCACTCATGTTAGTGAATTTGATTGCCATTTGTGTAGACACCATTGGCACAACAGCATTAATGAATTCTGAGAGAAAAAAAATAGCTAGATAGTATCTGGGGAGATGACTCCACTGGCAAAACACTTGCTGCATAAGCACAAGGACCCAAGTCCCCATCCTTAGCACCCACATAAAAAGTGAAGCATGACAGCATGTGCCTGTAATCCCAGCTGGGGGAGGCAGTCACAGGTGGATCACTCCAGGTCACTGGCCAACAGAGCTGAATCAGGTTCAATGAGACCCTATGGTGGTTTGAAGGAGAATGGTCAGCATAAGCTCATATGTTGAATGTTCCTAGTTCCTAGTTGGTGGAACTTTTTAAGAATTAGGAGGTGTGGCTTTGTTGAAGGAGGTGTGGCCTTGTTGGAGGAGGTGTGGCCTCATTGGAAAATCCGTGACAGGCCCAATCTCGAGCTCTCTGCCTCCTGCCTTTGGACCAGATGTAAGCTCTCAACTACTGCTCCGGCACCATGCCTGCCTGCGTGCTGCCATAATTTCCTGACATGATTGCCATGGTCATCTTCTAAGACTGTACGCAAAGTCCAATTAAATACTTTCTTTTGTAAGTCACCTTGGTCCTGGTATCTCTTCATAGCAATAGGAAAAAGACAAAACTCTTCCACAATAAAATTACATGGAAAGCAATTACATAGTATACACCTATTCACACAAACACATACACAAGTACACACAAAAAAATCAGCAAGTTACATTAGAGCTAGCACATAACACCCAAGTTTCATAGTAATAAGTAAAATTGGGAAATAAAGAGCAAGGATTTAGATTACTAAATAATCTTAAGTGGGAAATGTGCATAAAATGTATAATAATAAGGGTCTTTGTACATGAATGTGTTTAACATTTTTCTCTCAACTAAACTTTGTCTGATTATTACATAATGCCACCTCTGTTTCATAAAACCACCCTGTACTCCACTGGTTTGCTCTCTTCACCCTCCAAGACAAACACCCACATGGGTAGTTCCAGCGCACTTGGAACCCCTAAAATCCTACCTGAACTTTGGGCACATAAACACACACATTTTTCTGGTGGAAGAGTCTGGAAACTTCGTCGGATCTTCACTGACACCTACGCAAAGTTGAGAATCAAATGAATGATGCTATCGCTTTAAATCAAAATCATGATCAGGTATGTTGTTTCTTCACAATTTGTTAAAAACCTCACAAGCCCCGAGGTTCAGAGCGAGTGCCGCATGCAGATCCAATTTGACCCTCCCAATCACACCAGGAAAACATCATATCAGAGGAAACAAGATGTGAGGATAGTTCTTGGAAAATCAATGACGTTATCTACTTTCTCGCATAGAGGCACCAAGGAAATAAAGGGAGAAGGAAGGCATAGACAGGCTATAAAAGAGTTACCTGAATATGAGAAGATAGTCAATGGGATGTCCAAAGCACATAGTAGGACACAACTTTCTGAACTCAGTATTACAGTATCAGAAGGTTCCCTATGGAGGGTTAGGTGGGGGGTGGATGTATCTGTGAGGGTTTGTGACTCCAGACTTTGCCCTTTCCAGTGCCTTGTGCAAGGCTCTGTTCTTAGGAGATATCACTTAAACAACAGATGTCAGGTTTCAAATGGTAAACAGGTTTTCCAAAGCCATGGCAGGAACTGCAGGTGGAACCTGGCTTTCTATGTGTTGAAGTGATTAGCAGATGTCCTGGTAGAATCCACACTCTAAGGAAGATGCATAAATGAAGCTCTGGCTAGTGTGGCAACTGTGGGCACCACTCAACAGAGTGGCCAGTCCCTCAAAAGCACAGGAGAGGGGAGGCAGCCTGGACCCTGCATGTGTATAAACTATTTACTCAGGGAAAAGAAAAAGAAAAAAAGAAGAAAAAGAACAGTGTTTGAACCAGCAGGGGGAAAGGTTAGGTTACATAACACTGCAGGCAAGAAGAATAAGGCCTATATTTTTTTTCTCTTTCCTGGAGAAAGGTATTGTGAAATAGTCCAGGAACAGTCTCCAATTTCCACAGTCGTGGGTGCTTCTCCAGGCTTCTGTCTGACAAGGTCAACAGTCAGAGCCCTGGCAATGGCCTTACACCAAAGAACTCAGAGGAACTTCAGCAACCTAGTAGGCCAAAGGCAATCTAAGGACAGTGCCTTCAGAAGGCACCAACAAGGGCAAAGTCTGGAGTGACGAACCCTCAGATACATCCAACCCTCACCTAACCTTCCATAGGGAAAACTTCTGATACTGTAATACTGACTCCAGGTCTTTGTCTTAGTGTGTGCTTTGGACATCAACCTATCAGGCCAATTGGGGCTGGGGGTGACAGACACAGGTGTGGGCTGAGGCCCAGGATGCTCTTAGTTTAGTAGTTTTGAAACCACTTCTGCCCACTCATGCTTAGATGTCTATGCTGCCTCTCACACTCAGCACAACCTTAGAGAGAATCGTTATCTTAGGGTCTGCAAAGTAGATCCACCAAAAGGGAAAACAAAAATTACTCAAGGCTGTGCCCAGGCTGGGCCAGGACCAATGCATCACCACCACAGGAGCTGGGGGCCAGTGGTGCTTGTGTTTAAGGGAAAAGTAAGAAGTTAAGATCCTGGCCAGAAGAAAATACCATAAGAGATGAGTAGACAGGGCTGGACTGCTCTGAGCAAAGTGACCTGAAGCCATCCCAGTTAATGTGCAGGTGAGTAGGTACATGTCTCAGACAAAAATAAAATAAAAGATCCTCAAAGCATCTAGCTTTCCCATAGGTAAGGAGTTCTACCCACTGGGAGACCAGGATTCAAGGCAAGACTTGGTCACAGGGAACAAAGCTACCCCAGGTGCTTGGATAGGTTCTTAGAGATTGTGTATTTCAGTTCATCTTTTTCAACCAAAAATTACTCACCGCACACCCACAATGTGCCAGGTACCATTCTGACTGTTGTGTCCGTGGAAACGAAGAACTGATATTGCAGAGCTTAGATTCCAGTACAGTAAGGGTAAGATGCAAATTGTTATGGATTTAAAGTTTGTATCCCAACTACACCCCACCCTCCAAAATTCACATGCATGCTGAAATCTTAAAATCCCAAATAGATGGCAGTGACAAATGATTGTTAGGTCATGAGGTAGGTAGGACTCTCCTGAAGGAGTAATGCCTTTGTAATGGGCATTATTGGGGTCTTTCTGCTGTGTAAAAACATGGGAAGAAGATACTTTCCAGGACCTCAGAAGTGAGGCCCCATGAGAACCAAAACATGCTAGTAAATGGGTGGGTTTTGGTCTTCCAGCTTCCAGAACTATGAGAAACAGATTTCCTCTTTTTAAGCCACCTAGATTATATTTGTTACAGTATCCCAAGCTGATTAATGTAATAGCCAGTGAGACAGACAGACACGACCAAAGAATGCTGGAGATGAGATGAAAGGGTGCATGGAATAGAGACAGGGAGGACACTCACTTAGACCTCACATATCAGGGAATATAGATAGGAAGCAAGTGATCCCATCTCTTCTTATGAGCACTCCATCATGCTGATCTCCTCCCAATGGCCCCGCCTCCTAACACCTCCTGATACCATCCCATCAGAACTTGTAATTTCAACATATGACTTTAGGAAGGATCCTAGCACGTGCCTCCAGCAGCAGCTTGGAAGCAAAGGTGCTTAGATAAGAGTGGGGGTGGTAAATGGTGGCCTCTTCTTACATGCTAGGTACATTAGAAAGGCAGAGCCAACATGATTGCTGACAGACTAGACACCTGGTAGAAAGAAAAGAGGCCAAAATAATTCCAATGTTCTAACCTCGAGAAACCCTGACGTGCACCAAGCACCAACAGAGACAGAAAAATCCTCAAAACATACAGGTTTAAAGGAAAAAAGAAGTTTTCCAGAATTTAAACATGTCATATTTGAGGAAGCAATTAGACAACCAAAGGGAGATGAGTTATTAATTAGTAGTCTGTGCGAAAGATTGAGGTTAAATAAGACTTTGAGATTCATAGGTATGGTAATGGTACGTTGAACTCCGGAGACAGTAACTCCTGCTTGGCATCACGAAACTATTACATCCCTTGTACTTGTCTGGCACTGACTACCCCCACTTCCCCTATCCACAGATGTCTTCTGTCATCTACATCCATTCAGGTTTGCTCTCCATGCCTGCCACCTCTTTTGCTCTAACACATTTACTTTTCCAAACTCCCACACTCTCAAGTGTCAGCAGCTGAACACTAAATTCATGACTAAAGTAACAGACAAGCAAATGCAAATTACACTGGCAGGTCTATATGTCCATCCCCTTTTTTCCAAGCCAACATGAGTTCTTTTCCATAAGGGTAATATCTGCTGGTTGCAGTTGCACACAGTGGAGGTATACACTGAAAAGGTAAATACAGTCAGGTCACCAGTTCAATAAGAACCATATCAAAAGAAAAAATGGGTCATATTCAGGATTCATATTTTATTTGTGTGTGTATATATACATGCACCACATGTATGCCTGATGCCAGTAAATGCCATCAAAAGGCATCAGATACCCTAAAACTAGAGTTACAGGTGGTTGTGAACTGCCATACATGTGCTGGGATCCAAGCCCAGGTCCTCTGCAAGAGCAAAAGGTGCTACAAACCATTATGTCATCTCTTTAGTCCCTAAAAGCTTTGATTTTTAAAGACAAGGAGAGTCAGGTAACATGAAAACAATGTCAAAAGAGGAGGCACATAAAGTGACATAAGATCCACTAGTGGGAGATGGCTGAAACACCTGTGTGGAAGTAGGTATCATGACTTCTTTTTGTGTTACTGTGATAAAATATCCTAGCAAAAACAAATAAACTAAGGAGTGGTATATTTATGTTTAGTATGAGGTGAGGAAGTCCTCATGAAAGGAATCTCCTAATGGAAGGGAAATCTTCATGGATGGGAAGTCCTCATGTACAAAGTCATCATGGAGGAAGTCCTTCTAGATGGGAAGTCCTCATGGAAGAGAAGTCCTCATGGAGGGGAAGCCCTCATGGGGGAGGGAGTCCTCGTGGAGGGGAAGTCCTCATGGAAGGGAAGTCCTCATGAAGGGGAAGTCCTCATGGAAGGGAAGTCCTCATGAAGGGGAAGTCCTCAAGAAGGGAAAGTCCTCCTGGAAGAAGTGCACATAGAGGGGAAATTCTCATGAAAAGGAAGTCCTCATAGAGGGGAAGCACTCAAGGAAGGGAAATCCTCATGGAGGGGAAGTCCTCTTGGATGGAAAGTCCTCATAAAGGAAGTCCTCATGGAGGGAGGTTCTCGTGGAGGAGAAGTCCTAATGGAGGGGAAGTCCTCATGGAAGTGAAGTTATCGTGAAGGGGAAGTCCTCAGAGAGGAAGTCCTCATGGAGTGAAAGTTTTCATTGAGGGGAAGTCCTAATATAGGGGACATTCTCATGAAAAAGGAAGTCCCCATGAAGGGGAAGTCCTTGAGAAGGGAAAGTCCTTCTGGAGGAAGTCCTCATGGACTGGAAGTACTCATGCAACGGAAGTCCTACTGGAGGGAGTGTGCTCTTGGAGGAAAAGTCTTCATGGAGAAAGTCCTCATGGAAGGGAAGTTCTCATGGAGGGTATGTTCTCGTGAAAAGGAAGTCCTCATGGAGGGGAAGTACTAATGGAGGGGAAACTCTCATGGAGGGGCAGATCTCATGGAGAGGGAGCACTAATGGAAAGGAAGTCCTCATGAAGGGGAAGTCCTGATGAATGGGAAAACTTCATGGAGGGGAAGACCTCATGGGAAGGGAAGTCCTCATGGAGGGGAAGTCCTGAGGGAAGGGAAGTCTTCATGGAGGGGAAGTTCTCATGAAGAGGAACTCCTCAGAGAGGAAGTCGTCATGGAGAGAAAGTCCTCATGGAGGGGAAGATCTCATGGAGAGGGATCTCACATGGAAGGGAAGTCCTCATGAAGGGGAAGTACTGATGGATGGAAGTCCTCGTGGAGGGGAAGTCCTCATGAAGGGGAAGTCCTCATGGAAGGGAAGTCCTCAGGGAAGGGAAGTACTCATGGAAGGCAAGTCCTCTTGGAGAGGAAGTCCTCATTGAGGAAGTTCTCATGGATTGGAAGTCATCATGGAGGAGAAGTCCTCGTGAAGGGGAAGTTCTCAAGAAGGGAAAGTCCTCCTGGAGGAAGTGCTCATAGAGGGGAAGTTTTTGTGAAAAGGAAGTCCTCATGGCAGGGAAGTCCTCATGGAGGGAAATTCCTCATGGAGGGAAGTCCTCTGAGAAGAAGTCCTCTGAATGGGAAAGTCCTCATGGAGAAAGTCCTAATTAAGAGGAAGTCCTCATCTAGGAGAAGTCTCATGGACAGGAAATCCTCATGTAGGGGAAGTCTCATGGAGGTAAAGTCCTCAGGAAAGGGAAGTCATCATGGAGGGGGAGTCCTAAATGAGGGGAAGTCTTCATGGAGAGGAAATCCTCATGGAGGGGAAGTCCTCTTGGAGGGAAAGTCCTCAGGAAATGGACGTACTCATGGAGGAGAAGTCCTGATTGAGGGGAAATTCTCATGAAGGGAAGTCATCTGAGAGGAAGTCCTCATGGAGAGAAAGTCCTCATGGAGGGGAAGTCCTGATGGAGGAAGTCCTCATGGAAGAAGTCCTCATGGAGGAAGTCTTCATGGAAGAAGTCCTCATGGAAAGGAAGTACTCATGGAGGAAGTTCTCATAGAGGGGAAGTTTTCATGGAGAGGGAACTCTTATGGAAGGGAAGTCCTCATGGAGGGGATGCCTCTTGGAAGGGACGACCTCATGGAGTGGAAGTCCTCGAAAAGGGGAAGTCCTCATGGAAGGGAAGTTATCTTGGAGAAGAAGTCCTCTTGGGGAAAATGTCCTCATGTAGGAAGTCCTCAAGGAAGTGTAGTTCTCATGGAGGAAAAGTCCTCATGGACAGAAATCCTCATGGAGGGGAAGTCTTCATGGAGAGGATGTCCTCAGGGAATGGAGGTCATTATGGAGGGGAAGTCCTCATGGAGGTGAAGTCCTCTTGAAGGGAAAGTCCTCAAGGAATGGAAGTTCTCGTGGAGGAGAAGTCCTCATGGAGGAAGAGTTCTCATGAAGGGGAAGTCCTCAGAGAGGAAGTCCTTATGGAGAGAAAATCCTCATGGAGAGGAAGTCCTCATAGAGAAAGTCCTCATGGAGGAAGTCTTCATGGAAGAAGTCCTCATGGAGGGGAAGCCTCATGGAGGAAAAGACCTCATGGAGGTAAGTTCTGGAGGAAGGAAAGTCCTCATAAAGGGGAAGTCATCTTGGAGAAGTAGTCCTCTTGGAGGGAAAGCCCTCATGGAGGAAGTCCTCATGGAGGGCAAGTCTTCCTGTAAGGGAAGTCCTCATGGAGGAAATTTTCATGGAGGGAAATTCCTCATGGATGGGAAATCCTCATGGAGGGGAAGTAATCATGGGGTGGATGTCCTCGTGGAGGGAAAGTCCTCTTGGAGAGAAAGTCCTCATGTAGTGGGCATCCACATGCTGGGGAGGTTTTTCATAAAGGGGAAGTCCTCAGTTTAGGAAGTCCTCATGGAGCACATGTGTTCATGAAATGGAAGTCATCATGGAGGGGAACTCCTCATGGAAGGGAAGTCTAGTGGAGGGGAAGTCTTCAGGAAGAAGAAGTCCTCAAAGAGGGGAAGTCCTCATGATGGGGAAGTTCTCATTGAGGAGAAGTCCACATGTTGGGGAAGTCCTCATGGAGGAGAAGTCTTCATAGAGGGGAAGTCCTCATGGATTGGAAATCCTCATGAAGGGGAAGTCTTCAAGAGGGGAAGTCCTCATGGAGGGGAAGTCATCAGTGAAGGGAAGTCCTCATGGAGGGGAAATCCTCATGTTTGGATGTCATCATTGAGAGGAAGTCATCAGGGAATGGAAGTCCCAATGGATAGGAAGTCCTCTTGGAGGGGAAGTCTTCAAGGAGGGGAATTCTTCATGGAGGGGAAGTCCTCATAGAGGGATAGTCCTCATGGAGGGGAAGTCATCAGTGAAGGGAAGTCCTCATGGAGGGGAAGTCCTCATGTATAAAGTCATCATGGAGGAAGTCTTTCTGGAAGGGAAGTCCTCATAGATGGGAAGTCATCATGGAGGGGAAGTCCTTATGGAGGGGAAGTCTTCATAGAATGGAAGTACTCAAAGAGGAAGTTCTCATAGATGTGAAGTCTTACAGACAGAAAATAGTCATGTGGGAAGTCCTCCTTGAGAGGTATTCATCAGGAAAGGGAAGTCCCAAAGGAGGAAAAGTCCTCATGGAAGAAGTCCTCATGGAGCTGAAATCCTCATGGAGAGGAAGTTCACATGCAGGGGATGTGGTCTTCAAGGGGAAGTCAACATGTAGGAAGTCCTCATGGAGGGAAAGTCATCATGTAAGAAGTCCTCACGGAGGAGAAGTCCTCGGGGAAGTGAAGTCTTCATGGAGGGGAAAACCTCATGGGGGGATGTCCTCATGGAGGGGAAATCCTCATGGAAGGGAAGTCTTCATAGTGGGGAAGTCCTCTTGGAGGGAAAGTCCTCATGGAGGAAGTCCTTATGGAGGGGAAGTTCTCATGGAGGAAAAGTCCTCATGGTGGCAAAGTCCTCACAGAGGAAGTCTTTAATGGATGGGAAGTTCTCAAGGAGGGAAAGTCTTCATGGAGGGGAAGTTCCCATGCAGGGGAAGTGGTCTTGGAGAGGAAGTCAACATGTAGGAAGTCCTCATGGAGGGGAAGTCCTCATGGAGGAAGTCCTCACAGAGGGAAAGTCCTCGGGGAAGTGAAGTCCTCATGGAGTGGAAGTTCTCATGGAGGAGAAGTCCTCATGGAGGGGAAATCCTCATGGTGGGGACATCCTTATGGATGGGAAATCCTCATGGACGGGATATCCACATGGAAGGAAAGTCCTCATGGATGGAAAGTCCTCATGGAGGGAAGTCCTCATGGAGGGGAAGTCCTCATGAAGGGGAAGTCTTCATGGATGGGAAATCCACGTGGAGGGAAGTCCTCAAGGAGCAGAAGTCCTCTTAGAGGGGAAGTCCTCTTTTATGGGAAGTTCTCACAGAGGATATGTCCTCATCAAGGGGAAGTCCTCATTGTGGGGAAGTCATCACAGAAGGGAATTCCTCATGGATGGAAAATCCACATGGAGGGGAAGTCCTCTTGGAAGGAAAGTTTTCATGGATGAAGTCTTCATGGAGGGGAAGTTTTCATCGTGGAAGTCCTCATGGATGGGAAGTTCTTGTGGAAGAGATGTCCTCATGGAGGAGAAGTCCTCTTGGAGGGAATGTCCTCATTGGGGACGTCCTCATAGATGGAAAATTCTAATGGAGGAGAAGTCCTCATGGAGGGGACATCCTCATGAAGGGGAAGTCCTCATGGAGGGAAGTCCTCATGGAAAGGAAGTCCTCATGGAGAGGAAGTCCTCAGAGAAAGGAAGTCTTCATGGAGCGGAAGTCATCAAGGAGGGGGAATCCTCATGGAAGGGAAGTCCTCATGGAGGGAAGTCCTCTTGGAGGGAAAGTCTTCATGGAGGAAGTTCTCATGTAGGGGAAGTTCTCATGGAGGAGAAGTCCTCATGTGAGCTGGGAAGTCCTCATGGGGTTTGGGAATTCTCATGGAGGAAGTCCTCATGGGTGAAGTCCTCATGGAGGGTAGTTCTCATGGAGAGGAAGTCCTCATGGAAGGAAAGTCCTCATGCATGCGGGGAAGTCCTCATGCAGGGGAAGTCCTCATGCAGGGGAAGTCCTCATGAAAGAGATGTCCTCATGGAGAGGAAGTTCCCATGGAGTGGAAGCCAGATCCCATGGATGGGTCTGGGGAAGTTTACCCATGGAGAGGAAGTTATGTCTTCATGGAGAGAAAGTCCTCATGGAGAGGAAGTCCTCATAAAGAGGAAGTTTTCATGGAGGGGAAGTCCTCATGGAGGTGAAGTCCTCAGGGAAGGGAAGTCCTCATGGATGGGAAGTCCTCATAGAGGGAAAATTCTCATGGAGGGGAAGTCCTCAGGGAAGGGAAGTCCTCATGGAGAGGATGGCCTAATGCAGGTGACATTCTTGTGAAAAGGAAGTCCTCATGAAGGGGAACTCCTCGAGAAGGGAAAGTTCTCCTGGAGGAAGTGCTCATAAAGGGGAAGTTCTCGTGAAAAGGAAGTCCTCATAGAGGGAAAGCACTCAAGGAGGGAAAGTTCTTGTGAAAAGGAAGTCCTCATGGTGGGGAAGTCTTCATGGAGAGGAAGTCCTCATGGAGGGGAAGTCATGTTAGAGGAGAAGTCCTCAGGGAAAGGAAGTCCTCATTGAGAGGAAGCCCTCAAAAAGGAGAAATCCTCAAGGAGGGGGAATCTTTTTAAAGGGAAAGTCTTCATGGAGAAAGTCCTCATGGAGGGGAAGTCCCAAAGGAGGGGAAGTCCTCATGGAGGGGAAGTTCCCATTGAGGGGGAAGTCCTCTTAGAGTGGAAGTCCACATGTAGGAAGTCCTCATGGAAGGGAAGTCCTCATGGAGGAAGTCCTCAAGGAGGGGAAATGCTCAGGGGAGGGAAGTCCTCATGGAGGGGAAGTTGTCATGGAGGAGAAGTCCTGAAGGAGGGGAAGTTGTCATGGTAGGCAAGTCTTTATGGAGAAGAAGTCCTCATGGATGGAAAATCCACATGGAAAGAAAGTCCTCATGGAGGGGAAGTCCTCATGGGGGGGGGAGTTTCTCATAGAGGGGACATCTTCATAGAGGGGAAGTCCTCAGGTAAAGGAAATCCTCATGGAGGGGAAGTCCTCAAAAAGTGGAAGACCTCATGTAAAATGTCATCATGGAGGAAATCCTTCTGGACAGGAAGTCCTCGTGGAGGGGAAGTCCTCAAGATTGAAAGTCCTCATGAAGGGAAAGTCCACAAGGAGGGAAAGTCCTCTTGTAAGGGAAGTCCTCATGGAGGAAATCCTCATGGATGGGAAATCCTCATGGAGAGGAAGTCCTCTGAGTGGAGTCTGGGGAAAGTACTCATGTTAGGTGGGCAAGTTCTCATGAAGGGGAATTCCTCCAGGAGGGAAGTTCTCATGGAGGGGAAGTATTCATGGAGCAAAGTACTCATGGAAGAAGTCCTTTTGGAGGGAAAGCCCTTATGGAGGAATTCTTCATGGAGCAGAAGTTCTCTTGGAGTGAAGTCCTCATGGAGGTCAAGTCCTCATGAAACAGAAGTCCTCAAAGAGGGGAAGTCTTCGTAGAAGGGAAGTTTTATGGATGAGAAGTCTTCAGGGAGAAGTCCTCAAGGAGGGGACGTCTTCATGGAGAGGAAGTCCAAATGGATTATAAATCCTCATGTAGGGGAAGTACTTATGGAGGGGAAGTGCTCAGAGAAAGGAAGGTCCTCATGTAGGGGAAGTCCTCAAGTAGGTGAAGTCCTCATAAAGGGGACGTCCTCATAGAGGTGAAGTCTTCTTGGAGGGGAAGTCCTCGGGAGATGGAGGAATTTCTCAAGGAGGGAAGTCCTCATTTAGAAAGTTCTAATGGAGGGTAAGACCTCAGGGAAATGAACTCCTCATGTATGAGTCCTCAAGGAGGGGAAGTCCTCATAGAAGGGAAGTCCTCACAGAGGGGAATTCCTCTTGTAGAAAAAGTCCTCATGGTGGAAGTCTCATGAAGGGGAAGTTCTCATGGAAGAAATCCTCAGGAGGGAAGTCCTCAAGGAGGGGAAGTCCTCAAGGAGTGGAATTACTCAGGGAAGGGAAGTCCTCATGGAAGGGAAGTCCTCAAGGAGGGGAAGTCCTCATGGAAGGGAAGTCCTCAAGGAGGAAGTTCTCATGGAAGAGAAGTCCTCATGGAAGGGAAGTCCTCAAAGAGGGGAAGTCCTCATGGAGGGAAGTCCTCATGAGAGGTAAGTCCTAATGAAGAGGAACCCTCATGGATGGGACATCCTCATGGAGGAGAAGTCCTCAAGGAAGGAAAGTCCTCATGGAGTTGAAGTCCTCAAGGAGGGCAAGTCCTCTTGCAAGGGAAGTCCTCATGGAGGAAGTTCTCGTGAAGGGGAATTCCTCATGGATGGGAATCCTCATGGTGGAGAAGTCCTTATGGAGAGGAAGTCCTCATGGAAGGAAGTCCTCTTGGAGGGAAAGTCCTCTAGGAGGGGAAGTCCTCATGGTTGGGAAGTTTTCATCAAGTGGAAGTCTTCAGGGAGGGAAGTCCTCATGGAGGGGAAGTCCTCTTGGAGGGGAAATCCTCATGGACAGGAAATTCTCGTGGAAGGGAAGTCCTCAGGGAAAGGAAGTCCTCATGAAGGGGAAGTCCTCATGGAAGGAAAGTCCTCTTGGAGGAAAAAGTCCTCATGGATTAAGTCTTCATGGAGGAGAAGTTCTCATGGAAGAGAAGTCCTCATGGAGGGGAAGTCCTCATGCAAGAAGTCCTCATGGGAGGGAAGTTCCCATGCAGGGGAAGTCCTCTAGAAGGGTAAATCCACATGTAGAAAGTCCTCATGGAAGGTAAGTTCTCATGGATGAGAAGTCCTCATGGATGAAAAATCCACATGGAGGGAAAGTCCTTTTGGAGGAGAAGTCCTCATGGAGGGGAAGTTCTCATGGAGGGGAAGTCCTCATGGAGGGGAAGTCCTCATGGATGGGAAATCCTCATGGAGAGGAAGTCCTTATGGAGGGGAAGTCCTCAGGAAGGAAAGTCATCATGGATGGGAAGTCCTAAAGGAGGGGAAGTCCTTATGGAGGGGAAATCTTCATGGAGGGAAGTCCTCTTGGAGTGAAAGCCCTCAGGGATGAAGTTCTCATGGAGGATATGTCTTAATGGAGGGGAAGTCCTTTAAAGGGAACTTCTCATGAAGGGGAAGTCCTCAGAGAGGAAGTCCTCATGGAGAGAAGTCCTCATGAGGGGAATCCTCATGGAAATAGTCTCATGGGAAAGTCCTCATGTAGAGAATTCATTATGGAAGGGATGTTCTCATATAGGGGAGCTTATGAAAGGGAAGTCCTCATAAGGGGAAGTCCTCATGGAGGGGAAGCTCATGGAGGTGAAGTCCTCTTGGAGGGAAAGTCCTCAAGGGGGGAGCTTCATGAAGGAAGTTCTCTTGGAGGAAGTTCTTAAGGAAGAGGAGGAAGTCCTCATGGGGAAGTTCTCATGGTGGGAAGTCCTCAGTATGGGAATCCTCATGGAGTAGAATTCCTCATGGAGGGAAATCCTCATGGAAAAGTCCTCAGGGAAGATCTCATGGAGAATTATCATGGAGGGAAGTCTCAATGAGGGAAGTCTTCATGGAGGGAAGTCTCATCATAAATTGAGGGGAATCCCTTGGTCTATGGAGGGGAAGCCTCGGGAAGTGAAATCCTCATGGAGTGGAAGTTCTCAAGAGGGGAAGTCTTCATGGATGGGAATTCCTCTGGACGAGAATCCACTTGGAGGAAAGTCTTCATGGAGTGAAGTCTCATTAGGGGAAGTCTCATGGAGGGGAAGTTCTCTTTGTGGGCAGGAGTCCTCATGGAGGGAAGTTCCTCATTCATGGAGGGAAGTCCTCATGGAGGGAAGTCCTAATGGTGGGAAGTCCTCATGGAGGGGAAGTCTTCATGGAGGGGAAGTCCTCATGAGGGATATCCTCATGAGGGGAATTCCTCATGATGGATTCCTCATGAGTGGGAATTCCTCACTGAGGAAGTCCTCATGGAATGGATATTGTCCAAGAAGCAAATCATCATAGAAGAAAAGACCAGACATCGGAGCTGGAAGCGTGGGTCACATTGCATCTGCAGCAGGAGAAAAAGATTTATGAGTGCTCAAGCTTAATTAGTTTCCTCTTTTTATTCTATCTAGGACCCAAGCTCAGGAATGGATCCACTCTCCCTTAGGGCAGCTCTTCTCACCTCCATGAATCTAATCAGGATGATCCCTTGCAGATGGCTCAGAGAGTGACCTAATGGAAATAAATCCCTTACAGGTGTGCCTGGAAGCTTGCCTCCTTTAGTGATTCCATATCAGCTGGCTAGGCTCCTTCCCTGGAAAGATGTAGAAAATGCCTGTTCCTGGAGGTTCTCAAACCTTCTGTAGCCTTAAGGAGACTTACAAATGTCTGTGTCTAATTCATACCCTCACAAGTCCTGGTCTCTGAGGAGAGACATGGGTATCAATATATTTTTTAATTTCCATGCGATTCTACTATGCAGAAGGAGGTGAAGGTTCTTTTTCTTAATATTGTATTATTATTTATTTTATGTGTGTTGGTGTCTTGCCTCCATGCATGCCTGTACACTGCACAATGCATGGTACCTAAGGCAATCAGAAGAGGACGTTGATCCCCTGGAACTGGAGTTACAGATAGTTGTGAGCTGCCATATGGATGCTGTGCATCAAACTCGATTCCTCTGGGAGAGTAGCCAGTGCTCCTAGCCACTGAGCCATCTTTCCAGCCCTGGACTCACCTTTTCTACCATTGCTAAAACCTGTTCCATTGAGTCCCATTCATACACAATCAAAGCAGACCATGACATCCTGGCTCTTCATATGGCCATTTCTGCACACTTACTTTCTGCCTTTTTTTTTATTACATTTGTTCTGTCTTATTCTTCACGTTTTTAACCAATATTCAATATATAATCAACAACTCAAGAGAATGTGTGAATTTTCCTTAGTTAAAAACAACTAGCTTCTAAGAATCAGTTCAGGCCCTTGTGGAAATAAAGCTGAGACAATACAATATTCCAAATTCATCCCTCTTCCCTCCGAAGACTGTGTTACAGAAGTTATACCAGGTTTGCAGCACAAATCTATTCTTGACAATATGGACAAAGAGGTAAACAAAAACAAACAAACAAAAAAAGAACCATGTTTCTTTTAAGCTGCTGAGAAGCACAGGCCAAAAGAAAAATAAAATCAATCAACCTTTGCCAAGTCAAAAAGAACAGAATCAGCAAGGACTAGTGTTCTATATTCAGCTTTTAAAGGGTATTTCAAACAATAGAGAACAAACACTGTGTAATCATACAAACAGCACAGCTGAACAGTGCAATGGAGTCAACCCAACCAGTGGATGTCTCTACAGAAACACCACACACCCTTATGACATGCCCTGCCACTGTTGGTAACCGTGTTCTCCTTTCTGGCAGCAACTTAGGAAGCCTCTCTCACCAGAGAAATATTCATGTCTCCTGAATACTTGTCATCCTCATGTAGGAAACAGTTTTGAGACCTTGTCAAAAAGATAATTCCCACTTTCCAGGAAGGGAAATCAAGGCAGGAAGAGATTAATCCCTCTGTTAAGGAAGTAGACGTTAAAATGTCTGGGTCTCAGGAAGACTAGGGACCAGTTGGGTTCCTGGTATCATGGAAACCAAATGCTTCCCTCTATTCCTCTCAAGAGAATCGGGATTCTGAAGCCTAACTCGTACATCTGCTCTTTGGCAGGACTCTTCTCTGAGCTCTACCTCTGGTTTTCTTTCTTCGTACTTTATGCCCATTTCCAGGTTGTCTACAAAAATTTGAACATGGTTATAATTAGTTCCAGAGAAGTAGTAGAGTTGGGGGCGTCCATGTGCCTTGAAGCAAACGACCATCTGCTAGGCTTTGACGATGTGCTTTATCGCAGTCTCTCTAGTAATTTACATGAGCGGAGAGGGAAGATGAGGAGGGCTACAAATCGGGGCTCTCTAGAACGTCTTCCCATGAGGGGTGCTAAATTCAATGTGTGAGGGTGCCAAGTCAGGGGAGAGGAGGCTGCCCATGTGTTGGCTCAGCTCATTAGCACAGTTTGAAGATACTTATGGTGAGACCGCACAGGGAGCTCGCTGTGTTGCAAGTGGCGAACTAGTAGGAAACCAGAGCTTTAAACTACATGTCTTTAACGCTTGTGAAAAATCTTCCAGAAGACAGACTACATCACCAGGCCCCAATCCTGATCCAAGTTGTTCAAGGGTTCTCAGTTTGTGACAGTATTTGTTAATGAGAACTAGAGCCTCCATGGCAAACCCAGATCAAGAGAGATGGATGGGTGGGCTTCCTCCAATCCCAGTTAATTTGCAGTCACTGCCTTTGGAAGATCCAGCAGGATTGAACAGGGAGCTGACCTACTATATTGGGAAGGTACAAACGTTAGTGAAGCAGTGCATAGCCTCTGTCTCTGATTTTTTTTTAACCCAGGCTCTTAGAGAACCACCACATCTGTGTACTGTGTACTGTGTACTACTGTGTACCGTTCACTGCTTTGTACTGTGTACTGAGCACCTTCATTTCCTGCTCCCAGTAAATTCGGACCTCCATGGTGTTTCTCTTTCTTCCTTCCCCTTTCAGCTGCAACTGAAGCCCTGACTCCCCTTCCTAAGTTAACGTCTCTCCTCAGACACCTTGGACTCCAAGGACAGATGCCGGCCTTCCATTCCATAGACTTCGGTTGGCTCTCTGCTGCCCCCACCTGGTCCATACAAGAATCTTCCTGTGTTGATCTGACTGACCACCCTTAAAATCTAGAGTCTGGATTCCTGAAGGCAATTTGAATGTTGCTAATTTCCTTTCACTATACGTTTTCTTAATTTATGGGTCCCAAACTATTCTTAATGCATAATGACAAATCATACTACAAGGTTATGAGCTATGTCAGGTAGCACCTTGGGTTTTTTTTTTTTTTAATCAGTGAAAACCGGTGGTATTCTAAGAATTTTTTTTTTAAATCCTAAAGTAGGCTTTTTCAAATCATTAGGACACTGCATATTAATATACTTATTCCAGAGTCATAACATTGAGATTTTCCTCTCATTCTACTTAAATATCCTATGGTGGTATTAAGACAGGGACAGATAACCAGGGAGAAGGAGGACGATGGGAATCATCTAGAACTCCCCAGACACTTAGAAAACTTCTTAGAATCCATTCCAGCAGCTTAACCATAGCCCTAACCATATAACCATTTGTCTTGCTTACTGCACTATTGCCATGACCAAGGCAACTTACAAAAGAAAGCATTTAATTGTGAGCTTGCTTACAGTTTCTGAGGGTGAGTCTACGGCCATCGTGGCAGGGAGCGTGGCAGCAGCCAGGCAGACATGGCCCTCGAGCAGTAGCTAAGAGCTCACATCTTATCCATAAGACAGAAGCAACAGGAAGGCAAAACTGGGCCTGGTTTGTGCCTTTGAAACCTCAAAGCCTGCACACACACTGTACACACCACACACACACACACACACACACACACACACACACTGACACACCTCCTCCAACCAAGCCACACCTCCTGATCCTTCCTAAACAGTCCACCACCTGGGAACCAGACCTTCAAATATAAGACCATATGGGGTTCGTCCTTATTCAAACCATCACATTCTACTCCCTGGCCCCCACAGGTTTGCACCCACATCACAATGCAAAATGCATTCAGTCCAGCATCAAAAGCTCCTATCGCCTTTCAAAGTCTCAACACTACATAAAAGTCCAAAGTCCCTTCTGTGACCCAAAGCAATCTCTTAACTGTAAGTAAAACTAAAAGGAGAATTCCATTTTTCCAGTGGCACAGAATAGACATTACCGTGCCAAAGGGGAGAAAGGGGAGAACAGGGAAGAAACACCAGACCAAGGCAAGAGTGAAACCCAGCAGGGAAAACCCCAAATCCTGCATCACCATGTCTGCAGTCATGGGCCCTTCAGATCTATTCCTTCCAGAGTTCTTGACTGTGACACACTCCTCTCCTGTGGGATAGTTCCATGCCCTGCCTGTCGCAGTCCTTGGCAGATATCCCAAGGCACTGGCATCTTCAACATCTGGAGGTCTCCAACACAATCCAGACTTTACGTTCACAACTTCAGGAAATGGCTTCTCTAGGTTTCCACGCAGAAACTTCACATGCTTGGCCTCAGCAGCTCTCCTTAAGCAGAGATGAAGAGTCCACAGCCCTCTCTCTACTCCTGTGTCTTTCTTGACAAAGCTAGAAACTCGTGGCCAAAACTGGCCCGTTCTTCTGCTTGCTTGAGCTGGAATCTGACCCCTCCTTGAATCACATCTGCGTACACTTTGACTTATTGGCGGTTTCCTTTGCTCCCTAAGCTTTCCTTTTTACAAGTTTTAGATTATCTGGGTAGGGTCCATGGCAGGGGGAGGGGAGAGCTACCTGGCAAATCTCCCTAGGGAAAAAAAAATAAGTCACTAAAATTAACCTAAGAAATTGTGGAGAAAGCTGAGTAGATCAATTACCATAGAGAGCAGAGAAGGCTATTGGAGAACTGTCTTTGAAATGAAACTGCACCCTAAAAGGATGTCGGTAGAGTCCTCTTTAACACGGAGGGAAATCAGCAGCAAAGACCTTTATTTCCCCTCAGAGTGTAACTGAAGCTCTGGACACCCCTCCCACGTCCTTCACACTTGAAACCAGATTGCCTGACAACCTGGCCCGGATGGCTTTGGGAGTCATGCAAACCCTAGATCCAGGGCCTGAAAGGATGCTCAGCAGAGGCAAGCCTTGGATTGCTTCCTAACGTTCCCACTAACTGTAATTTAACTACTCTGTGCCTCAGTTTCCCAGTTGGAGACTAAGAGCAGCCCCATTGAGGGGTCCCTGTCTAAGTAAGGTAGGCAGGAGATGCTTGCAAACACCACTGTGCTCAGGTAGGAGCGAGTACTTAGGAATAACCATTCATGAGGGGAGGGGTGCAGCTAGCTTTAGAAAGCTACATCCAAGGAAAACAGAGCAAGAAGCAAAGTGAAAATATCAACTTCCAGTTTCTGTGCCTGTACTGTACTAAGACTTCCTCTTCCCCTCCTCTGTAAAAAGCCCCAGCCCTTTCCACTCTGCCACCTCCTCCTGGAGCATCACCGTACCATTCTGCTGAGACCCTTGCTGTACCCCAGTTCTGCCCCTGCATTCTTCTATACTGGTGCTAAAGGAGAACTGGTTATATTTCCGGTGTACAGCACAAGTGTTTGGAGATATATATGCACATGTATACACGCACACATATACGCATGATGATGGTTTGTATATACTCGGCCCAAGGAGTGGCACTATTAGAAGGTGTGGCCTTGTTGGTGTAGGTCTGTCACTGTGGGTGTGGGCTTTAAAACCCGTGTCCTAGTTGCCTGGAAGTCAGTATTGAGCTAGCAGCCTTCAGATGAAGATGTAGAACTATCAGCTCTTCCTGCACTATGCCTGCCTAAATGCCACCTTGCTCCCACCTTGATGCTAATGGACTGAACCTCTGAACCTGTAAGCCAACCCCAATTAAATGTTGTCCTTTATAAGACTTGCCTTGGTCATGGTGTCTGTTTACAACTGTAAAACCCTTACTAAGACAGTACATTAAGGTCATTTAAAATAGCTGTGGTCAGAACAGAAGTCAGCTGCCTCATCCTATATTCTGTCGTCTCTGCCACCTTTTCATTATGAACACATATTTTTTCCACAATCAAACCTTAGAATCCCTCCAGACTAATTTATCTTTAATCCCCTTATCCATTGCCCAAGAACAGATTTAATGATATATTTAACGTATATAGTATTTACCTACTATATAAACATATGCATGTAACAGTACACACACACACATATATACAAACACATCCCTGCTTTTAGATTGGTCTTCCCCACTACTCTGGAAAAACAGGTTTACTTCTGAAGTCACTCCTAAACGACCTTGCCATGGCTTATTGAAGTAGATCCGTGGGAATGGTTTTCTTTCTGTGGAAAGAGCTGCTGCTATGTAACTCCCTGCTCAGTAGAACTGGTACCTTTGCATTCTCCCAGGTCCCATTCAAGGTCCTCTGTGAACAATGCCCCAGCTTATCACAGTTTCACTCACGAGATCTTCGGCGCCTTTAGGGTACCATTATTGTCTTCCTCCAGCACTGTGCAAGAAGCCCAGTGTATGCAGTCTTAGATGGCCAGGGAGAGAGAATGTCTTAGGTATCAGCTAGAAAACTCCCTCACAGCTCTGGGGAGCCCTCCACAGCTTAGAGTGTAGGAGGAGCTAAGGTGGGAGGAGTTAAGAGAGGAAGAGGAAAAGGAAGAGGAGGAGTGAGAGAGAGCAGAGATGTAGGAGCGAAGAGACGAGACGGTTGTTTACGTGTCTGTAGCAGTCAAAGGTAGTTGGTATATCTAGGTTGGGTATTGGGTTACACTTCTAATTGTATGGGTATCTTGTTATTGATCATTGCCAAATATATAAGCTTTGATTAATCTATAAGAATTAGAGTCTAATTCTCTTATTGGACCCACATGGATGGCAGAATGGTCTGGGCAATGCCCTGCCTGGCAGAGCCTTCTCTCACTCTGGCATCTAGTGAGTGGCAGGGCTGGTGTTTCTGGTGGCCAGTTCTAGCTGCAGAGTGCACTTGACCTCCAGCCAAGAAACATGGCGACTGGGCTAGGCAGAGCGGCTGCAGCTTAGAAAGTTGGATGAGCCAGAGGCCGTTTTTAAATACTTACTACAACATTAAAGAACTAGAAACTTCCCTAACTATAGGCCTCCAGTGAATAGTTATTGATTAGGGCAACTGTCACTGTATGAGGTGCTGGGGTCACCATGATGGAAAAGACCCCTAAGGTCTTTCACACAGCTAGTGAGAAGGGAAACTGAGAAGCAATTTTAATGAAGTGCCAGCATTATGGTAGATATGGCATTGCTTCCCAGGTTGGAGAGACAGCTCGTGGGTGTAGAGCATGTGTTGTTATTACAGAGAGCCCAGGTCTGAGTCCTAGTACCCACATGGTGGTTCACAACCACCTACAACTCATAACTCCAGTTCCAGGCCTGCACATGTTATGCATACTTGCATACAGGCAAAACATTCTCACACATATAATGAAATCAATAAATATCACTCCCCAACCCACAAAAAAAATGTAATGTAATTTAATTTAATTTAAAAATGCTTTCTAGAGAAACATACAGCGCCCCCTAACGGCAGTAATAGATGTTTTGCAATAAAGATGAGTCAGAAAAAAAAATTGTAGAAGGAAGATCCTCACTAGCTAGCAATAGGTAGCAAGTCCTGGAACGGAAAGCAAGTCTAAAGGGCCAGGGCCAGTCTGTCTCACTTTTTGTACCCATGCCTTAGCTCTCAGAACATGAAGGAAGCTGAAGACTCCAGCTCTCTCTGTTATTACTCCAATAAGCCATGGCAAGTTCGTGTAGGAGCAGCTTCAGACGTAATCCAGTTTCTTCTGAGCAGTGGGCAAGACTGATCTAATAGGATGCGATATATGCATATAATGTTGTACGCATATGTTTGTCCGGTAGGTAAATGTTATTGTACCTTGATTCCCAACAGCATTTCAACTCCTCTTCTACGTTTCCCATCTTTTCCTTTCCTGACCTCCCAGTCCCTTTTCCCCTCTCCTTCTAACTCCTCCCACTCAACTTCCCTGACAGCCTCGACCGACCTACACGACCTGCACTGCACGTGTGAGCGAGTAAGGACTGTTGAGTCCTTTAACCCTTCTGAGTTTAGGTACAGTTGGGCAGTAACAGAGCTTCAGGCTCTAGTGTGTGCTTAGTTTGCAAACAGCAGGACCAGTCGTGTGTCTCCTGGAGAAAGGGGAGGCCTGGGTAGGGTAGGTAGCAGTCAGCAGCTAGGTCGGGGTCTGCTTCTCAGTGGAAGCGCCCCAGCTTCTGGGAGAAAATGGGGCTCTCTGGGGGCTACATCTACAAAAGGACCACACTGGTCCCTAAAGGTCGGTGGAGGCCATTGGATGAGACAAGCTGTAGAGACTGGGGAGTTCACTTTGTTGGTGTCTCTTCCACCAGAAAACGGGAACACGCAGGTTTCCCCACAGAAATAGTTGGAATTCTTAACCATAAAACTCTTTAAAGTTTTAAGCCCCTTCCCACAGCCCCGTCCCTTCTCCTCTGAGAAGGGAGAGCCCCACCCCAGGATATCACCCCCCTGGTTCATCAAGTCACTGCAGGACTAGGTGCATCCTCTCCCGCTGAGACCAGACAAGGCAACTCAGTTAGGAAAAAGGTCCTCACTTCTAATGGTGGGAAAGGAAGCCAATGTCTGTTATTCATTCGACATGGAACTTGCTAGGATTTTAAAAGATCTATCCAAATGTAAGATTTGAACTTTTTTTTTTTTTTTTTTTTTTTTGCCAATCAGGCTTTTCTTCTGTGCTCCAACCTTAAATCAATTTCAGAATGCCGGTTGCTTATAGTAGATACATTCCAGCCATTTTCTTTTAAGAGCCCAGAAAAAGACCGCTAAAATTAGCCAATTTCTTCGGCTAGTCTCATTGTGCTAATGGAGTTTTTCTTCCCAATAATTCCTTAGTCTTTCAATGCAGTTCTTTATACCCTGACCAAGTAAAATGTAATTTTTAAATGATATAAGGAAATATGAAGGAAATAACCATCCAAGAGATTGAGGCAAAATGAAATGAAATATAATACTTAAAATGATTTGAGAGGTAGAATAGCACAAAATTCCTGTGTCTGTCTCTGGGGTAATAATTTGAAATAATGTCTTATATCTCTAAAAGAGAATGTGGATAAAAAAATGAAATCAACTCTTAATATGCAGTCTCACTTCAGGAAAGTGTGATAAAACATTATGTGTTAGTGGCCTTGAGATTATTTAGAAGCCTCTTTTTTTAAGTATTTGAAACCTTTTGAAGTCTTGGAATAGGAAAGAGAAGGCACATGCAAGGGTAGGCTGCAGAAACTCTGGTCATAGTGGGTTCCCAGGCCCCAGCCTTCCTTGCCTTCAGATTCTTAATCCATCAGCAAAAAAGACTAGGGAGGGACGGGGGGCAGGGGGAAGGCAGGGAGGGTCCTAGTTCAAAATCTACCAAATTTAAATTGATTCTACATTGATTATAAACTATCAACACTTACGCCCACTAATCTTAGGAAGCATCAGGAAAAAGGGGGCGCAGGGGAAGAGCGGTCAAAGAGTGAAGGCTGTTTTCCATCCACAGAGCCTTTCACTGGCTCAGATCTTACCACTCACAGTTCTGAGGTTCTATGCTTCTGACTGCAGAGACCAGAAGTCTGGAGTATCTCTTTAAAATGGAAGATCTGAGGCCAGTTTAACGATGAAACTTAAGCATGATTTACAACTCATGACAGACATTTCTCAAAAAACAAACCACTTAAAAAATCAGACAACTGGATAAAGCTCAGGTCCGGGTCCAGTTCCCTGTGACCTTGCTCTTTCTCTGATCCTTGCCACCTTCTGGTTTAAAGGAGGAGGCTACAGGCCAGGAAAATTAGAGTAGCCCTTAATACAAAAGTGTATTGCTTGAGACAGTTGTGAGCAAAACGTAAATCCTATCCATTGCAAGCCAATGACCCACAGGTACGAAAATGGAATCCAAGGTGCTCACAAAACCTGATTTGGATGTCACACCTGGTATTTCAGTCAAGCAATTAATAATAATAATAATAATACATGTTTTGAGGTCTACAATGTGATGTGGCACGTTTCCTACCCACTTAATAGTCAGAGGCCATAATTTGGAAAATACTTATTACTGTGCAAAACCCAAACTTGTCATACTGATGAAAGGATAATGTATTGTCCATATTCTTTAAAGACCATTTCAAAGATTCTTTGGGACCCTTATCCTCTGTCGACTTCCCAGTTTAGAAGTGGGATAGCTTGGGGATTTTCTTTCGTTTTTTTGTTTATTTTTGTTTTGTTTTGTTTTAAGGATCAAAAGCAGAAAACAAGATCCACATGGCCTCTTTCCTAACGCTCACAGCAACACATATCACGGTGTGGTATGACGGAAAAGAAATAAAACACAGAATGTGGTAATGGGAAATTTAGTTTATTGGTGTTTAAACTCTGAGAGGAGAGTGTCCTTTGGGTTGATAAAAAGAGATTTTTTTTTTTTTTTTTTTTTTTTGGTCAGGCAGGTGCTTTGTGTATCGACTTGTCGGGTGTCCAGTAGGTGACCTTTATCAGATGGGCTGAACTGCAGCTCAAGATTTTGGCAGGTCATTCTATCAGAGATAAATCTGAGCTGAGAAACTCCTCTTCCAAATTCAAACTTGCCTTTCCGTGTTATGTGAGCCCTCATCCTTATCATAACCAGTGTGCTTTTAGTAGTTAGTTATGTCTCCCGTGGTCATTTTTCTATAAGCTACTGGGCATGTTATTGCAGATAATAATTTAGAAGTTATGTCAGTATAAGAGTTATTTAAGGTGTATAATTTAAGTTACTTAAAAATGAAGTGTATCTGGTTGTGTTTTGTTTGTTTTCCTTGTTACTATGATAAAAAATAACTGGCTAATGTAACTTAAGGGAGGAAAGCTTTGGCTCACACTTGGAAGGAATAAAGTCCTTCGTAGTGAGGAAGGCATAGCAACAGGCAGCTTGGTGCCACAGTGGCAGGATCTTCTGCCACCTCCTTACACACCAGGAAGCAGGAAGCAGAGCTCAGGCAAGAAACAGGGACATTCTATAAAACCTTTAGGCCCACCTCCAATGACCCACTTTCCCCAGAAGGCCACATTCTAAGAGCTGGGGACCAGGAGTGACACACATGACCCAGTGGGAGCATCACCCACCAAAGCATGATGTGGAGACGCGTGGCTCGTTAGCTTTTACAGCAGGTCCACCTTCTCCTGTGTCCACTTCCATCTGGGAGAAATGTGGGTTTTCAGGATGTCTCACAATCCAGATAAGATTCTCCACAGGATCTACACTTCCCAACTTCTACATCACTCCGCCCTCTCTGGTTGCTATTGCTTGTTGGTTGTTTTGCTTCTGCTTACAATAACTTGACTCACTCAGCAAATGTGTGATGCAAGTGGTACAGCAACAGAGGGTGTAATGCAGAGGGGCAGGACAGCTGCTGCTGTGCATCCCATAACCCTCATGGGAGAGAATCCCTCAAGAACAGGATCCTATACAAAAGTACCCACTGCAGAAAAAAAGAAAGAAAAAGAAGACTGTATCAAACAGAGCTGAAATATGAGGATGACCTTCTTTCAAATTCACTCCATTTGCTGTCTGTTGCCACAGCTCCGTTTCTGAGTTATCCATGAAAAAGAGTGTTTGTTTTTACCCCAGCCTTAAGCACTGCAATAAGAACTTGAATTCTGTGTTAGTCCCTGGATGCTCTATAGGTAAATAAGGTTTTTTTTTTTCCCTCTCCATCAGCATTTCCATCCCTCTGGACATGAGTCGTGCTTCTGTGGTCACAACTAGCTTAGCCCAGTTCCAGGAATGCAGTGAGAACTCCAGCCGGATATGAACAGAACAGTGCAAGAGGACAGACGTCATCTCCATGTCAAGGGCTGCTTAATGATCCAAAGAAGCTGCACAGATGCTCCGGTTATTACAGGCAGTGAATGTCAAATGGAATGGGTGCTCCCTCTCTCTTGGCATGAATAACTGTGCCACCCTGGACCTCGGCCAAGCAGAAGGCCATCGGCCAGTGTGTTCGGGACTATAGACAGAAATAATCCTTTGTAACATTTTTTAAAGTTGAAACCAAGAAATGGAAAGATGACTCAGCCGTTAAGAGCCTCCTCACACAATCGCAAATTCTTGAATTCAGATCCCAGCACAAGAGAGGCATCCTGGAAACACCTTAGCTCCAGCTTCCAGGAACCAAACACCTTCTGCTGGCCTCTGCCTGTTCACAGTCATATCTGTACATACTCTCTTGCAGGCACACACACACACACACACACACACACACACACACACACACGAATAGATGATAGATAGATAGATAGATAGATAGATAGATAGATAGATAGATAGATGGAGACAGTCAGACAGACAGATCAAAACTTTAGAATTCGAAAGAAAAGGTATCAGTTCTTCTAAGAAAATGAAATTTGATCAATACAAGTCGAGTTCTTACTAAACACATTGAAAAATGCTGGTGTCCACAGAAGGATTTTGGAATAAAAGTGATGGGTAGGTAAGTAGGGTTTTTTTGTTGTTTTTTTTTGTTTTGTTTTTTTTAATGCTCAACCCACACTGAGATCCACAGGCCATTAATTATTAATTAATTTCTTTTTTTTTCCTTCACAAAGCAAATAATATTGAAATAGTGAAATCAAGTGTAAACCCAACAAAAATATATAAGTTATAGTCCAGTATCCCTCATGAATATACATACAAAAATTCTCAATGAAGTAGTTGCAAACTGAATACAAGAGATATAAAAAAATAATATTCCATGAATAACTGAACAACTGTTTTTTTTTTAGAAGACCATACTCCATATACAGGCTGAAGCCACAATTACGCTTATACCTAAACCACACAAAGATCCAACAAGAAAAGAGAACTTCAGACCAATCTCCCTTATGAATATCGATGCAAAAATACTGAATAAAATTCTCTCGAACCGAATCCAAGAACACATCAAAACACTTATCCACCATGATCAAGTAGGCTTTATCCCAGGAATGCAGGGTTGGTTCAATATACGGAAATCCATCAACGTAATCCACTACATAAATAAACTCAAAGAAAAAAACCACATGATCATATCTCTTGATGCTGAGAAAGCATTTGACAAAATTCAACACCCCTTAATGATAAAAGTCTTGGAAAGATCAGGAATTCAAGGTCCATACCTAAACATAGTAAAAGCAATATACAGCAAGCCAGTAGCCAACATCAAACTAAATGGAGAGAAACTTGAAGCAATCCCATTAAAATCAGGGACTAGACAAGGCTGCCCACTCTCCCCCTACCTGTTCAATATAGTTCTGGAAGTCCTAGCCAGAGCAATTAGGCAACAGAAGGAGATCAAAGGGATACAAATTGGAAAGGAAGAAGTCAAAGTTTCACTATTTGCAGATGACATGTTAGTATACTTAAGTGACCCCAAAACTTCCACCAGAGAACTCCTAAACCTGATAAACAACTTTAGCAAAGTGGCTGGGTATTAATTAATTTCTAAACCACTTCTTTTCAACACAACCTCAGACACCTTGAATAGCAGGCCTTGGATAAAGTCCTCTACTTTTGTTCCCAATTGAATAAATCACCAAAGGAAGTCTGAGGCACCGGTAAGAGTGCTAGGGATGGAACAGCTGGAGCTCTCCAACAGGTCAGAACACTGGGGCCCCTGTGGCTTCAGAGACTCCATTCACTGTTGTTACCCTGAGCCTAGGACCTGGCCATTCCTCCAAGGGAGTCTCCTGAGTCACACACCAGGCATGCATTCCATTACATAGAATAAATAATGATTTAATTTATTAGCTACACAAAAATTTCATGGGAGGTTTTTCAGAGAAGCTTGGGAACTATCCACATTTTTTTTTCTTATAAACAAAATTCCTCATTTACTAAATGCATGCTAGAGACCTTTGCAACTATCCCCCGCAGATGGCTTTAAACAGGAGCTGTGAATGCTAGGACTGTGACTCTCTCTCTCCATATCTGGTACCAGGGACTCACTGTCCATCCCTTCCTAGAAAGGGGTTCAGTATCTTGCAGCTCTTCAATGAACTCTGTCTCCATGACTAGTGTGCTTCCTTCCTGTGCTCTGCGAAGCTTCTCACCTCGGTGCATATAGCTTTCCAGGCAAGAGATGGAGAGATAGGGTACTGACAGCTAAAGTACCAGCACAGAATTCAAGTCTGGTTTGGGACCCAGGCAAGACTGCAATTGAAGGTTACTCCTCTACTTCCTAGCTAGGACCTGCAGGCAAGTCTCTTCACCTCTGCCTTCCCCACTTAAAACACTGTGCTCTAAATGTAAGTATGAAGATGAAATGAGATGAAATAACCAGTTCTTGATATAACGGCCACCATGTTTATTTCCCAGAACTGAAAGTGTAAGTGTTGTCAATTCTACAAGATCTAGCATCACTTAGGAGACAAACGTCTCCAGAGAGACAAACATTTCTAGAAGCAATTAACTAACAAGGAAAGATCTATCCTGACAATGGGCAGCGCCATTCCAAGGGCCAATGTCCCAGTCTGAATCAAGAAAGAAGAAAAACACCTAAGCAATGAGTGCAATTATCAGCTCTTCTTCCTAACTTAGTATGTGACATCAAGAAGCCCTGTCACTATGCAGTCCCTGTCTATAGGGAACTGGACTCTCAAACCATAAAACAAACCAACTCGTTTCTTCCTTACATTTCTCTTGTTAGGTGCTCTGTCATGGCAATGAGACAGTAACTACCACACCTACCCAAGAAATGTATTTAGACAGCAAAAGACAGAGTGAAAGACACTGACATGTGTGGGTGTGTCCTGAATCTGTACACATCTGAACCCTCAGCATCCTGTCAAATGTTGAAATAACTGCTTGCTCACCAAGAGCTTAGGAACCATGACCTTGAGTCACCCCAGCCACTTTGGCCCCTTCTATCTCATTCCATCCAACGATTAAGAATCTGATTCCAGCAAGACAGAGAATTGATGCTAGAGACCAGACACCTACCCCTCCGTCAGGGACACTGGCTAGCATTGTTCATCACTTGGTGTTCATACCTGCCCAGAACATAACAAACAGCAGCTAACATTTGAAAATATATTTTGTGGCATTTGGTAGTCATAGGCACTGTGGCGATGTGAATAGGTATGTCTCCTGTAGACTCATGTGTTTGAATGCTTGGCCCATAGGAAATAGGGAATATTAGGAGGTGTGGCCTTGGCTCTTTGGGAATGGCACAATTAGGAAGTGTAGCCTTGTTGAAGAAGGTGTGGCCTTGTTAGAGAAAATGTGTTACTGTCGGGGCGGGCTTTCAGGTTTCCTATGCTCAAGCTATACCCAGTGTGGCAAACAATTTCCTTCTCCTTCCTGCAGATGAAAATGTAGAACTCCTGGCTTCTCCAGCACCATGTCTGCCTGCACGCTGATATGCTTCCTGCCATGATAACAGCCTGAACCTTTGAAACTGTGAGCCAGACCCAATTAAATGTTTTCCTTTATATGAGTTTCCTTGGTCATGGTGTCTCTTCACAGCAACACAACACTAATTAAGATGGACACTAAAATAAGAGCTATACCCATGGGACACCACTAAGCACTTAGGGAACCTTGAAGATAATTAAAGAAAAAACATTCTTTCCACTGAGAATGGCTCTCACTAGGATACCGCACTTGAAGACCAGACTACAGACTGGAGTTTCCTCTCCACTTACCTCGGATCTGGACATCCTTTTGTAAAGTTTCCCATGTACTCACCCACATGCCAAAAAGGGCTACAAATAGATGACTAACAGAAAACAAACAAACTCAGTGGCATCTTTGAAGGTTTTGTGTCTCATAATGTCAGGTCAGGGCTTTGTTTTTTGCTTTAATATTATCTTTTTATATTTTTACTTGGTTTTTAATTTTTTTCTCTCTCTTTTTTTAAATCCTACAGGTCCTTTGCATGTATATTTTATGGCTTCCACTTGTGTGTTTTTATAGGATTCCTGAGTGTGCAAGCAAATGTGTTCCTGTGTCTATATGCTTCTCGTGACTTTCCTTGGGTTCTTTTCTTTCTTTGCTGACAGAGGTTTATTTGGTTTGCCCTCTTCTGGTATGTTTGCAAAACCTTATTTTATTGTATCTTATTTTGTTTTATTATCCCTTAGAAGCCTGTTGGTTTTCTAAATAGAGACAGAAAGGGGGTAGATCAGGATGGGAGGGGAGGTGGGGAGGAACTGAGAGGAGTAGAGGCAAACCATAATCAGGATAGAGGTTATGTGAGAAAAGAAAAAAATAAAAAGAAATGCAGGGAGGAAACTGGGGGTGGTGGGGAGTTGCAAATTCCATAGTGCTGAGCTTCAAATCCCAGTAAGGAAGACAACCAGACTTTTTTTGTTGAGTTCTATAGACACTCTTGAAAATACTATGCTAGTTTCCTTTCCATTGCTATGATAATATACTATTACCAAGAGCAACTTAGGGGAGGAAGGAGTTCATTTCATCTTACACTTCTGGATGACAGCCAGGGAAAAGTCAGGGAAGAACCTCAAGCAGCAACCTGGAGCAGAAACCACGGAGCAACACTGCTTGCTGGCTCACTCACAGACCTATGCTTCGATAGTGTTCTTATACAGCAAAGGACCACCTGTCCAGGGAATGGTGCCGCCCACAGTGGACGGGACCCTCCTGCATCAGGGTAGGTCTTCCTACCCAAAAATCTAATTAAGAAAAATTCTTCACAGAAGTGCTTTGCAGCAGGGTTTTAATTAATTCTAGATGTTGTCAAGTTGACAACCAAGGTTAGCCACCACATAGTTAATAATACCTATCTTATGACTGTAAAAATTGAATAAAACATTATACATATCATTTAACACAGTTCCTAGTACATTATACAAACAATAATAAAGAGTGGTTATTATTCTAAATGAACTTTTTAAAATCGTTTCAAAGGGTAAACAAATATACAGGCTTATTCATCTGGTTATAATTGTGCCATTTATTAAACTATTGGCTTTTGTCTTTAAATACTCATTTCTAGATTTGGCTTCAAAACATAGGCTGAACTTTAGCCAAAGATGTTTTCAAAGCATTCCATTGGAAGGAAAGGCATTTGGCCTGTTAACCATCCCTATAAAGATCTAGTCCCCAGATGCTACCTCAGCTGGGGAAGAGGGCTTCCTTTCAGGAGTTGCTGGCAGAGGTTTAGAGATAAACATAAAATGGCAATATATGTGCAAGCCAGAAGAAACTCAATAGGAAAGTGTTGGGCCCTTGAAGCACTGTACAAGCCAATGAGAGAAGACTTTCCTAGAAGAACTTAACAGAAAGGACTTCAGACCAGAAAGGGACATCACTACTAGTAGATTCTTAAGAGGAAAATTCCAACACTGAGAGTAATTACACACACACACACACACACACACACACACACACACACACACACACACACACAGTCAATGCCTGCTTAGCATGGATGGGACTGGCTTCCATGTGCTTCTATCTAACATGCCCTGGGCTGACCCCCTCTGAAGAAACCTTTGCTTTCTTTTCTATGCACACATATTATTCAGCATTTAAAACATGAATTTAAGCCAAGTCTGGCACTAGCCTGTAATCCCAACTACCTGAGCACCTGAGGGAGATAGACCACAAACCGAAGGCGAGCCTGAGAGACAGAATGAGTTCAAGGCCAGCCTGAGCAATGTAGCAAGAACCTATCTCAATATAAAAGGTTAAGCTAATTAAAGAATTCATTAGTTAATAAAATAAAAGAACTAAAGATATATCCATGATGCAGGGATCTTTCTTAATGTGGACGAGGTCTCGTGTTCAATACTCAATACAAAAATACCTGTATTTAGACGCATGCTTGCCTACTCTCAGAGTTTGAATGTGAAATGTCCCACATGGGCTGCAGCTGTGACCACTGGGACAGTGGGTATAGTGACTGGCCTGGGAACAAGCCTTTGAGCATAGCATCTTCCTGAACTGTCCAGGTGTGTGGCGTCCACCAGGCATGTTGGCCACCTTGAACTCCACTGTGCCCTCCCCAGTATCCAGGTGTGCTTCCTCTGAAACCAGGAGCCAGGGCAAGGCTTTCTTCTCTCAAGCTGACCTGACAGGCACTGTGTCACAGCAATGCCATGGCAACTCAGACAGCTGGCCTGCCGGCTGTCATCCTAATGAGATGCATAAGTCCTTTCAGCCTCTTCATACATCTATAAAGCAAGAAAATGCTCTCTTTGACTGTATTTGAATGAAATGAGACTAAGTTTAATGCATTTGGAACAGTGTCTTACACACTTCTTTGTCTTTAAACACACACATATATATACATATATGACTACAACATATATATAAATATATAATAAAATATATTTTATATATTATATAAAATGTAATACAATATATAAGTATATAATATATAAATATATTAAATATGTTTATATAATATATAATAAAATATATTATATGCTATGTTAAAATATACATTTATATAATATACAAATATATATTCAAATATATAATACAGTTATATAACATATGTAATATATATATATTAAGCACACAACAGGTGCTTCATGCATGCTATGCACTATTATTTTAAGTAGTAATGTTAAAAGCATTTACTGATGGGCTAGAGAGATGGCTCAGAGGTTAAGAGCAATGACTGCTCTTCCAGAGGACCTGAGTTCAATTCCAGCAACCACATGGTGGCTTACAACCATCTGTAATGGGATCTGACATCCTCTTCTGGTGTATCTGAAGACAGCTACACTGTACTAACATAAAATAAATAGATAAATCTTTAAAAAAAAAAAAACAAACAACAAAGATCAATCAAAAGGTGTATTTTTTTTAAAAAGCATTTACTGATTATGAATATACATTTTATAGTGGCTTACAGAGATTAGGGACTAAGAACTGTTGTCTCAGTGAGATAAACAGTCCTTAGAATAGTGTTTGGTACATATTAGAGATCGATGTTTTATCAGATATAGAGTATTAGGGGACATCATTTTAGCAAAATTAGTAAACAACATTCCTGGATATGCTATATATGATCTATCAAATACACCTTAAATGCAGCTCTCAGAAACATAGGAAAGAAAAGGAATTTCACAATCCTTGACTACTTCTCTCAAATATTTCTCAACTACTTGAGAGGAAGTATTTAGGGACACTAAAAAGATAATCAGACTGAAGCCAGTTTAGTTACAGAAGTTAGCTCCCTCCAGCCTACTCCATCACACCGTCATCAGGACCAGCAGCAGATGCAGATGGGCCACCTTCTTCCCAGAGACTGCAGAGTAGGGTTCACTTGTGGTCAAGTGCTATGGAGTAATGATTACCTTTCTTGCATGATTAGAGTCTAACTGGGGGAAGGGAGTAGTGAGATGGCTCAGTGGGTAAAGGTGCTTGTAACCAAACCTGAAGACATGAATTCAGTCCCGGGACCCATATGGTAGAAGAAGAGAAACAATATCTGCAAGTTGCTCTCTGATCTGTGCGCGCGTGCTCGCACACACACACACACACACACACACACACACACGAGAGGGGGGGATGGAGGGGGGAGGAGAGGGGAAGGGAGGCAGAGGGGGAGGGGAAGAAAAGGGAAGGGGGAGGGAAGGGAGAGAAGGAGGGAGGGAGGGAGAGGGAGGGAGGGAGAGGAAGGAGAGAGGGAGGGGAGAGGGAGGGAGGGATGCTAAATTAATTACTTTTTAGATGTACAAAAAATCTAGTTGAGGAGGAAGATGTAGCATAAAATAAATGAGGGGTCATAAGAAAATCCCAATGTTCTTTGTTACATGTTGTATTTCTTTAAATTGGAAAAATTTTTCAAACCAAAAGCATAGAAGAGTGACTATTTCTTTAGTCATTATAAACTCATAAGCAACAATCTCCCAAATGAAAGACAACAGTCTTTTTTTTTTAAGATTTATACATTTATTTATGTACAGTGTTCTGCCTGTATATATGCCTGCACACCAGATCCCATTACAGATGGTTGTGAGCCACCATGTGGTTGCTAGGAATTGAACTCAGGACCTCTGGATGAGCAGTCAGTGCTCTCAACCTCTGAGCCATCTCTCCAGTCCCGACAGTAGATGTTACTATGAAAAAGACTCTATATTTTTAACCATTTTACATACAAAAAGGAAGAGAAATTGCATCTGATTCTTCCTTAAACTGAGTGAACATTTTTTTAAAGTCAGGCATATATTAATATGTCTATAACACTTACAGTCCACTTAGGTGAATTTATACCAGTCCTTCACTTTTATGGCAGATTTGGAAGGGGAAACTATATAACCCTTAGACTAAGGGTGGAAAAAACCTTCACGCAAGAAGTTGATCTATGGACCACCACGGTGACTCCACAGGAAAAAGCACTTGCCACCAGCTTGAGGCCCTGAGTTCCATCCTAGAGACCCACATGGTAAAGGAAACAATGACTTTCTGAGAGAGTTTCTTTGTTCTACACATGAATCATACATATATTCTCATACACACAGGCACAACTAAATATTTTTTAAAGCTGGTCAGTGACTCGAAGATTACACAAAATGTTTAATAAAAAGAGTAAAATGTGTATATAATATTATGTAGATAAGCTCAAGTAAGCCATGCTAGTGCAGGGCTATACCTGCTTGACCCACCGAGGTAGTGAGAAGCCTCCCCTGCTACCATAAACTCACATCACCATGCCTTCCCGTCTGCACGCAGATGCTAGAGCAGTGCTATCAGCCAACAATAAAGTTTAAGAAGACTTTCTCCCCAACAAGACCAGATTTGCTTACAAGATTATGCAACATAATTTTCACCCCAAATACTTCACGCAGATTGAAATTTGATGTACTAAATTTATAATGCTCAAACTTTTATTTTTAAAAGTCAATCCTTTCAAAGTTGCCCGGTTTAACCAATTTCTCTTTTTGAAGCTGTGCTATGGAGCTTAATTTTGAAATTTGCTAGAATTGGATGTATAGGCTCAAAACTACTTCAAGGTCTCACACATTAATTTACTGACAGTTACAGAATCTAAAATCTGACTTTTAGGAGAGAGGGATGTGTGATAATATTACCTGAAATACAAGAAAATTAGGATAAATAAACAAAAATATGTCGTTATACCCTGCAGATATGAATTCTTTTCTGGCTGTATTGCCAGAACTAATTTGTCTAAATGTGACATCATTAGCATCAATGATCAACATAGATGTGAAACATTCCTTTCCAAAAATAACCAATCGGGTAGTATAGAGGAATTTACTGTTGCATTAAAGATACTTATTATAGAACTACAAAGTTCTCTTAGACTGAAAACTAATCTCTTGATCTGGAAAATTTAAAAGTGGTTTAAAGGACATGCTTAATTAATTTTATTGCAAACTAAAAAAAAAACTTAACAAATAATATAACAAAATCAATTCTAACTAAAAATCTTGAGTCAATCGCATATTTTGAGTTATTTTATTAAAAAACTCAGAACCACAATAAGCTCCTTCACAAAGCAAATAATATTGAAATAGTGACATCAAGTGTAAACCCAACAAAAATATATAAATTATAGTCCAGTATCCCTCATGAATATACATACAAAAATTCTCAATGAAGTAGTTGCAAACTGAATACAAGAGATATAAAAAAATAATATTCCATGAGTAACTGAACAACTGTTTTTTTTTTTTTTTTTTTTTTTTTAGAAGACCGTACTCCATATACAGGCTGCATGTTTTGGGATAGCCCCCACTCCAGATGTTTGAGACCTACATGAAAACCAGCATCCCTAGTCATCAGGGAAATGCAAATGAAAACAACACTGAGATTCCACCTCACACCAGTCAGATTGGCTAAGATCCAAAACACAGGTGACAGCAGATGTTGGCGAGGATGTGGAGAAAGAGGAACACTCCTCCATTGTTGGTGGGATTGCAAGCTGGTACAACCACTATGGAAAGCAGTCTGGCGATACCTCAGAAAATTGAACATGGTGTTACCTGAGGACCCAGCTATACCCCTCCTGGGTATATACCCAGAAGATATTTCAACATGCAACAGGGCCACATGCTCCACTATGTTTATAGCGGCCTTATTCATAATAGCCAGAAGCTGGAAAGAACCCAGATGTCCTTCAACAGAAGAATGGATACAGAAAATGTGGTACATTTACACAATGGAGTACTACTCAGCCATTAAAAATAATGAGCTCATGAAATTCTTAGACAAATGGATGGAGCTAGAAAATATCATCCTGAGTGAGATGACCCAATCACAAAAGAACACACATGGTATGCACTCACTGATAAGTGGATATTAGCCCCAAAACACACAATACCTAAGATGCAACGCATAAACCTCATGAAACTCAAGAAGAAGGAGGAAGACCAAAGTGAGGGTGCTTTTGTCCTTTTTAGAAAGAGTATCAAAAGATTCAACCAGAGCTCCCAGGATCTAAACCTCCAGCCTGAGAACAGACAGGGGCAAGCTGTCCTCTGAGAGGCTCTAACCAGCAGCTGACTCAGACAGATACAGACATCCAGAGCCAAACAGTGGATGGAGCTTGAGGACTCTTAAAGAAGAATAGGTGGAAGGATTGTGGGCCCTAAGGAGATGGGAACTGCACAGGAAGATCAACAGAGTAAACGAAACTGAACCCTTGGAGCTCTCAGAGACTGAATCACCAACCGTGGAGCATACCTAGTCTACACAGATCTACCTCCATGGGCTGAACCTAGGCCTCCCTGTACATATGTTGTAAATGTGCAGCTTGGTTTTCATGTAGGTCTCAAACATCTGGAGTGGGGGCTATCCCAAAACATGCAGCCTGTATATGGAGTACGGTAATTTCTTTTAAAGAAGCCAGCAAGTCTTGCACAAGGACAAGAGATCCTGACAGCTGCTGGTGTCTGTGGTGGCTACAGGTGTCTGAGGTGGCTACAGCCCAAGCTGAGTAATGTGCTTCTCGCCTGAGCCTTGACCTGAAAAGCAAATCTATATTTAAGGCTAAAGAAATGGCTTAGCAATTAAGGGCACGTGTTTCTCTTCTAGAGAACCAGAATTAACTTCCCAGCATCCATGTCAGGTAATTCATAGTAACTCCAGCTCCAGGGCCCGAACTTCCTGTTCTGGCCTCTGTGGACACCCGTAGTAATGTAGCATACACACAGATGCACAGGCATACATATCATTAAAAACCAAACCACACCTGTATTTAGAAAGGTATTTCTAAAGCACTGAGGAATGGAAAGTCATACGCTCTCTTTTTTTTTTTTTAGATTTATTTATTTATTTTATGTATATGAATACAGTGTCACTGTCTTCAGACACACCAGAAGAGGGCATTGGATCCCTTTACAGATGGTCGTGAGCCACCATGTAGTTGCTGGGAATTGAACTCAGGACCTCTGTAAGAGCAATCAGTGCTCTTAACCACTCACTGAGCCATCTCTCTAACCTTAAACGAGAACGTCATTTTAGGGTTTGTTTTTGTTTTTATTTATAGATCATATTTTTTTAATTTATTTAATTATTTAAATCAAATCATGATTTACTATTCACACAGGGGTTATAAACACAAAAAGGCAGGATATGGGGAAGGGAATGACACTGGAGCATAGGTGTTCAGGGGGAGTACAGATATCTTTCAGAACAGGGTATTGGCTGGGTGAAGGTTCAGGGGACAGGTCACTATGACTCTGCCTATGATTCACTTGGCCTTATCTAAGTTGGTACTGTCCACTGAGGTTGCCTATTTATAAGATCTATGACTACTCTGTCTGGTAAATTTCCACAGAAGCTGCCTGTTTACAATAGCTTATAGCCTTCTGTTTCACTGTTTTTCCACAGAGACCCAAAACTGTGTTAGCATGCATATATGTCAGGACTATTGCTGATTTTAGGCCTATGACTGATTTTAGGCCTTTAGTGTATACACAGGGCTACTCCTGACATCTCCTCCCTTCTCTAAGTATAGAAGGGCCTTGGCAATTCTATTCTTGCGAAGGCGGGGATAGAGGCCTGACCTCCAATAATTGAAGGGCACCTTGTAATGGCTCTGGTCCTCCTGTCATTGTCCAGTGAGGCATGAGGGCCATACCCATCCTGATGTCTTTTTCCTGGAGAGGGGATGATCTCCAAAACTTGCAAAGGACTTTATCGGACTTGATTTACTCTTCTACAATAGAAAAGACTGTGTACAGCTCTTGCTGTGTACAGCCCTTAAAGAAGAATGTTGCCCTTATATAGACAAGACAGGGATGGTTAAAGAGAACATGAAAAAGGTCAGAGAAGGCCCAGAGAAAAGACAGAGAGAGAAAGAGAAAGAGAAAGATGAGAGCTGGTACAAGGACTGTTTTTCAACCTCTCTGTGGTTGTCAACCCCACTTCCTCCCATCTTGGGACCATTAATTGGTTTTTTTGCTGATTTCTTTTGGTCCCGGCCTTAAATAGTATTTTTTTTTTTAAGATGTATTTATTTTATATATATAATGAGTACACTGTAGTTGTCTTCAGACACACCAGAAGAGGACATCAGATCCCATTACAGATGGTTGTGAGCCACCATGTGGTTCTGGGAATTGAATCAGAACCTCTGAAAGAGCAGTTGATTGCTTTTAACTGCTGAGCTATCTCTCAGCTGTTATAAAGCTCTTAAAGCATGTTTGGGCTGGTAATAATAGCTCAATGATAGACTATGTAGCTAACATATGCAAGACTCAAGACTTGATTCCCAGAACTGAAAGAGATGGGAAATCTAACCTGAAACTGAAACATGTGGTCAAAGTCTAGCAAAAGATTTATAAAATATAAAATGCTAAAGCATAATTGTGGTGGTTTGAATATGCTTGGCCTAGAGAAATGGTACTATTAGGAGGTGTGGCCTTGTTAGAGAAATGTGTCACTTTGGGTAGATTTCTGAGTCCCATGCTAAGGCTCCACCCAGTGTGGAAGAAACCCTCCTCCTGGCTGCCACAGACCATGATGTAAGATAAAACTCTTGGCTCTTCCAGTACCATGCCTTCTTGGACACTGCCATGCTTCCCATCATGATACACTGAACCTCGAAACTGTAAGCCAGCCCAATTAAATGTTTGCTTGGTCATGGTGTCTCTTCACAGCTGAAACCCTAACTAAGACAATAATAAGCTATTTTAGGTCTTACCAGGTGTTCATCAAAAAACTGTAAATTATTCATACTGTATGCAGCCAGTTTTAAAGTATTACTCGGATGTGGGAAACAGCAACACGGCAAGTGCTAGAAAATCAGGTTCTTATTTGGTTGTTGTTTGTTCGATCATTCAAGAAAGGGTTCTCTGTGTAGCCCTGACTGTTCTAGAAATCATTCTGCAGACTATGCTGACCTCAAACTGACAGATCCACCTGCCTCTGCCTCTCAAGTGCAGGTGTTAAAGTGTGCGCCGCCACCGCCACCACCACCACCCAGCTTTTGGTTTTCTGGTTTGGTTAGGTTGGGGTTTGGTTCTGAGAAGTGGAAGTTTTTAATAAGCTCCCAATCACAGATTTGGCTGCATCTTAAATTGTAAAACATCCAAAAAAATCTCTCATAAGGAGTTGAACAATTAAGAGCAATTGTTGCACGTACAGAGGACCTGGTTTGGTTCCAGCACCCACACGGTGGTTCACAATCTTCCTTAACCAGTTTCAGGGAATCCAATTAACTCTTCTAACTTCTGTAGATACCAGGCATACACAAGGCACACAACATACATGCTGGCAAAATGCTTATAAACATAAATTAGACGTAATTTTAAGACATTACAAATGAAAAGGAGCTTTCCTATCTTCTGTACAGTTTAGAAGAATGTAATCAAAACCTAAAACTAAAGAATACGAATAATCCAGATGTCTACATAGCAAGAATAGATAGCACACACTATAGATCTATGAGAATATAGAATGGTATAGATTCAGAAACTTAACAGGGAAAATGCAATTGCAATCCCAAGCATAGGTCTCTAAATTGAGATTTTTAAAAGAGCAATCACATAAAATAGCCTGTCTCTGTTTGAAGAGAAGTAGGGAAAAGAGAGCCCATTGAAATTATATTAGTAATAGTCCATCAATGCAAAGTGCAAGCTTTACAGAAGCCCAAACATATTCAATAGCCTGGCATATGATGTGGGGAAGGATTGTGGGGAAAAACAATTCAAACATCGCTTTCAAGAAATATATTTGAAAAATGAACTTGGTTGAAACAGTAAAGTCGAATCTTCACTTAATAAAAACTTAAGTCAATTTTAATGAAAAGATAAAGGAGTCTAAGAGAATTAAACATAAGATTAAAGGGAAAATAATTTTCCAAGCATAATCTGCATAGGAAAGTGTTGACATATAGCAGCTGCCACAGCATCTCTTACACGTGAGCCTTCAATTCATGCATGAGTCCTTTTATGAGATCTCCAAATGCTTTACTTCTATATGAATGGGAGGGAGGGAGGGAGGGAGGGAGGAAGGGAGGGAGGGAGGGAGGGAGGAGGAGGGAAGGAGGGAGGAAGGAGGGAGGGGGGAGGGAGGAGGGAAGGAGGGAGGGAGGGAGGAGGGAGGGAGAGAGGAAGGGAGGGAGGGGAGGGAGGAGGAGGAAAGGAAAGAGGTAAAGATGGAGGAAGGGAAGGATGTAAATCTGATTTTTAATTCTCTTTCCCAGCACAGAAAGGCTGGCTAAACATTATACAACAAAATAGAAAATCTCTCTGTTTATATGTAACAGGCTAATGTCTCGATGTAGTCAAGTAACTTAAGAGGATGAGGAAGATGAAGAATCCAAGACCAGGACAGTAGCAGTTAAGAGTGCGTGCTGCTCTTGCAGAGGACCTGAGTTTTTTTACAGCACCCAACTCCTGAAACTCCAGCTCTAAGGTAGCTGGTGCCATCTTCTGGACTCTGAACCACCTGCAGTCGTGTGTACATATCTACACAGATGTACACATAATCTAAAAATAAAAATAAATCTTTGAAAAAGGGTTCAAAACCAAGCTAAGCTACAAACCAAGATACTATCTCAGAAACAAATAAAAATTTATTTTAAAAAATAATAATGATGAAAACTGAGCACAGAAAAGGCTGGGGCAGGAGGATTGGCAAGTAGTAAGGCTGGCTTGGCTGAATGAGACAGAAGGGGGGGGGAAGGGAGAGGGGGAGGGAAGGAAGGAGGGAGGGGGGAGGGAAAGAAGAAAGGAAAGGAAACGATCCCAAAATAATCTCCCACTAAAGATCTCTCTCTCTCTCTCTCTCTCTCTCTCTCTGTTTGTTGTGTGTGTGTGTGTGTGTGTGTTGTGTGTGTGTGTGTAAAGCTGATAATTGTATTTGGATGAAAAAATGGAATAGAGATGGTGAAGGAAAAATTAGTTTTACCTGATTTTTTATTAATATTCTCAGGGAGAATCTGTTCATATACTGTTTATTTAACTTATAATTTCAATCTCAAGTGTACCATTCTTCTTTTCTTCATGAGCTATTCCTTCATTTGGTGAGCTTGGTTATACCAGAGAGAGTGAGAGTGGGAGAGGAAATGATGGATGAGAGAGAAGGAAAGAGATGAGGAAGGAAAAATTGGCTATCTTTTTTTAAACATATTTTCTTATTTTTTTTAAGTTTTTTTATTATTATTTACTTAGAGTACACTCTAGCTGTCTTCAGACACACCAAAAGTGCATCACTCATGGTGTATTTAGCCACAGTGTATGCTGATTTGAATTCATGACTTGGAGAGCAGTCAGGCCTAACACTGAGCCACTTCAGCCCCGAAAATTGGCTATCTTAAGATGCCACAGAACAGCTAGTTCCAGGAAACTTGACAATAGGTAAGAGAGATCTTATTCTGGATAGATAGGAAGGTAAGTAAGGTAGACAGACAGACAAATAGACAGATACATGGGTGGGTGGGTGGATGAATAGAGGAAGGAAGGGGGCCTAGATAGATGAGCCCATATGATAGTCCTGGTCTATATGTGTTAAAATGTGCATCACACATTGGTAAGGGCCACTGGAACCCAGGCTACGCATCAAATAAGAAAACTCACTGTATTTTTTAGCAGGTTTACAGGGGCACTGGCCGCTGTTGAGGAGTTATGTGAGCTACACGTTCACTCAGAACATGGCCAGTGTGTCTGCCCTGAAGATGCACACTCAGGTTCAACATTCTGTAGAGATCAATCCTAGAACAGAGGGATTTATTTCTATTAATGTTTTAGGATTATCTTGTGTCTTGGTTAAGGTTTTACTGCTATGAATAGACACCAAGGCAAGTCCTATAAAGACAACATTTAATTGGGGCTGACTTACAAGTTGAGGTTTAGTCCATTATCATCACAGTGGGAGCATGGCAGCATCCAGGTGGGTATGGTGCAGGGGGAGCTGAGAGTTCTACATCTTCCTCTGAAGACTGCTAGCAGAATAGTGACTTCCACGAAGCAAGGATGAGGATCTTAAAGCCCACACCCACAGTGACACACCTACTCCAACAGGGCCACACCTTCTAATAGTGACACTCCCTGGGCCAAGCAGATACAAACCATTGCAGCATGCAAGGTGGTGTGTTTCATAGACACATCATTATACTTTGTGGTTCTTTCCTCTCCCCCATCCCCTCCACCTGCTCCCTCTGGCTGGCTCCTTTCCTTCACTGAGATGTCCCCACTCCCTCTCCCACTTTCTTAACATATTATCTGTTTCTTTTCCACATTCCCTAAGGTTGCTGCCTCCCCTCTCATGATCCTCTTTTAGAAGCACAAACATACACACATACATAATTTAAGCTAAGTTCCACATATAATAGAAAGCATGGCATTCATCTTTCTGTCTGACTTACTTCACTTAACACAATGATTTTCCATTGCATCAATTTTCTTGAAAACACTGTGGCTTTCTCTTCCTTTAAAACTCTTGATGGACATCTAGGCTGGCTCCACTTTCTGACTATTGTGAATGGTTGAGCAAGAGTCTTCTCACCCAGGCCTTAGGCCAGTGCTTCACTTAAGCAGCCTTACATTCTAGATGCTCATTTACAGACACGACATGATGATCTGCCTTGGGAATTCTCCAGTGAGGTCTTTTAGCTATGGGCTGCACAAGTCTCAAGAGTCTGCGTTCTCAAGAGACTTCTTCTAAAAGCTAAATAACTCACAGGATTAATATCTTGTCTTCTGTGGCAGGCTCTCCCACATCAGACCACGGAACAAACTGAGGCCAGGATTTAGCAGTAATGAGAGCAGTAATGTTTTCTGACTGTTAGTAGTTTATATCACTATAGACCAAATGCAAAGGACCCAAAGGTGATGAGAGTCCCAGAAGCTGGTATCTCAAGTGTCTTGCTTGGTTAGGACCGGTATGAACAAGAGGGCTACTTTTGAAGATGATCGCCTAGAATAAAAGCCAATGTCATAGACTTGGTCCTATCTCACCCCTGACATGAGCATGGTCAGTTATACCTGCTTCACAAAAGAAACTTGGGTTCATGTGTTCTTGTCCTATGTCCACCCATGGTACAGACAGAAAATGCCATAGAAACCATTTTATCCCAAGATGTCTTGTGTCAAGTGGTCTTCAGTGCTATCAACATCGACCCACTTCTAACTGGGACTCTGAGTTCTAGGGGTTAGACTGTCTCCTCTGGGGAAAACTGGCATTGGCTCCTGCAACACACAACTTTCTTGCTTGTGAATCATGTTGAGTTTGTTGAGATTATGGAGACAAACACTGGTTGAACCCATCCCAGGCACTGTGGCCCCCATGTTCTTACTTCATCCTCAAGAGTACCCCCATAGGACAGGCATTGCTTTGGTCCAATTCAGAATCAAAGTTAGATCACATGGATTTCAAACCCAAGCTAATGACTGCTATATGATACATTCCCCCAGATGTTAGCATCACAGATGTTTATTAGTGAAATTTGGGGTTGGGTTTTTTTCCCTGGCAAATGCAAAACATGGAAACTTTGGGATATTTTTAAATTAGTGGACATCATATACATTCAGCCTCCTGGGTCAATAGGTTTCATATCCACAAATTCAAATAACCACAAATAGAAAAATACTCCAGCAGTTTATTTAACCATGGAAACAGGAGTGGTCCTGGAGGCCCCTAGGGAGTGCGAACAATACTGATGTACCAGCATCAGGCAGAGCATCCAACAGCATTCACTGAGAGAGAGGAAGTCCCATGATGGCCTCACATCACCTCTCCCTTTGGGTGACTCCAGATACTGTTGATTATGAAAAAGATGTGACTTTTGGACAATCCTGAGTGGGAAATATGAGTCTAGATGTCCCTGTGCTCAACGATTACAAACAGGACTTCTGGCTGTGGTGCTTTCCACAAACTCTCCTTGGAGACCCCTAGACTCGGTTTAGGTTTTTGCACCCCTCTTGTATACACGTTAATCAAATTGTGCTTCTCCTGATGCATGGGCCTTAGGTAAACGGGAACACTTTTATACCAACTCAACATCCTGAAAGAAGACTAAACAGCAGCTCCTTCAGGGAGACTAAAGGTGCTCACTGTGTCTGTCATCTGTCTCACAGGTGACTATGCCAAGAGCCACATGGTGACAGAGACGAGACCAGGAAAGACTGACCAGGGAGAAAACGGAATGAAACAGATTGTGCGATGTTGCTGATCGAACCATCGGGTGCGGCATGCGTGCGTGCGTGCGTGGTGTGTGGTGCGTGTGTGCTGTACATTTTGTTCATGTCTGTGTGTGTAGCTGTACATTTTGCATTCTGTTTTGTAACGGTATGGAGGTGGTCTCATCACAGTATTGACTCCACCCATATGGATACTAATCAGCACATTTGTCCTAGGTAGTGTAAAGAATCAAGAACTGTTCGATGTAATACCACCCCCCCCCCCCCCCCCCCCCCCCCCCCCCCCCCCCCCCCCTTTTTTTTTTTTTTTTTTTTTTTTTTTTTTTTTTTTTTTTTTTTTTTTTTTTTTTTTTTTTTTTTTTTTTTTATTGATACTTAATCTGTTAGGAATGAACTCTATAAAATATCCATATTGCAAAGAAGTAGCTAAGTCTTCTGAAAAGCAAAACATAATAAAGGATACTTTTTAAAGAAAATAATTTTTTCATTCTGTGTTTCACCTTTAAAAAGAAAATATTTCAAGCAATTGCATTTTGGAGTTAGGCAAACCTAACTAATCCTAGCATTCAGGAGGTAGAAGCAAGAGAAGCACAGGTTCGAGGCCAGCCTGGGCACATAGAGTTCAGGTTCACACTGGTTTCCATAGTGACTGTACAAGTTGGCACTACCATGAGCAGAGTGTTCTCCTTTGCCTGAATCCTCGACAGAATGTACTGCCATTTGGTTTATTGATCTTGCCCAGTAAGGGAAGTCTCAAAACAGTTTTAATTGGCATTTCCCTGAAGGCTAACGATGCTGAATATTTTTTAAGTGTTTCTCAACCATTTGTGTTTCACATTTTGAGAATTCTGTTTAGTTCTGTAGTCTATTTTTAATTGGGTTACTTGTTTTCTTGATGTTTGGGAGCTTGGGATGGTTGTTGTTTTGGGTGGGGAGGTTTTTTTTTTTGTGTTTGTTTTTGTTTTGGGGTTTTGTTCTGTTACTTCTTTATGTATTCTAGATACTAATCGTCTATCAGCTTTGGAATTGGCAAAGAACTGTTTCCCGTGCTGTAGGGCTGCCACTTTGCTCAAATGATGGTGGCATTTGCTGAGAAAGGGAAGTGGACACAAAGTCCTACCTCTAACCAAAACAGTATTTGCAGTTACCTCCTGGGAAAGTGAGAAGAAGCTTTCTTCAATGGAGTCTCGCTGGTATTTCAGCCACAGGCACAGGCACCCCGCCTAGAATAGTTGACCAACACAAATGGACTCTATAGTTTTGAGGGGTTTGGGGGGGGTTCTGGGTTTTGTTTACTTTTTGTTTGGGAAGTAAAAATAAGAACATGAAGTTGAGTGTATGGGGAAGAGGGTAGGATCTAAGAGAAGTGAGAGAGAGGAAAAACCAGTCAAAATATTATAAGAAAAGTTTGTTAAGAAAAGCCAGCCAGAGAGTAATGATACCTTGTGCAAGAACAAGGTCTGGGGCTAGTTCGTGAGTAGCACTTGTGGGCATGCACAGTCCTACATTTGACTAGCAAAACTGCATTTACACCATTCTCACTGTTCTGACTTAGGATTTCTCCTAAACAGCACGTTAACAGCTTTTGCATATTTAATTTACAGGTGACGAGAGATGGCTCAACATGTAAGGATTGTAGGGTAGGATTGTGGGGAGGAATGACAGAGGCTGGAACAGATGTGATTTTAGGACAATTAAACTACGCTTTAGGACTATTATGGTGATATAGTATATATGGAGACTAGAACTGTGGGGCAAAACAAATGATTTTCTCTTAAGTTACTTTCCTCAGGCATTTTGTCGCAGCAACAGGAAAAGCAGACATACAGGGTATGTGAAAATATCTGTACAGATCACTTGGGTTGTTTTTTTTTTTTAATAATTCCAGAACTACTCCCTACAAGTGTGCTACTTACAACCTAAGCAGATTTTCGTTTGACATTCCTTGTCCTCTCTGGCACTAATTATATGTATTTCCCTATGAAGATTTCTGATCCTTTCCAATGCCCTACCTTCGTTCAAACACAGCAAACAAAAAGCCATTCAGAAAAGAGAAACTGAGTCAGAGGATACAGCGTGTCGGTACATGTGATGAAGAATATGTCACGTGTCACACTTCAGATCTCTGTAGTCACAAAACAGAATAGCCATATTCAGTCAAACACAATTGTCTCCCAGAATGACTAGTCAACTGCTCAAGTTCTTTTAAAGTAACCCAAAGCTCTACCCAACTTGTCTTACCAACCACACATTTTTAGTAAGAACACCACGTAGGGTGCAAATGGCAACTGACATTTTCCAAATAAAATACTGGTTTCTAAAAATATAAATTGTCTTGTTTTTTCTATTTTACCAGTCTGCTGGCAAATGGCAACATGGGTGTAGTTATTATAGGAGGTGGTTGGTGTTCCTGTCTTTGAGTAATTGTTTGATGTTTATTTTGTTTTGTCTTTCTTTTTCCACAGGCCATGGTGCTGGTTTTCTCTTCAGGAAACCACCCAGATGTCTTCGGATGAATTTCTTGACCAAAAGAAGTATGAGTTTAGGCTCTTTGAATTCTCCTTCCCTAGTCCCCACCCTCCATCTGCCCATCTGCACAATGGACAGAGCATACTCAGTCCAGGTAGCACAGTTCTGCTGCAGGGTGAGGTCCCACCATCGTATGGCATGACAGAGGGTGCTTCAATCATCAATTGCTACACAGCAACACTCTCTCCCCAAATGAGGGGCTTGAAACTACAACATCTTATTATGTCCCATGGGTCTATGAGTAGATTTGCTAGCTCTGATCATAACCAGAATGCCCTTGTGGTTAAATTTAGCTGAAAAATGTACTCATGATTCAATTCAACTGTAATATTGGCAGGGCTGGGCCTCACTGTGAAAATGATCTTAGGGTGTTTTTCAAAAAAAAAAAAAAAAAATCAGCTTTCTTTGCTTTGCTTGTAAGACATTTAGGTTCAAAGAGGGTGAGATCCAGGACACAATTGATAACCAGGACTCTGCTTGCACAACACTTGTCAGTGTCCCATGGCCCAAAGCAAGTGAAGAAACAAAAATTAGTGTGGGCTGGAGAAGGGTTACATTATCAATACCAGGGCATCCCTGTGGTCCATGGTTATGTTGCATTTCCTTCTAACTGAAACAATGCCTCCTGGAGGTAAGCTGAGGAAATAAAGAAGAAACCTCACAAACCCCAGGAAGTTCCTAGAATCAATAGACTTCACGGTTATATAAACAGTAACAGCTGCTTAAGGAAGAGTCTCTGACAAGTGAGCTCCTGAGAGATACTAGAAGCTCAAGAGTCATCAACCATGTGAGAGTGGGCTTTTCCCTAATGCTGCAGCCTTTGAGCACCCCATGCTCCTATAAGCAACCCCTACCCATACTCCTTAAACATGTAAAACTTGTTAATATTTGTAAAATTTAACAAACCCACAAGTCACTAAGCTAGACTAAAGTAGAATCCTGTTGTTGATTTGTTATCATTGCCCTGCATAAAGTGAGTAGAATTCCATTCATCTCTCCCCAAGAAAAACCATACAACTATCTACCCAATAGTCCACCCAAAAGAACAGAAAAGTCAGTGTATAGTGATTGAGTCTACAAGTGAGGTCATTAAATACAAACCATGATGAGTGTACATTTGGGAGGCCTAAAAATAATACCTAATAAATATCTGACACTAGCTCTTTCATGCCTTGTCTCCAGGGTGATCAACAAAAAGAAGAAACAGCGGTTGTACCAAAGAGGGCTGCAGTCATGTGCAACCAATTTGCTGCATGAACTGTGCCCACTGTGTGCCCAAGTACAAGGCCATTAGGAAGTTTGTCATTCTGAACATTGTAGAAGTCACTGCTATCAGGGACATATGCGAAGCAAGTGTCTTTGATGCTTCCATGCTTCCCAAAATCTATGCCAAGCTGCATTACATTGTGAGCTGTGCCATTCACAGCAAAATAGTCAGGACTCAATCTCTTGAAGCCTGGGAGGACTGAACACACACACCAACTGGGATCATCTCAATTGTCAGTTAGACTGAGCTTTAGAATCACCACAGTGGCATGCCTGTAAGGTTGTCTAGAAGGGTGTTTTCAGAGAGGCTTAATGAAAGGGAAAGAACATATCCTGAGTGTGAGTGACATCATCCATGGTCTGTCTTCTCTGAGTAAAAGAAGAAACCGAGTCCATACCAGGAGTCACCATTGTCTCCTTCCCATCTGTGGATAGGATATGACTACTGTTTCAGGGTCCTGTCTCCATGTCTTCCCTTCAGTGATGACCCGTATCCTCACACTGTGAACCAAAAGAAACCCTTTCCACCTTAAATTGTTTTTCATCACAGTGGTGATGTATGTATATGTTTATATTATATATATATATATAATATATTAGTATATATATACATATATGTACAGCTTCATTTTATAGGTTAGAGAACCAATGAACAGAGGGGGTTAGCAAGTAGCAAAAAGTAAATATTGATTAAAGTCCTGTAGCTATGATTGCAGAACCTGGTCTGTAAATGTCTATGTCCTCAAACTCTCAAACAAAATGTCCCCACTTGGTATGGCTTGGATATAAATTATCTTCCCAAAAGTCTTGAATAGTGAAAGATTTGGTCCCGTTTTTAAAAAAAAAAAAAAATTGCATAGGAAGCTCAGGGCAGGTGGTTGGATCACCTGCTTTCATCAATGGGTTAACTCACTGGACGGAGTCAGAATTGGGAGAAACTAATGGGAGGTTGTGAAGCTATCAAAGGGTGAGGCCTGGGCAAAGGATGTGTATCCCTGGGCATGTGTCTGAAGGCTTTCTTGTCCTGACTGTTTCCTGTCCATCACCCTCTGCCTCCTGTCCACCATAAGGTGAACAATTTTATCTAAGACCTTCTGCTACAGTTTTCTGCCTTTCTATGTCCCAGAAACAATGTATCCAGTTGACAACTGACCAGAACCTCTGAAGCTATGAACCACTTGAAGGTTTCCCCCTCAAAGCTGATTTTCTCCAGGATTTTGTCACAATGATGACAAACCTAACATCTCACTGCAGTGGTGAGGTGTGGCTTTAAACTAGTTTTTAAGATCTGGTTGAAGCCAACGGGCCTGCTATCCAATGCATGGATTCAGAAGGAGCTCCTGACTTTCCTCTCCTTTGAGTCACTGAGGCCCTATGCACAGACTCAATAATCACTCTCACAGAGGGCAGATGTAGACACTGACCGGACACACACACACACACACACACACACACACACGCACTAGCACATACTCATGCACACACGCACTTGCACACATACTAAGACATGAGGATCTTCAAAACCAAGGTGCAATACACAAAATGAATGACTCCAGGGTGAGGTCATCCAGTGCAGGAACTGGGACCAGTCACTTTTCACATCGTAAATTCTTCTCTTTAATGTTAAAGCAAGGCTGATCAGAATGTCTGCCATCTGCCCAACAGCTCAGGAGAAGACTCATTTTGACAAAGCTTACAAAATGCTCACTGTAGACTTTGTCTCATAAATAAACAGTAACTCTCAGTCTTAGGGTTACAGTCTAGAGGTTTTTCAGAATTTATCTGGAATCTCTGCCTTTTCCTTGCTAATTATCCCATCCTCTGAGAGAGGCACATGCATGATTTGATCAACCCTAAAGGTCATCACTGCCACCTTCTGAGGACACTCAACAGGCCTGTGTCGAGTACACATTAACTTATATATAAGAAAAAAATTCAAGAATTATTTCTAAATAAATTTCTTGATCTAGGCGAAAACAAAAGCTTGATTCTCAAAAGTATGTAGCAATGTCCTCCAAAGTCATAAATTATAGGTCATATTGATGTTGATCTGAGCTCAACCTCTGTACTGTGGGTTACAGGAACAAATTACAAGGGTGAGGGACCCCACTGACATAAGCTCTTGTATTTTAATTGTGTTATGTATTTTTACCAAAGGAAGAAAAGCATAAGAATAAATACTGAGTTAAGAGAAACATAAATACTTGGTAGAATTATTCACATATCGTACATTCTTCACATTGCGACAATGCCATGTATGTGACTGGCCATTGCACTCCATTGCAGAGTGAAAGTGTCCAAGGGACTCATTGCTACCTCAGTCAACTCAGACAGCCATGATTAATGGAAGTAGAATAGCATGGATGGCTTAAATAACACCAGTTTATTTCCCATCACTGTGCAGGCTACAAGTCTACAATGGTAGAATGTCAGTCTGGTCTGGTTTCAGCAAGGACTCTCTCCTGTCTTTCATCCTATGACACCTCACTATGCCTTCACATGGTAGGCAGAAGGCAAGCCCCACCTCTTGCTGCTGCTGATGGTGGTGATGGTGGTGGTAGTGGTGGTGGTGGTGGTGATGGTGGTGGTGTGGTGGTGGTGGTGGTGGTGTGGTGGTGGTGGTGATTGTGGTGGTGATGGTGGTGTGGTGGTGATGTGGTGGTGGTGGTGGTGGTGGTGGTGGTGGTGGTGGGTGGTGGTGGTGTTGTGATGTGTGGTGGTGATGGTGGTGTGGTGGGGTGGTGGTGATGGTTGGTGGTGGTGGTGGTGTGGTGGTGTGGGTGGTGGTGTGGTGGTGGTGGTGGGATGGTGGTGGTGGTGGTTGGTGGTGTGTGTGGTGTGGTGGTGGTGGTGTGGTGGTGGTGGTGGTGGTGGGTGTGAGGTGGTGTGGTGGTGGTGTGTGGTGGGTGGTGGTGGATGGTGGTGGTGGTGGTGGTGGTGTGTGTGGTGGTGGTGGTGATGGTGGTGGGTGTTGTGATGTGGTGGTGGTGGTGTGGTGGTGGTGGTGGTGGGTGGTGGTGGTGGTGGTGGTGGTGTGTGTGGTGGTGGTGTGGTGGTGTGGTGGTGGTGGTGTGGTGGGTGTTGGTGTGGTGTGGTGGTGATGGTGGTGGTGGTGGTGGTGGTGTGGTGGTGATGTGGTGTGTGGTGGTGGTGGTGGTGTGTGTGTGTGGGTGGTGTGATGGTGGTGGTGGATGTGTGGTGGTGGTGGTGGTGGTGTGTTGGTGGTGGTGGTGGTGGTGATGGTGGTGGTGGTGATTGATGGTGGTGATGGTGGTGATGGTGGTGGTGATGGTGATGGTGGTGATGATGGTGGTGATGGGGTGGTGTGGTGGTGGTGGTGGTGATGGTGGTAGTGGTGGTGGTGGTGGTGGTGGGTGGTGATGGTGGTGGTGGTGGTGGTGGTGGTGTGATGGTGGTAGTGGTGGGTGGTGGTGGTGGTGGTGGTGATGGTGGTGGTGGTGGTAATGATGATAAGGAGGAGAAGGAGGATGGGGAGGATGATTCTTCTTCTTCCCAGAACTCTAATCCCATCATAGGGAGCTCCACCCTCATGCCCTCATCTAGAGATAATGACTACCCAAAGGCTCCACCAAATACCATCACAGGAAAGACTAGGACTTCAAAGTATGAATTTTCAGGAGGTACTGCCATTCAGTTCACAACACATGCAAATTCCTCTAGACGCTTTAAACACTGTCACAAGCAGAAGAGAACCCTGAGAAATGTAAGGCTCAAAGAATGCCTGCAAATTACCTTTTCAATTCTCCAGTGCACTTAAGATGTCAAGGTCCTTGAGAGAACAAAATAAGGCTTAGGAAGCAGGTCAAAAAGAGCAGCTTGAGTGTCCATTAGAACGTGTTTTCCCCCAGAGCATAAAAATTATAGTCTTCCTAATCAAGTCTGGTTTGAGATTTTTTTTTTTTCCACTTATATTCACAAAGCATGAGCTGTGAGCCAGCTAGAACTGGTATAACCTCACATTCTACCACTTTCTACTTTAGTGACCTTGGGTCATCTAATGACCTCTTAATCACTTTATCCCTTCTTGCCTCATTTGTAAAAATGAGACTCACAATTCCACCTCTAAAACTCCCGGCAAACATTATATGAGTCAGTGTATGTAGAAATGTCATTTGGCATAGAATGGCCATGTGTTGACTATTTGCCCTGTCTCTTTGATTGGCTTTTCTATTTCAAAACACAAACTACCTTCAAAGAAATAGCATATAAGTAAATCAGTTTTATTGAAAGCCTTGATCATTAACGAATATGAGCTTTTATCTAAAAGCTATACATTAAAGGATTAAACTTTTTGCAAGCCTTCACGGTAAAATTAATGACTACTTCAAAACATGGAACAGGAGGCCAGCCAGACATTTCCCATTCAATAAACACCACTGCGCTCTAGGGATTAATTATTGGGTTTTATATCTACATTAAAATCAGAAAGTGGATGGAAGCCAAGCATTCCTCCCCACTTAGATATCCAGCAGGTAATCCACAATGCACTTGGCATCAAGACCACTGTGTGGGCTTGATCCACTCTCTACTACTAAAAGCTGCAAGTTACAGATGGCCTTTTCCGCTATTCGCACACCAGGCGATGCCAGTAGAATTCTGTCAGCACAAAGCTATCATGGCGCTCTTGTTTACAAATGAAAACATTCTGCTCTGAGGATGAGCCACCTTCCTGCTCCTAAGTCCACTGTACGCTATCTTTCGATGCTGAATCCCTCTGCAAATGGCCCTGCATCCTCTCTGTTAATTCATGAACAGAGCAAGGAGTAGCACAGAATTGGAGATGTTGTGATTGGCAATCAACATCCTTTCGCTCCTCTTACCATAAAGTGTTTTTCCAAACTGTCGGTTGCCATCCGCTAGAAGGTCATGAAATAACAAGTCCAAACCGCTATTTCTTAATGGAACAGCGTCACACCGGGTACCACAGCATGGCATAGCAGGATACATCACAGGTTCCTGTGAATCTTTTATTTCATGGATGTGATTGCATGGCTGTGTGAATAAAATGAATTTGATAAAAGAATACGTTTAAAAGTTGGAGGTATAATCTTCTAGTATGCCTTTCAGTACTTCTGGCATTGACAAGGAGTGTACTGTATTTCTTGGAATGCTCTAGGAGAAGATTCCAGATGCCACTTGAGTTTAGCCAGTCAGCTGCCTAAGGGTGAGATCTGGATGTTGGCAGTGGTCACTAACATAGCTCCTGCTGTTGGACATATGGTAGGCACATTTGGTTTTCTGTGACATCACTAGCAGAGAGTATAATGTGTGGCCAATAAATTTGAGGACCCTGAGAGAAAAGATATTCAGCATGTGCTTCCTGGTTCAGATACCTACAGGTGCAATGGGTGGTATCCGGTATCAGCAACAAGAAGAAAGTCTCTGGAAAAGTTAGCCCCAGATCATGTAGCATGTGATTCTGTCTTACTGGCTTTCTGGCTATTCCAATCCTCCTTTGTGTACTTGGGAATGTTCATAGGAAGCTCAACCACACTTCTGTGCCTTCAGTCCTCAGAAGATTCTGTGACTGCACCCTATGACAGACCTCTTCTTGCTTGTCCTCATGTTAAGTACCACCTGTTCTCTACTGGGAAATGTTACAACCTCAGAACATTCAAAATGAGGCTGCTGGGCAGCGGTGGTACAATGTCTCTAATTCCAGCACCCAGAAGGCAGAGGCAGGAGGATCTCTGTGAGTTTGAGGCCGTCCTGATCTACATAGTGAGTTCCAGGGCAGCTAGGACTACACAGAGAAACCCTGTCTCAAAAAAAAAAAAAAAAGGCTCACCATATATGCAACGCTGAGTCTACACCACCATCTACACAGCAGCCATGTCTGCTTCACAGTTAGAGGGTGCTGTGAGACTATACACAAGCTGCTGGCTGTCCAGGGCCAGAGCTGAAGGAGGAGATGGTTACCAAAGATACCTGGATGAAAGAGACAAGGGCTGCTTGTCCTACCCTTCCCCGGGACTAATAAAATGTGTAAGACAGGAAAACACACACACAAATAGTAACAAAGATAAATGGTTATTTTCTGGTTCTCTACCCTATACTAGAACTTAGTTAAGAGTCACCATGGAGACTTGTAAAAAAAAAAGCAAATATAATTTGTCACCAATATTTGTGTTTCACTGTTTGGGGGGGGGGGGGTTGGTAGGCACTATACTCCTGAGTGACAGAGGGACAGTTGGAAGATTGATAAAGCTACATGACAGAAGATACCAAGACGGTTTACTGTCTTCAGGCCTAGATTCATAGAGGATGAAATCTATCTTGAGTCAGATTTCCTGAAAAGACTGTTGGACAGAGGGTTGGGCAGCTGCAGACAGAGAAACCAACCTTGTGAGAAAGTGGGGAGGCCAGGCTTGCTAGGGTGTGTTGTCACTGCGTTGTGGTGAAGCAGAAGCATGGCCGTTTAGTACTGCTTCTGTTGCTGGGATAAAATGTGCTGATAGCAAGCAACTTAGGGAAGGGAGGGTTTATTTAGCTTACAATTCTGGTTAAGTTCATTGCTGTAGGGATGCATGTACAGTGGATGAAGTTTAAAGCAGTTCACACTGTAATCACAGTTGGGAGCACAAAGAAATGATGCATGTGGGCCTGCTTGCTTGTTTGCTTGCTCCTTTCATATAGTTCAGGACACTAGGGAATGGTGCCACCCAGGGTATGCTGGCTCTTCCCCCATCAGTTAACTATCCAAACAGTCCTCCACCTGATAATCTGATCTAGATAATTCCCCAGTTGTGACTGTTTTCCAGAGTACTTCTAGGCTGTGTCAAGTTGACAACTGCAGCTAACAATCACATAGCCTTATGCTGAAGGAAAGATCTAAAGCTGAGAGGACCTTCCAGAGTATCCTACAGTGAGGGACAAATGCCAACTCTGTGTGTCCCTATATTACCCATTCACTAGATGAGAGCTATCCTTGTAAAAGTTCTGTGAAAGAAGGACAAAAAGTAGTTCCTTGAAAGGCACTTAGGTGTGTGTTGTCAGAAGCCAGAAGCTCTGGGCATATCTAGAATTAGCTGTTCAGGGCCAGGGATGTAACTCAGAGGTAGAAACACTTGCCTAGATCACTGACAATGTGGCTTCTTACCTGAGGAACCATCACTTTGATGTCTAATCGCATCTTTGTCTGACATTCATTCTCCCTGTATCTGCACCTGTGTTTGTGCCCATATTCCCCATTTTGAAAGCCATCTTTTTATTCTTTATTTATTTTATTTATTCTTCTCTCATACATTCTAAACACAGCCTCCCCCTCCACTCCAGAACCCGCCAACCCCTTCTTCCCCAGATTCACTGCTCTGAAGGCCTGTTTCCTAAGCCACAAATAGAGCACATTCTTTACCCTTCTGCCTAGGAGAAAGTCCCAGGATGGTGGGCAGAGTGCTGCGTGTACACGTTCATAGATCTCTCTGTGAGTCACTATTAGTTCATCAAGAAGTGATCCCCTGGGTGAAGCCAAGGGGGAGGTGCCATGCATAAGCTCCCCTAGTAACTCTCTTTATTTTTAATCAGGGCTTACACTAATAACATCTTCATGTAATCATCTATAAATACTTTATCTTAAAGTAGGGTCACATTTACAGACACTTGGGGTTACAACTTTAGCATCTTTGGGTATGAAATCTTTCGAACCCAGAAGTAACCCATCCGTTTTATAGATGGAGACAAGGCACAAAGAGAATGCTTCCCTGACATCATGAGGCTAATGCATCCAAGTTTTTAAAAGGTAGGCAGAGGACAGACTCTTGTGGAACATTCCCATTCAGGAGAAAGACACAAGACTACATTGTTGTGGGCGGGACCAAAGACAGGTGCCTTTTCTGAAGACAATCTATCTACAGGATTGTCACTGGTATGTCTCTTCATCAAGGGCACCTTACGTTCAAGAGCGACACAACACCCAACCATGGTCTCCAGAAGAGACAGAGAGAAGGAAAGCCAAGACCCATCCATCAAAGGTAGAAATAGAAACAGCAAGACACAGAATCCCAGAATGTACTAGAAAACATGAACAAGAAGACAGGCCACAATAGCAGAAGCCTGAGGTAACAGGAGAAGTAGGAAGATGGTGATGGGTATTTGCTGTGGATAGCCTCAGCCTTGTATTTTGATCCTAGTTTCACTTTCATGGGAGGGGCTACAGAGGATGATTGGATCTGTACACAGATGACATCTTGTAAACCTTCTGTCCAATTAAAACTTGTAAAATAAAGGCTAGAGCCAGTGATTGGGAAGTAGAAGGGGAGGTGGAGAAAAAGGCTTAGGGGAGGAGAGAGTGAGAGGAATTCGATAGAAAAGGTAGAGCAGAAAGGGGGCAGAGAAGGAGAAGCAGGAGGAAGCGAAGCAGAAGGAAGCTGGTGGTAGAAGGAAGCCAACGATGGAGGAGCCGGAGCCAGAAGGACAACCACATGGCCTGAATAAACCGCAACTTATAAGGGATCTCATAGCCGGGGATTAGAGTAGTGTAGTGGTAAATCTGCCCAATCTAGGCGTGCAATTTATACCATAATTATTGAGTTGTGTTTTCCTTTACTGGTCTCCTTTGGGTAGGAGATCTTACAGCAACAAATTTGGTGGTTTAAATAATTTCTTCTACTATAGGTATTGGGTGAAATGGTGGGACCAGAACTGAGAATTGAACCATCATGACAGGAACAAAGGAAATCTGAAACTTCAGGACATATTTGAAACAAAGAGCTGCCCAGGTCCATCACAAAGCCTTCTAATCTTAAGGCAGTCTACTGCCATCTGGTTTCCATAGCATCTGGATGGTTTCCACAAAGCTCTGACTATGAGGTCAAACATCTCACTTGTGCTCATATCTCCCACTTCAACTTACATGAATCTCTTGTCTTTGTTTGGTTTCTTATAACCTTCAAGTGACCTAGCTCAGGTGAACAGAGGTAGGTAAAACACTGAGTTGACTATCACAGCACAGAAGCCTAAGAAAGAAGAAAAGGCAAATGGTGGTAGGTTGTAATGGCCTGAGCTGCCCCATGTTTGGGGCCACTATGTCCTGGCCCGTTCTGGTCAGTCAACAGGGTCTAGCAAGAGAGAGAGTGGGGATGGAGGGGCAAGAGATGTGAAGAATGGAGACAAGACAGAGGGTCTGATCAAGTCTCTCTTTTATTGAAAGCAAATCCTGGGTATTTATACCCTTTACCACCTGCCTTGCCCTCATGGGCAAGCAGGGGAACACAGCTGAAGGCACTATGTCACATGCCTTGCAGAGTGGATACCACATGCGCCTTGCAGCTGGGGACACTAAGCAGCAAAACAAGATATGAGAGAAAAACAAGATGTTTATCAGAGTGTGCTCAGCTGTTTCGGGCTGTTGAAAAACAAGTCTCTTGTCAGGGTATATGGCCTGAGATGGCTGCAAAGATGATAGCCACTTTCTGCTAGGAGTCGGCTCCCAACAGTAGGTGCTTCAGAAAGTTCAAGTGAGAAGAGCATTTTAGAAAGAATGGAGATTTGCCCAGCCAGAATGCGGACGCTGGGTGGGCGGAGCCAGAGCCGGGTGGCAGGGTGATGGTATGGCGTGAGATGGGGCCAGAAAGGCAAAGTATAAATGGCACCCTCAAGGGGATCAAATGTACGGGAATAAAAAGGGGAGGGAGGGCTCTGAGAGAAAGGGGCAATGGTGTTTTAAGAGGGAGAGGCTAAGTATGTCTAAATATGATGGAAATAAGCTATAGATGGACTTGAGGATACAAACCTTTGAAAGAGAATCAGTCAGCTGGTGGGAATGGGTTGCCTGGGATGTGAGTGTCCAAGCTGGCCGTGGCATGAAGCTAAACTAGGAAGGAGAAAGAAGATGTGTGTGCGTGTACACCACCAAAAAATGTTATCAGGATGTGGTAGCCAGGGTGTCTTCTTTAATGGCTTCTATTTTCTGAGTGAAATCAGAGGGTATTATCCACTGAGAAGGAAGAAGGGAGAGATGGGAGAAAGGCAGTGAGAAAATGAACATCTTCAACAGTTGTTTCAGAAAACGGCAGTGAGATCCAACTGGGAAAACGGTGCAGGATGACCAGTTGGCACAGACGGCTCTTCAGAGATCAAGGGCTGTGGATTTGGGATGTCACTTAACTGTGATTTTTATCTGGTTTTTCTCCGGCCTCATTCAGTGGGGCAGACAAGCCAGCAGAAACACTGGGATTAATTCAAAGTTGAGGACTGAAGAGCAAGAAAAGAAGAAGTCGAGGATCTTAGGAAGAGAGTGATTAAAGAAATGAGCCATTAGGTCTAAGGTGGCTCAGATGGAGAGATGATTGGCAGGGAGGACGAAACAGAGTGCCTGGGAAACTCAGGTACGAAGAACAGTTATTTGAGAGGACGAGGTGAAGCGCTGGGGTAAGGAGAGGTGGTACAGATATTAATATTCCTATCAGTGCAGGCAGCATGGATATTATATACTATATATATATATATATATATATATATATATATATATATATAGAGAGAGAGAGAGAGAGGAGAGAGAGAGAGAGAGAGAGAGAGAGAGATTATTGAATGTCTCACCTACCACTGGAATATGGTCAACCTAGCAGGGACCACACTCAAAGAAAACTGACTCTCTGTCTCCCAGCAATTATCAATAGTCAGTAGCTCCTTATCATCCTCCACTCCCCCTTTGCATAGTGGGTTTTGTCTGTCTTGGGTTTGTGCTGGGTTTTGTGCATGCTGTATGTCATGGTTTGAATATGCTTGGCCCAGGGAGTGGCACTATTAGAAGGTGTGGCCTTGTTAGAGCAGGTGTGTCACTGTGGGTGTGGGCTTTAAGACCCTCGTCCTAGCTGCCTGTAAGTCAGTCTTCCACTAGCAGCCTTCAGATGAAGATGTAGAACTCTTAGCTCTGCCTGCGCCATGCCTGCCTGGATGCTGCCATGTTCCCACCTTGATGATAGTGGACTGAACCTTTGAACCTATAAGCCAGCCCCAATTAAAGGTTGTTCTTTATAAGACTTGCCTTGGTCATGGTATCTGTTCACAGCAGTAAAACCCTAACTAAGACACTGTATCAACTTCTGTGAGTTCATACATGCAACTGACTTGTTATGTTGTTAGTGTTTGGAAAACACTGCTCCCTTATAGTCATCCACTGCCTCTGGCTCTCAGAATTTAACCACACCCTCTTCCACAGTGATCTCTGAGCCTTGGGAGCAGGGGTGTGATACTGACATACCACATAGAACTGAGCACTCTACAGTCCCTCGTTCTCTGTGCTTGAACTAGTTTGTCATCTCTCTCATAATCCCCATCTACTGCAAAAAAAAAAAAAAAAAAAAAAAAAAGAAGCTTCCCTTATAAGGATTGAGAGATGCACTAATCTATAATAAGCCACGTTCATTTATCAGTACAATAGTAGTAACTTCTCCTCTGGGGCTTAGGCCATAGGCCCCTGATATCAGTGCCACATACAGTTTCGGTTTTGTGGAGTAGTCCTTAAATCCAATTGGAAAGTGTTTGGTTAGTCGCATGAATTTGGTGTTGCTATCGTACCATGGGTATGTCTTGACTGGCTGATTATTATTGTAGCTCACAGGGGTCACAGTTGGATAAGATTATGAATTACTCTTCTCCTCTGGTAGAATGCATGGCATCTTCCAGCACTACGAAAGCTAGTCAGTAGGGATAAAGCTTCCAGGTGGATACCAGCTTGATTTCTCCATGTTTTATATAACTCGTTTGTGGTGTCTTCAATAATATGATCTTACCATCAAGTTCTGGAGAGAAATCAAGAGCCTTGATGGTGGACTGTAATATTTTGGGGCCCATCAGGCCTCACTGGCCAAGAACTTTAGACGAGGTAACCCATTTCTGGCATTGGGGTTTATATTTGTTAGTTTCTGGTATCTAATAGGGAAATTGTTGCCCCATTATAAGGTAACTCCATGTAAGCACTACCATACAAATTGGAAAAAGCCTTGCAGGTTAAAGGTTAGTCACCATAGAATGTTACCCAATAAAGCGTAGAGACTTCTGCATGTTGTTGTTACAGCATCAGTATGACAGATCTCAACAGCCCTTAAGTCCATCACCACCTTATCTAGACCACTGGCCACTCCTCTGCAGAAGACCAGAAGAATAGACTAGGGATATAGATGGATCAAAGCTTACAGAGTTTTTGTGAGATATTTTCTGAAAATATTTAGATGTCTCAGTGACCAGAACAATAATCTCAGTAGCAATTCCCATTGGGTGGGTTTGTTGGACAAGTTAGTATTAAATATTTTAAGACATTATCTAAAAATCACATTCATCTAATGCATTTTATTGGATGATATAAAATATACATGGATATTACAGAAAAACAAAACGTAGCACAGAAATGTGAAGCTAGCCCTGCCAACTCTGGAATGTGTGCATAAAGGAAAGGCCAACAACCAACTGGCACTTTGACATGAGGGACAGGGCTTTATGCTAACATATTTTCAATTTGTCCAAATAACCAACAGTTACTGTGTGCATGAACTCTCTGCAGGCAACAGAATTTATTTATGCCTATATCACATACCCTTTCCACTGAACTTCTCTGGGATATATATTTGAAATATTAATGTATGTATCAAGAATTGTTATTTACACACTTGAGTCATATATTTGGATAAACAAAATGAAATTTCACATGATAAAGCATAGTGATAACTACTATGGGTTATTTTTAGTCTCTTTAGTCTCTTATATGAACCACAACAGGTAATTCATGACCAATCAAAAGGTAAACAACACAATATACTTATCCCTTGACAGATGACAGTCTGGCATGAGGAGGTAAAAGCTAACGTCATATGGTTTACTGTTTTGTTTAGGGTTGCAGGAGGGTTGGCTAGTAGCATAGCCAGCTGGTTGGTTGGTTGTTAGCATGGTTTGAGAATGAGTTTCACTCTGTAGCCCAGGCTGGCCTGAAACTCACTATGTGGCCCCAAGTCGCTTCAAACTCAATCCTCTTGGCTCAGTGTCCTGAGGGCTGAGATTACATGAGGACACCACCACGCCTGAAGGAATCAGTGTACCGTTTAAAACATATTAGATGAGCCATTTACTCAAGCTGTTGCAAGAATATTTTTATGCCTTTTTCCCATTCAAACCAACATCTAATATCCTTCCAAGTTTTGCTATTGATTGCTATGTCTCCTTTAATCTCCTGTAGTCTTGAATCAGCTTGTGCCTTGTTTGTGGCTGTATCATTCCTCTTAATGCTGTACAGCACTAGGATTGTTTGTGGTTTTGTTTAGTTGTTTGTTAGTTCAATAGGACACATAAAGATAGAAGCTGGGGCTGGATAGATGACTCTGTGCAAGCATAAGGACCAGAAATAAGGTGTAAAGGGATAGGGGATGTCCCTGATGTCCTCTTCTTGCCTTCTCATACACATGCAAAGGCACAGGCACCTGCACATACGTGTGCATACCTCTCTCTCCAGCTGTAGCTCTCGCTCTCTCACACAAACGCACAAAAACCAGAGACAACTTATAAGTTTAGATTTCATATATTTAAAATAAGACAAACAGTCCAATAGAAAATGTTCTCAGTAATGCTAAGAATATGGTTTTCTGCAATATATTTGTCCAACGGGAGTTTTGAAAGACAGGAGAAACGTATTTATGATAGAATCAAGACCACGAGAAGGTTCCTTCACTATATTTGCTACATTGGTGAATAAAACTAAAAAGGAGTCTTCCATCCTGTCAGACTGGGCTTGTAGGAGAGATTTTGATTTTAAAAGAACTGAAGTCAGCCTGTTCACACTTTCAAAGCCGCCATTTGGAGCAGTAGTAAAAGCATGCATGCTTCTTACTATCCCTCAGACCTATGTGAGGGCTATTCCAATGAGTCACTTCTTAAACTCTGTCACCTTTAGATGTCTCCTCCTGATGAGAGGGTTGTCTCCCTTCCTTTATTCCAGCAATTCCTAACAGCCTCAAAAGCAAGGTGAATCTGAAACTGTGGGTTAGAAGTGGCACAGCTTCTAGCTCGTACATCCTGGCTCCAATACTAACCATGTACAACACTGAGTTAGTTCAATTGTTTCTGGGCCCTGGAAAGTATGTAAACAAATTTTTAAGACTCTACCATGATACTGTGAACTCATGGTTACATGTAGTATGTGTGGATTGAAACGCTACTCAGAAATCTATGAACAGGTCTAGCTATTATTCGTTAAATTGTATGTAGACAGACAGATTATAGATAGATAGATAGATAGATAGATAGATACATAGATAGATAGATAGATAGATGGATGGATGGATGGATGGATGGATGGATAGATAGATAGATAGATAGATAGATAGATAGATAGATAGATAGATAGAAAATGGATGATGAATAGATAGATAGATAGATAGATAGATAGATGGAAAGATACATAGATAGATAGATAGATAGATAGATAGATAGATAGATAGAAAAGTGGATGGATAGATAGATAGATAGATAGATAGATAGATAGATAGATAGATAGATAGGTAATTTTTGTGGGACTCAAGAGATGGTTAACAGCACTTGCTACTCTTTCAGAGGACCTGAGTTCAGTTCTCAGCACCCGCATTAAGTGTTTAACAACAGCCTGTAACTTTAAGATCAAAGGATTTGACTCTTAATTATGGCTTCTGCTGGTACCTGCACACACACACACACACACACACAAATACAACATAATTTTAAATAATATTTTCAGAAAACTTCTGCACACAGTTATCTTAAGATTTAAAGTCATCAGTAACAGTCCATCTCAGATGTTCAGCTGTTCTGAACTCGATGTTCATATGTCCCAACGTAGGCATAAGTCTAGGGATGCCTGTAGATCTTGATGTGCTAATGAAGTAATGGGTGCTTTAGTGATGAATATTAAGCATTTATTTTTACATTCATTGATTCTCTCTCTCTCTCTGGTGTGTGTGTGTGTGTGTGTGTGTGTGTGTGTGTGTGTCTACACTTAAGTTACAAAGCATGTGTATAGGTCAGAGGACAGCTTGCAGAAGTCACTTTTCTTCCTTCTACCATGTGTGTCCCAAGGATAGAACTCAGGTTGCCAGGCTTAGCAGCAAGTGCCTTTACCTGCTGAGCCATCTCTCAGGCCCTACAGATGGCACACTGGGAGACCTTTTTCACTCATGATATAATCTCACTAAGTCATCAGAGAATATATTAGTCACACACAATGGCTCAATTTCAAACATATGAGGAATTTATGAGCTGCACGACTGGAGAATCATATCACATCCCTTAGTTCCTCCCTCGAGGAGGCAAGTGATCAGTGCGGAAGTTCCACATGGCCCTGTGAGCAACCACCTTGCTCAGCAGCCATGTCTTTGAGGCAGGCACAGGGAACAAAGTGGTGGTGGTGGTGGTGGTGGTGTGTAAATGGATCAGTCTTTCCAGACACTTGATGATCTCATAGTCGGGAAGAGCGAGAGAGGTCGCATTCAAGCCCAGCATACTGGAAACCACCTCCCTGAAGTCTGCCAGCTGCAATAGCAAGCAGAGCACATTAGCTGGGAAAGTTAAAAAAAAAAAAAATTTCTGACTGGGTCAAGTGTAACAATAGCAAGAAAGGAACCCCAGACTTGCATGAGATAGGCAAATTACCCACTCCAGCCTGAGTTCTCTGAATTATGAATGAGTAGGCTTGCCTGCTAAATAACCTCTAAAATCTCTGCAGCTTTAGCAGTTTCCCCATCTCTTGTGAGTCAGTGTGTGTATTTGCTACTGAGTCAAGACCCCTCGCCCCTCAATGAGAGACAATCGTCCCTGAGACTTTGACCTCACTAAGTCAGTTCAGAGACCGTGGATGAGCAAAACGATTAACTGAGAACATGCTCTGCAGCCTGACAAGGAGCATTACAAGTGTTGGCGTGAGCAGAGAAATATTTCTGCATTTGGGATGTTAGCAGGGCTATGGGTTTCTGAAACTCAAGAGAAGGAGTAAGCTGTTGAAAATTGAAGTGCTTCTCCATCCTTCTTAAACCAAAAGACTGCTGCCTCAGTGTGTGGTTTTGACACTGAGCTGATCTGAAGTTATGAGGTGTCTGTTAAGGGGAAAAGTAGAAGCCAGGAGCAGTGGGTATAATGAGTCCCACTGTTGTAGCAAATGTTATTTTGGGGGGTTGCTATACTTAGCCTTTGAATACATAGCATCACCAGACCAAACCCCTATACATCACCTCTCTTCATGTTCTCCCAGGGTGGCTTCCGTTGCCCTAGGCTACCATGGGCAAAAACAGGGGTACCTAGGGGCAAGTCATTACTAAATACCTTCCATTTCAGAAAAGATAACATGCACATCAGGAGTGCAGCCTGCAGATGGAGTGCCATCAGGAGAACACCATCCAAACACACCAACCCCTTTACCTCCAACTTCCTTCCCATGAATGGTCCAGAGCAGGAGATGAGAGGGTCTTATTTGCACACCACACCCTCAAAGTGTTATATTGAAACATTGTCCTCAGTGGGATGGTACTGGCCTTGTGAGCTAAGTGGGCTTGGTTGAGATCATGATGCTGGCTTCTCTAAGACAGAATTGGTGTTCTTATCAATGGATCCCAGAGCTTTTACCATTTGTGGGTTCGGGAAGACATCATGTGTAAACCTGACTCTCAAGCCTCTAGACCTAAGAGAAATAACTGCCCTGCTTATTATGAGCTGCCCTGATTCCCACACTTTGCTAAAGCACCTAAATAGAATAAGGTACCAGCCTAGTCTCTCAAACGCAAACGTTTCCCTCCGAGTTTCCCACCCTCTTGAATATGGCCAAAACTCACAATTCCTGAGATGTTTTCTTCCTGAGAACGCTTGCCCTTAGAGTTTGGCTCTTCCCAGCTCTGCCTGACACATGAGCCAAAGCAGAGTGGAGGAAAGGAAAAAAATCCCTAGGACCAGAGTCCATCCTCTGCCCTTTTCAGCTTCAGAAAGTGACACACTAGCAAAGGCAGTAGGGGTCAGACTGCCCGGGACAGAGTTCTTTATGTTTGACCTGATGTGTTCAGGAGATAAAATTCTCCTTGGAACCAGCCAGCCAACGTGTACTTGTTTTTATGGCTTACATCTGCGCTTGGTCAATCCCGAAGTCTGGGTGCCACTGTTGGAGATTGGAGGCTGTTTCCTGCAACTGATCTCTGTGGGAGAGAAAGCTTCTCTGAGTTCCAAGCCCTGCTTAACGTTAAATGTGATGAGGCAATCTCCAGAGGCGATTATCAAACGCAGTTTAAAGCATCTCATCAAAACCAGACGATGGGTTCACACTGGCTTTCTAATGCTTTGATGAGAGTATTAATTTTTGTTTATTTCTTATAGTCTATGTCATGAAGCATGAACTGCTGTTCTTGGCCAAGAAACTCATAATGGTTATTGGCATGCCAAAAAGATGCCAGGGAGTGGGCAGATCTGTTGAGGTGATATAGAAATCTCTACACATTGTGTTGGAAGAAATGTGTGAGTAATGCTTCCTTTGGAGGCACATATACAAAATTAGAAGGCCACCGGGGAGCTAAGCATGGCCCTGCACACAGATGCCCTGCACACAGATGCCATACCAGTTCCCAAGGCAGTCCATAGCGTTAAGTGTGTGACTATGCATAAGGCTTTGAAACCATCCTGTCATGTCCTGAAGAAGATTCCAGGAGCAGATTTGTATCTACCTGTTGCTCTCTCCTCTCTGCTTCATCTAGAGACTTCCTCAGGATCCTCAGCTCGCTGCTGGCCACCTCTATCATGGCCCTGGTTCTTTCCTGGTTTGCTTGAGCCTCCTGCTCCGTAGTTTCCAGCTCTGACATGACCAACATAAGCTTTTTCTCTGCATTCTCCTTCATCATCTCCAGTTCGTCTCGGGATTGAGTTAAGTCTTCAATGGCTTTGGTCTGTTCCAAGGTTTTAATCTAAGAAATCAAGAGAATGACAATCATTTCCCTTGTACTTCCTTAGGAGAACTGGATACAGAGATAACTGGGAAGTCAATGGAATTTGTTTAACTTTTAGGAATGAACAATGGACTTCACCCCAAGAAGCCACGCAGACCTTACAAAATGACATAGGCTGGATGAGCATGACCTCAGCTGTTACAGCTTATAAACAATAGAGTAGACTACCCTTATGTGATAAGTGGATCCACTAAAATTGCAGATAGCATAGCTCTGGGCTGAGATTGCTAAAAGAAAGCCTATGAGCAAGTTGGACTTTCTGGGCTAACCAGTGGATCCCTGTGCCTTACAGATAATAGGAGAGGCAGAAGGCCTGCTCCTCTAGTGCTGTCACAGGGAGCCCTCGGGACGCTCCTCATTGCTGGGGGGAAGATCTCTATAGGTAGTTATTCATTCAGAAGAGTTTCCAGATGTGAACTGAGGCAAAAGATATCATTGAAACCTATGCAGACAAAGGCAGAGATGGTCCCAGCTGGAGACTCACCCAGGGCCTTAAAGCCCTAGTGGAGGCTCCTGGATGGGAGGTGTGTCCTTGTGAGTTTGAGATCGCACTGCAGTGTTAAGCAGAATCAGTGGAAGTGCCATATCCAGCATAGCTCCAAGGACAGACCTGATAGGGGAAGTGAGGAATGAAAGATGAAAAAGACAGAGACAGACAGCTACGACAGACACAGAAAAGCTGGGATCAGGTGGTCTGTGCTCTCTGCGGAGAAACTGCATTATGCAGAAGTTCAGCGTGTTACTATATAGATTGAACAGAGGCGGAGCTATTGCACACAGTGGACAGAAGTGGCTTATTTCGTACAGATAACAAGCAGGCAGGGTTAAGGTATACGGTGGACGGAGGACAATTTGCTAATCTGTAGGAACAATCTCTGTGAGGGGTGTCTTCAGGTAAATCAGGAGAAGCTATGGTGGTCATTTTCTGCACACACTGTCAACAGCCACACTTGGACCAGTGGAAGACTTTGTCCTTCTTCCATGTGTCTGAAACTCTGAGTCTGTGCCCATGAATTACAACATAAATGGAGTACAAAAACATCCCTGGGTGAATTAAGCCAGACACAGTGGAAAATGTGATAAAATTTCACCTATGAGATACATGGAACAGGCTAACTCAGACAAAGGCAACTGGAGTTACCAGGGCTGGGGAAAGGACAATTCGAGAGTCGTTGTTCGATAGAAACAGTTTTTTGGTTTGTGGTGATGGCAACTGCTAGAAATGGGTGGTAGTGATATTCTCATAGCCCTCTGGATGCACTCAGCACTGCCGAATCGTATACCTAGTAACACCTAAGGTGCTGGGTTTTAAACTATGCACTTTCACCAAAACATTAGGACATCTGAAATAGTTTTGTAACAGCAGAGATTTGTAAAGAACTATTAAAATTAAATACAAGCCAGGCACGTTGGCTGTGGTAACTAGTCTGTTGACTGATCCTTCACTGAGGAATTATCTAGATCCAATTGCCCTGTGAGTATATCTATTCAGGAATGTCTTGATTGCCTTAATTGAGATGGGAAGACCCACCCCAGTATGACCATTGCCATTACCTAGGCAGAGGATTCTAGGTATAGGAGAGGGGAGAAACCAAGTTGAGCACAAGCAAGCAAGTGAGCAAACAAGCATGCATTCACTTCTCTCTGCTCTTGATGGATGTGGTAGCACTAAATACTTCAAATACCTGCGATCGTGACATCTTTGCAATGATGGGCTGTAACCTGGAATCAAAAGCTAAAATTAACCCTTATCTTCTACGTTGCTTTTAGTTGAGCTATTTTATCACAGCAGCAGATATAAAATTAGGATGGTGATGTATTCTTTTAATCCCAGCACTTGGGAAGCAGAGGAATTAAAATATGATGTTCAGGGCCAGTCTTGTCCACACAGTGAGTCCAGGTCAGTCTGGACTACATAAGAGCTTACCTCAAAAAAAAAATCCAAATAAATAAATACAAACAAGCTACAAGACAAGAGCCACTAAGAGTTTAAATTTAAAAAAATAAAAAATAAAAAAGACAACTACAAAAGTTATCAGGAAGTTAGGGAGTTAGACTCCTCACATCCTGCTTGATAAAATACAAGATGGTGTACTGATATGAAAGGCAGTTTTGAAAATGCTAAATACATGACCAGTCCATCAACTCCCTCCCGTAGCTGTAAGCCAGAGAGAAGGAAAAACCATATGGCCACAGAAAACGTTGTATAAAAAGTTCATAGAGGCATTACTCACAATCACGTGTGGTGACCACCCAAACATCCATCAACTGATGAATGGGGAAAATATAGTATCCCAAACAATGAAGTGCATTATAGAGCAAACAATGAACCCTAAAAACGTCATGACAAGAGAATGAAGCTGACTGCCAAAACCCACACGATCATCTTCCTATGAAAGAGACAGGTCTGAGGCTAGTGGGAAGGAGGAATTGGGGAGTTATAATTTATGGATACAGAGTTCTTTGGGTATGCTAAAAATATTTTGAACTTAGATACTGTTCAAATAAGACTGAAAATATACTTTAAAAAAACACAGAAATGCATATTCTGAAATGGTGGCACTCTTTTGGAAGGTTCCAGAAGACTTTGTATGACTGAAGGGTGTGCTTTTCAAAGTTACACCTCTTCCTCAGTGCCCTCTTCACAATCCACTCCATATCCACCCTCCTCTACAAGCTCCCATCACTATGATGTTCTACAGACATTCACAGAATCAAGCAATTGTAAATGAAAACTCTGAAACTGTGAGCCAAATACTTCTCCCCTTCGTTAGGTTGCTTACATCAGGCATTCGATCATAGAGACAAGAAAGCTGACTATCAGGAAGGACTAGATTGATCCCCAAATCAGAATGCTCACAGAAAGTGGAGAGGCATACAAGAATAAATTTGGACCACAGGTGGAAGGTGCAGTCAGGGGCTAGCACACTCACCTGGTGCTGGCCTTATTGATACATCTGTGACTGAATGGCTGATGCCACACAGTGCCCTGACCTAAGGTTCTCAGTATCCCATTAGCAAATAAGAAGAAGGCTAGAAAACTACTCCAAGGCATGATTTGGAGGAAATGTGACTATTTGAAATACATATGAATGTCTAGCGGGACACTCAGACTTATCCTACTGATATAAATTAGGAAGTCTGTATCAGATGACAGCTGTTTGTGTTTTGAGCTATTACACTCACAAACTAAAAATCAGTGTCACAACTTTGTAAAAAGCCAAATTGCTTTTGCTATGGTCTGAAGGGTTGTACCCTCCAAAATTCAAGTAGCCAAGAAGCACGTAAAGAAATGTTCAACATCCTTAGTCATCAGAGAAATACAAATCAAAGTGACCGTGAGATTCCACCTTACCCAATCAGAATGGCTAAGATAGAAAAAAAAAAAAAACTCAAGTGACAGCACATGTTTGCCAGGATGTGGAGGAACACTCTCAAAATTCTTACATCTTAACCTCCAAGGAGATACTGTGAAGAAGTGGGGCCTTTAAGAAATGAACAGGTTCTTGGCCAATATCAGATTCCTGCCAGGCAGCCCCAAAAGCTCTCCACATCTTCCCCTTTTTTATTGCACAAATAAGACTGAGCCTGTCTTACGTTGTTTTAACAAGAATGTCTTCCTTACTCATCATGGAATATACATTATAAAAAGCCATGTACTTCTGTCTTAGGTTGGTAAGACTCTGTGCAAAATCTTACCCGTCCTTGGCTTGCCAGACTGTTAAATTAATAACTCTGTCTGGGGATCCGTTTTCAGTTTCAAGTCATGTACTTTGGTTGCCAACATGTTGATGTTGTTAAAGACAAGCTTTTAACACAAGTACAAGGAAATGGGCTGCTTGGAAGGAATCTGACATTGACCAAGGACAAGGAAATGGACTTCAGGCAGGAATCTGCCATTAGACTAGAACAAAGGAGTAATTTCAGGTAGAAATCTAAATCTTAGGCTAGAACTAAGAAGTAATTACAGCCAGGAATATAAATCTTAGGCTAGAACAAAGAAGGCTTCAAGCATGAAAATGACTTTGAGCTAGGACAGGGAAGTAGGCTCAGATATTTTGGTCATCCTGATAAGCCCTTAGAAATAGTGATGATGGGAGTGATCACAGGACTCTGTTTACTGCCTTGTTTGTTCTTTGACTATCGGTGTTTATTGTCTTGCTTGTTCCTTGACTATTTGCATCTATTGTATTACTAGACCCTCAACCTAGAACTGACCTTGTATAAAGGCAAAAGGGGAGAGGGATGGGGCAGGAGGTTTAGAGGGGAAGTAATGGGGAAAGGGGATAACATCTGAAATGCAAATAAATAAAATGTCCAATTGAAAAAAAAGAAAAAGAAGTGAACAGGTTGAGTTTCAAGAGGAATAGATAGATACCTGGGGTGGTTTGATCATGAGTGGCCCCCATAGGCTCATAATGGTTGCTTTGATAGGATCAGGAGGATTAGGAAGTGTGGCCTTATTAGAGGAAATATGTCACTGGGAGTGGAGTTTAAGGTTTCAAAAGTCCAAGCCAGGCCCAGGATATCTCTCTCTCTCCTCTTTCTCTCTCTCTTCTCTCTCTCTCTCTCTCTCTCTCTCTCTCTCTCTCTTTCCTCTCACCCCCTCCACCTGAGGCTCAGACTGTAAAGGTCTCATAAATTTCTCTAACACATGTCTGCTTGTTACCATCTACCCCATCATGATGATAATGGATTAAGTCTCTGGAATGGTAAGCAAGCCCCCGATTAAATGCTTCATTTTTTTAAGAATTGCTTTGGTCATGGTATTTCTTCACAGCAAAAGAACAGTGACTAAAATGCCTGTATAAGAAACAGAAACAAGGTGTTGTATGCCCTAATAAAACAGAGCTTTCCTGTCCCCTTATACCATATGAGAATACAGCTAAGGTCTTGTGTGAACCAGGAAGCAAAATGGAGCAGACATCAAATCTGCTGGCAACTTTCCCTTGGGCTTCCCAGACTCTAGAACTCTGGGAACTACATTTCTGTTGTTTACAAGACACCTGACTAATAGCATACTGTTTGACACTCTGAAGACTAAGACATTTTTCTAGATGGAGGCCAATAGCAATAGTAAGTATGCTTGACCTCATAGCCACTGAACCAGCTCTCTGGGGTGACATGAACTGTCTTGGGGCTCTGATAGTGGCTGTGAACTTGGCAGTTTAGAAGTCAAAAAATTACCTTCTACAGCTCTAAAAATATACAGAAAATAAAATGCCAGACCCTGGGATAAGGGCAGCACAGAGAAAGGGGTGAACAAAATGGTGGAGCAGGTACTTAAGATGGGGAAGCCACAGGTCTGCAGGAGCTTAATTTGGTGATTACTCGTGGATCCCGCCCTGTCAAATCCAGTGTTCAAATACTGTCTCAATGTTAATTCCTGAGTTTGCTGATTCCACAGTATTGAAAATTTCATTGTTCTTAAAAAAAAATGGGGGGAATTATTAAGGGTGATTAGAGAGAATCTCTTATAAGCAACACCTGTCAATAAAAAGCCTATGCCCAATGAGTGAGGCAGGAAGTAGGAGGTGGGACACTGGCAGGAGGAGAGAGAATTCTGGGAAATAGTGAGAGGGGTGGGAGATTCGAGAGCCAGATGCTAAGGAAGAAGGAGACCAGGACTGAAGAAGAGGTAACTAACCAGCAGGTAGCTGAACTCAGGATAGAAGAAAGGGAAGATTCACCTTGGACTTGAACACATGAAGCTGAGGAGAAGTAACTAACCATATGAATGACACAGAATAGACTGAATAGGTTACATAGGTTACAAGCTAGTTGGGGATAGAGCCAAAGCTTGTGGCCTACACACATTATTGATAAACAATTAGTCTCCAAGTTGTCATTATGGGACCAGGGGGGTGGGAAGGACAAACTGATTTATTTTTACAGTGGTGTGTCAAGATGTATCCAAAGTAGCCTCCCATGATTCAGCTTTCCATTCAGGCTGAGAAAACAGGCTGAGATGTCTACCAGAGGTGACAGGTGGATCACAGCTCAGAGACTAGAAGTGAGCTGTAAACAGTCCTAATGAGAAGAAAGAGGAGCAGACTCTGAATAACCAGAGGCTTTATCACAGCTCAGAGGTGTCAGGTCCCTGCATAGCTTAGGTCCCTGAACCCTGACTTGGAGCAGCCAGAGAATGAGGAAATGGCAGACACATGAGCATGTATCTAGAACTCACAGATGAAGAAGCCGCAGCACCAAGAAAATTCAGCATTACATAGAGTCGAACATAGAAGTCAGGCTGTCGCATAGAGCTAAACACGGACGCAGGGCTACTACATACACATAAACAAGGAGCCAGAGTAATTATATATACGTGAATAAGGAGGCAGATGTTCCTCACGTCAGTAGGAGCAGGCTCTGTAGGGGAGCAGTCTTCAGGCAGTAAACATCCAGGGCAGAAAGCTACATTCCCTGTGCTGTTCACATTTGCACTCCGACCACAGAAGCCAGCTCTCCGAGCCTCTCACCAGGGAAGGCTTTACCACTGCCACGGGCTGAGGCATTAGGGCCTTGAGATGCCTGTGTTCATGTCAACCGCACACATTCACTCAAGACGTCACCGGTCCCCTACTCAGAGGACTGCTGGGATTCTTGTCAAGGGACAGGGGCAAGAAAGGGAGTGCCAAGTCAAGCCACCAGGACAGTGAAGGGAGCCAGCAGGAATGACGGAGACTCTAAAGTCAAGTCATCAAACCAACAGCAGATGCCTGGGAGTCGGGGGGGGGGGGCACTAAGTTGGTTTCTTAATTCCCCCTGAGGGAACTTCTCAGACCAGCTCAGAGTTCAGCAAGAAAGCAACTGGCCTCTAATTTTCCTCCAGTGAGACAGAACTGGCCATAAACAAGATTAATGTGCCATCGAGAACCAGCCAGGACAGGGAAGTTTCCCAGGGTACCATTCATGGTAAACACCGTGTACTGCTTCCCAGGGAACAACTATGCAATCTGGTGGGCAAGTCTTTCTCACACGGAAGTGTTGAAGGCCCAAACAGGAAAGGTGGTTAAATCTGGACTTTTAAGTGTTGGCTGAATGTAGGGTCTAAGCTTCCAGATAGAGTTGTTAAAGACAGTGTACTAAAACCCCCTGACAGATGCCAAGCAGAGTATACAGACGTCTGCATGAAACCAGTCAGCAATATTCTAAGGCAGTGATTCTGGGTTTTCCTAACACTGTAACCCTTTTGTTCCCATTGTGGTGACCCCCACCAACTATAAAGTTATTTTCTTTGCTACTTCATAACTGTAATTTTACTACTATTGTGAAGTGTAATGTGAATATCTGTTTGAGCCCTGTCCAGGGGTCAGAACCCACAGGTTGAAAACCACTGTTCTACAGTCTTAGCAGCTAGACAGATGCTGCGTCCATGAAGACGGAGCTATGTGGGGGAGATGTCCCAGTCTGCAGTCTCTCCTCCCTCCTTGTCCCTCGCAGACCATATTCTGGAGCTGGCAGCACAGTTACCCTCACCCTCAAAAGCAAGCACTCTGCCTTTGCAGGCCTTGCTCACTGTGCAGTGAGAAAAGCAATCCAGGAGGCCTGGCGTATTTTAGAGGAGTTGACTCCATGGAAGAGGAGTAAAGGGCTACACCAGCTAGCTGGGAACCAGCTCCATGGGGAAAAACTTGGGGAGGAGCTTCTGTGCAGGGAATCTATGGAAAAAGTCAGAGAAAGAAAGCTCTGTCTGCAGCTAGCAGCTATTTTCTGCTTTGATGCTTTCTTGGGAGACCACAAAGAAGACACTACTGGCTCTCCCATGGGCTTTGGAACTGATGTGGAGCCACAGCTCCTACCAGGGCTAGGCCACATGCTATGGGACTGACATTTAAAACTGCCCATTAGATAGTTAATCGTCCTCTCTTTTTCACTGGCCAGAATTAAGACTTATTCCATGGGCTGACCTCATTTAAACGAAGTCAAGAGACTAAGTCCCCACCAATTATATCATTCCAGAAAATAGCCAACAGGTTGGTTTTCAGGCCCTTCCTCCTGGCTGGTGCCTAGCAGAAAGCTGGAGCCCCAACAAGTACGTGGGGCTAAGAGGTATTTCCGAGGATGGGAGAGGATGAAAACATTGGCTAGGTTGCTCCAGTTGAAATCGGAATACACTGGGCTTCTGATGATGACCACTAAGGCATCCTTATAAATGTGGCATGTCCAGTCCCTCACACACACACACACACACACACACACACACACACAGCAACAGGGCTGAGGCTTTTCCCTGACGCCCATACAAGGCAAGCACACTGCCGTTAAGTTACCGCCCCAGTCCTTGATTCTTTTCAGTGGAAAAGCTAATTAACATCTTTCCTGTCTGAGCCTCTGACATTGTAGGATGTTTCTAGGTATTTCATGGAAACTGGGGGCAGGCGGTAAGGCATCTGGCTGTGGAGAGGTTACACAAAACCTCGGCTACATTGCCTAGAATTCTGCCATTCCCTGAAAACAGACATGGAAATGTACATAGCAGCTCTATTATTTCCCTCTTTGATTTGAGGCAAGGTCTCATGCAATCCAGGCTGGCCTTGAGCCATCCATCTAACCAAGAGTGACTTTGGACTCCTGACCTCCCTACTTCTACCTCTTAAGTGCCAGAATTACAGGCCATGCTGCCAGTCCTTTGTATATACTTGGATGCACACTGGCAGAGAGGAGCGGAGGAAGGAACCGTCCACTTGCCTTGAGTTCACTGGTGTCCGCCAGTTTGGCTTTCAGCTCAGTGTTGTACCCCTGACACGCACTCAACTCCTTCTGCATCCTCTCCACCTTCTTCTCCAGCTTCCTCAAAGCAAGATGGGCCTCGTCTCTCTCCACCGCCAAGGCCGAGCGCGCCTCTTTCTCCTGCTGCAGCTGGGTAATTTTCTGCCGAAGGAGGTTCATATGCACTTCTTTGCTCTCCAGTCTTTCTTTCTGAGTCTTTAGCTGGTTTGATACAAATGGATTTTTTTTTTTTTGAAGAAAAAAAAATAATTGAACAGTCAGTAAATATAAATGAATTACTCAGATAATGTCGATTTTTTTATCTGTACTTCAATGAGACTCATTTGCAAACCATCAAAAGAGGTCACTGGGTTCCTTTCCCTGATTGGATTTTTTTATTCGTATTTTTTCCAAGAATTAATTCTGTAGCTACAAAGTACGGGACAAAAGAGCCCCAGAATATATGAGAAAAAAAAAGTCAGTTCTCCACAGCTGCTTCATCCAATATTCTGTGCCTCATAATCAAAATGTAAAATTACTTTTAAGACGAATAAAATAGGCTTATCAAGAGCAGAATAAGTAGAATATATAAGACACAGACAAATCCTCTTCAGTGCTCAGTGGCCACGATCCCTGCGCCAGTGTTTTATGAAACAAGAGCAGTCCCACATCATACTGAAAACCTGCCCTAGATAATCTGAGCCCCCTTAGAGCAGGGCTGAGTAGTCCTGAGAATGCAGGTCAATATATTCTTACAGAACGATATACCTGGGAGAATTTTAAGGAAGCTTTGTTTACAAACTTTGACTCTCAGAAACAGACTTCATGGAGATTTCGCTTCTTCGAACTTTGTGTGTTATGCGGGGCCCGTGAGCTCCTCCAACCAAGCGGAGGGTAAGGTCCTGGAGCATCGCTTACGTTGCTAATCGAGTTGATGAAGGGAATTAAATGGTTTGTAGGAAATGACTATGAGGGAGAGCGTCTCCTGGCTCTGCCTGTCACCTCGCTGGGCAGATATTAAATCCAGGCAGCGATGCCTTTGATCAAAAACACTGGGAGAGGGGATAGAGAAGAACTGCCAAACGCCCCTACTGACTGTAGCATTACCCTTCGTTGTCCCTGAAGTGTTATGACAAGGTTGAAGGACTCACTGAAAAAACTACCTTGCTTTTCTTGCCTATCCATGACAGCTGTGTCCACAGCTGGGTCACGCCTTAACAAACCTTCCTGATAGTTCTCTAACCAAATAAATCCCTTTTAATGTTTTTGAATAATAGCTTTATTTGCTCTTTGAAATTTTCAAACATGTACAAGATGAATTTTGATCTTATTGAAACCTTAGTCTACCTATGTCACCTCCTCCCCGACCACAGCCCTCTGTCACCCTTATTTTATAATCATTATTATTATTATTCCTATTGCATTCCCGCTGAATCCATTAAGTGTTGACTGTGCTCCCAAGGGTGTGGGACCATCTGACTTTTCTAATACATTCTTACTTATTGTATGCATGGCAGGGAGTACATGCATGTCACAGTATGGGTGACGTCACAACATGTGTGTGGTACATGGAGGCTACAGAAAAGGCTCTCCTTTTGAATACCATGGGTCAAACTCAGCCTGCCTCCAACTCCCCCTCTTCAGTCAACTAGCACTTTGATGTAAATGTCACTGACAGATTCTGTACATGGTAATTGTAATGATGATATAATCCTTAAGAAGAAATAGCCTTGGGTATTAAGAGAGGAAATCAATTCTTTGAGAAGTGAAGAAAGAATTGTGGCCCGATTCAACATCCCTGATGGTGACCAGGTTTTCTGTCTTTTCTCAGAGAGAGAGATTGTTCCAGACACAGTGAATTGTGGTAGAGGTCATGTGAGAACAAAATTTATTCTATGAAACAGGAGTTCAAATTTTCTGCTTCTTGAATTAATGCTTTTGTGGGCATATGTCTTTCCTGTCATAATATAAAGAAACAGACAGACGCGTGTGATTCGCCCCAGGTTACACTGTCTGGCAAGGACTCAGCTGCGATTCACTGTACAGCCTCTACACAGAATGTTTCTCCTAAGAAGCATTATGAGAACGCATCTGTGTTTCCTTTTTCTCCCTATGATGCTGGATAATTATCAGACTAATAATTATGCTTTATCCCTTTTTTTGTTCTTTCATTCATTCATTTGCTTTAAATCATTTCTAACTCTGACTTCAATGGGATGAAAAGAGAGCCTGCTCTGTGCTTCTGGCTCAATAGGGCTGGTATAGGCAGAACTGCTCAACGCTCCCAGCTTTCCTTTTCAATCAATGGAGCAGAAACTATGAGTTTAATGTCTTTGTCTGCGAGTTTTTCTTGCAACTAGGTATGGCCAGGAGAATTTTGGCCATTCTATAAACATAACTTCAGCTAGCATCTTCCAGAATCTTCTTTACAAGACATCATTTGTATCTTTGGCTTCCCTCTTCCCATCCTCCAACCTTCTTCATAAAACACAGACAATTGCTTCTAATGACTATTTTGGACCATGGAGATGAAGACCACAGCAGGGATGGGCTGCCCTCAGATCTTCAGACTGTAGAATTGAGATTCAGCCTCTAAATACATAACTTTATAAAATGCTTCTTAAACACACTACTGGTCATAGTGGGAGAAAATCATTTTAACACTTGGGCTTTCCAGTAGTTTGTCTTCTCAGTGCTATGAAGGGCACTGTTGCCTACCTTTCTCTGTAAGTTGTGAGCCATGGTCTTGTTTTCAATGATGCATTGCTCTCGAGGTGGATTAACTGCTCTACGCGAGCTAAAACTACGTCTAGACGCATGTCAAAGCCAAGCTCAGCAGCTACGTGGCCCAATTTCATTTTCTCTGACAGCTGGTCCAGAAACTTCAGATACTAAACCCAGGAACAGAAATTAAAATGGAACATGGAAGTTAATGTGTGGTCTCCCCGAATCCTTCTCTTTCTCAAAACCTTACAGGTGGTTCCCTTTAAGGCCATCCCAGAGCCAGGCTTCTGACATCAAGATTTGGTAGTAAACATTTGAACAATCTTAGCATCTCTCTCATCTTCCTGTCCAAATACTCTGGACTTTCCTGGCCTATAACCTGGACATCAAACACATTTCTAAGCCCTTCCATATGATGAGTGGGCTATACCTCTAATTCCACCCCTGGTCTCTCTCTACATGTCTTAGCAAAGGGCCACGGAAGGCTGCCCCTCCTAGGCTGTCCCAGTACTTAGCCATCACTTCAAAACCTGTGGGGCAGTGTGGGCAGTCCTTTAGGAAATGTTCTTTAAAGTGTTTAATTCAACATAGGTGAACATCACTCTAAAGCAGAACTGTATGAAGATTTGTCATAGTTTGTATTCTTGTAAATATTTGACTTATTTTCATGTGTGTTTTTGCTTTTGTGTGTTTCTGTGTGTCTGTGTGTGTGCGCGTGTGCGCACACACATGCATACACCATGTGCATGCAGTCCCTGAAGTGTCCAAAAGAGGGCACCAGATCTGCTACAGCTTGAGTTCCAGACATCTGTGAGACACCATGAGGGTGGGTGCTGACAGGGCCCTCTATAAAAGCAGCACATGCTAATATACCCTTGACTCTTTCTAGTCCCCAGAGTTCATATTTTAACAGACTAAACTCCTCAAGCTTAAAGGTCCCTATTGTTCACCAGAGCGCTGTGTGCTGAATGAGTGTATTGATCCATTTTGGTCTGTGATAATTGTAGGATTGGGGTCTATCTCTGATATCTCCTCGTTGCAGTAACTCCTCAGCATCTGGTGCTTTCAGGCAATTAGATGTTGAAATGAGAATAATTTCCTGCAGTTTAAGCGTATCAGCTTAAAGCCGGGGACTATCTCTATTTTAGTCATCAGGATGATATTATCTGTAAGTGTATATTTTCCAATTTTGTTAAGTATCATACAGATAAATGCAACTTAATCATCTGTATAAGCTATAGTAACTACCAATATAGCATCATTCACTATGCTTTGATGCCACAATTTTATATATGTGATGTCACGTTGTCAGATCCTTCTTGCCCTAGTGGCTATCCCTTTGGGATTTTATTTCCTCTCTTACATGCACTTGAGCATGACCTAGCTTCTATTGATTGTATTTTAAGTGGAGGAAGGGGACTTATGTCCATAGATTGATAGGATTAATATAGTGAAAATGGCAATCCTACCAAAAGCAATCTATAGAGTCAATGCAATCTTGATCAGAATTCCAACACAATTCCTCACAGAAACTGAAAGGACAAATTTCAATATCTCACACACACACACACACACACACAGGATAGCTAAAAACAATCCTAGATAATAAAAGAACTGCTGGAGATATCACCATCCCTCATCTCGAGTCGTACTACAGAGCTGTAGGAATGAAAAGTGCATGATATTGGCATAGTAACAAGCATGTTGACCAATGGAGTTGAGTTGAAGACTCAGAAATAAGTTCACATACCTATGGACATCGCATTCAGGCAAATTGGCAGACTACTGGGAAAAGATCTTTACCAATTACATATCTGAGAGAGGCTTAACATCTAAAATTTTAAAATCTTTTTCTGCTTCTATATGTGGCCCATTTACTGCATGGCAAAAGGGCAAGAACAGATTCACTTGGGACCAAATCAAAGCCCCACAGACTAGATGGCTCTTTCAAGGACTTTAACTGGCCCATAAAGTGACAGTGATGGAGCTGGAGGAACAGCCCAGCAATTGAGTGTCTGCACTGTTCTTGCTGAGGACTCATGTTTGTTTCCAGTACTCATTCAAGTGACTCACAACCACCTCTAACTCCAGCTCCAGGGGATCCAATGCCCTCTACTGGCCTCCTCATGCACCTACACTCATGTGCATAGACACACACACACACACACATACACACACACACACACATGCACACGCACACACATAATTAAAAATAAAATAATTTTTTTAAGATTGTGATTGAAACATTCTTTGAATTCTTTTTTCTATTTTTTTGTTTTGTTTTGAGACAGGCTAACACTATGTGCCACAGGCTGGCTTTGAACCTACTATGTAACCTAGGCTATTCTCAGTCTCACAGTTCCATGCCTCAGCCCTATACAGGCATGCCTTACTGGCTTAAAAACCTTTAACCATATAGACATAAAGGATTGTTGGGTGTTTTATTCATTTGATTAGCATGAGTTAAAGACCATGTGTTCTATTCTGTATTGCATGAGCCTAGATCATATTTAGCACTTAATCTTTGTACAGCCTCACTTTCAGTTTACATGAACTTGCCCTTACTACTTGCATCTGTGGAAAACTCGCTGTAGACATAATTAGCTTATGTAATTTGCTTTCATAACTGAAAACTACTTTGGCATCATTTCAATTAAGACTGGTGATATATTAATATGGAAAGAAGAGAAGAGAAATCAACCTACACAAAGATGGGTCCTAGGGGCTCACATTTGTAATTCTACCACTTAGGCGGAAGGTAAGAGAATTGCCACAAGTTCAGGGCCAGCCTGTACTAAAAAGTGAGTTCCAGGTCAACCTGGGATATGAAGTTCAAGGACAACCTGAGCAACAGTGTAAGGTCCTTGCAAAAAGAAGAAGAAGAAGAAGAAGAAGAGAGAAGAAGAGAGGAGGAGGAGGAGGAGGGGAGGAGGAGGAGAGGAGGAGGAGGAGGAGGAGAGGAGAGAAGAGGAGGAGGTAGGGAGAGGATCATGTCCCCAATATATGGAAGAAAGAAGCTGTTATTCCTGCCCCCTCCCAAGTTCCTGTCACATCCCACACTATCTCCATCAGATCACTAGGTATATCAATGATACCTTAGTCTACCTGCCTCCTGTGGACTGGCTTCCACAGATATCTTTTAGGCATCTCTGCATATCTGACCACCAATATAGCCATGGCACTTCCTCAATCTCTTTCTTTTTTGGTTGTTTGTTTGTTTTGGTTAGTTGGTTTCTTGTGTTAGTTGGTTAGTTGGTTGGTTGATTGGTTGGTTGGTTAGTTGGTTTTCCAAGACAGGGTTTCTCTGTGTAGCCCTGACTGTCCTGGAACTTACTCTGTAGACCAGGCTGGTCTCTAACTCACAGATCTGCCTGCCTCTGCCTTCCAATTACTGGGATTAAAGGCATGGGCTCCCACAGCCTGGCTCCTCAGTTTCTTTTAAGTACAAAAGAATAAAAAGGAGTTAGTCCAGAGACAACTTTCTTAACCAAAATACCAAGATACCAAAGAGTATCTGTCACGACAAATGTTGTCTCTATATTCATGATCCTCTGTGCCTCCTTTTCGGTTCCTGCTCTCTCTCCCATGGATCCTTGTAGCTCACAAGCTCTGACCTCTTCACCATTACCAATGAAACCTTTCTTCAACTCTGCTTTTTTGCATTCTTCTCATGACTCCACATCCCTTCCCTTCTACTCGCACTGAGCACAGAGCAAGTGGGCCCGCTTACTTACTATTCTGTAAAACATCAAAGTCATGATGCCCTCCCCATACTCAGGTCCTTGGGTGAGGGAGACTATTCTCTCCCGCTCTTCTTGTCTCCTCTAACCTATTGGTATTATCTCTTCAGGGTAGGTACTGTCCCATCATGGCATCTCATTCCCACCAGGCATGAACTGCTCAACAGTAGATCTAGGTTCTAACCCTGCAGGATCAGACAGTGCTGTCACTGGTGAGCATCATGGACAGTGTCAACATCACTTGACACGTTTGTCATGTTTTAACTTTTGAGGTGCTGAGTATGTGGCCTAGGGCTTTGTACATGGTAAGCATATGTTCTGCCTCTGTGCAGCATGATCATACAGGACCGCTGTCATACAAACAGCCTACCACTGACAAAACATCCTCAGGCAGCAAATGAATGCACTGTGATGTTCACAGTAATTAATTATGCCTTCTATGCTATAGGAGAAAAGGGATTTTCAGATCTAAAAAGATCTCCGCATCGCATTCTTCACTTTGTTGGAGCCCCACTAAGAATGCCACAGGCCACCATGTGTGATAACTCATTTTGCGTGCTCTGAATACAGCATTTACAAGGCTCCTGCCTTTGTTTAAACTGCTTCCATAGACCCTCTCCCCATCCCATAATCCTATTTATCCTTCATAGATAAATTGATCTGTGTAAAATCTCCTTATCCAGAAATGACTATAATACTTTATTAATACTATGGCAGCTATAATATATGTACTAGCAAGCAGTGTATTTTAGTGCCTGTGTCATCTATCAAACCCTGAGCCTTTAATAATTGAAACTATTATCATTCCATACTTGAGTACCCCAAAACCTACCAATATCTTAGATAATGGACATACACTAAATCTATACCAAGTTACCTGGATTGACAATCAAAAGAACCCTAAACAATTGGAAGAGGCTTACTCCTTGGAATTTGCTTGTAACTCAAGACATGATCAGTGTAAACATTGCAACGTTCAGAACATTCTCAGGTACAGTTTTAGCATATGACAGACACTTGCGCCATGAACTCGACATCCTGTTATTACTTTTTGCTTCTCTAGATTCAAGTTGTCTCTCACGATGTCTCCAGAAAGCAGCTCTTCCTCCAGGTGACTCAGCTGACCCTGAAGGGTCCTCCAACTTCTTTTCTGCCTCGTGGGCCCTTTGCAGGGCTTTCTCGTGAGATTCAGATTCCTTTTCCAACTTCCCAACAAGCTCAGAGACCTGGGCTTCAAGATGGGAGGCCATCTGGAAACAAAGACGGAGAAGAAAGGAAAGCCTTGTTTAGACTCAGCTAAATGTTCAGATCCATCACTCCATCCAAGAAGCAGAACCACTACGATGTCCACTTGCAGATTCCTTGTAGAAATTACATTTAAAATAGGTCATTTTGTGGCCGTGTTTTCCTCTGTTTGAAATAAACCTGTATTTGTTATCGTGGTGGTTTGAATATGCTTGGTCCACAGAGTGGTACTATAAGGAGGTGTGACCTTGTTGGAGTTGGTTAGCATTGTTGAAAGAAGTGTGTCACTGTGTGGGTGGGCAATGAGACCCTCCTCCCAACCACATGGGAGCCAGTCTTCTCCTGTTTGCCTTCAGAACAAGATGTAGAACTCTCAGCTCCTCCAGGGCCATGTCTACCTGAACAAACACTGCCTTGCTCCAGCCTTCATGATAATGGACTGAACCTCCAAACCTGTAAGCTAGCCCCAATTAGATGTTGTCCTTATAAGGGTTACCTTGGTCATGGTGTCTGTTCACAGCAGTAAAACCTAAGACAGGTGTCAAACAGATAGTGGTGGATGTTTTTCATTTTTCTATAATTCCTTCAACAACTTCAGTCAGTAAATATTTACAGATATCATTATACTCCAAAACTGTTATAAACTTAGAGATTTCGAAGCTAAGCTGGGAGGGGAAAAGGTTCAGACAAAAAGTAATTTCAAGAACCACAAAAATATTGTTTCCCTAAGAGAGACTCTTCCACTACATGTAGTCAATTAAAGATTATGTTTATTTATCATGAGAAGCAGCCTGGAGGGACTTCTATTTAGCCTTCTAATGAATATTGGTTATTCATGTCATAGACTTCAGTGGTATAATCATATATTAATATTATCATTTTAGTATCTGAAGGGTCTGAAAGGTCAAATTCTTTTTAATATGGTGACACCAAACATTCCCCCAGTATTGGCATCCTTTCCCAAGAATCCCTGCCTTTTATCTTGATGGTCCTGTCCCCTGAAACCAAGAGCAAAAGTCTAATCACCCACTTAGAATGCACTTTCAGACCACCCACATCGATTTTTTGTAAATTCGTTTTTTAGGAAATGTTGAGCACTATAAAATTGGGATAAACCACTGGTGAATAAATATGTTTTCTCTTGTTTTTGGAAGCAGAAAGGAAAAGAGTGATGGATGTTTACAAAGCATTACAATGCTAATCGCCATGACTGCTTTAGCTTTGTTACAGTCTAAATTAAGAACAGAAAGCAGGCTCTTCCGGCACCCCAAGTCATTTCTACAGAGATGCTAGGAAGAGCACTGAAGCTGCCATCAAAGTTTTTGAAATACCATTATAGATAAATTTGATCTGGCTTACCCACACACTTCAATGAAGGCCCAATAAACGTAAATTAGAAAAGAAAGTCCACATTTACTTGAGTTTTCATTCACCCTTATGTAATATAATAAATATATATTGTAAAATATTCATTAAGGGCCAAAAATATAAATAAGAAAAAAAAATTATGATCCTCCAAACAGAGACCACAATTATGTGTTTAAAATAATGTGTCAGTTTTATATTGTTAGGAAAAAGTCAAGATTATGTCACGTATATAACTTTCTGTCTTTTTTCTGTTTTTACCTAGTAGCATTTTAAAAATCATTTTATGTCATTCAAAATTATTAGTAGTTCAATGGTTGCATTAAGAATCCACCATAAGGGGTGAGAGCATTTGTTGCTCTTGTAGAGGACCAGGGTTGATTCCCAGAACCTACATGGTAGCTCACTACTTCTTAACCTCTCCCAGAACCCAGTGACCTCTCCTGACCTCCAAAGTACATATACACACATACAGGCAAAATACTCATATATTAAAATAATAAAACAAATACATTTTAAAAGACTTTCAAAAGAATTCATCACAGAGCTGGGCACATAAATCAGTTGTACAGCTTGTACCTACCCTGTATGAGATTGTCTTCAATCTCTAAAACAATCCACCATTATTAAACAAAACAGAACATTCTCAGCACTGGAAGATAGAAGCAAACTGTCGGGAGTTCCAGGCTAGCCTGATCTACATAAGACATACTTCAATGTCCCCACTCCCAGCCTAAGCATCCTTATACAAGAAAAGAGAATGTTTCCTCTGGTGATTAAAACTCTCTAAACACTAGGCAGCAAACAGGTATGGGTCCCAGTCATGGAGAAGGCCAGAGGCCCATCAACTACCTGTCCCAGAGTGGACCCAAGTGACACCTGGAGGAAGCTAGACTGAACAGACTAAAGTCTCTTTCTATGCTTTTATGGATTTAGAGTACCATGCCTATCATACAATTCATTCTGTACTTCAGTGGGTATTTCACATCAGGTCTGGTGGTAAATTACTCAGAGCCCTATTTGAGAAACTATTTTCCCCAGGGAAAAAGATTAATATTATCACAGAGCAGAAGATTCTGAAAAGCCTCAATTTGCACTGTCAGCTCCTAGAACCATCACCAGAACACGTGCTTGGAGTTCAGAACAGTGTGTCTGTCCTTGTCATCAGTATTTCCGCTCCAAAGTATGGATTCAACCAATCATATGTTCTTTCCTTAAAGAGGGTTTTTTTTTTTTTTTTAACCTTCAGAAATTTCCCTCTGTTGACCAGATGTAGTGGCCTATGCTTACAATACCAGCACTTGGGAGGTGGAGGCAGAAAAATCAGGATATACTTGGCTACAAAACTAGTCCAAGGCCAGCATTAGCTAGATGAGATCCGATCTCAAAATAATAAAAGAAAGAAATTTTCCTGTGTTTCCTAAACTTTTTAGTTATAGTCTTTGGTCAACTAGAAATATTTCTATAAAAGACATATGAGAGACAAAAGCATTTGAGTCAAATAAAGCCAAGAGAATCTGCCTGCACACCAACTGTGTGGACCCAAGAATGCTCCAAAGAGTCTTAAAAGTTGAACTCAGGCTACTTTGCAGACTACTAATAAGTAGGTGGTTGAACTGCTCAGAATGTATCAAACTGCTACACCAGACTCCTGGGTCTTAAGTGGAGCAAAGAGCTGAGGCCCTTCCCAATTTATCCCATCACAAAGCTGAACTTCTGAAGCACCCCAGCTGTCAGAGAATACAACATACTGAGGTTGTTTGTTTGCTTGGCTGTTTGTTTTTTCAGAACTAAATTATATAAATTTATTCCAAAAAAATTAAGTGTCATCTGACTACATTCTTGAGAACACCAGATACCAGTTGCCTGTGTTCCCACCCAAACCATACTGCTGTTTTTTACACCAAGAAGTCTAAATAACCAACAGACTTCTTCTTCCACCCTTCCTTAGTGCCGTCTAAAGGTATAGTTGATGCCCTGAGGGTTTCTCTGCTGAGGATGTAGGGGCTTGGCGATGAATGGGCATGCCACAAAAAAATATGCACTTCAATCTAGTTAATTAAAAAGGCACTTTAGCAAACCATCCTCCAAAAAGAAGCAACAGAGATTTGGGAAGTTAAGGCATAATGCCCTCAGAAGTAACTCACCTCCCAAGGACAAGGATCTGCTGATCTCCCCAGAGAGGCCTTTTGCTTTGAAGCTCTAACAAACAACACAAGAGCTCTGTGGCCAGAAAAAGCATCCTGGATCACCTAAGTACTCACATCTTTTGGACAGAAACAACTTTTTCTTCTTTTTCAATTAATATTTTTCACTTTTGGAAGTACATAAAATAAGTTATTGGGTAGCAAGGCATAACATCAACCAAGTTCTTCCTTCATGTCAGTATGTGTGGTGAACATCTGGACCAATCTAACCCGCCTCCCTCCCTCTTTGCTCAAGCCAACTTTTGTTATAGATTAACTTGGTGGGAGTTGGGGGGAAGTAGGTAGTCTAATCCAGGATCTTAAGAATGGGACTTATTTAGACATAAGATCTTCGCACAGACAACCAATTTACAAGAAGGTAATTGGGGTGAGATCTGGTTATTTTGTCCACTGTCTTTATAAAAGGAGAAACTCGGATGCAAAAACAGACATACATAAAAGGAAGATACTGTGGAGAGAACCCATGTGCCAGCCAGGGAGGGCCCGGGGCCAATAGAAGCCAGGTAAGATGTATGAACACAGGAACCAGCCCTAACTACACCTTGACTGTAGAACTCTAACTGCCAGAACCATAAGCTAGGAAGCTCTGTTGGCATAACCCAGTGAGTGGCACATTGTTAATGCAGTCTAGGAATCAAATACAACTAGGGAAGATGGAGACGCTACACCTCCAGCTGTTCAGACACTGCTGCACCCAGGAGTGAGCATACAAAGTAATTTTTATGATGGCCTGTCAGTGAAAGACTGCAGGTGTCCTGGGAAATGTCTGCTCTAGGAAGTGACAGGAAAATGATGGTGGGTTGTGAGATTTGGAGGACTTGGGGTAAAGAACTTCCCTCCAGTCTTTGGAAACAGGAAGCTGGGTCCATGGCACCTGCAGAGCCTCCAGACTGTGACACTTTCCAAGTGAGGTTAGTAAGTAAAGAAAAGTAGAAAGAGCAGACTGTCTACATCAATGTTGTGACTCTATATTTAGTTTAAGAAATGAAGAAAAATTGATCAGGTCATACATACACTCTCTACAGAATCAATTCTCATCCAGATTAGTAAGTTAGGAAAGACCTCAAACTGTGGAAGTTTTTACCTCAAAAATTTTCTATGTGTAAACTAAATCACAGAAAAAAACATAGACTTACCCTCAGTGATTTTATACATTATAGGATGCAGCTCAGGAAAAGAACAAAACTGCGCATGGGCTAAAGAGGCCGTGAGATTTGCTTGAAGGGCATGCGTGAGTAAAATCTTTAAAAGGTGCTGCATGTTTTAGCTGTCATGCAAGGAGCCCTTGTTCTTAAACATCTGTTACATGTCCTGAAATTCAAGGCTAAATAACATCCAAAAAGTCCTTTTTGAATCCAGCAGTAGGACCTTCCTCTGAAGCAGAGGGTTTCAATCAGGAAGACTGTGCTCTTGACAAAGGAGACAGTGGTTGTCTCAAATTGGGCTGAGGGTCCCATTGGAATCGAACAGAAAGAGATCAGAGATGGTACTAATATCCTAGAACACACAGGATGCTACCACCATCTGCCATACACACAAGCACATATACACATACACACATATATATGCACACATGCACATATGTATACATACACACACATATGCACACATACATATATATACACACATGCACATATCACATCATATATACACATGCACATAATACATGCACACACATACACACACATATATACACACATGCACATATATCTACATACATATGCACACGCATACACACAATATATATACACACATGCATACGCACACACACACATTATCCCATACAGAGCTAGGTATGATGGTGCACACCCAGCACCTAGGAGGCCAAGGTAAGAAGATCATGAGTTCAAGAACAGTCTGACTACATACCAAGATCTTCTCTTCAAAATAAATAAATAACAAGATATGCAGTCTAAATATCACAGAACCTGCTCTAAGATATGATAGTTTTTTTAAGAGAAAATTAAATTTTGCCAGAAGCAGAAATTCAAGGAAGAAGTAGACATCACTTACTGAAGAAGTGAGGAGCAGTGTCCTCAATTCTACTAAGAACTGGAAATCTAGGAGAGGGAGGACAGATAGCCAAGGAAGGGGGAAACAAGAGAAGCAACGTCCTGCAGGTAAGAATGCACAGGAGAGGGACGCGGTACCAGGACAAGCCTGCAGGGCCTTCACACAGCATAACTCAGCAGCTGGCTGCCCGTAGCCATGGCAGCTGGCAGGGAAAAGCAGCCTCCTCCATAAAGATTCATCCATTTGTAAAGCACCCGTTCTTCAAAAACATTTCTAAGACAATGTGCAGAATCCATTTTCTCCTGACTTTACTTGAAGAGGAGTCACACGAGACACCGGCTATATGCTTGATTTGGGGTTGTTTAATGGGAAGGGTGGCTACTGAGAAAAATTACAGGGTAGGGGAGATGGAGAAAGATACTAAAAGGACCGAATTGTTCTTATTTGTATGGGGAGGGAGAGAGGCAGGAAGAGAGGGGTGGGGGAAGGGAAAGATGGAGGAAGGGAGGGATGGAGGCATAACTAGCCTAACTTATTTCACTACTTTGCTTTAGAAAATAAACATATGCATCATGCTGGCAACTGTATGCCATGTTCCTCATGTTGGAATTAAAATAGCAAGGGAGAAGCTGAGTTATGCAGAATGAAAAGCAATAAGATGTGGGGGACATTAATTATTAATACACACAAACAAACACACACACACACACACACACACACACACACACACACACACACACACCGCGCGCATGCATCACCATGCATGACAACTTCCTGGAGTTCTTCCCAGTTCTCTAAATGTTTCCTTGCACCCATTGAGTTCCTAGGTGTAAACTGAGTCACAGGAACAAGTGGACTTACCCTCAGTGGTGTATATACATTACAGACTGCAGCCCAGGGGAGGGAAAAAACACTGTACATGGGGCCAAAGAGGCCACGAGAATTGCTTGAAGAGCATGCATGTGTTTTTGTCTTTATTTACAAATGCATTCCTAAACTAACTTTTTTTTAAAAGCTGTTGTAGGGCTGTTGAGAGGGCTCAGTCAGTAAATCACTTGCATTGCCAGGACCAGGACCTAGATTCAGCCGATAGAACTCACATAATAGAAGCAAGGCGTAGTGCGGTAGAGAGAGACAGAGAACTCACATAATAGAAGCAAGGCGTAGTGCGGTAGAGAGAGACAGAGAACTCACATAATAGAAGCAAGGCTTAGTGAGGTAGAGAGAGACAGAGAACTCACATAATAGAAGCAAGGCGTATGCGGTAGAGAGAGACAGAGAACTCACATAATAGAAGCAAGGCGTAGTGCGGTAGAGAGAGACAGAGAACTCACATAATAGAAGCAAGGCGTAGTGGGTAGAGAGAGACAGAGCCCTGAGGCTCGATGAGCAGGCAGCCTAGCCTCTTAGTGAATTTCAGGCTAGTGAGAGACCTTGTTTCAAAAAAGGAAAATAACTAGATGGTACCTGAGGGACAATGTTGACCCAAGGGTCACACTGTCTTCACTTATAAATACACATCACCACACACACACATATATATATGCACACAAACACACACATATATATGCACACACACATATGCATGCTCACATACCCTCCACATTCACTCACAAAAAAAAAAAAAAAACTATTATGCAAATTTAAAGTATATTAAAGATATATGTTCTGAGAGACATATTTAGTAAATATCTTAGAACAGATTAGTGACTATACCATCCCCTATTAATGTTTTTACTACAACATGGATGGACCTAGAGGATACTGTATTAAGTGAAAGAAATCAGGCACAGAAAGAAAAATATTGCATGATCTCAGCTATATGCAGATTCTTAAAAAGGAAAAAAAAATATAAATATAAATATAAAAATATAAAAATATAAATCACTAGAGAACAAAAACTATAGTTTCCAGGGACAGGAGAAGGAGAGGAAAACACAAAACACAATATTGACCTGTGGGTGAGCGACAAGATGACTTGTCTCCTTTGAGTGAGTCTAACATCAAAAGAACTACTAACTACCTATAGTGCAATTCTACAGGCATGTGTGTGGTGGTTAGAATAGCTATGGCCCCCATAGACTGATATGTTTGAATGCTTGGTCCATAGGGAGTAGTACTGTTAGGAGGTGTGGCCTTGTTGAAGTAGGTTTGGCCATGTTAGACAAAGTGTGTCTCTGTGGGTGTGGACTTTGAGGTCTCTTCTTATGTTCGGGCTCTGCCCAATGTGGGAGCCTCCTTCTGGCTACCTTCCAATCAAGATGTAGAACTCTTGGCTTCTCCAGCATCATATCTTCTGGGATGCTGTCATGCTTCCTACCATGATGATAATGGACTAAACCTCTGAAACTATAAGCCCACCCAATTAAATGTTGTCCTTTATAAGAGTTGCCTTGGTCATGGTGTCTGTTCACAGCAATGAAATCCTAACTAAGACAGCACATGATGCCATTTACTTTCAAAGGTCATTACCTAGGACAAACATCATAATCTGACATCGACGATCCCTGTAACAGTCTGGGCTGATGTCAACTCCACTAACTAGAACTTTGTAGATAATGACAGTTGTTAACAGTACGAATAATGGCAAAATGAAACATGAATCTACTCTACACCCGAATGGTCCCTGTTACTATTTATGAAGTAGGTCTCCTCACTGGTTCTCCTGGGTCTCAGCACAGTATGCAAAAGACAGAAGAGAGGATGGAGCGGAAGAAACACTGCAGCAATAGTTAACGTTTGTTGTTTTGATTAGCCAGTATATACTGGGTATATCACAACTCTTCCACTGAATGCCTCTAATAAACAATAACCTTCGAGGTAAATATTGATAACTTATTTTCTAGGCAGACTTGGCCTGACTTGACCTATCAGGACAGCAAATCCTCATCATAAATAACTCAGGCAATTTATAGTCCCCATTCATTCCATCTGGAGTGGCTCACCGGTTCTGTGTTAGCACAGTAAGTGTGTCTGGCAATGAGGTACAGTCTAAACCCCTTGTAGAGAGCTGTGTGTAGTTGATATATGGTTTTGTCGTATATTTATTTTATAAGCCCATGAATACCCTAGGTTCAAATACATACTGGGGAGTGTGGTAGAACAGGCCTGCAATTCTAGCACTCATGAAGCATTATAAAGCAGGGGGATTACTGTGAGTCAGAAGCCAGCCTGGGCTACATAATGAAACTCTACCCCAAAAACATCTCCCCAAAAAGAAAACACGATGAACCAGAAGAATTTTGCGGTTTTGAACAAGGACTGTGAACTTTGCACTAGTTGCTAGTAAGAAGAGAAAGCAAAATCTTTAAAAGTCAGAAAGGTAGCTCAGTGATAGAGCTTCCTTCCAAGTGTGAAAATCTGGGTTCTAACATTGCAGAAAAGAAAAAAGAAATGATTGGGGCTGGGAAGATGGCTCCATGCTTAAAGTGCTCACTGTGGAGAGCAAGAGAGCCAGGCGTAGGCCTCCAGAACTGACATTAAATAGCAGTACTTATGAGCCTGGTGGCTTGCTGTAATTCTAACCTTGAAAGGCAAAAACAGGGACTCTTCAGAGCAGGCTGTCTAGTGATCCTGGCTACATTGCCAAGCTCTGGATTGAGTGAAAGAGCCTGTCTCTGAAAAGTAGACTCCGGGTAGTTACCTCCAGTCAGCTCAGGCTCGTTCCCTCACATGCTCCCAGACACATGCACATACATACATACAACACGCAGAAACGTGGAGGCAGAGGAGGGAGAAGAGACAAAGAAACAGAAAAAGAAAGTCATTGAAAATCTCAGAAGCCATGACCTCAGCGTCGTAGGGGGTTTCCACCACCATGAGTAAATGCGTAAGATAGACGAGACTCAGCATGGACAGCTCCAACTCCGTGAATGATGCCGAACTCCGTGAACGGCTCCCACCTTCCTATGTGGAAGCTGGAAGTGGAGCAAACATGCTCCATTATATGTTAACTAATTCCAAGAAACGGCGGCTGAACACACTGAGTGAAGGCCGAGGAAGTTATAAATGGCCATGGACTACTCACCCTTTTCTGGCTCTCTTCCTCAAGGCCTAGCTCTCGAATCCTCTCCAATATGGCATCCTCTGTGGACTCAGCTATGTCGAATCTGCTGCAAAGAAGAGCCGCAAGTTTCTCCCTGAAGCAGGAGTTCTGGTTTTGCGAGGCTGTGGCGGCCTCCCTGCTGGCCTTCAAGCTCACATCCAGCTGCTGGCAGCTTTTCCTCAGCTGGTTCAGCTCCTGCTTCGAAGCATCCCAGGCTCGCTGAGAAGCAAGCAGCCGTTCTTGGTAGAGCTTAGCTTCCCTTTCTAGAGCTGTTCTCGCCTCCGCAGCACTGAGCAAGTCCTGAAAGTTACAGAATGAAAACAGTAACAGGTATGTCTGCATTCGGAAAAGTATTCACTTTCCTGGTTTACCAATGACCATGGGGTGAGATGTGCATTACAATTTTAGCTCTAAGATTCCTCTATTGATACATAAAGTTATTAAATAAAGTTGTGTGGGCTGGAAAGACAGCCTGGTGGTTAAAGGAACTAACTGCCCTTCTAGAGGACCCAAATTTAAGTCCGAGCACCCACATAGTGCTTCATAACCATGTAAAACTCCAGTTCCAGGGTATCTGACACCATCTTCTGACCTCCACAGGCAACAGGCATGCATATGGTTTGCATTCATACATGTAAGCTAAACACTCACTCATAAAAATAAATAAGAGATAAATCTTTGTAGTTACAAAAAAAAAAAAATGCTTGTCTAGCATGCACAGGGCCCTGGGTTCTAACACCAACATCACAGAAAAGCAGGTACAGTGGTGTTCAACTGAAAACCCAACACTCAAGAAGTGCATGCAGGAAACTGGAAGTTCAAAGTCATACAGCTATACAGCAAGTATGAGGCTAGCCTGGACTACATTGGTCAGTGTCTCAAAAAATAAAGTTATTTGAATAGAGTTGTTGCTTTAATCCCATTTTTAAAAACTAGACTGTAAACACACACACACACACACACACACACACCAGGGCAGTGATGGCACATAACTTTAGTCCCCGCACTCAGGAGGTAGAATCAGGTAGATCTCAGAGTTCATAGCCAGCCTGGTCTACAGAGTGAGTTCCAGGACAGCCAGGGCTACACAGAGAAACCCTTTTTCAAAAAAAGAGGAGGGGGAGGGAGAAAAAGAGACAGAGAGAAACTAGACTGACTCTGTCTAGTATCACTCCACAGAGGAGAGATGCTCAGTTCAGTGACTAACTTTTCTCTCATAAAGACACAAGGAAACCTGACAGAACCTGAAGAAGGGAGGCTGAAAGACAGCTGTGTGGCAGGGAAATAAACTGAAAGGGGTAGATAAGGGCACACTCAGTCAAGTGCCAAAACACATAAATTACAGCAGAAAAGATCAAACAACTGGTTAACCTGCCTTACAATATAGTCTTGCTGCTTAGTTAACTAAAGGATTTGGGGTTTGCCTTTTATTTCAAATAGAATGTTAAGAGTAATGGGCACTAAAAAGAGGCAATATCCTTGAGAAGAGACTCACCCAAGGGGGCCAGAAATATTTCTGTCTGTTAGTTAAAACACTGTTTTGGGGTTTTTTTTTTTACATTAGAAATGGTCTTTAAAGGGATTTATCTCCATCAACAGTGAGAAGACAGGAAAAGAAGTAAGCTGAAATGCTTTGTCCTACTTCATAAAGGAAATACATCTTCCCTTTTTTATGGTGATTCTAAACAAAAATAGAAAGAAAGAAAGAAAGAAAGAGAAGAAAGAAAGAAAGAAAAGAAAGAAAGAAAGAAAGAAAGGAAAAGAAGGAAGGAAGGAAGGAAGGAAGAAGCAAGAAAGTCTCAGTCATCAGTTGGAAAGAAAAACCACCCAAAGGCAAGTAGTTAGGCAAGCCTGCCCCTGGCAGGATAATAGCTCGTCGTAGAGATTATTTTGTAAAATGCTTCTCTTTGTAGAGATTTGGTTTTCCCTTTTTAAGAGAACTCACTGCTACTACTAATTAAATCACTGGCCTTAAAGTAGAGCCAAGAGTCCTTTATTGGAGACACCATATCTTTAACATTTACAGATTTCTCTCCAGATAGGAGTGTGGTATCTGCTCACTTGTTCAGTTTTAGTAACCAGGATCAGCGCTGGTGATAGTCAACTGGACTCCTGTTTTTACTTAAAAAATCAATGCCCTAAATTTAGTGACCCAAGGACTTCTTTGTATATGAAAAGAAACCCCCTGGTGCAAAATCAGGAGCCTCTCACTGTCAGTGATATTTGAAAGCAGCTTCTCACAAAAGTCTTCATGATACATTAAAAAAAAAAAAAAAAATCTATCAGAGCCAGATGGCTCAGTGGTTAAAGGTGATTGCCACCAAGCCCAAAGACCTGGGTTCAATCCCTAAGACCTGTATGGTGGAAGGAGAGAACCAACTCCCCATAAGTTGTCCTTCAACCTCCATTCATACACATAGCATGCTAGCAACACACACAAAATAAAGAAATAATAAACAAATAAATAATAATTTAAATCTATCAGATGCTAGAGTATGGTAACATGCTCACAATTTTATGTAGATTAGTCAAATGTCCCCTAACGCCAAAAGAACAACAAACGTAATTAAAATATTTCAGTTCTGAAGGTTTCTACCCTACTATCAGACTACCAACTTAGTGTAATCCCCTAGAACAGTGGTTCGCAGCCTGTGAGTCATGACCCCTTTGTAAAGGGTTGAATGACCCTTTCACAGAGGCTACATATCAGATATTTCCATTAATAGCCATAACAGTAGCAAGATCAGTTATGAAGCAGTAGTGAAAACAGTGTTGTGGTTGGGGTCACTGCAACACAAGGAACTGTATTAAAGAGTCGCAGCATTAGTAAGGTTGAGAGCCACAGGTCTACAACAGAGCACTACCTCTTTTTAAATCTAAGCACCCATGATAATATCTAATTACATAGTTTGGTTGGATGTTTTTGTTCCTGGAAATGTCCAGCCTGGCAAATTCTGAGCTGTTTCTCTAAAAATATAGGATCTGGAGCCAGCAGCAGACCTTGAGGACAGCCACTCCCCAGTGCCCTGGTTAATTATTCTGGGACTCAGAGGCATTGTTGTGTTGGAAATAGATGTCCTCAGGACTGCACATGCAATTACCTGTACAGTCCCCAGGAGCAAGCCACCGGAATGGAGTCTCGTAGCATGGCTACCTCAAGGATACACCGAAGCATGAGACATACGGTGACATGTGCAGGGAGAGCCAGGGCCCGGTGACTGCTGTCAGACCACAGTGACACAGAAGGAGAAACAAACGGCTTCTTTCCCAGGAAACTCAGAAGTGACCTCCACTGAGGACACATCTGCAAATAAGGGCAGGCCCTATGCAGACGGTAATGCTAAAAACATTTTGTAATAACTAGCAGATCTTGCTGGGTGTGATACTAGATGCCTTTAATTCCAGCATTTGAGAGGCAGAGGCAAGTGGATCTCTGTAAGTTCATGGCCAGCCTGGCCTATATAGCAAGTTCCAGGACAGGCAGGGATACATACAGAGACCCTGTCTCAAAAATATCAAAACAATAATAATAGTAATTAATAATAATAAAACAATAAACAAATCTTTAGATTCAGCTCTACTAAATCGGCAAGTGAATAGTAATGACTTCACTGTTACATTTAACAAAAATGGTCTAAATAACATAAAGTGATAAATGAAAGACCAAAATCAATCTGAAGCAAAAAGAAAGCCCTCATGGGTTTGTGTAGTGTTGGCTCAATGGATAAAGAACCTGTTCCAAATGCATAAGAACCTAAGTTCAAATTCCCAGACCCCAGATTTAAAAAGCCAAGACATCTGCTGGGTGTAGGGGCAGGAGAGAAAGGCAGAACCTTAGAGCTAGTGGGGCAGTCAATCTGGCCTAACCAGTGAGCTGCAGATTCAGTGACAGGTCCTGTCTCAAAGAAAAATTAAGGAATGAGCAGTAGAGGAAAAGATTCTTCATCAAACACACACACATACAAACACATATATACACACACAACACATACACATTCACACACACATACACACACACCCACATACACACACACACAAACACACACACACACAAGCACGCACACATGCAAAACACATAGACATTCACATATGATATGCACAGTTGATTCCTATCATGAATCATAATTCCTATCATGAACTTGCTAACTACAATATGAATTTATATATGCCTGAGATCAAATTACCACTTAAAAATACAACAATTAGTTCCTGTCAAGGTGGGAACTTCTGGCTGAAGCTTATTCCCCCAATTTTAAATTCACTTTATAAACTTAAAAAGTCAGCTTTTAATTCTACACACTGCAGTTAAGATTAATAAATAAGTAACAAATAATAAATAAATAAATAAATAAATAAACCCTGCAAACCTCCCCATCACCAGGCAGGCACACTCGTGCAAATAAGGACAATTTGAATATACATGTTTTACATAATACCTAACAAAATATAATATGCAAATGTCTTTTAAAACTATAATTCTAGTCCCCCCTCAAAAGAAAATTACACACAAAAAAAAATATAACTACAAGCTAAATTATAAAGTATAGATGCTCTCAAGACTTGGCTGTCCCAGAAATGAGAGAGTCCACATGTACACCTTGGCCCGAGTTGTTTCTGACTGGTAAGTAAAGATGCCAGCAGCCAATAGTTGGGCAGAAACGACATAGGTGGGGTTTAGGTTGTACAGACTTGAGGTTGGAGAGGGACCACAAGGAAGAAGAAGGCAGGAGAAGAAGCTGCCATGGGTTAGATGAGTCATAAAAAATGTAGCCCTAAGGGCTAGCAATGGGATCTAAGAGCAGCCCAGATGAAACATAGTAAGTAATAATTCAGGGTTACCAATAGGAAAGTAGATTCTAACAATATAGAGGGTAGGTATCTGCCCAGCCCTTGTGCTGTTTAAGGCTTATGGTAAATATTGTAAGGTTGTATGTGTTTTTTATCTGGAAATTAAATGGTCTAAGGTAGGATAGAAACCCTGGGTCAGGATTAAATAATTTCTACAACATGTAGAAATGACAAACACTCAATTATTCGGTTAGAAGACAGCTATATGTCACTGAGAAACACCACACCCTACACCTGTGTGCTGACACAGGACCAATGACGGATTTTGAAAGCAGAGTTACTTGTTTTATTTTTAGATACAAATTACAAATAAATATCTTGAACTTGAATAACAATCACCTTAAAATCTCTTGGAAACCAGGCATGTGGGTGTATGCCTATAATCCCTATTTCAACGAACCTCTGTAAGGAGGGTTTACTCCTGCAATTTGTCTCCATTCCTCTTGTTCTGTTTTGCTGAGATAGAATCTGTCTGCATAGCTCTGGCTGGCCTGGAACTTGTGATGTAGACCAGGCTGGCCCTTAACTTAGGGTGATCCTCTTGTCTCTCCCTCTTGAGAGCTAAGATTACTGAAGAGCAGGCCAATACAGGCAGCTTCTGCAAATGTCTTAAAATCTGAACACACTTCTTCTGTAAGCATCATCAGTACAACCAAGGCAACCTTACTTAGCAAGCAAACACGAAACTAGTGTATGATCACAATCAACCTTCAATACGGACACACGCACTGCCCCTTGTAGCTTGTAACTAGTTTGGTTTTTAAAAAAAAAAAAAAAAAAAAATGAAGATGTATAATTTTAACTTTTGTTCAAATATTATTATAAAACCAGCCTGTGACTATAGCCAAGATTTTCTTTATTAACCTCCTTGCACAAGCTTTACAGTAGGATGGATACAGCTTATGGGTCCTTTTCCCACCCCTGTTCTCTTTACAGTAAATTTCCATTTCATGGCTGTGGTTTACAACACTTGAAATTCGGATTTGTGCTTTCTACACTGCTAGATAATTTTTCTACTAATTTATTTTTTCTATTTAAAGAGGTATTAATCAGGAGTTAATTCAAAATAAATAAAAAGTTATGACTTTACACCCACAGCCGGGTGGACATCATCCCAGGATGCATGCATAGGACGAATGGTAGACGTTTTGAAGTTGTGTTTTAGGGGTAGGTTTTCTTTAACTGGATCCTGCATCCTGCCAGTGCCTCCGTGTTCCAAGGGCTGCCCTGTAGACGAGGAGGATTTGTCTTCTTCTACTCTAGCAGATGCTCATTAATGGGGAAGCTACAGGGCGACATTTTGCTTCAGATGAGCTGACCTTTCCCCCATCAAAGCTGTCCCACTGCCATTGTATATGTTGAAAAGGACAGACGTAGCTGAAGTTTGAAAGAGTCTCATTATTAGCAAACTCAGTGCTGGATGACTGCGGCTTCCTTGCCCCAGAAGCCACTGTGTTCCTGGGCTGCGCTATAGAGCTGTAAACACTGCCCTGATCTGGTTGTTCTGTGCTTGGAGGACCAGGACAGTTCCCACTGGACCTTTACACGGAATGAGGGTTCTATCACGGCTAAGATTAGACTCATAATAATGAAAAAAAAAATGCATCATGTAATCTTTAAATGCTGTTCTGACTGTAAATTTCTAGAATGACCCTAAAGATAAACCGTCTAATAAAATTTAGTTTAAAAAACACAATGTAAACCTTGACAGTGTCAGTATCTTAATATAGGTAATTAATAAAACACTAAGAAGTAAAAAGAGGGGCACCAAAAGCTACTAGCTACTTAGGGAGCTGAGAAGGGCCAAGGTCTGCCTGAGCTACTGAATACATACATGTATAGCCTGGGAAATTTAGCAGGACCTGGTCTCCAAGAATATTTTTCTAAGTAAAGAAAATATGTCCAAGGGTCACGCGCCTTACATGAGTGAGGCCTTGGTGCAATCTGCAGAACTCTTAAGAAAAGAAAGGAGATGAAGGATAGGGGAAGGGAGGGAAGAGAAAGGGAGGGGAGAAAAGGGGAAAGAAGGGGAGGAAGGGAGGGGAGGAGAGAAGAGAAGAGATTCAGTTTACTCTGTGAAGTAAGACACTACCAGGGTGAGGGCATAAACTGTAGAAATTCTGCCTTCTTCTTCCTTTAATGGGGAATTGCTCCAGCAAGAACTGCAGGAACAATTCAAGAAAGGGCTAGACACCAGGTAGAAGGGAAAATTTTAACGATAAGTCTTTAAAGCATCTGCCTAGTGTACACAGCCCCTGGGGTTGTTTGACAGCACTGTCAAAAATAATTAGTAAATTGGAATAATAAAATGCACCAGGTATGGCTCACACCTTTAATCCAAATGCTTGAGAGGCAGAGTTGGGTTGATATGTGTGAGTTTGAGCCTAGCCTGGTCTACATTGTTCCAGGCTAGCCAGGACTACATAGTGAGACCTTGTCTCAAAACAGAGTAAGTAACTAAAGATAATTTGTATTTCCTATGAGAACTGGGATCTAAATAGAAAATTACCTAAAGTTTCTTCCAATATGGTATATAATTTTAGACTGCTTTAATTTCTTTAATAATCGATGTCTAATCATTTTTTTACCTCCAGGAACTATTCCACAAGCCTCTTCTCTTCAAATAATCTCATATTTATGTTAACCTCTAAATAAAAGTGAGTCACTGGGAAAGAGAAGTAAAAATAAACGGTGTACCACATGCACAATGAGCAATCCATGGACGTCACAGTCAGCTGTCTGTAGCTGTGGCTTCCATGTACATGGATCCAACCAACCGCAGGTCAAACATATGCAGGAAGGACATTGGATGCAGAGTTTTTCCCTGTAAATTCTTAGTAAATAATAGTTTATGTGCTATTTTTATTGTATTAAGTATTGGAAGTAATTTAGAGATAACCTAAAATCTATTAGAAGACGTGTATACTAAACTATAGTGTTTTATGTAATGACTTGAACATCCACAGATTTTGCTATCCATGAGGTATTCTGAATTGGATCCTCCATAGATATCAAGAGATTATTAACTACAATAATTTACTTATTATTATAGATTAATAATTTATTATTAACAGATTTATTATTAACTTAATACTAAAAATACTTATAAATATTTAAATAAATGGGAAAATAAGTCATTTCCCCATTTCACAAATAATTTTAAGAGAAACCAGAGATTCAAAAGATAAAGTTGCATGCCTGGGACTGCATAGTCAAATGATTTTGAAGTCAGGATCTTAGGCATCTAAGCCAGAACCTATGTCTTTCTTTTACTGTTACGTGATTTAAAAAAAAAAAAAACTGAAAAAAGTAAACTCAAGTGAGGAAGGGTTTATTTTTTCTGCTGGGAGTTTAAGAGTGTTGTCTTAATTTAGTCCTATTACTATGAAGAGACACCATGACCAAGGCAACTCTTATAAAGGAAACCAATTCATTGTAGCAGGTTTACAGTTTCGGAGGTTCAGTCTATTATCATCATGATGGGAAACAGGCAGACGTGGTGCTGGAAAAGGAGTTGAGAGTTCTACGTCTTGATCTGAAGGCAGCAGAAGGAGACTGTGTACCACACTGAGCATAGCTTGAGCATAGGAGATCTCAAAGCCTGTCCGAATAAAGGCACACTTCCACCAGCAAGGCCACGCCTAGTCTGACAAGGCCACACCCCTTAATAGAACCACTCCCTATAGGCCTATGGGGGCCATCTTCTTTCAAACCACCACAGTCCCTGGTTTTCATTCTAATCAAGAAAATCGCAACAGTGCTAAGAAAAGGAAGCCATTGAAAACCCAATGTGTAAATTTAACTTCTAGATTCTAGGAAAGCTGTGTGTGGCTTGTGTGGGTAAAGTGACTACTTTTAATAAAGTCGGATTTTTTTTTTTAAGATAACAAAGATAAAAGGTGCCAAGCTCGATAGATTTTAAAACACATTGGAGGACTGGAGAGATGGCTCAGCAGTTAAGAGCACTGACTGCTCTTCCAGAGGTCCTGAGTTCAATTCCCAGCAACCACACGGTGGCTCGCATGTAATGGAATCTGATGCCCTCTTCTGGTGTGTCTGAAAACAGCTACAGTATACTCATCATATATATAAAAAAATAAAATAAAATAAAAAAACATTGTATAGTTGTGTTATAGCCAATACATGTGCTTAATGAGCATAAGATGTCACTTCACCCTGCTCGGTGTCACAGGGGCTGGGTGGACAGACCATGCCAAAAGGACCTCTGAGAAGATCTTCACTTCAGTTCCCAGTACCCAAACAAAACAACTGCTACAGATTTCCAAATAAGATATTTACCTGTAATAAAACACCTGGATATTTTTTTGAGAGAGGGTCTTACAGTGTAGCCTGGCTGGCCTGGATTTCACTGTGTAGACCAGGCTGAACTCTAATTCAGAGAGCCTCCTGACTCTGCCCCTTGAATTCTGAGATTAAAAGAGTGTGCTGCCACACCTGGACCTTAAATTTAAGCAAAGCAATAAAGCCAAGTTTTGTAGACATAGGCACCCCAGCTGTGTGACTACTTCAGCCTCTTACATACATCTGGACTTTAATCAAAATAAAGTTTCCTACCTCAAAAGCAGAGCTTTGGAAACAGTCTGGAGATTCTTGCAGAGGCCATCAACGTGTCAGGAAAAGCTCTTGACAGCATTTTTTTTTATAGTAAATCACTGGAGTAATAAATAGTTCTATGAATGAGCACTTTATTAAAGACCTCAGGTTTTATTGCCCAAATTTTTATTTTACAATTTTTATGATGTTGGCAGGAACCTGGAGCCAAAGTGGATGAGTTTCCAGAGTCACTCCCAAGCAAAGACACTTATATAAGAAAAGAAATTGTTTTTTTTTTTTTCCTGTTTCATGTCATATTACAACATGCTTTCTCAGTAATTTCCTAATAATGTCCAGAGATGCTTTTTGAAAGTTGATACTCATTAAGGGAATTGCATGGCTTTCGTTATTGCTCTTCCACTAACAAATGATCCCTGCCAACACCCTGCTATGACGCTGTGACAGGAATACAAATCAGATGGTTGACAGGAGGCAGAGCATGTGGTGATGTAGTTCAGGTCCCGGCCTTACAGCATTATAACTGGATGTGCTTGAATCAATCATACACCTCCAGGAGCAGTTAGCACCATCACGGTAATAACGGTAAGGACACAGGAAGGAAGCACACCTTCATGCTAAAGCGTGGTCCCTAAGCACCACCCCTGACAAGTAGAACCTAAACATTCTAGGGAATTGAGTGGTTTGGACTGGCAACCTGAAAGCTGCAAGCGAGCCTGGGATAGCGCCTCTGTCCCAAAAGCAAGGAGGCATCACAATGTTGCAGGGCAGGGTCACAGGGCCAACTCAAAGGAGCTTCAGATGCAGAAAGTTCAAAGAATTTAGAACACCAAAAAAATAAATGGACTGTTAGACAGCAAAACAATGAAAATGGATGTGTCAGAATGAAAAATAAACTGTTTATAATAGAGTTGTAACAGCTGAGCACTCATGTATCCATAGATTTATTCTGGATTGTGGGTCCTTTAAGAAAAACAAGGTAGCAAGCAAGAGAGGGATGGAGGGAAGGGGAGAAAGAGAGAGAGAGAGAGAGAGAGAGAGAGAGAGAGAGAGAGAGGAGAGAGAGAGAGAGAGAGAGAAAGAGAGAGAGAGAAGCTGATATAGATGGGATTCTAAACATATAGTCACTTTGACACTTCTGAGGGGTAGTTAATCCAGGCAAGATTTGATGAATGCTAACATCCTAAGGAGCAAAGATAAGAATACAGCTTCATGGTAGACCTCTTGCCTAACATGCAGGAGGTCCCAGCACCACAAGCAAAAAAGAAAGGAATGACTTCATAATTGTTACCCAAAGATATCTCAGGTAGCTACAGAATATATATGTGTGTATATGTATATGTATGTATATATACGTATATATGTAATAGAAATTATTATTTAACCCCAAATAAGATCTCCTACCCGAAGTGAGACCAGTCAAGGAAGACACAACTCAGTAACTATGGTATCAATTGCAACGCCTGGATTGGGCAGATTTACCACTACACTACTCTAATCCCCGGCTATGAGATCCCTTATAACTTGCGGTTCATCCAGGCCACTTGGTTGTCCTCCGTGTCGGCTTCCTACTGCTGCTGGCTTCCTTCTGCTTCTGCTTCCCCCTGCTTCTCCCTCTTCTCTTCTTCTCTCTCTGCTCTGCCTTTTATATCAAATTCCTCTCACTCTCTCCTCCCCTAAGCCTTTTTCTCCGCCTCCCCTTCTACTGCCCAATCTCTGGCTCTAGCTTTTATTTTACAGGTTTTAATTGGACAGAAGGTTTACAAGACATCACCTGTGTACAGATTCAATCATCCTCTGCAGCCCCTCCCAGAAGGGTGGAACTAGGATCAAAATACAAGGCTGGGGCTATCCACAACATTTCCCCTTTTTGTCCAATTAAAAGACTCTTCTCTCTCAGATATATTGAGCACAAACTATATTACCATGTTGTAATTGTTAAAGTGTAAGACAGACCTAATACCCAGTGTATCATTTTTGTTAACTAAATAGAACCTCTGCTATCTCTCTTAACTAAAAGGCTTAGTTCTGAACCTGGCTTATGTCCTGTCTTTAAAATGAATGCCATCTGATAACTATCCTCTCAAAGTAAATAGCCTGCGTTGGCTGTGAGACTATAAGTCTTCAACCCCATCAGAAATCCAGAATGACTGAATTAACTGAAGATATGGGAAGCACAAAGCATGGCTTCCAAAACTTAGCCAATTTATATAGACCCCTGAACACCTGGACAGTTCCTTACTTCAAAACGTTGGAGCATCTGGTCTTCAGTCTTCTGGCCCAGGATCATCTGACAGACCTAGTAATGCAGAATTTTAAGGGCTGATTACTCTGTCTTGGCAGATATAATCAGTCGACTTTTCTGCAAGTGTGTCCTTTTCTGGACACTATTTTGTCTGTAGCTATGAGATCCTTTATAACTTTCAATTTATCCAGGCCGCGTGGTTATCCTGCTCTGGCTTCTCTGTCATCGGCTTCCTTCTACCGCCGGCTTCCTTCTACCGCCGGCTTCCTTCTGCCTGCTTCCTCCTGCTCCTGCCTCTCCTGGCAACTTCCTTCTCCTCTGCTTCTGCTCTACCTTTATATCAAATTCCTCTCACTCTCTCCTCCCCTAAGCCTTTTTCTCCACCTCCCCTTCTACTGCCCAATCTCTGGCTCTAGCCTTTATTTTACAGGTTTTAATTGGACAGAAGGTTTACAAGACATCACCTGTGTACAGATTCAATCATCCTCTGCAGCCCCTCCCAGAAGGGTGGAACTAGGATCAAAATACAAGGCTGGGGCTATCCACAACATATATATAGTTATATTATATATTAATTATATTATATATTTATTATATATTATATATTATATATTATATATTATTATATATTATATATTTATGTTTATATATTTTTGCACTATACAATAGAGACCAGGCCAGTATAGTGGCATATGCCTATAATCTCAGCCTTTGGAAAGCTGAGGCAGGATGACTGCTATATATCTGAGACCAACCTGGAACCACAAAGCAAATGCTATCAACCAATATCTATCAGCCAAGCTATCTATCTGCCTATCTATCATCTATCCATCCACCTGCTCCTCTCCCTCCCTCCCACTGCTCTCTGTTTCCTTCTTTCCTTCCCTCCACCATGCACCATTCCCTTCCCCTTCCTCTTTCCTCTCTCTCAGCCATGTGAGCCACATCAGAAAGATGACATTTATAAGCCAGGAAAAGGACCTGAGCCATGCCAGCAGCTGACTTCACTTTCATGGAGCCTCTCTGGAACATCCTGTCACTGCCTTATCAGAATGTCCCCATCTATGACTAGAGCCACTGCACTTTCCCTAACTGGTTATATAAGCTTTCTTTAGCTTTTGGAAGGGAATGGTTATCATTAATCTAATAATAACTCTCTTTGTCACACAATGTAAAACATTAAATTTTGTACACTGTTAAATATATGGAGTTTAGTCTCACATTCAAACAAGGGCTAGCTAGTTGGAAAAGATCAGGCCATCCATTATCTAAATAAAGGTTTATAATTAAGAGTCATGTCCTTACGTTGACATCTCTCAGAATGACTGCATCCACACAGTTGGATCCATCCAGTCTTCTAGGATTTTGCTTTATGTGACAGGTGACACGTGAAAAGTTATATAGGATTGTTGCAGTTTACATGAGAAATGACCCTCGATAGGCTCCTCTATTTCCACACTTGGTCCCCAGTTGACAGTACTGTCTGGGGAGGCTACGGAGCCCTCCTGGAGGAAGTATGTCACTGGAGGTGGGATTTGTGGTTTAGTTGGCCCTACTTCCTGTTTCCTCTCCTGCTTCCTGTGTGTGGATGAAATAGAATCAGTTTTCCTTCTGACCACCAGGTGGCCTCGGACGCCTGCTGCCAAGCTCTCTCTGCCATCATGGACCATATCTCATCTGGAACTGTAAGCCAAAATAAATGTTTTCCTCGAAAAATTACTTTTTGTTAGGGTGTTCTATCACAGCAACAGAAAAGCAATTGACAAATTCTTTATAATCACCTTATTGATAACAGTGTGTAGTATATTGTCATTTTATTAAAAATAAACATATATGCAATACATAGAAGGCATATTATTTTATATATATATAATATGTGTGTATAGTATATATACATATATACACATGTACATTGAATAGTTCCAGAAAGATTGATATTTTTTACATTTGTTTTTTTTTTTTTTTTTAAACGCTAGGATTGCTCAGATTGCTTCTGTATAAACATAAGGATTTACATTTGGATCCCAACATCAGTGAAAAATGTCAAGTGTGCATAGGGGAGGGGGGAAGAGGGGGGGGCAACAGGGAGGGAAGAGGAGGGAAGGAAAGACAGACAGACAGAGGGAGAGAGACGGGGGGAGACAGAGAGAGGAGAGAGAGAGAGAGAGAGAGAGAGAGAGAACATCGCTATAATCCCAGAGGTGAAAACAGGATTAAGGAAGCCTTCTGACCACAGTTTAGCTAGTTAGTGAGCTCCTGGATGGACACTATGTCTCAAAAACTGAGGTGGAGAGAAATGGGAAAACACCCAATCTCTGACTTCCACCTGTGCATATCCAGGCAGGTATGTGTGCAGCATGTGTGCACACCACCCAAACATACACACTCACACGAATTAATTAAATAAAAAAGAGGAGAAGTGAATGGCTAGGGAGAAGGAGGAAGGGGAGGAGTAGCCATTTAATAGATTTTGTACAATAAGAATTTTGTGTCTTTTAAACTTACTACCTACATGCTCAAAACCTAAGAGTTGAAAGTGAAAAACATTTTTATTATCTAACCAAAGTAAGCCATCCTGTCTCCAAATCCTTTAAAGTATTGTGTATTTCTTTTTTGCAATTAGAAATATATGTCTAGCCGGGTGGTGGTGGTGACACACACCTTTAACCACACACTTGGGTGACAGAGACAAGTAAATCTCTGAGTTTGAGACCAGCCTGGTCTACAGAGTGAGTTCCAGGACAGCCCAGGCTACACACAAAAAAAAAAAAAAAAAAACCTGTCTTGAAAAAACTCAAAAGCAATAGCAACAACAAAAGAAATCTACATTTAAATCTACATTTAATTATGTGTAAAAAGCATATATCAAATATCACATGTCTTACTTGGGTCACATCCTCTACACAGTGCCCCCACCCCTACGCTGAGAGCAGCATTTGAAACTGTAGCCCATCTTTCCGGGAGGGGCTCAAGACATCTGCTCCTCCATTTCTGCTCTATGAGCCACAGGGGAACCTTTGGCACACGGTACCTGATTCAGCTTGTCCTTCTCCTCAGCCCAGGAGGCAGCTTTTGTCTGCTCCCTGCTGACTTCAGCTGCTAGCCTCATGATTGTTTCTCTGTTAGCCTTTGCCTCCATCTCATGGACGGTCACAGTCTCTTCAAGAGTAGTGAGCTGTCCTTTCAGGAATGTGTTTTCCTTACACAGCTCTCTAAGCTGAAGAGAAAAAAAATTACAGTTGTGGTAAAATGAGGAGAAAACAAAATAAAACAGTCAATTCCATCCATTCTCTCCAAACAGCTCACAGTCTATAGTCTAATGAGGTTGTGATCTGACTAAACAATGAAAACAACAGATCTGCTCACATTTTCAAAGGCAGCCTCCAAAGGCCATCATCTGCAGATTCCGCAGTCAAATTAAAATTATTCGAAGGGGGTCACAAGGCAAGGATAATGGGAGGTGTGGTAGCTGGGGTGAGCCCTGACTGCAGCGTGCTGAAGGTGACATGGTAGGCTGAGGGGATGTCAAAGGCTACTGACCAAGCTGCCCTCAGCCCACATCCAATTGCACCTCCTGTGTGCCAAGTGCTGATGTGGGGGCCACTGAGGAGAAAACAGAACAGTTGTTTTTACAAACAAACCTATGGAATCAACTAGCCTGGGCCCATAGGGGCTCACAGAGACTGACCTGCTGACCCAGGAGCCTGCATGGGACTGACCTAGGTCCTCTGTGAATATACTACAGTTCTGTAGCTTGGTCTTCAAGTAGGACTTCTAACAGCAGAAGCTGTCTCTGCCTTTGGGACCTCTTCCTCCTACTGGGCTGCCTCATCTAGGCTTCAGGAGATGGTGCATCTAGTTGTACTGCAATACGATATGCCAGGGCTGGTTGATATCCAGGGTAAGCTTCCCCTTTTCTGAGGAGAAAGGGAGGAGGGGTTGGGGAGAGGAGAAGGGAGAGGGAGGGAGTTAACTACCATTTACCATTACTGGGAGGGATGGGCTCTCCCAGTAAAATAAGGGCCAAAGGACAAAGTATTGGGAATGCAAAAAATAAAAGAGCAGGATTAACGGAGATGCTCTTGACGTGCGCTTAGGTTGTCACTAGTGGAAGGAAGGGATTCCCAAGGGAGGAGCTTCGAAGTTCCCTTCTGCTCTGCCTGTCACTTGGCCTGAGACATTCATGAGTCACAAACCACACAGAGAGGTGGAGTTGTGCAGACAAGTTCCTGGTACTATATTAACTAGAAGTAGGGACATTCAACACCCATAGGGGTACCTGGCACTCTAGCCCCGACTCGATACAATGGACTCTAAACCAAATAAATCAGCTTGCAGAGAGGACACTGTATGAACTGACTAGTGGGCAACTGGGCGGTGACTTTTAAGAATGGCTGTATGAAGCAGGGCAGTGGTGGCGCACACCTTTAATCCCAGCACTTGGGAGGCAGAGGCAGGTGGATTTCTGAGTTCAAACCCAGCCTGGTCTACAGAGTGAGTTCCAGGACAGCCAGGGCTACACAGAGAAACCCTGTCTCGAAAAACCAAAAAAAGAAAGAAAGAAAGAAGAATGGCTTTATGAATATCTGCCAGGAAACAGGGACAGCTAGCTTTTTGGGCGTGGTGTTTTTGTTGCAGCAATAGAAACTGTAACACACAACCTTTGGTCTACTCCTGGTCTCCTGTCACCCTAGACTTAACCACAGCACTTCCTTTCCTATCGCATGCCAGGATGACCCCATGTTTATAGTGCCTTTAACCTGCATGCAAATACCTTTAAGATGAAATCTTCATCCGATGCCTCCTCACACTTCCTGTCTAGACTCAAACAGTCACAAAGCTGAGCTCGAAACTCCTCGTGCCTCCGGAGATTCTCTGAGCCTTGTTTCCTAGACTCCTCATTTTCCTTTGAACGGTTTCTATCAGCCAAATAACGAATAAATAAATAAATGCATGATAGCAGACAACAGTCATCAAAACAAGTCAAGACTGAAGCTCTCTGCGGAGAATAGTGTTCACTTTCAATACATCATAGTGTCCCAGTGCAAACGATTGGCTGCTAAGCCCTGACAGGAAATGAGGAATGTCAACAATTTCAGGGCACCTACACTGCAGAAGATAAAAGTCTTCATGGTATATGGACCTAGCAACGACAGAGGAGGAAGAGCCTTTGCCTTCTGTTTTTAACTGATCTTCAGATGCGAAGGCAAGCACACGGTTGACACACGGACCTTCTGCCATGTGCCACAAGCCCCAAGGCCTCTTCTGGGGCCTCCTCTGGGAGGAGACTGGCACCCTATGGATGCTAGAGAATGGCACCCTATGGATGCTAGAGAATGGCACCCTATGGATGCTAGAGGACCAAGCTTCATTTTCATTTTAGATATTATATGACAGACACATATACGTATGGATGTATGAATGTACATACATACATACATACATACATACATACGTACTGTCTGGTTCAGGGAAACTCTACTTGTGGACAGAAAAACTTTCAAGCACAAGCAAAAAGCAATTTGAGAAGTCACACAGAGAGATTCTTTAGCATATTAGCAATGTATAGACATGTCATATATATAATCTCCAATAGGTTTGTTGAAATAGAGCAGTGCATTTCCAATGCTTTAAATGTTTAGAAAGATATCATCAAAAAAAACCACAGACATACTTTTAAGACAAATTAGAACATCTCAGTAATTTGGTATCATTTTTCAGTATTCTAGACAATAATCATGATTACTGCTTTCTTTTTCCCACGTTAAGTGTTTACTGTGAAATTTTTGACTCTATTCAATGGTTAACAAAGCATGTAATTGCATGTACTGAAAAGCATATCATATTTCCATTTGGGAAAGTGCATTAATAAATGGCTAGTGTCTATCTATCTGTAGTTTCTGCATACACAAGAAGTGCCATGCACACCATGGCTCTGACAAATCTGTCTACATGGCTTCACACTTTAGCCACAAGATTTCAACCTAGTGGATCTATTGCAAAGGTCCCCAAGCTACGTCCACAGCTATTGGCCTACCAACTGACCTAACAAAGTTCCAAGAATCTACCCTAAGGAAATAACCACACAACTATAAAAGTCTAAGTGTCTGCAAATGCACTGTTCAGATTGCTTTATAGTAAATGTTATAATGAAACTAATCTAAGTATTTACAGGAAACAGGCAAGGAACTTGTTTGAGTAAGATAAGCTCTTAAACATTTATTATTTATATTTTATGTATGTGAGCGTTTGTCTACATGTATGTATGTGCACCATGTGTGTGCTTGGTGCCCATGGATGCCAGAAGAGGGTACTAGATCCCCTGGAACTGGAGTTATAAAGAGACAATTATGAACGTCCATCTGGGTGCTGGGAACCAAATCTGCTATGCTATAAGAGTAGGAAGTGCTCTAACTGTTGATCCATCTCTCCAGCTCCCGATGAAGCTATTTTAGAAATGGAATACATATGGCCATTAAGATGATAAACTGAGTGATTTCTTAAAACAGCAGCAATGTACTAGTAAAAGTAATATATTACATAGTGCTATTTGGGTAAAATTGTCTGAGAGCCTATTCAAGAAATGTGTATTATTAAGATTTATCTATAAACAAAGATTTTGAGTAATTTTTAATTTCTTCTAAATTCTTAATTTTTCTGTATTGTAAAGGTGTTTTTACAATAAGTATATGACATTTGTATTTTGCATTTATCTAGTAGATAATTAATGAACACAATTATGCACTGGATCCTACCAAGGATGTAAAAGCTACAGAAGTAAACAAGAGAAAAAAAATCCTTGTTCTGTGAAGCGTATGTTCTAGTTGGGAAGAAAGACTAATCCAAATATTAATCCATGTAAATACAGTGTTATTATGTAAAGACTGGAAGAAAATGATCAAATATAAAAGGGGGTAAGTTTTTACACATGGCACTCATGGGAGGGCTCAATGACTGAGTGCCCAGATCAGATGTAGCCATGCTATCTGGGGAAGAAGCCTTGAAGACAAAGGGATGAGCAGTTGCAAAGGCCCTGAGGTAGGACAATATCTGTCCAGTTCAAGAAACAGCAAAGAAAAGCTGGAACAGAAGAATGAAGAAGAGAAAAGAAACACCAGCAGGTTAGTATGGGCCTTTTGGGCTGTAAACACACTAGGTCTTTACCCTAAGTAAGAAAAGAAATCACTGGGGGACTCTGAGCTGAGGACTGACACAATCTAGTTTGTGCTTTAACGGGATCACTCTGGCTGGGGGTGTGTATTGACAGAAGAAAGAAAATCATTTGAGCCGGGCAGTGGTGGCACACGCCTTTAATCCCAGCACTTGGGAGGCAGAGGCAGGCGGATTTCTGAGTTCAAGCCCAGCCTGGTCTACAGAGTGAGTTCCAGGACAGCCAGGGCTACACAGAGAAACCCTCTCTCAAAAAACAAACAAAAAAAAACAAAAAAAAAAAAAAAAAAAAAAAAAAAAAGAAAGAAAGAAAGAAAGAAAGAAAGAAAGAAAATCATTTGTGATCTGGGTGTACCTGTGTCCCCACATGTTGAATCAGGAGCCTCTGTTAAGATAATATGGGTACTTGAGACCTCCCAGAGGTAATTATTAAGTCATGAATGTGAATCCCTGTGAATAAGAACAGTAAGAAAAAAAGAAAGAAACCCTGTCTCGAAAAACCTAAAAAAAAAAAAAGAAAGAAAGAAGAAAGAAAGAAAGAAAGAAAGAAAGAAAGAAGAGCTGTCTCTTTCTTTCTCTACCATGGGAGAAAACAAAAAGAAGTGCATTTTCTAACCAGAAGAGAGTCCCTACTTGAAAATGAATCAGAAGCACCATAATCTTGAACTGTCCAGCCTCCAGCACTATGAGTAATAAATTTGCATGGGCTAAATCAGCTGATCTATTATACTTTAAGAGCACTTTAAATTACTCAAAGATAAACTGGTACAGGAGTGGGGTCCTGAAGCAGTATATACTTACTATAATTAGCCCAGGTAAAAAGATGATAGTGTTATTGGGAGTAAAAAATGATAAATGGTTAATATTTAGTTTTATTTGAAAATAGTTGTGGTTGCATTTGCTAAATGGAGAAGGATATGAAAGAAAAGGAGAATCCTGGATGATACCAAGATATTTCACCTGGCAGCTAGGAGAATGAAATTATCACCAAATCAAATGAGTACAGAAAGATATGGTGGGAACCTCAGGACACATAAGGTTTAAAATATCTGCTGGGCTTCTACATGAATATGCCCAGATGTGTGTGCCTTGTGTTGTAAGAAGAGATTCAAGCTAGATATGGAATCATGGTATCACCAACACTTAGAAGACAGGAGATTAAATAGTACAGAAACAAGAAAGCTAAATAAGATGGAGGTATGAGACACCTCAATATTTGGAAGTCAAGAAGAAAAGAAAAAAATCACAAAAAGAGAAAAGTAGGAAATAAACTAGTTGTGGGTAATGTTCTGGAAGCCAAGAGAAGAAAGTGATTCACAGATCGACTGTAACTGATGGGTTAGAGACCAACCAGTCCTGTTTCATCGCTGATGATCTTACAAAGCAACTGAAGATGGGTTCACAAAAATATCTAATAACCCCAGTAGTCCAAGCTCTCAGGAAGAAAAGGGAGGATGGAAGCTCAACAGCAGCCAAGGCTACACAGGGAGTGTTGTGGTTTGAATATGCTTGGACCAGGGAGTGGCACTATTAAGAGGTGTGGCCTTGTTGGAGTGGGTGTGGCCTTGTTGGAGTAGGTGTGGCCTTGTTGGAGTAGGTGTGGCCTTGTTGGAGTAGGTGTGGCCTTGTTGAAGGAAGTGTGTGACTGTAGGGATGGGCTTTGAGAGAACCTCCTCCTAGCTACCTGGAAGTCAGTCTCCTCCTGTCTGCCTCTGGATGAAGATGTAGAACTCTTAGCTCCTCCAGCCCCACATCTGCTTGGACACTGCCATGCTCCCACCGTGATAATGGAGTAAACCTCTGAACCCATAAGCCAGCTCCAATTAAATGTTGTCCTTTAAAAGAGTTGTCTTGGTCATGGTATCTCTTCACAGCAGTAAAACCCTAACTAAGACAGCCTGTCTTAAAATCAAGGAAACAAACAAAAAAAGAAGTTTTTCTATAGGTGGAAGAGGACAGGAGCTGGGGGTATTGGTTCATTTTTTTAAGATAGAATACATCAAAATAATATGAACTACTTCACTAACAGTGATATTGAAAGCTGGTCATGGGATAGCATGACTATACTCCTAACACTCAAGAGGTGGAGGCAGAACAATTGTCTTGAGTTCTCTGTATAAAATGCCAATAAAGCCTAAGGAAGGATGTTCGAAGTAGTCTTGCTTCCTTGAATTTTTTAGCTAGCCTCTAAATACTTTCTGTGGGTTTCTCTTTTACTCCAGAGTTAAACGTCTACTTAAGGAAATCTCACAACTACACCTGCAATAGGCTTTTGCACCTACTGTCAAAGTTCTAAACTTGCATAAGACAACACTGTGTTTGTTGAAATACTTAATGACACTCGAACTTGAGCAAAGTTTTCAAGACTACAGAGATATTTGAGGTCTATAATTATTGTTTCTTCCGCTTGAGTATAAATGGAAAGTCATATAAAACAGTCAAAGATCACTCAAGATGTAGGCTGGGATCTGCAGCTAGTGTAGCCACTAACAAACTGGGAAAGGTTTCCAACTTCCTTACTGTAATTTCTCATCCAGTTCTAGAACTTTCTTCATCAGTTCCTGGTTCTCCTTCATCATGGCATGAGCAGAGACCTCGGCTCTGATTTTAGAAGCAGAAAACGCTGCTGATTCTTCTTGGAGCTCCTGGATTCTGCCCCTCAAAGAGACAAGGAGAGATGATTTTCTGGCGCTGTTTTCTTTATAGCTCTCCATTTCTGCCTTCAGCTCCTGACAGCAAACTTCTTTAGAAAGCATCTTGGAGCGGAGTTCTCGAAGCTAAAATGCAGAGAGGTTGGGGTTGGGGGGGAACAAAGGGATTTAACAATGTGTGTGTCACTGGAAGTGCCTCACAAAAAGAGCCAATACTGTAATTTAAAATTTCGCCATTTTATTCCTGACCTCGTCCAATTTCATTTTCTCTTTCTTGAATTTGGATCTGCATTACCAAGTTGGAAATTATGCCTGAATAATTTCCTAACTAACAATCATAGTTTATCTTTTTCAAAAGTCAGCTGTAGGCTAGGTTATAACCTCATGAAAGAGTAATTTTATATAGTGTGTGAGAGAACTTGAATTCAATGTCGAGTACACAGACAAAAATAAAATAAAAAATGAGCAACATCTTAAGTTGATTACATGCCACTCGGGAAACATTTGCGGTGGATATTACAAAAAGCAATAAAATATTTTACAATGGGAACCCACTTACTCTATCAGGATTGCTGCATTTAGTAGTGATTTACAATGATTTGGGGACCCTCCAAGCCACAGTGTTTGTGATTTCATGGCCACAACTGTTTCTCAAGCAAATCCAGATGTTCAGGAAATCACGGCATTTCTCCCATTGGCCTTCTAGACCATAATTATAGGTGGTAAAAAAAAAAAAAATGATATTCAGATTCCTGGGGGAAATATGGTGGCAAAAGGAAATTATGCAAGCGGAAGGCTTGGACTTCTGTGGCTTTGGTAGCATCAAAATGCTGGAGGGTGTTTGCATTTGTGAATGCTGGGACTCTTCTGTGAGACCTTCTTCACACATACATGGTTCTTTGGAACTGGGGGTGTGCATGGCAAGAGTCACATACATAGTACCAGTTTGTTAACTTCTAGTTGTCTCACAGGTCGGCTAGACCCCTCACAGGCCCTGCACTGCGAGCAGAATGAATCCAGAGGGGCTCAGAAACTACACAACACTACTCAAGCATGGAATTTGCCCGGCCAATCAGAACTTCCACATAAAGAGAATTCAGAAATTCGTCTTACGAGCTCCGGAATACAAGCGGTCCACATAAAGGAAAGACTTTCCCCAAGGCCCATGTGACTTTAACCCAACGTCCTCAGGTCTCCCCGGATTATACAGACTTTCTCTAAATGCTAAAAGCCAGTCACAGAGTTGGAGCGGCTAAGCACACAAGAGAGTAAGTGTAAACGTTGACGATGGATTGAAATCCTGTTCTTACTTTTCCTGTTTCTAATCCTCAACATCCTGTTTCGCTCTATAAAAAGCTACAAAAATGCACTTCTGAGTGGTGAATGTGAAGAGCGTCTCACCTCGGACTGAGCACATTCAAATTTGACCAGCGTTGCTGCAAGCTCACTTTGAACGTTTTCGGCCACATTCCGGTAGTGGTCCAGCTGTTCCCGGGTAATGGGGACCTCTGGGCGATGGTCGGCAGTTCCCTGGTAGAGTTTCCCCCAAAAGACAAAGCATTAAGTGTTAAACAGGCTGTCATCCTGCGGAGCACGCTTCACTGTTCTTCCAAACATGGGGATGACAGACTGCTCGCTCACCTCATTTCTTCATGAAGAGATCACGTGACTTAAATGTGACAGGTTCCCTCCTTCCTAGTGATTCACTTTGCCATTTTTCGCAATGTCGAACTCTTTCTCAGGTCACGAAAGCGACTTAAAGGAATGTGTAAGGGGAGAAATGGAATGGCAGACATTTGCTCCTGCCAATGTTTGGGCCCTCCCGGAAGATAACAGTTCTTGGCTCCACTGAAGCTACTGCTGAAGCAAAACTAAGGATCCCCGCCTGGTCAATTCATGCCGGCTTTCCTTTTTGCGTGTGTTTGTTTCCTCGTTTGTTTGGTTTTATATGTATGGGTGTTTTGCTCGCATGGATTCCTGTGCACCACCTGTGTATGCCTGATGACTGAAAAAACCAGAAGATACTGGCTTCCCTACAGCTGAAGTTGTAAATAGTTGAGAGTTACCATGTGGGTACTAGTAACTTTATCAGTTGCTTTTGTCAGGCATTTTGCTTTGTTTCTAGTTTTTTGGGGGTTTTTTTGATACAAGGTTTCTCTGTGTAGCCCTGGCTGTCCTGGAACTCACTCTGTAGACCAGGCTGGCCTTGAACTCAGAAATCTGCCTGCCTCTACCTCCCAAGTGCTGGGACTAAAGGCATGCGCCACCACTGCCCAGCTGTCAGGCATTTTGCAATATCAATAAGAAGAACCACTAAAATAGACATCATCTATACCCAGCTCTGCGAATTCTCCAGGCCCTATGGTCTTTATGAAAGAAGTGCATGAAAAACCACTCTTTGTTTTGTTTTGTGTTTTGTTTTGTTTTTTAAGGTCACAAAGAGGAGAATTTCATGGAATATCCCGGTGGCCTCAGAGGACTCGTCAGTAAAACCACTAATGACAACCAGAGACAACTGGACCATCACCAACCAGTCTCAGAACTCAGAAGGGCCTCGCTGACCCTCACCACCACAGCTGCACCTCCCCCACGAGGCCTCAGGGGCAGAAGTGCCCTCAGGAGAGATTTCAACCTTAGTGTACAGGACCACCAGTTGATAGAAATTGTATGAGGAAAATAAGTTCTCCAATGGCTATGATTTCTTTCAGCCACAATGTGCATGATGTTTAGCAAGTGCTCTAATTATCTTGTCTTTTTTATCTCCTTCTAATAAAAATGCAATGTGCTCACTGAATATAATAGTAAGAGCCATGTGAAATAGTTCAGAAATAGCCCTTTGTCTTAGCAGGTCCTGATCTAATGGAGATCAGTACCAAAAGTATTAACATCTTCTAGTTCGTGGGATGCACAAGAATGTACTTTGGTTAAAAACAGGGCTGCCAGTGCAATGTCCTCTTGTGTAGCGAACTTGCCCGCATGGACAAAGCCTTTGTGTCAATATCCTATACCAGAACAAACATGGTCAGACCCAGAAGCTTGCTCTCCAACCAGATGACTTGGAAAACTTTTCACACATGTGCACAGGGACATGCAGAAAGATGATTATCATTCTGTGGTTCATAACAAGAACAAAGGAGCGAGAGGTTGTCAAAGCAACGCAAACTCTTGTTGGCAATTATTAAACAAAGACCTTTCTGAACTGTAGAACCCTGTGAACTGGGAAGTGAGAGACAGATCGTCTCTTACCAGGTTGGGGCATTGTATTGACTCCAGGAAACATCACAGAACAAAACCAAGAAATTATAAAGCCACAATGATGCTTGCATTCATAACCCAGGAGGAGAAGGAAAAATATCACTGTATGTGTTTTCTATAACTACGTCTAAGACAGGTGAACAGCACACCTGCACTTGATTATCCTGTCCTTCAGGAGGGACACCAGTGTTGTCTCTCATTAGAAAACAAACAAGCTTCTGAAGAATAATAAATTATAATGAGATAAAATAAAAACTAACACACAGAAGCTAGACAAGACAAACGGGGGCAAGAGCCCAAGAGAAGGCATAAGAACCAGAGACCCACTTGTTCACACACTCCGGAATCCCATAAAAACACAAGCTGGAAGCCATGATGCATGTACAGAGGACCTGGTGCAGACCCGTGTAGGCCTTGGGCAGGCTCTGTGCGTGCTGCCTCCATCTGTGTGAGTTCACATGAGTTTTGTTCCTGTGGATTTAAAGGGCCTTATCTCCTTTCTTTCCTCCATCTTCTGGTAAGTATTTTTTTAAGGGACAAGCATAGCTAAAATTCACCAGCCCTACTGTGCAGACTTTCTACAGAGACCACAATGACAAATTAATGACTGTGACAACTAACAGAGACAACAAACAAGGTGACAGCTGACATTCATGAGGTTTCTCTTCATGAAGCCCTCCTGGAGCCCCCCCCCCTTTTTAATCCTTCAACTTTACCTGTAAGTATTAAACAATTTTCACTTGATTTCTTTTAACTCTATCCACAATGGCAAAATTAGGGCCTTATCGATTTGTCCTCCCATGAGAACAATTGAAGCCATTAGGTACCAGCCAGATAGCTCATGAAGCAATTTTATATTAGTTTTAGAGAGCCAACTACATAAGATTTGATTCTGCTACTGATACTATTATGATAATGAATGAAATTGCCTTGAGGGTGCCTCAGAGTCTTTTTAAAAAAAAAAAAAAAAAAGCCGATTTTTGAAGTTCGGTGCCATAAAGCAAAGATAACCTCAGTAGTTTAGTACACAATGTGCCCAATTATCTGACCTGTGGGCCTGTCTGGGGCCAGTCATGCTACTACAGTGCCTAGCTATCTTAGTATCCAATGGACAAAAATAGAAAGAAAAAAGAAGAAGAAAATCACTGCCAGTTTGGGACACACAAAAGCTCTAAAGCCCGTTTCATTCTCCTCTCCGGGACCCACAGTGAATCCCCACTTTGCTCCAGCATTGCACCACACTGTAATATCCAACTGAATTACCACGGTGACTCCATTATGGACTTGCCCCCTCCCCTTGATGTCTCCCTCCCTCTTCCTCTCTCTCTTGCTCTCTCTCGTATTTTCTTTCTTCCTGTCCCACCTCTCTCTGTGTCCTGTCTCTCTCTATGTCTCTCTCTGTCTCTGTGTCCTGTCTCTCTCTATCTGTCTCTGTCTCTCCCTTTCTGTCTCTGTCTCATTGTGTGTATCCCTGTCTCTCTCTGTATCTCACTCTGTCTCTCTGACTCTCTCTGTATGTCCCTGTCTCTCTCTGTCTCTCTGTCACTCTGTTCCTGTCTCTGTCTCTGTGTATCCTTGTCCCTCTGTGTGTCTCTCTGTGTCTGTCTCTCTCTATGTGTCCCTGTCTCTCTCTCTGTCTCTCTCTATGTGTCCCTGTCTCTGTCTTTCTTGTGTCTCTCTCTGTCACTCTGTCCCTGTCTCTGTCTTTCTCTGTGTATCCCTGTCTCTCTCTGTGTCTCTGTCTGTCTCTCTCTATGTGTCCCTGTCTCTCTCTCTATCTCCCCTGTCTCTCTGTGTATCCCTCTCTCTGTGTGTCTCTCTGTCTCTCTGTGTGTCCCTGTATCTCTCTGTCTCTCTCTCTGTCTCTCTCTCTTTCTTTCTCTCTCTCTCTCTCTCTCTCTCTCTCTCTCTCTCTCTCTCCACACACACACACACACACACACACACACACACAGGTTTCCAGTGTTGCTCTTAACCACTCACTCCCGTGGCCCATCTCCTCACCAGGAAGGTTCTTCCTGAAGTCACAGCTCATAGATTGTCTTGAAAAACAAAATCTTCCTTCCTGATCACTCCTTTAGTCCACAGTCATCTATCTTTTTGATGGTATAGTATGACATTGACCTGAAATGTGTTGGGCCACAATTATAACTGTCCTGAGATGTGTGGCCCACTGGCTACAAGCTGGTCTAGCTGGTCTAGTCAAAGTTTGATGTCAGGGCTCTCCTGAGCCTCCTGCTTTTCCCCTCCGCTTGCACTGGGCCTCTGGGGCTCATTCATGCCTAAGGGAACGGTGTGGTGGGTGTAGGAATTAAGAAAGCAGCCTGGGTATCTGTACCTTAGCAGGTAGAGGCAAGCTTCAGGAGATGTTTCTGCATGAAGCCAGGGACTTCGGAGGTGACCACCCCATTTTACATTACCTTCTCTTGAACCACTTCATTACTGTTCACATAAATTCAATATACCTATTGAAACACTTCTAGAACAGTCTTCATATGATTGCTCTGCTAAAGACATTATGCTGTGAGCAGCAGCCATGGTCACAAACACAGAAGTGACAACCCCTTTCAGTATGTGCTTTAAGAATGACTCCTGGAGTGTTCGATGATAAGACACCACTGTCTCCACAGATCCAGGAACTGTCGCCATTCACTCTTTACAATAACCCTGTGAGTAGGACCCGTCGTTAAAACACCGCTTGAAACTGAGCAGAGTAAGGTCTCAAAAGAAAATTATATTGGCAGATTTTTTTTTTTTTTTGGTTTTTCAAGATAGGGTTTCTCTGTGTAGCCCTGGCTGTCCTGGAACTCACTCTGTAGACCAGGCTGGCCTTGAACTCAGAAATCTGCCTGCCTCTCCCTCCCAAGTGCTGGGATTAAAGGCATGGGCCACCACTGCCTGGCAGCAGATTTTTAAAAAGTAAATAGTAGTGAGACGGGGAGACGGGGAAGAGGAAGAGGGAGAGGAAGAGGGGGGAACTACAGATCTACAGTAATCGTTGCCTTTATGTACCATATAATTAAAAAATGAATTTGAAGTACACTTTATGAACGAACTTATACAATATGGCAGTCACTTCAGTTTGTGCTCCTTGCTTCCTGGCCCTTCTAGTTTTGCACAAGGTTTATGGTCTATAATATTTATTACAACAGGCTATAGCAAAGTGTTGTACACCCATAAGATGAGAATGCAGAAAGCAGTTCAAAGAACCAAAGCGACCCTAATGACTACCTACAAACATTTGTTCTTAAACCCATACGTAAGTGTCGTCTTCACCTCATTGAGGAAACAGACAGAGCCCACGACAGAAAACCACAACCAATGAAAATGCAGAGCTCTGGATTCCAGTTCCAATGGATCTGTCTACAAACCACGCCCTCACCTAAGGCTCAGGGAACATTCCAGAAGAGGGGACGGGAAGAGTGTAAGAGGACCAGGGAGTTTGCTCTGAGTCTGCGTCTCCTAGTAACATCAGAAGCAACACCAGTAAAGTCTCACCAACACGACACCAAAATGTGGGCTGAACAATCCCAACGAATATAGTGACTGCTTGGGAAAGGCCCCATGAGGCCTACATCCTACACAAAGAACTATAGGCAACTGAGGAAATCTGAGAGCAAGAGAGGTGTTCTTCCCCAGAAAAAAGCATGCCAATTTGTTGTCCAATGCCAAATGGTCAGCCCTGAAAACATACATAAAAGAAATATTATACAGACTGAACGGGTTATACTTAGAAATGTGTATGTGTGTACATTGCATGCGATATATATTATTAAACCCTATATATGCATGTGATACCAATCGGTGAAGAGGCTATGATTTGAAAGAGAATGTAGAGGGATATATGGGGGAAGAAATGTTATAATTATACTTGTGATGGTTTGCATATGCTCAGCCCAGGGAGTGGCACTATTAGAAGGTGTGGCTCTGTCAGAGTAGGTGTGTCACTGTGGGTGTGGGCTTTAAGACCCTCATCCTAGCTGGCTGAAAGTTAGTATTCTGCTAGCAGCCTTCACATGAAGATGTAGAACTCTCAGCTCCTCCTGCACCATGCCTGCCTGGATGCTGTTGTGTTCCCTCCTTGATGATAATGGACTGAACCTCTGAACCTGTAAGCCAGCCCCAGTTAAGTGTTTTCCTTTATAAGACTTGCCTTGGTCATGGTGTCTGTTCACAGCAGTAAAACCCTAACTAATATTATAATCTCAAAAATAAAATTTAAAAAAAAAAAATCAAATCAAATCTGAGAACAAAGCTAACAGTGTCATACCAGTTATGTCTTCAAGATTTATTTATTTATTATTTTATGTATATGGGTGTTTTGCCTGCATGTATGTCTATACCATGTTCAGGTCCTGGAGGTCAAAAGAGAACATTGGATCCCTTGGAACTGAAGTTACAGATGGTTGTGAGCTGCCATGTGTGTGCTGGGAATTCAACCCAGCATCTCTCGAAGGGCAGCCAGCTGAGCTATCTCTCCAACCCATTTAGTTTTAAAAGTACATGCTAAACAAGATACTAACTTTTCTCTAGGTACAAATATGCAAGCAAAGTATTTTTAGTGGTCTGAAAGATACCCACCAGAAAAAAAAAATCTCTCTATTAATTACTGCTACAGAATGGAGGAAAATGGCCAAGAGTAGAAATGATTTTCAAAGGGAACAGTAGTGACTTTGGTAATGTCCAAGAGCCATTAAGGAAAGAAATAACTTATCTCTTTGTCTACCAAAACACAGCACGATGCCCAATGATGTACATGTTTTATACTCTTACCAATCTGTCTCAGATAGATTTAACTGTTTTTAAAGTGATGAATTTTTATACTACATGTCCTAAAGAAGAGATAGCCAAGAGCAAGCTTAGGAGATTAAATTCCTGACCAAGTGCTCAGTTATCCTGTGTCAGCCTCCAGAGACTCCAGGCTCCCAGAAGTTTCATGTTTTGTTTGGAGTTTTAAGTTTTGTTTGTGTGTGTGTGTGTGTGTGTGTGTGTGTATACACATGTGAGTCTTTATAGCGACCAGTGGTCTATGCCATGTGTCTTCCTTAATCACCCTCTATTGTTTGGGGGACAGGTCATTCATTAAACCAGAAACTCACAGATTTGGCTGGCTGGCCCATGACCACCAGAGTTCTACCAGTCCTGGAGTTCAAAGTCCCTGACTTTTCTTTTTTTTTAACATGGGTACAGGAACATCCAAACTTGGGTGTTCCTCCTTACACAGTCAGCACTTTATGCACTGTGATCATCGTCCTAGTCTGGGGCTTGGGTTAGGTTTGGCTTTGTTTTCTTGGGTTTTGGAGTTCTCTTGCGACATGGACTCATGTAGCCGGTTTTCAAGCCCACTGTGTAGCAGAGAATGACCTTGAACTCTGGATCCTCCCCCTCCCAAGGGCTAGGATTCCAGGTGTGAGATACCCCCACCACCCCGCCCCCCTGCTTCTTGGCAAGCTCTTATTGGCTGCAGGGCAACAAGCAACCCTGAACTTGATAGAGGAAGCAGAAGGGAGGGCGGTGGAGTTCGTGGAATGCATTTGTGAAGCAGGGACTGATTGGACTACGTCTGAGGCAGGAGACTCACAGCTGAGAGAAGAAACATAAATAATGTGGTGGCCAAAATATGAGTGTCCTAGAGGCTCAAAGCCGTAATTCAGTGCTTTTGATTTCCTAACCGTAAAAAGTCTCCAGTGAACAAAGGGCAAACCATACAAGGGAAAAAACTACTTCCTAAATAACATGTGTTAAACTAAGCCCCAGTCTTCTCTTCAAATAAGCCCTTAGCACTGCCCGAAGAAACCACCTTAAAACATTGTTGCTTTGTGTTTTCCAGCGATGTTTCTTCTGTTAGGAGAAATGTATGGCTTCCAAGACACACCATCGCCCGAAGGCAACAAAGCCTTCTGGGAGACCCATTCTGAACCCAGGAGAATGTGGAAGCCTTAGGAACATGTAAGCAAATAGCCAAATAATTTTAAACCTTACTATACTAATTCATGAAGATCTGGGGTCGTTGACATTCTATAAGTGTACTTGCTGACAATTGTGACTGACTACCTGAATTTAATCCCAGGATCCCACACAGTTAGGGAGAGAACCAACCCCCAAATGTGGGCCATGGCATACACACACACACACACACACACACAAATATGAAATAAAGATTTAAATAATACATGGTAAGGGAGAAGACCTACAATTAAGTGTGACACACTTTGTGATAGATAGATAGATAGATAGATAGATAGATAGATAGATAATGTCTTGGGGTTTATTTCTGTGAAGAGACACCACGATATCACAGTTGATATTCAAGATAAATCGTCACAAGTTCAAGTCCACCCTTTGTCAAATAAACACCCAAAATGCATCTCTCTGAACCAAAGACTTCTACTCCAGGACCCATAAAAGGCTGATGTCTATCTTCTGCTGCAAAATTCATTTATTCCATATCCAAGGGTCGCGACAGTACTAACAGTTCCAAACAACTATATAATATTCCACCATAAAAGATATATTTTCATTTCTCCTTAGGAATAATTCTTGGAAAATAAATGGCTGTGCCAAAAGTTAGGATCTGAGTGCCTATCTCACATCAAAGGAGCACCAGCTTACCAGTAAACTGAGATTCATCACATGAAAATCCACTATTTAATCACCAGCTCTTCATTATTTCTGTAGCCCTTTGAAAATGTCATTTAGGTGCTGAGAGATGGCTCAGCAGTTAAGAGCACTGACTGCTCTTCCAGAGATCCTGAGTTCAATTCCCTGCAACCACATGGTGACTCACATGCTGGTGTACATGCAGATAGAACATGAATGTACATTAAATAAGTAAGGAAAAAATTTTAGCTTTAAATAAATAATAAACGTCATTTTCCAGGGCTAGAGAAAGGTCTCAGTGGGTAGAAAGCTTGCTGCACAAGCAATCTGAGTTCAAATCTCCACAACCCACATAAAACTGGACATAGTAACAAGTGTCTGTAATCCCAGCACTCCTGGGAGATAATGGGAGGCAAGGAAAGGAATCTCCCTGAACCCCACAGCTAGCTAGCTTGGTTTACACAACAACAAATAACAGAGAGACCCTGTCTCTGAGTATAAAGGGAAAACCAACACTCAAGGTAGTCCTATGCCCTCCACATACACATGAACATACACACAAACACGCACACACATATGAACACACACACACAAAAGCATTGTGCATACATATCTTCAAAAATATGTCTGTATTCAAGTATTTGTCTCAAGAACAACAATAGTAAAGTCGGTGAGCCTTTCTCAAGGACTGGACACATAAAAACACAAACTATCATGATACTAAGTTTGCCTCACGCAGCCCTTACCGTAATCTCACAAGACATGAGCAGCTTGGACTTGGCCAAGCGCCCACAGGAAGTGCACTGTGGAGCCTGCTTTCGAGCACACAAGCTCACCCAATTTTCAAACCCATGGTTTTGCCCAGGGATCTACAAATAATGTTGCCTGTATCTTGCAAACATGTTTATTATATAAACTCCACTGCCGTGCATATATGATATGTTGCCATAACATGCAAAAATATGAATAAATATTTTTAAAATATATTTTCTTCCTGAACCTTCGACTAATCATCTTCTTTACCTTCCTATGCTCTTTGGGCAATCCAACCCTGGCCCACACTATTTTTTTGTCTATATCACCTAGAAAACTCCACAAAGGAAATAGATTAGTCCGTATAGCAACCAAGTGTTAAATACTGAAACAAAGCCCATATTAAACACAATTCAATGCAACAGCGCTGTCTAGTCCTGGAGTGACCTTGTGTTGCCGGTGATGTTACTCACACTGTGTAAGAAGGAATCCAGGCTCTAAGAGGTCACAGAGCCTGCTCCTCCCCTCCCTCAGGTCTAACTCCCCCATGCTCCTTCTGCTCCAGCCATCATGGCCTTTCAGCCATTACCTCAGCTTCCTCTGATCCTTTGGAATTAATTTAGTTCCTGTGTTAATCCTTCACATGGTACTAACTTTTAGCCTATGTGTCATCAGCACTGTGGCTATTACTTATCTGAATGACTAGTTATACAATATCCATTTCCCCTGACAGACTATTAGGCAGGAGAATGTCTATTTTGTTCAACACTATTTTTCCAGTGACAAGCTATCAGCAAATGTGTGTGGGATGAATGAATGAATCAATGAATGAATGATCCATGCAGAATGCAAACCAAGATTGGTTGACTCCAAAGTCCATGTTCTTAATTGTTATATTACTATCCTATATCTGTCTTTTCAAAAGTTTAAAATAATCTGTTTTCATAAATTTAATCTACTACTATCTATGAATCTCGCTGTTGTAATAACAGCTTGCATCCTATATAATATTAAGGGCAAGGAATTAATGTAACTTTAACTCATAAATCTTGTTCCAGCTACTGTCTAAAAGATGAATTGGTTTTTTTCTGCAAGTTCAGAAATTTACAGGTTGGATCTGATTGATTTAGAAGTGTATATTTTAACTGGATATGAAGTTCGAGAAAGCTAAGGAAAATTCAATCCATATTAATAAGATAATTTCTCAACTGGACTCAAAGTAAGTCACAGGAAAATTAACTGACTCCGGGGCCAGTTTTCAACTTGTAGCGGTGTGTTTGCATTTAAATTGGATCTCTCTCCACAGGAGGCATTAAGTGTCTCTGTCAAGACTGATAAGAGCATATATTGGGAACACTTAAGTGGGATGGAGGCAGCAGAAAGCCCTGTGGACAGTTGACTAGGTGGAAGGTATAGCCTGGCTTTCCATCTTCCCAAGAAAAACTAAAAGAGTGAATTGGAGAAGACTCAAAGGACCACTGAGTGTGAGTGTGGACCACTGAGTGTGAGTTGCAGACTGAACCCTCAGAAGCCAGGAGAGAGCCAAGAACTCAGCCCACACTGATGCCCACTAGGAAGAAGGAGTTGGGGTCAAGAGGTCATGAAGACTGTCCAGCCTGGTACTGGTGCCCTAAACCTCAGCCCCATGCCAACATACTCATGATCATCTTTACCACCTTGCACAGGGAAAGAGGTATATTTCTACTCCAGCTAATGCCTCCTGGTAATAAATGGAGTTGTGACCTAAAGTTTCAATTTCCCCATCTAAATGACGTCATCTCTAAACTGTATGCTCATGGGTTTATCCTCCCTGTACTTTAAGCTCTTACCACGGACTTGTCTGTCATCTGTTCACCAGCTAAAGAAAGTTAGGCGAAGAGAAAGGGTCAGAGCAGCCATTGCTCACAGTCCTACAAGATAGAGCATCAGGAATCTACTCCTAGGAGGAAATAACTTCTCTGAGACCCAATTTTATTTGATAGATAGATAATCAATATATAATATATTGATATTATGAATATATATTAATATTGTGAATATATATGATATGAGATCATTCACATGTGGAATAATTCTGCAGTCAAAGATGCTGTCCATAATGTCACCAAAAGCCATTGCCCTGAATCGGATCTGCTGGGTAGAAGACCCACACACATGACTAAGGATTCTCACTTCAGCAAAGGCTTTCTGAGTCAACCCAGACTTCCTCAGAGCCTGGAACAACTTAAACAAAGAACATTCACTGTTCACAGTTCAGAAGACTGGGGAACCTGAGACCAAGGTTGTTCTTGGTGAGAGCACTCTCCCTGATTTCCACAGAAACTGGGGTCTCTTCCTTTCACCCATTCCTACACTCCAGCCTGTGAAAGCCTCACATCACTGGGTTTGCTTCACTGCTTATCCCTTTGGACCGTTACATGAATGAATGCATTGATGTTCACCACGCTTGCCATCTCCTTGTGTAGACTTCAGTTATTATTAATTATTTTACTTAACTGAACTATAAACTCAATCGTCAGAAACAATACTTTCTACTCGGTAACCTCATTTGGTTATTGGCTTATATTGGCGAGGGGGGACTTTTGGCTTTGGTTTTGGTTTTACTTAAACACAAAGAAAACTTGCAAGAATAATTCAGTGAACCTGAGAATATTTTAGACTCAATTGACAATTATGAGAACATTTGGCCGAATTTAATTGACCTCTTTGTGTGTGAATTATGATTCTGATAGCTGAATCTCTTTTGAGCAATTTGCACACACTATGGCCCGTCACCCCCAAGTCTTTCAGCAGACACTTCCCAAGGACATTCATTTTCACGTAATTGTCAAATTTGAGGCGTTTATCAAGGTTACAGAATTATTCCCCAATTATCCCAGCAATGTTCCAGCAGAGAGTAGACACATGGCATATGGTTGTCAAGTAGCCTTTCCCCAGCCTGCCTTTGCCTTTCGTATCACCAGGAATGGGATAAGCTGAGGGTAACGGGAATTGAGAACATAGCACCTCCATAGACCTGTCAGTCACGGAGAGAGGTCGCACACCCACCAACTGACAAACATCAGGGAACAAACCACTTTTGCTTTTGTTATTGTTAATCAGCAACTTGTGCCCTTGAAACTGGTGCTGAGGTTACAATATGTCGACCTTTCTACGCCAAAAGCCACACTTCTGAAAACAATTTTCTGTTTGCAGTTTTTTGTTGCTGGTGGTGCTGGGTTTTTGTCTGTTTGTTTCTTTTTGTTTTTTGATAGACTCGTCAAGATACCCAAGTTGTCTGCAAATCATAGCAATCCTCTTGCTTCAGTCTCCCAAGTTCTTGGATTGCTGGCTGGAAATTCAGAATGTCTGGCTCAAACTACTCTCGAACTACACACCTCTCTTTCAATAAGCCTGCTGTTTCCAGGAACGTTCCTTCCAGATTACCCAAGACTCAGCCTGTTGCTGTCTCCCCAGAGCCCCCACCTTCTTACCCTAGCCAAGAGGGTCTTGCCCTTCACCCTATGAATCTCCAGTTTCTGATCCTGTCTGATTTTCTTCTCAAAGCCTTTATCACTCTCTGAAATGATGTTCTGTAGTGCTTAGTTTTTAATGACCCTTTTCTCTTACTCAAATACAACTTTTATGAGAGGAGGACCCTAAAACAGACCCTACAGTTGGAGCACAAAGGGACTCTCAGCTTGTGGTTAGTAACAGAGTGCCTGAGACCTGCCCTGTGACGGGCTAGTCCGACCACTCACTAGCACTAGACTCCCACTTCCTCCTAAATTCTCACTTTTGCTGACCCAGATATTTGGTTTCAACATCAAGACTCCCTTTCAGAAATCCTACTATCTATATCTTTGACCCCAAATCGAAGAGATCTTTAGAAAGATCCGAATTCCCCTCCAGTCTTAAAACTCTTGCCCTTGACACTGACATTGAGGTTGTAATACGTTGGCCTTCCTCTGCCAAAAATCACATTGCTGAAAATGAATATCCATGGGGAAGGCTTGAGAAGAAAAATATGAGGGAACATTCAATGAGAAGGAAATCATTGGGGTTACTCAGAAAAATAATTTAGATATTTATCTTATGAAACTAATAGCCTCCAAACTGCCCTAAGGAGATATTTATTTGGAGATTTATTTATTCAATTTGATAATGTCATAAGTAATCTTTAGTTATTCAGACTATATTTATTGTTCAGTAGCTATAGCCACCAGCTGGGCTGGCATTTCAGGAACAGAGTGAGGCGGCCACTTCAGCAAGGCCTTTAAACTTCGCGGTCCTTAAATCTAAGCCACAAAATTAACTAGAAGCAAAACAAAGAACCAACAAAATCTTGAGCAAAAGAATGCAGCATAAATAATCCCTTCTGTGGCCAGGTTACTCCCTTGTGCAATTAAAAAAAAAAAAAATTAAGTTGTCCTTGAACACAGAAACAAGTATGTCCTTAAAAATTCATCAACTTAATTCAAGTACAAACCAAGATGCAGTCAGTGCTGTTGGAAACACCTCCACATTTTACTTGCTAATACTAAGTAAAGACAGTATTTCTAAAGTACATTATAAAGAAAATGATTCTTTGTTGTTCAATGTGTCCTACCCTTTCTGTGAAGATGTTATCACTACACTCTTAAGCCAGGAGGTCAGAGAATAGGTACCAGGGAAAGATTTTCGTTATAATAAAAATTTCAAAGTCAAATGTGGAAATCAGTCAACCTATCAACATTTGTTCGTATACGCTTCGAGTATTTTATTCTAAAATGACTTACAGTAGCTGAAAAGTTGTAATACCCAAACAAGGACTTTCAGATCAAAGTCACCTTCCCCAGCCCCCTTGTGAACAAGTTGTAATCACAGTTATCAAAACAAAGAACTTAGATTGTTACAATGTTACTGCTATGTTGACCTTGCTCTAACTTCACCTGGTTTGTTTTGTTGCGGAGGGATTGGTTAGTTTTGTTTGGTTTTGGGTTTTTTTTGTGTGTGTGTTTGTTTGTTTGTTTGTTTTTATGTCTAATCATTTCTGCCCAGCAACCAGGGCAGGCTCCCATACTCCTTTTGGTTTTCATGCTCCCCCAGTCTTCCCTTAGGGCCTTTTACCTTTTAAAAGGGTACTGGCCAGAATTTTGTAAAATTCCTTTAAAGGCAGCCTATCTAATGTTCTCAGATGATTTGTTTTCTTTTGTTCCTAATAGTATAAAGATCTCATCTTTCAGTCCCTACCAATAAAGTACTTCTAGGCTTAGGTCTAATAATTTTATAGTCAGCTCACGCACACACGTGTGCGCACACACATACACACACCCCCCAACTTTAAGCAAAAGAAAAATAATCTTAATAAGTCTTAGCATTTTGTCTAAGCTCCACCCCACAGTTACCGGGCAAGAGCCAGGTACCTGACTCACTTAAAAAAGGGCTGCTTGCCCCCTCCGCTCTCTCTTGCTCTCTTGCCTTCCTGCTCTAGCTCTGTCCTCTGACCCCTTCCCCACTCTCCCCATTCCCCTCCTCCCTCTCTCCACGTGCTCATGACTGACCTCTACTCTTCTACTCCTCTACTTCTCTACTCACTCTCTCTGCCTTTCTCTGTCTCTACTACCTTCTTAACTCCCTTCCGCATGCCCTGGATAAACTCTATTCTATATTATACTATACCAGCGTGTGGCTGAGACCTCAGGGGAAGGAATGCTTCAGCTTAGGCCTCGGAAACAACCCCTTCCCCGACACCTGACTACACGTCCACCAAACATATCCCTCCTCTCTTTATCTTTTTATAAAACACAACAATAATACTTATTGTAACACTCATAGGTGTTGCAAAGCAGCAATACAACGTTTAAGTAACACAACAGGACAGATCAGAAAGAAGTACGCTGTCAAGACTGACAGCATAAGTAAAGAAAGCCTCGAATTATTGTTTGGGTCTTTGTTTTCCTTTGCTTGATGAGAACTTTATATATGTGCATAAAGTCTTTCCATCAAATCCCATCTCTCATCTCCAATTCCTCTCCAAGCCTCCTACTACTTTGTACGTTTTTATTCTCACAATAACATAACTAAATTTGAGTTGTAGCCCTTTGACACTTCTACTAAACTTTTGACTAGTTGATTTACCAGACCAGATCTGAGGTATGCGGAAAGGTTTTCTGGAGACAAAGAGCTGCCTCAGGGGGTTAAGGTGCTTAGGTGAAGTCTGATGACTTCAGTCCCTCAGACACCCAAGGTGAAAGGTGAGAACTGATCAGACAAGTTATCCACAAACATCACACACACACACACTACACACAACCACATACGCATACACACACTAAATAAATCTTTAATTTCAAAAGAAAAGAAATGTGCTACTTCACACATGGATTTGTCTGTTTATCCTAACAGATCTATCTTAGCTTTGCCAGGTTTTCTTCTTGTATTTGGGGGCTATATTACTTCCTGCACACACATTAGAACTGTTACACTTTCCTGTTGAATGGAATTCATTTTAGGACATGGCTATTTATCATCACCTCTAACGATGTTTTTTTTTTTTTTTTTTTTTTTTTTTTTTGCTTTACAAATTCGCCATCCTAGTAACACAGTAACTAGCTTTGTTTGGGTCCTTATGTGCCTGGGTCTTTTGTAACAGTATCCAGCGCTCTTTTTTTTTTTTTTTTTTTTTTTTTTGGTTTTTCCAGACAGGGTTTCTCTGTGTAGCCCTGGCTGTCCTGGAACTCACTCTGTAGACCAGGCTGGCCTCGAACTCAGAAATCCGCCTGCCTCTGCCTCCCAAGTGCTGGGATTAAAGGCATGCGCCACCACCGCCCAGCACTCTTAACCACTGAGTCATCTCTCCAGCCCTTGCCATACACAAAGAAAAGAGACTCACTCCATTTCTTAATCATAGCTTGTACTGGAGTCATCATTTCCATTCAGAGCCAGTAAACTTGTGAAGACAGCAACATTACAAGATAACCTGAAAGTTTCCATTAGTTTGTGGCACCAACTATTTAAAACGCTTTTCACTAAGTCCTTGCTTTATAGCTTTCGCTGACTGTTGCTGCTGCTCCATCCCTGGGTAGCATTCTTGTCCAGCGCTATTGCTGTAGGAGCACAGGGACTTGGGGTTCCCCACGATGCTTATGAATCCTCCAAGCCATGGCGTGCTCCTCCCTGCCTACGAAGCTCTAGTCCACTCTTACTCCACTCGAGGCTCTCACATTTTCTAACCTCATGAAGCTTTTCCGATGACTTGATTTTGGTTAATTCAACTGAGAAAATCGTAGCGTGAAATCGTCTCCTAACATGACACTAGGGAAGAAGAGGCAGCCTTTTCAAGGTCCTGGTTCCTTTGACCATGAACTCACTCTCCAGGTCCCTTTTTTGAGCTTCGGTCTCACTCCTGGATCCTCAAAAAGCCGATTACTGTGGTGGCGGCAGAGGTACCAGTTGAAATAGTGGGGACAGAACAGTAGAAGCAATGGTGGCTAATTTTAATCAGTATCCTAGCACACACTTGACAAGGCCGTGGAACCTTTAAGAAGCGGAGCCTCAATGGAAGAAACGTGTCACTGCGGCAGACTTTCAGAATTTATATGCCTGGCCTCCCCTGAAGTTAGCTCTTTCCGCTTTCTGTGTGTGGTGAAGATGTGATCTCTCTGCTTCCGGCTCCAGCTGCCTGCCAGGATGCTTCCCCTACAATATGAACTCTCTGGAACCGAAAGCCCAAGTAAACTCTTCCTTCCATAAGCCATTTTTGGTCATGATATTTTACCACATTAACAAGTAACTGATACACCATATTTCTTTTTTTTTTTTTTTTTTGGTTTTTTTTTCGAGACAGGGTTTCTCTGTGTAGTCCGGGCTGTCCTGGAACTCACTCTGTAGACCAGGCTGGCCTCGAACTCAGAAATCCACCTGCCTCTGCCTCCCAAGTGCTGGGATTAAAGGCGTGCGCCACCACCGCCCGGCCGATACACCATATTTCTAATGAGAACATTTAAGTTCAAATATTCTGGAAAAGTAGAGTAATCAGGACTGTGCACGTCCTACTTTTATTCCCAACCTGGTATCTCAGGCCCCTGGGTGTCTATCTATGCCATCAGAAAGGTGCCTACAATCCAGGCTTTGTATTTTAATCCATTTTTTTTATAGCAGGAAAACTATAAAACTTTCAAAAGACAGTTTTGCCTTATTTGTGTCTTTCATCAACTGAGTAACCTAACTGTATAACTTGAACAATTCTCATTATCTACCTAAGATCACCGCAGATGAAATGTTTCTTTAAACACAAATTCTAGTGGTAATAGATGCTGGCTTTTCTGTTTCTATCCTTCTCAATAAAACGTTTCTTCCAAGCCAGCTCAAATATCAAATATGACCAAAATTGTCCTTTAGATAGGTAGAGACTTAGCCTAAAAAAGTTTCACAATTATTATTATTTATTAAACAAATGTCTCATGTGTATGAATGTTTTGCAAGATGTCTTAGTTAGGGTTTCTTTTGCCCTGAAGAGACACCATGACCATGGCAACTCTTTTAAAGTAAAAGATTTAATTGGGCCTGACTTCAGAGGTTTAATTCGTTATCATCAAGGTGGGCAGCACGCAGGCAGACATGGTGTTGGGGAAGAAACGAAAAGTCCTACATCTGGATCAGCAGGCAACTGGAGACCTCAAAGCCTGCTCCCACAGCGACACATACTTTCTACAACAAGACCACACCTATTCCAACAACTCTCTATGGGCCAAGCTTCAAACACATGAGTCTGGTGGGGTGGGGCATTCCTATTCAAGCCACCACACCAGGTACATTACACTTTGGTGAATTCCCTTATTCTTCCAAGATTATATTTGGAAGCAGGGTCTGTGATTTACTTCGAATGAGCTCACTAAAGATATGCAAATGACAATCACATGCTTTATATATAACCCAATCATCTTAATTCACAGAGAACAGGGAGTACATTAGGATACAATATAATACCAAATATAAAATTATGGGGGGAAAAAAACCCTAGATTTTATTTGCATATCAAGGTACTTACTGGTTTCCTACCATTATGTGAAGAAGCAGAGAAATCTAAAAGTGTAAGGGACTGGGGGTTGGGGGGGATAGTCAAGTGTGCTGAAAAACTGAATTCTCAGAGCATGTTGAGAGAATCCAATCTATGTTTTTAAATCTAATTTTGCCAAGAGGATATATACGGTAGGTATGTCCTGAGGACGCTTCCCAGGTCAGAGAGGAAGTACGTACACACACACACACACACACACACACACACACACACACGCGGGGGTGCGGGGGGATGGTGATCTCTGAAGAAGATTCAGGACAGGTCCAGAACTTTTCTACTTCTGTGTGACACCTGTAAGTCCCCAATGGCAAGTACGATGTGGGAGTAATAAGTAAGCTTACCGTTGGGGACCTGTAAGCAGTCTCTAGGCTAGAGGCCTTGAAAGGCCTAACACTAATCCTGCCACCTCTAAGTTAGAAAGACACTGCTCTAAATCGAAAATTAAGTTCAGTGAAGCAATCCCTTTGTTCCCTGGGGATAGGGCGGGGGAGGAACGGCAGGAGAGGCTACTCTGTGGAATTCAGCCAGTTTCAGAGATCAGGAAGGCCGTGTGGCACCACCTCGAGACCTGCCATTTCTGACCACTGCCCTGTGGAAACTGAGCTGCTCCAATCCCACCCAGGACACTGTGCAAGCAGGAGATGCCCGCGCCCCTCCCAGGCAGCAGCTGCAAGGACTCTACCTCTGGCTGTGAGGCGTTGCGGGGGCATTCCGGACTCCCGGAGCCCAAGAAGCTGCTGTGGCTCATGCTGGCTGGGCCGGGAGATGCTGCTGGGACCACGATGCAGGAGCACTGCAGCGCTCGGAGCTCGGGGAATGGGTGCGTCTCCTGGGGCAACAAGTAAACAGAATTGGAGGCGGCGCCTGTTGCCTGCACTAGCCAGTGGCCAAAGCCTCCACTGAGACCCACAGGCTACAAGGCAACTATCCCTTAGGGACAAGTCCTCCTAGCTACCAAGGACACTTAGGGAGAAAGATCGCTCTTAAGGGGGAAGGGAACACACTACCACTGTGAATGCAAACAGGTTTTAGATAGTGCTGGAGGCTGAACCCAGGGCCTCAGGTATGCTAGGCAAGCACTCAAAACAACCGAGCCGACACCGGTTCATCCAATCTTCTTGGCTGTTTGTTTGTTTTGTTTGTTTGTTTGTTTTACACAGGAGTGGTGCATGCACTTTGTATCCGGATCTGCAAAGCATGCGGCCTGCCCTGGCGAGAGTGAACGTTCTTTTCTCATCTTGCCTTCTCAACAAGTCTGCCTAGAAGCACAGATGTGCCAATGCCTTGACTTGAATGCCCGGTGACTTCTTGCGACATCCGACATCCTCGTAGGTGGCTTTTCACCAACAGTTCCAAGTGTTCCCCAGAGATTTGGAAGTGAATATTAGAGTAATCCGTTTTCCAAATCAGCAAATGGTCACAGTGGGATAAAACAAAAGCCAAGGACCACAGCTGCCAAATGAATGAGTGAAGACATCCCAGACCAGAAAACCAAGTTTGGCAGAGGAGCCTGCCTTAGTGAGAGAAACTAGAAGTGGACCCACAGTCACATCGCTTGAAAGCCCTGGGAACACTTGTACTGCTGGAAACTCACAGGAATCAGAGCTGAGGCTGCTTTGCTTAAATTCTATCCAGCCATTCTAGAAGCGTCCATTGCTGTCTCTCGGGGTTGCGTGGCCTTGACAGTAGTTATTATTTTTTTAACTTTTTGAGAATTTTGTACTAGTATATATTGTATGTTAAGCATAATTCCTCTCCTAGTACCCCTACTATCTTTTCTGCCCCCATGAGGCCCCTTTGCCCTATAGACTGTTTCTTCTACTTCTATATCAACACACACACACACACATGCACGCACGCACACACATATATATGTGATTTACATATATGTACATATAGAATCTAGGAACTTCAAATGAGAGAAAATTTGTCCGTCTGGGACTGGTTTAATTCACTTGTAATTATCTTCAGTTGTATACATTTTCCTGCATTTTTCTTTATGACTAAAAAAAAAATCCCATTGTGTATATTACCACACATTCTTTATCAGTCCTCTGTTGTTGGATACCTAGGTTGGCTCCATAATTTAATTTAAACACTGTGACTAGTTCTGCAAAAACCAGCTGGACTGTCTTAATTGAACATTAGAGCCATGCATATTTATGGGGTGCCATGTAATGCTTTATAGTGGCTTGTAGCGCTACAGTAATATACCATATATCCAATCTAAACTCACGTCAGTACTTTCGTTTGAAGCTACATTCATTTGTACATTTCCTCAGTAGAAACTGCTTTGTGGACTCTCCTGTTCACAGTGGGATTCTTAGAACACATATCTCCCAGTTAGGTTTCCCTCACAGTAGAATCATTGTGAACTTGGTTACTTTTCAATGAGCTGACTCCGTCCGAGGAACTTCAAAGCGGAGGCATCTAGAAGAACCAGCCTGGAAAAACCCCTTCTCCACTACCTTTCTACCCTATTTTATTGCTACAGAATTCCATTTGCTAAAAGTCTATTTCTGGTCACTTTGGTTGACCTTGGGTTTTTTTTTTTTTCCATGAAAACAGATCTCAGCTTTCACAGGTTGTCAAGACTCATTGTGAAAAGGTTTCACAGTATCTATGTGAAGGCACCGTAATGGATGCAGAAAGCCGTTACCTTTGCTCTTTCCCGGGTGTTAAAACGTGAACCCAGTGATTCTTGGTGGCTATATCTGATGCTAGAATGGAATGATGTGCAGGAAGCTAGGCTGGTGGATTTAGAGGCCTGGAGAGGACTACATTGTAGGCAGAGGGACCTTTGAAGTTTTAGCAGTTTGGGCTGGGCTTTGGAGCATTCCATTGTGAGATAGTTTTAGCAAACTGGGAAGTAAAACAAATAAAGCCTACTTCCCTTGGGCTTCTCACAAAACTCCATAGGTGGGAGAAATCCCTGGGTAAACAAAATTCTATGGCCCATTAATACCCCTAAGGACACTTGTACTTGTCTTTACAATGACAACAAAGGGATCAGCTAACAGTTGTGAGACCTTGTACACATCACATAGCTGTTTTTATACAACAGGACTGCTCCTAACTAGGCTCAGGTGAACTTGAATTGTGGTACAAGAGGAATAAAGAGCAACATGGTGAAGGCTAAACTTCAAGAAGGCACCAGGACCACAGTGAGCTGGATGGAGGAGGCCCCAGGGAGGAGACCGCCACGGGGAAGGTGAGAGGTGAGACTCACTAGAAGGAAGGGGTGTGGTGAGGAGAGAGGAGACCTGTGTACAGTCACCTACAGCTGAGCCCATTGGGCACACAGGATCATAGTGGGACCTAACAAACAAGCAGACAAAGCAAAGAAGGAAGAGAAGAGTTCAGTTAGGAACAAATTTAGCCTGAGGTGTGGAGAGAAGAAGACAAATGTGTCGTGGTGTGGACCGGAAGTCTTGGGCACATCCAGCTTAAAGCAGAAAACCCAGTTCATTCTCCAACGGTGTTAATCCTATCTTGAAATACCCTGATAAGTCTGGGATGTCCACATTTATGTTAAGTAAACATGCTATCTGAGACAAGATTTTTTTTTTTTTAAGCCTGGAAGTAGCTCCTGGAGAGGGAGATGGAAAGTTATGTCAGTTCTGACATATTTCTTGTATTCTAACTCATGACTTTTGTTTATTTGTATGTTTTACAAATGCATGAGTCTCAGAAGAAAATCTGTACTGGGCCTGGAGAGATGGCTCAGAAGTTAAGAGCTCTGGCTGCTCTTCCAGAGGACCTGGGTTCAGTTCTCAGCATCCACATGGCAGCTTATAACTGTCTGTAACTCCAGTCCCAGAGAATCTGATACCTTCTTCTTCTGGCCTTCATGGTCACTTGCTTGCATATGACACGGTACAGAGTCAAATGCAGGTCAAACACTCATACACATAAAATAAAAACAATTTTAAGGAAAATTTTACTAAGATACTCTGGGAGCATTAATTTACATTTAAAATGTGACGTTTTAACATCCCTATGACACTTGAGTGATCCAAGGATTATTCGAAGGTACATTCAATTTAAATGTTCCCCAACCAATTGCTATGACCTATGCTGGTATCTCTCAAGCTCCTATTGTTGGAATACTTAGTCAGTGTGATAACATCAGTAAAAAGGTAGGGCTGGAACATGGTTCAGTGGGCAATATGCTTGCTCTACAAGTCTCAGCACCTGAGTTCAGTTCTCAAGTAAAAAGCTGGGCATAGCAACACACATCTGTAATCAAAGCTCTGGGAGCAGGGACTAGAAGATCTCAGGAGGCCCATTGGGCAGCAGCCTAGCCAAATAGTGGGAGTTCGAGTTCTATAAAAGGTTGTATCTCAAAAAGAATACATTAGAATAGACTAAGACACTCAACATCTACCTCTGCACACACATGTGCACACAGGCAGATGCAGCCCCCAAATACACACACACAAATACATTCACACTGGAAGATAGCGTCCCCATAAAAAAATAGGTCAAACATTGTTTTAAAATATAATAATTTCTAGGTGTATTTGCACTGGCTTGTTTTGATGTGGATTTAAAACAAAAATCAAAGGTGGTTCATCAAGTAAAAGCATTTGCCTGAGGAGTTGATCTTCAATCCCCATGAAAAAGCTGCACACAGTGGCCCATGTCTGTAATTTGGCCTCCTCCAACAAGATAGGAGGTGGGGACAGAAGGATCCTTCAGAAGTTCTGGAATTGCTAGCTTAGAATTTACAGCCAGTAGCATTTTTCTTTATGACTAAAAAAAAAATCCCATTGTGTATATATACCACACATTCTTTATCAGTCCTCTGTTGTTGGATACCTAGGTTGGCTCCATAATTTAATTTAAACACTGTGACTAGTTCTGCAAAAACCAGCTGGACTGTCTTAATTGATACATTAGAGCCATGCATATTTATGGGGTGCCATGTAATGCTTTATAGTGGCTTGTAGCGCTACAGTAATATACCATATATCCAATCTAAACTCACGTCAGTACTTTCGTTTGAAGCTACATTCATTTGTACATTTCCTCAGTAGAAACTGCTTTGTGGAATCTCCTGTTCACAGTGGGATTCTTAGAACACATATCTCCCAGTTAGGTTTCCCTCACAGTAGAATCATTGTGAACTTGGTTACTTTTCAATGAGCTGACTCCGTCCGAGGAACTTCAAAGCGGAGGCATCTAGAAGAACCAGCCTGGAAAAACCCCTTCTCCACTACCTTTCTACCCTATTTTATTGCTACAGAATTCCATTTGCTAAAAGTCTATTTCTGGTCACTTTGGTTGACCTTGGGTTTTTTTTTTTTTCCATGAAAACAGATCTCAGCTTTCACAGGTTGTCAAGACTCATTGTGAAAAGGTTTCACAGTATCTATGTGAAGGCACCGTAATGGATGCAGAAAGCCGTTACCTTTGCTCTTTCCCGGGTGTTAAAACGTGAACCCAGTGATTCTTGGTGGCTATATCTGATGCTAGAATGGAATGATGTGCAGGAAGCTAGGCTGGTGGATTTAGAGGCCTGGAGAGGACTACATTGTAGACAGAGGGACCTTTGAAGTTTTAGCAGTTTGGGCTGGGCTTTGGAGCATTCCATTGTGATGATAGTTTTAGCAAACTGGGAAGTAAAACAAATAAAGCCTACTTCCCTTGGGCTTCTCACAAAACTCCATAGGTGGGAGAAATCCCTGGGTAAACAAAATTCTATGGCCCATTAATACCCCTAAGGACACTTGTACTTGTCTTTACAATGACAACAAAGGCATCAGCTAACAGTTGTGAGACCTTGTACACATCACATAGCTGTTTTTATACAACAGGACTGCTCCTAACTAGGCTCAGGCTGAACTTGAATTGTGGTACAAGAGGAATAAAGAGCAACATGGTGAAGGCTAAACTTCAAGAAGGCACCAGGACCACAGTGAGCTGGATGGAGGAGGCCCAGGGAGGAGACCGCCACGGGGAAGGTGAGAGGTGAGACTCACTAGAAGGAAGGGGTGTGGTGAGGAGAGAGGAGACCTGTGTACAGTCACCTACAGCTGAGCCCATTGGGCACACAGGATCATAGTGGGACCTAACAAACAAGCAGACAAAGCAAAGAAGGAAGAGAAAGAGTTCAGTTAGGAACAAATTTAGCCTGAGGTGTGGAGAGAAGATAGACAAATGTGTCGTGGTGTGGACCGGAAGTCTTGGGCACATCCAGCTTAAAGCAGAAAACCCAGTTCATTCTCCAACGGTGTTAATCCTATCTTGAAATACCCTGATAAGTCTGGGATGTCCACATTTATGTTAAGTAAACATGCTATCTGAGACAAGATTTTTTTTTTTTTAAGCCTGGAAGTAGCTCCTGGAGAGGGAGATGGAAAGTTATGTCAGTTCTGACATCATTTCTTGTATTCTAACTCATGACTTTTGTTTATTTGTATGTTTTACAAATGCATGAGTCTCAGAAGAAAATCTGTACTGGGCCTGGAGAGATGGCTCAGAAGTTAAGAGCTCTGGCTGCTCTTCCAGAGGACCTGGGTTCAGTTCTCAGCATCCACATGGCAGCTTATAACTGTCTGTAACTCCAGTCCCAGAGAATCTGATACCTTCTTCTTCTGGCCTTCATGGTCACTTGCTTGCATATGACACGGTACAGAGTCAAATGCAGGTCAAACACTCATACACATAAAATAAAAACAATTTTAAGGAAATATTTTACTAAGATAACTCTGGGAGCATTAATTTACATTTAAAAATGTGACGTTCAAACAGCTCCTATGACACTTGAGTGATCCAAGGATTATTTCGAAGAGTACATTCAATTTAAATGTTCCCCCAACCAAATTGCTATGACCTATGCTGGTATCTCTCCAAGCTCCTATGTTGGAATACTCTAGTCAGTGTGATAACATCAGTAAAAGGTAGGGGCTGGAACATGGTTCAGTGGGCAATATGCTTGCTCTACAAGTCTCAGCACCTGAGTTCAGTTCTCAAGTAAAAAGCTGGGCATAGCAACACACATCTGTAATCAAAGCTCTGGGAGCAGGGGACTAGAAGATCTCAGGAGGCCCATTGGGCAGCAGCCTAGCCAAATAGTGGGAGCTTCGAGTTCTATAAAAGGTTGTATCTCAAAAAGAATACATTAGAATAGACTAAGACACTCAACATCTACCTCTGCACACACATGTGCACACAGGCAGATGCAGCCCCCAAATACACACACACAAATACATTCACACTGGAAGATGCAGTCCCCCAATAAAAAATAGGTCAAACATTGTTTTAAAATATAATAATTTCTAGGTGTATTTGCACTGGCTTGTTTTGATGTGGATTTAAAACAAAATCAAAGGTGGTTCATCAAGTAAAAGCATTTGCCTGAGGAGTAGATCTTCAATCCCCATGAAAAAGCTGCACACAGTGGCCCATGTCTGTAATTTAGGCCTCCTCCAACAAGATAGGAGGTGGGGACAGAAGGATCCTTCAGAAGCTTCTGGAATTGCTAGCTTAGAATTTACAGCACAGTAGCAAACAAGGAGGGAGATGCTTTCTCAAGCAAGGAATCGCAAATACATACATACACATACATGTGTACATACATGTGTACATAAGCCAAAATAGTTTGCAAAATTAGATGAGTGCCCTGGGCAAAAGATTCAGGAAAGCATCTAAGAGATGATAAAACTTTTTGAAGTTGGTAAAGCAGTTGCTTTTCAAGCTTTGGAAACTTGAGTTTGATCCCCCAGAACCCACATAAAACAAAGATGGATATATGGTAGTCAGTTGTAATCCCAGCTCTGGGGAGGCAGAGATAGGCAAATCTCAGGGGCCCACTGTCCAGACAGCGTAGCCTAGTTGGTAAGTTCTAGGTCAATGAGAAATAAGGATACTAGCAGCTGTCACCTGGCCCACATATACACAAACATAGACATACAGATAGACACAAACATATACCCAAAACTGTTTACAGGTTGGATTTGGCCCATTGGCCATGCTTCCAACCCATAATCCCTGATCTGGGGATGGGGGATGGGAGGCAGAGGAGGGAGAGTCTCTTCAAACATGGTACCAAAAAGAGTATTAATCTGGGGAGGCAAAAAGGAAACTCAGTAGTCGATGTTGGTAGTCTGACCCCAAGGTAGTTTCTTTTAGGCATATTTAAGCACAGCACAATTTGGTGGAAAAAAAGTTTCCTAGTAATAATTAACTCAAATCCCATGTGCACAACACAGTTTAAGACATGACTACTTGAAACTCTTGTAAAGTACAAGTGACGTCATCCATAAAGATGAGTTCTGTAGATTAACTACGGAAGCAGGCTCCAAGTAACCAAGCTCATGCTGAGAGGCGAGGAGCTGATGTGACCTGGCCATACAGATAGCACAAAGGTCACCAGACTATTAGTCACATCCGCTCCTAGCTCTCTGGGAGGAAAGTAAGTTATACATCTCTCCCTTAGAAGAGACAATCTTGTGTGTTCAACATTCCTAGTGCTTGATTCAAACTTTGTACTTCCTTAGTGCTTCTCCATGAACGCAAGGACCTCCATGTCTCCTCCAGTCTAGAACAATGTTTGAGTTATAGATACATTTCCTTTATTTATTTATTTTGTTTCCATTTTGAGGCAAGCTCTCACTATGTATCCTTGGCTGGCCTGGAACCCACCACAGAGACCAGGCAGCCCTCAGACTTGCAATAATCCTCCTGCTTCAGTTTGGAAATAACAGGTGAGGATGGCCACACCCAGCTTTACCTTTCCAACCAGAATCAATTTAAGGTCGATCCTGTGGTAATTGTTGCCCATCCTGTGGTAATCATTGCCCATCCTGTGGTAATCATTGCCCATCCTGTGGTAATCATTGCATAAGAAGTATTCCTACACAAAAATATCCTCTTGGTGACAGGGAAATGACCAGCATTTGGGAAACACAGTAGAGTGGAATTTCCCAGTAGCATTGAGAGAACACCTGAGGTTTAAGGTTGTGGTTTTAAAATGAAACCAGTGATCTTGATTGTATGAATTTTCTCCTCTATCCCAATTCTTTGAGAAAATGGAACACATTTACCTTCAACCAAGGTCAAGGTTATACCAGGTCAGCAAGATCAGGAGGAGAATGGGGAACTTATTTTGCAAGGGAGTCCTCATAACAATGGATGTGGAATGTAAGTGGGATAGTAAAGGAAGTGACTGTGGATGAAAAATGAAAGCATGTGACAGATAGAGACTAGAATGGATAGAGCTGGTGAATGAAAGCCATGAGGGGGTCAGAATCTAGCAGCAATGGGCAATTCTAGTAAATAATAGAGGACAGTACGAGCTGGTCAGAGTGAGATGCTCAAAACTAGAGATGCTGGACTTCCTGGAGTAGGCCGTAACCACGGAAATGGGTAGCTTAGGTTGAAAAATGGGGGGAGGGCAGGAATCATTGCTCCCAACACAGGTAATCAAAGAACTGAATGGTCAAGGTGTTGGACAGGTTATCCAGTTGGATGTTGATGTCATCAAGGGTGATGATAGAGGAAGATAGCCAGGAGGAAAAGGTCTCAATACATATATCACTAAGGAGTCTGGACCGATCTATGGAATTAGCCAGACAAAAGCCAGCTCTTCTCCTTGATGGCTAAAAATAATGGATGGCTCAATGATGAAATGATGAGAAAGAAAACCCTCTCTCCACTTAACCAAGCCGGCTGTCAGCAATGAGCCTTCACTAAAGCCAGGGTATAAATGCTGTCTGCCTCTCTTCTCACACAGATGAAAAATGTCCGTAAGGTTAGACTATCTTATCTTTTAAATATATATATATAGCAAGTTATTAAATTTATCCCTGGACTTGGAGGCCCTCAGATCACCAGAAAAGATAAATTCTTGAGCCAGGCTGTCTGGGTTCAAATTCTGATATTGTTATTTCCTAGCCTTATGATTTTGAAAAAAAAAAAAAATACCTTAACTTCTTTGAACCTATTAGTTTTCTCTGTTCTAGATAGAGGTACTGGTGACACTTAACACATGAAAAGTACCAGGTATTTGGGGCAAAGTGAGTAAGTGTTAGCTGTTAGCATTATTGTCTTAGAGCCCAGAATAGAGATTTCTCCCAATAAGGACTAGAAAAGCAAAGTATTTGTTCTTATTCTACTGGACCAGCAACTTTGGAAGATTGTAGGCTTAAATTATTTTAAGTAACTAGTTACACACACACACACACACACACACACACACACACACACACGTATTTTTGAGTCAGGGTTTCTCTGTGCAGCCAATTGTCCTGGAACTTGCTCTGTAGACCAGGCTGTCCTCTGACTCAGAGATTCACTTGCCTCTCTGCCTCTCTGCCTCTCTGCCTCTCTGCCTCCTGCCTGCCTCCTGCCTCCTGCCTCCTGCCTCCTGCCTCCTGCCTGCCTCCTGCCTCCTGCCTCCTGCCTCCTGCCTCCTGCCTCCTGCCTCTGCCTCTGCCTCCCAAGCGATGGGATTAACAGTGTGTGCCACCACTGCCCGGGTCAAAACACCTCACTTCTAAGAGTAGACACCAAGCTGGCCATGGAGACACACGCATGTAACACCATCGTTTAAGAAGTAGACTCGTGAAGATGGAGGCCACCAATGGTTACTTGGGGAATCTAAGGCTAGCCTAGGCTACATGAGGCCATACCTCATAATCATACAGGGCTTAACAGTTAAAAGTATTTGCTGCTGTACAAATCTGATGACACATGTTCAATCCCCAGAATTATACAGAAAGTTGGAAGAGGAAGCCAAGAATATAGATCTATAGTCCCAACACTCTTCCTGATAGAGAAGAGGCAGAGACAGGAGAATTCTCTGGAAGCTTGTTGGCCAACTAGCCTGGAATATACTAAGCAGCAGAAAGAAGAGATGCCCTTTGACCTCTATATTCATCTATGGCAGCACATTCACACATACGTATATACATACATACAGACATACATACAGACAGACACACACACACACACACATACATACATACATACATACATACACAAACACAAGAAAATAAGTGATTTAAAATTTTCTAATTTTTTAAATTAAAAACACAAACCTATAGGCCCCCTCTTCTTAAACCACAGGAGAGATATGCAGAATGTCTTTTAAAATGTAAGCATAGTGTCTCCTGAGCCAAAAGATGACCTTAACCTAATTAACTATCTCATTGTGTTTTTTAAAAAGATTTACTTTTTTATTTTATATGTATGAGGACGCTATAGCTGTGTTTCTGAAAACACCAGAAAAGGGTGTCAGATCCCATTACAGATGGTTGTGAGTCACCATATGGTTGCTGGGAATTGAACTCAGGACCTTTGGAAGAGCAATCAGTGCTCTTAAGCGCTGAGCCATCTCTCCAGCCCTGTCTTATTGTGTTTAAGGAAGAAATAAGGTCAACATAGGTCATGTAGCTCCACAATGGAAGCCGGGGACTTCAATCACTAACACCTTGTCCCTTTGGTAGCTTCATTTATCATCTAAAATAAGAAGTAGGCATTTGGTTTTGAAAGACCAAGGCACAGCACAGCAGCGAACAGAGCCTGCTAGAGTCACAGGGATCTAAGAACTTCCTGTTGCTCTGAACAACTGTGCTCAGATCCACAACACAGTTCATCGCAGTTCTCATCCTTGGTCAGAGAAGCTTCTTTTTACAGTGGGCAGCAGTTCATACAGAGCTGCAGAGGTGACTGTTGAGTGTTCAATTCTAAACTGGACAGCTGTGGCACATCCTCATGACATCTCAGGGAACATCTGGAAAAAGGGGCCGAAAGAATGCAAGTGCCAGATGATGAGAGGAGCTCCATGAAAGGCGGACATCTGGGCATGACACGGCCATTGCGCTCGCTCGCTTGTAAAGCGCAGGCAGCTGCTTTCCACAGCAGACCTGTGTTACATCAGACCTGTCAACATTCTGGCCTGGCCTGGAGGCCAAACCCCTGGCTGAGGAGCTATTGGCAGTTAAAATTGCTGAGGTTTGAAAGGGCCATTTTTTTCAGGGGTGGAGCTACTGGTAAGATGCCCATGCTCCAGTCAATAACACCATGCCCATACTCATGTAAGCAACCTAAATTAAACTCAGCATATCATAAAAATGATACATATATACATACAAACATGCATACATACAAACATGCATATATAAACATATATGCACACACATGTATACATACACACATGTATTCATACATACATGTGTGTATATATTATATGTATGTGTGTATATATGTGTATATATATATATGAGAAAAAAATATATATATATATGAAAGAAGATGAAAACATATTAGGAAAAAGAAGGGATCCAGAGGAATCAGAAGGGATAGGAGAGGGTTGGGGAGGCGGGTAATGGTGGTGTACTCCTTTAATCCCAGCATTCAGAAACCAAAGACAGTTGGATCTCTGAGTTCGAGGCCAGCCTGGCCTACAGAGTGAGTTTCAGAACAGCTAGAACTACACAGAGAAGCTGTGTCTCAAAACAAAACAACAACCAAAAATGAAAAAAAGAAAGAAAGAAAAGTTATGAGGTAAATATGATCAAAATACATCATGTGCATGTGTAAAATTATCTAATGATAATTTTAATGACCAATAACAGAAATTTGCCACTATGCATCAGATTTATCATTATTATTATTATCATTTTTATTATTATTTCTTCAATGCCATGGAGCCCCATCTATGTGAGCCCTGGTTTCTGTACATGTGTGGTGTGCAAGTGGGTGAGTGAGTGCTTGCCACGGCACACACAGTGGAGGCCGATGGACAACATTGTGAATTCCTTTGCCCACGAACTCATCATCACTAGGAGCCTTGACTATTTGTAAAATGTCTCTGGAGGTAATTTGCCCAAGAACAGGAGGTTAGCAGCAGACTTATAGCTATGTACTTGAAGTTAATCAAGATTACTCTAAGACAACAATGAAAACTTACTAAGATTAGTTTATGAGTAATAACACTATCATTGCGGGGTGTGGCTTGCATATGTAGGGTCGGAGAACAACTATCTGAAGCCTACTGTCTGCCTCCATTTTTATGTGAGTTCCCAGGATCAAACCTGGGTCACCACACTTTTGCAAAACATCCTTACCCACTAAGCCATTCCCCGTGCCCAGAATTCTTCTTGCCAGCAAAAGCTAGAGTTCTTAAAGAAAAGAAAGTTAATAGTTCTTCAAAACATGAAGACTACTGACCAAACATTCAGTTAAAACCATTTCAAAAGCAAGCATGATTTCTAAATTAAGCAGAAGCCTTAACTATTTCTGGATCTTTTGAATGTCTTTATCATTTTGGAAAATCTCACGGCTCTGAGTGGAGTTGAAAGGAGTATGGGATATTCCTGACCCCATTTTAGACATGTTCTGGATTACTTTTAAAACTGTGCCAACTTTCAAACAAAAAACAGTTCTTGACTTTTAAAATCAAGAGGGAAACCTTCCTCACTCCCATTGCTTTCTCGTCCAGCTTTCTCAACCCTTTTGATACTTTTTCTAATTCATACAAGACCAGATTTTATAAGCAATTATGAGTTAGCCACATACCTATATCTATAAAGTGACTCTCCTTTATCCTCCCAGAAACATCCAAATAACATATTGGCCTAAAATTTTTTGTAAGAGATCCTTATCTTCTAATGATTCATAGGTTGATCTCAATTAAATCTATTTATAAATTTGCATTACCAGTCATGAAGTTACTTGGTCAACAAAACTCTTATAAAAGAGAAAGAGAGGGAAGCTAGATGCAGGAAGCTTGGTGATCAGATGATCAGTTTAAAAATAAGCTAGCCCTTGATCCTTGCCAGGGTTTCTTGACATAGTTCTGCAGGTTTCCTCCTAGAGACAAAGCAATGAATTCAGAGCATCAACTTCTTTAATTTCATTTAATCAATCAGCCTGCTCAATACACACATTGACCAGAAAGCCAATGAATTAAAAAGAGCACAGGAAGTATTTACTATTACTACCCTCTTGAGTTCAGATTATTGAGAAACGACAAGATTTAGAAAGTAAAAAAAAAAACCTAATTCCTTCTTGCAAAATTGCTAAAAGAATGATAATGAATACTTTAAGGTAATTACGTTATTTAAAAAGATGATCAAGGAGGGTTTTGTTTTGATTTGTTTTTGTTTTCAGAAACAGGGTTTCTCTGTGTAGCCCTGGCTGTCCTGGAACTCTCTTTGTAGACCAGGCTGGCCTCAAACTCAAAGAGTTCTGCCTGCCTCTGCCTCCCAATTAAAGGTGTTTAGAGAACACCTCCACTCTTCACTTGTTTATACTTTTAAACAAGGACTGTTTTTTTTCTTTAAATTTGGGTGCAGAAGAGCCAAGCTCAAAGAACTTGGACCTAGCTTCTCTCACAGGGAAGGTCAACTTGGAGAAATGGGAGCTAACGTTTGGAATTCTTTGAGAGGCAGAAAGTGAACTGAGGCAAACCCAGCACAAATCGGGGAAGTAATAAATCTTGCAAGCACATTGGAATGTCCAGGTCAAGAGGCAAACCAGCCAATCTGGTATTTCTCAAACTTTCCAAGGTATTTTCAGAAGTCTGGAAAATTGTTCCCTCTGGCGAACTCAGTTTCCAGCATAATCTCTGTGTGGCAATTTAGCCCTGTTGATAAAACCACTAACTTGAAAGAGATTTTTGCTCTTTTTTGCCAATTCTGCGGCCATTTTGATAGTTATGTTATCAGTAATAGTTTGATGACAGGCTAGAAAATGACTTCCCAGGGAAGCGGATAGTATACCTCGTCAAAGACAGAAAAGAGCTTGCCTCACTGATACCCTGGAGCCTCAGGACAACCGACCGGACCGCCCACGAGCACACAGGCCTCCGACTCAGCGCTTATTCACCTAAGTACGCATTCTCAGTCACAAAACACGAAAAGCAGTTTAACTTACCCCAAGGCAACAACATAAATCAGGCCCCAGGTTTATAGTTTCATTTTTTCTACCATAGCCAGAATGTGGCCGACTGGTTTACTGTCCACAAAAGGAAGTTAGGTATGAACCTGGAAATCTGATTTTCGGTACCTGGCCAAAGTGAAGAAATGTGACTACCGAGCTCAGCCCAGAAAAACATCCCCTGTGACTGTGGCTGTCCTCCTCATAGCTTTTGATACCCCCCCAGAGCCTTCATCCTGTCTTCGCAGAGCTAGACGCTTCCAAGCACATATCCCAGATGAGCAGACTTCGTAAGAATAATTTCTAATCTATCATGCTTCATGAACTTTATAAGATTTATAAACTAAATCTTATCATGGGCAAGTTATGTAACGTAGTACATTTAGAATGGGTTTCAAACATCCTGTTACCAGAAATGTTTTTAGAGTCCCTGTGGGGTTGATTCGTGTTACCAGGGAAATTGAGGTTTCCTTTGAGGGCTATGAGACTCGTTACAAAAAAAAAAAAAAAAAAAAAAAAATTAAGAACAGACTCAGAAGAAAGCTCAAGGAAAATTTTATTACAGTAAAAAAAAAAAAAAAAAAAAAAAGGACATGCAAGCTATAAATCTTAGCAACTACACCAAGAAGGAAGATGAAAGAGAAGTCGAGAAAAAGTCATACTGTTTGGGCTAAGCTGGCATGTATAGCAACGGAGGTAAAGGCATATGGCTAAAATGTGGGGGAATGGGCTTTACGACAAGCATGAGGAAGCCCAAAGTGTTCAATAAACCATGCTTAGAAAAGAGACAGGGGGCTGGAGAGATGACTCAGCAGTTAAGAGCACTGACTGCTCTTCCAGAGGTCCTAGGTTTAATTCCCAGCAACCACATGGTGACTCACAACCATCTCTAATGGGATCCAAGGCCCTCTTCTGGTGTGTCTAAGGACAGTGATTGTGTACTCACATATATAAAATAAAATAAATCTTAAAAAAAAAAAAAAGACAGAAGAAAAGGAAAAGTTATGCTTTTCTGACTCATTCAGAAAAACAGGCTGACTTACAAAGCTGAGTGGCAGCGGTTTCAGAAGAGATCACACAGGAGCCAGGAATTCTGGGAAAGAAAAGTACAGTATCTCATTAAAGAGATACACCTCCCCTCCCTTTAGCATAGCAATAGATGAACCCACCTTTGTAGGCGTGGTCTCTTGGCCAGGACATTGACCTGCCCACCTGGATTAATCTTAAAGGAGGAGAAAATGCCAAGGGCAGCAGCTGCCCTTCAGGAGCTCTCAATGCCTGTAACACTGCGTGTGGGGTTGGGCTGGAGTGGGATGGGGTATAGGGGTACTGGAGGCTGTGCTCCTTGGATAACAGAGACTACTGTAAATGAAACAATGTTTCATTTTCTTGGAGGAACGTTATGTACTTATGAAAGGAGATTACTGTGAATTCACTCTCATTGCTAAAAGCCAAATAGAAACACTTCAATAACGAGTATAATTAAAATTCTAAGTATAGTTACACTCATAAATTACTGCACTGCCCTCTCCCCAGTTTGCTACTAGGCCACAGTAGATTCTGTCTATTGGGGAGACTAAGACCTGTTCACACAGAGAGAGTCTGGTTGTGTAACACCAGGCTCAGTTTGCAACACTTTATCCTGATGGGATTTTATGGGGAAACAAACATACAAAGCTCACAGTGTTGTTGCTGCCTTGGTTGAAGCAGGACTTGAGGATGCAGCCTCAGTTCTGCTTCTGAGCCCTTGGCATTGTAAGGAAATCCCAGGAGCCCTTGGGAGCAGGGTTTAAAAGTCACTGTTACATCAATGAATCAATCAATCAATCAATCGGAAGAATCACGCTGAGTACACTTAGTTTCCCTTATAACTTAGAATAGCCCTACTATCTACCAGTTTGTATTTTGGAATATATTCCATTTTTCCTTAAAATGTGTGTGTGTGTGTTTATGTCCTTGGTCTATTTTTAACTATCACTACCCAGTTCAGGCCACTGTTGCACTACTGCCTTTGCCTCAGTACCCTCTCCACCCTCCTTCCAATTCATCTTCTGTACATTCGCTAAGAAATTGCTCTGGGGCTGGAGAGATGGTTCAGTGGTTAAGAGCACTGACTGTTCTTCCAGAGGTCCTGAGTTCAATTTCCAACAAACACATGGTAGCTCACAACCATCTGTAGTGAGGTCTTATGCCTTCTGTGTCTGAAGATAGCAACAGTGTACTCACAGAAATAAAATAAATAAATTAAAAAAAAAAGAAAAGAAAGAAGGAAGGAAGGAAAGAAAGAAACAAAGAAAGAAACAAAGAGAAATTGTTCTCTCCAGGCAGCCTGAATGGCCTTTATCAAACATAGATCTAACCCTCTTACACCCTTCCACAAAGCCACCCAATAGCTACCCCCTTACACTGTGAGCAAACTCCTTTCAATAGTACCCAAGGCCTCCCATAGCCTGACCTCATGCCCACTGGTGCCCCATCTTGGACTCTCAGCGTAACTTCCTGAAACATGGAGACCACTTCCCCAGGCTTGATCCCATCTGATCCCACATGGCTATGCAGCTTACTTGTATGTTTCTTTCTAATGTTTGGTCCAATTTGATTTACTCCATTGGTCCCTGTGGTAGTTTGAATATGCTTGGCCCACGGGAAATGGCATTTTTAGGAGGTGTTGTCTTGTTAGAAGAAGTGTGTCACTGTGGAGACAGGGCTTTGAGATCTCATATGTAAGTCTCAAGTCCGACCAATGTGAGACAGTCTCCCTTGCTGCCTGCCAGGAGACAATCCTCTTCTGCTGCCTGCAGATCAGGATGCAGAACTCTCGGCTCCTCCAGCACCATGTCTGCCTGTATGATGCCATGCTTTCTACCATGATAATGGACTGAATTTCTGGACCTCTAAGCCAGCCCCAATTCAGTGTTTTCCCTTATAAGAGTTGCCTTGGTCATGGTGTCTGTTCACAGCAATAGAACCCTAAGACACTCCCTGACCACTCTGTCTAAGCCTCTTTCCTGTCTGTCCTGTTGCCCAGAGCACATCCCTCCTGGCACTTAAACCTGGGAAGATTTGCATGTTTGATCCCCTTCAGGGTCCTTGAAGACGATTTCTTCTTCCCCAGTGCTAGATACTGAACTCAGGTCCTTCTACATGAGCACAGGCACCTTTCCAACTGGCCTATACCTCCAGCTCAAGGGATGGGGCTTAGGGCCCATTACTATACTTTTCATGCACTAAACCAGGGTCTAGCACCTATCTGATGCTCAACAAACAACAGCAAAAAGAATAAATGAATGGATTTCCCAGAAAGGTTACAGCACCTGCATCTGATTTCTTCTCTTTCTATCTCAGAAGCACCCAAGCCCCACAGGACCACCTACAGTTCCTTCCCACAGCTTCATGGTCCTTCCCAGAGCCTTGTCAGTCATGATACCCATTCAAAGAAGGGTTGTAGTGTCAGGTTCCATTTACATGCCAGTCTCAAAAAGACAAAACCATACTGTCCATGCTGCCGTTGTGCCTGTAATCCCAGCACTTGGGAGATGGTTGGTAGGAGGACCGACCGTGAGTTCAAAGCCACCCTGGTCTACATAGAGAGTTCCAGGCCAGCCGGGGCTACAAATAAATGAATTAGTTTAATTAAATTAAGTCAAAAGGAGAATACTTTAAAGGACAGATCTGAGACCCAGGAGTGACAGTGGGACAGCAGGACAGGAGGAGGTAGGAGCTGGACACTGTAGCCTGTGCACAGCAGGCCTATGGGTAATGGAACTGTTTTACACCTTAATTATGGTGCTGTGTGCATGTCTGTATGTAGAAATTCATAGCACTGTACTCAAAATCCAAATTGATGGCACGTCAATTTAAAACGTCACCTTGAAAAAAAGTTTCCTAGCCTCCAAGTGTGTTCTCTCATTTGTAAAATAAAGGAAAACCGACATTATTTCCATGCCTAAAAACCTTCAAAGGAAGGAAAGAGAACTCTCTTTCTAGTTATTCCCTCATGATTTCCTTTTTTTTAATTTATTTTTTGTTTGTTAGTTTGAAAAAGGGTTTTCACTGTATAGCCCTGGTTATCCTGAAACTTGCTTTGTAGGTTAGGCTGGCTTTGAACTCACAGAGCTCCATTTGCCTCTTACTCTGCCTCTCTTGGCCTCTCTCTCTCTCTCTCTCTCCCTCTCTCTCTCTCTCTCTCTCTTTCTCTCTCTCTCTCTCTCCTACCCCCTCTCTCTCTCTTCCCCTCCCTCCCCACTCTTCCTCCTCCCCGCCCCACCTCCAGCTCTGCCTCCGCCCCTCCCTGGCCCTGGCTCTCCTCCCTCTCTGCCTCCCGAGTGCTGAGAATAAACATGTTCACCACCAAACCCAGCAACCATTTTAAATTCCCCAAATTGTCAAGCTTCCAAAACCAGTACAGGTCCTTCTAATCTGTCCAGGGTAGATGTGTCTCACTTTACTTTCCTGCTGCCATGATAAAATATTCAGAGAAGAACCACTCAAGGAAGAGAGGTCCATCAGTTCACCGTTGCTGCATTCATCCTGAGGAGGGCTCAAGGCACGAATGTAAAGGCGCTGATGGAGGCACATCTGAAAGTCAGAAGACGTGCCGCCACTTACCTCCCTCTCCTCTCCCATCCAAGATCCCCTACCTAGGGAATGGTCCCCTGTTGGAACACAGTACAAAAATGGAGTCTTGTGAGGAGATTTCCACGTGCTGTGAGAAAACCTGAAGAACCCGAGACAAGCTTCTTGTGACCTGTTTCTTCACAAACCCAGAACTGTTCTTGGGTTGTGCTTTCTCACTCCTTGTAGGTGCAGAAGAGTGAGTTTGCTTCAGCGTATTCATTACAACTGACTGTTGTTTATGTGCCTCGATGGCAACACTTGGCTTTGCCCCCTGCGCCTTGTCCTTGTATTGTACACTTTACTCATGTGACACCATTTTTCTTTTTAAAGATTTGTTTACTCATGTATTTTATGTATATAAGTGCTCTGTCTTATAAGGAAAAATGGCACTAAGCAGGAAAAGGATGTAGAATTTCTTTTAAGTGCCAACTTCCAAAGGGTAAACAGTATTGTCCTTTTTGGTGCATTTCAACAAACAAGCACCACACACACACACACACACCACACACACACAATTAGATACTAAAATTATAGACAGAGCTAAAGGTGGGATTAGTGTTGTTTATGTACAAGGGCATGAAGTACACACAACTGAACACTCAGACTGTTACCTATGTGAAAGGCATTGTTAGTTAGTAGTGGAGTGGGACTTGAACCCTCCCTGGGTTCTCACCTCAGAGTCAGAACCCATCTTGAGAGCAACCCAGTTTATTTTCCAAGACCATAGCAACTGGGACTTCAGCAGCTCAAGCCAAGATTCTGTGTGAGAACTGAAGGACCCAGAAACACAGACAAGAATCCCCCTCACAGACTAATGCAAGATGTACCTCATTTAATTGTAAATAATTTGTCTGTAATGTTGTCAAAGCAAAGCCAGAATTGCGATCATTTATGTGAATGGAATTTTGGATTTCACCAAGAAAGCAAAACAGATTTTATTAGCATCCCTTTAGTGAGAAGAATCAGCTAAGTCAAATCACTTCCATCTGTGTTTCCCCTCCCCCAACCCCTGATCATTTTCTTTTTCTTACCCATGGCCTTCCAGCTGCTTGTGGCCTGAGACGTGTCTTCTCATCGTGGGAGTTGCCCTTATTAGGGCTGTCTACACTGAAGATCTTCCACGCTTTCATCTCATGTGGTGCTCAGCTCATCCGTGAATGCATGTGTGCCAAACGATGCTAACTCGTACCAAAAAAACCGTTACCACCTGTCCACCACTGACCGATCTTGATTGCGGAACGTGTGTGGCTATGATGTATTTGAAACAAACCATAAAGTTTACATTCAGAGCCCTGCCTCACATTACCACTGTTAAGTGCATTTACTCATTTAAAACAATCTCATGGCTACAAATTATGCTAAAATGAAGTAACTTGCAAAAACGTAAACCGTTTTGGACGTCAGCAGGTTGGAGTTGAAATTTTGATTCATTGACCAACTGGATAACCTTGTGCCAGTAACAAAATCCTGTGCTCAGCTGGGCGTGGTGACTCACAGCCCTTGGAGGCTGAGACAGGAGGATTGTCAGCCTAGGCTGTACAATGAGTCCCACGCATCTGAGCTACAGTGTAGGACCTGGCCTCAGAGCAGTTAACACTCTTGCCACTTGGTATGCAGAGTGCAGAAAGTGTACTTGCCTGTGGTATCTGTATTAGTATATATAGTGTATGTGCCACGTCATGAGTAAGGTATTTAATATCAAGCCTGGAATGAGGTATTTCATACAGACATGGTACTCATACAGATTAAAATGCATTTGATGTGGCTCCAGTCGGGAAAGTCAAAAGATAAACATATTTTTTTTGTGAATTTTGGTTCTAGGTTCTAAATATTCTAAATAGGAAAACCAATCTATTTGTGGAGTTTTTCCCATACTTTTCTTTTTTTCTTGTTATTTGATTATTTATTTATTTATTTATTTATTTATTTATTTATTTATTTTACTAATGTATTTCATGTGTGAGACAGTGTCTCACCCCAGGCTGTCTTAGAACTCATTGTATAGCCCAGACTAGCCTCCTGATATTTCTGCCTGCCCTTCGACTGTTCAGATTATAGCGATACACTCCTATTTGGAACTCCTTTTCAAGCTTTGGGTTTTTTGGTGGTGGTGGTTTTTGTTTGTTTGTTTTGTTTCCTGCTTCCGCCTCCCAAATGATGATGTCACAGCAATGAACCACCATGCCTGGCTTTTCAGTTAACAACAATTTATACAATTCATCACACCTGTAATCCCCGTTCTTAGAAGGCAGAAACAGGAGTACTGCTGCAATCTTTAAACAATCCTGAGCTACAGAGAATTCCAGACTATGTAAAAAGACCCTATTTCAAAAAAAAAAAATCTAATGATTTAGTCTATATTCATACATAAGAATCTTTCATTTCTTTTACGGATTCATTTAAGGGCATTGAGGAAAGCATTTACATTTACTGAGATTAAAGATAGAAAGAAAAATCACACTATAATAAGAGTCTCCATGACACGTCCCTCATTTTAAAGTCGAAGATGAAACAACTTGCAGTCAAAACGAAAATCCTCCTTTGCTAGTTTTTCTTGCTAACCTAAAATCCAGCCACTCACTCTGCCGTGCTAACGGATCTCCCCCTTGTGCCTAAATTTTGTATTGAATTCCAGCCGAGCTAAAATCACCAAAGACATGTGCCGTGGCTGTCCCAGGAAATGTGCAAGTGCTTTAATCAACCTGTTAGAATTATCTTCAGTATGAATGAGTGAGTTTCCTTGTTTATTTTGTAAAAAGTCTAAAAATGAACTGAGGTAATATTCCAGAAACTGTGCAAGGAAATATGATAGATCCCAAAAAGCAAAAGCAGAGAAAAGAGACCAAATTGAACAGGAGTCTCTGCTGTGACCACTCAGTGGAGGCCGAAGGTCTGAAGCCATAAAGGTTCACTGTATGTAGGTTACAAAGGCAGAAGAATATCAACCTCGACAGAATATTCTGGCAACCATTAGTAGATACCAGAATACTAACTAGTACATTTTTCCTCGTTCATACCTTTCCTAATATAACCTGGCATTGAGATTTAATGTAGCCCATACAGACCAAGAAGAATATCTAGTTTCACAAGATTTCCTGAGGTTATGACTTGGGTGATAAGGTTAAGAGACCATGGCACGTTGATTTAAATGTGTCTCCTTAAAAATTCAGGTGTTGAATTAATGACCAATAGGATGCCATTAGAAGTTGGGGGCTGCTGAGTGTAGCAAAGGCAGGTGGATATCTTGTGAGTTCAAGGCCTGCCTGGTCTATGTAGTGAGTTCTACGATAGCCAGAGCTACAGAGTGAGATCCTGTTTCAATAATAATAATAATAATGATAATTTTAAAAAAGAGTTGAATGCTTTTTAAATTTTATTATTTATTAATATGTGGGGAAACTATTCAACATTCATAGTGGCCAACTTACAGGATCAGACTAAGTAGCCACAAACAGATGAATGGATAAAGAAAACATGGCTACCTTACAATGGAGTCTTATTCTACCATAAAGAAGAAAACGGTGGTGAAGATAATCATTTTGAGCAAATAAGCCAGACTCAAAATTATCATAGTGATTCTGTGATGCTTTGACTATGCTTGGCCTCTAGGGCGTGGTACTGTTAGGTGGTGTGGCCCTGCTGGAGGACGTGTGACACTGTATGGGTAGGCTTTGGAGGGTTCCTCCTCTGTTCAGGCTCCGCCCACTGCAGAAGAGAGTCTCCTCCTAGCTGCTGAGGAAGTCAGTCTTGTGTTTGCTTTCAGAACAAGATGTTAGAACTCTCAGCTCATACCCAGCAAAACTCTCAATCACTACAGATGGAGAAACCAAGATTTTCCATGACAAAACCAAATTTGCACAATATCTTCCCACAAACCCAGCACTTCAAAGGATAATTGATGGAAAACGCCAACACAAGGAAGGAAACTACAACCTAGAAAAAGCATGGAAGTAATCTTCCAACAACCCCAAAAGAAGATCAAACATAATTCCACCTCTAATAACAAAAATAATAGTAAGTAACAATCATTTTTCCTTAATATCTCTTAACATCAATGGACTCAATTCTCCAATAAAAAGACATAGACTATCAGACTGGATACATAAACAGGACCCAGAATTTTGCTGCATACAAGAAACGCACCTCAGTGACAAAGACAGACACCACCTCAGAGTAAAAGGCTGGAAAACAATTTTCCAAGCAAATGGTCCCAAGAAACAAGCTGGACTAGCCATTCTAATATCAAATAAAATCGACTTTCAACCAAAAGTAATCAAAAAAGATAAGGAAGGACACTTCATACTCATCAAAGGAAAAATTTACCAAGATGAACTCTCAATTCTGAACATCTACGCTCCAAATGCAAGGACACCCACATACATAAAAGAAACTTTACTAAAGCTCAAAACACACATTGCACCTCACACAATAATAGTGGGGGATTTTAACACCCCACTCTCTCCAATGGACAGATCATGGAAACAGAAACTAAACAAAGACACATTGAAATTAACAGAAGTTATGAACCAAATGGATTTAACAGATATCTATAGAACATTTCATCCTAAAGCAAAAGAATATACCTTTTTCTCAGCACCTCATGGTACCTTCTCCAAAACAGATCATATAATTGGTCACAAAACAGTCCTCAACAGATAAAAAAGATTGAAATAATCCCTTGCATCCTATCAGATCACCACGGATTAAGGCTGGTCTTTGATAAGGACAGAACCAAGGGAAAACCCACATGCATGTGGAAACTGAACAATGCTCTACTCAATGATGACTTAGTCAAGGAAGAAATAAAGAAAGAAATTAAAGACTTCTTAGAATTTAATGAAAATGAGGAAACATCATACCAGAACTTGTGGGACTCCATGAAAGCAGTGCTAAGAGGAAAACTCATAGCTCAAAGTACCTACAAAAAGAAATTCGAGAGAGAACACATTAACAACTTGATAGCACACCTGAAATCTCTACAACAAAAAGAAGAAAATACACCCAAGAGGAGTAGGCATCAGGAAATAATCAAACTCAGGGCTGAAATCAACCGAGTAGAAACAGAAAGAACTATACAAAATATCATCAAAACCAGGAGTTGGTTCTTTGAGAAAATCAACAAGATAGATAAACCCTTAGCCAGATTAACCAGAGGGCACAGAGACAGTATCCAAATTAATAAAATCAGTTCTGAAAAGGGAGACATAACAACAGAAACAGAGGAAATTCGAAAAATCATCAGATCCTACTACAAAGGCCTATACTCAACAAAACTGGAAAATCTGGATGAAATGAACAATTTTCTAGACAGTTACCAGGTACCAAAGTTAAATGAGGAGCAAATAAACCATCTAAACAGTCCCATAACCCCTAAAGAAATAGCAGCAGTCATTAAAAGTCCCCCACCAAAAAAAGCGCAGAACCAGATGGTTTTAGTGGAGAATTCTATCAGACCTTCAAGACAGACCTAATACCAATTCTCTTCAAACTATTCCACAAAATAGAAACAGAAGGAACACTGCCCAATTCGTTCTATGAAGCTACAATCACACTCATACCTAAACCTCACAAAGACCCAACAAAGAAAGAGAACTTCAGACCAATCTCTCTTATGAATATCGATGCAAAAATACTCAATAAAATTCTAGCAAAACGAATCCAAGAACACATAAAAACAATCATCCATCATGATCAAGTGGGCTTTATCCCAGGAATGCAGGGATGGTTCAATATTCGGAAATCCATCAATGTAATCCACTATATAAACAAACTCAAAGAAAAAAACCACATGATCATCTCACTAGATGCTGAGAAAGCATTTGACAAAATTCAACATCCCTTCATGGTAAAAGTCTTGGAAAGAACAGGAATTCAAGGCCCATACCTAAACATAGTAAAAGCAATATACAGCAAACCAATAGCCAACATCAAACTAAATGGAGAGAAACTTGAAGCAATCCCACTAAGATCAGGGACTAGACAAGGCTGCCCACTCTCTCCCTACCTATTCAATATAGTACTGGAAGTCCTAGCCAGAGCAATCAGACAACAAAAAGAAATCAAAAGAATACAAATAGGAAAGGAAGAAGTCAAAATATCACTATTCGCAGATGATATGATAGTATACTTAAGTGACCCTAAAACTTCCACCAGAGAACTCCTAAACCTGATAACTTCAGCAAGGTGGCTGGTTATAAAATCAACTCAAACAAATCAGTAGCCTTCCTCTACGTGAAAGATAAACAGGCTGAAAAAGAAATTAGGGAAATGACACCCTTCACAATAGTCACAAATAATATAAAATACCTCGGGGTGAATCTAACCAAGCAAGTGAAAGATCTGTATGACAAGAACTTCAAGTCTCTGAAGAAAGAAATTGAAGAAGATCTCAGGAAATGGAAAGATCTCCCATGCTCATGGAATGGAAGGATTAATATAGTAAAAATGGCCATCTTGCCAAAAGCAATCTACAGATTCAATGCAATCCTCATTAAAATACTAACTCAATTCTTTACAGAGCTAGAAAGAGAAATTCTCAAATTTATTTGGAATAACAAAAAATCCAGGATAGCGAAAACTATTCTCAACAATAAAAGAACTTCTGGAGGAATCGCCAACCCTGACCTCAAGCTGTACTACAGAGCAATAGTGATAAAAACTGCCTGGTATTGGTACAGAGACAGGCAGGAAGATCAGTGGAATAGAGTTGAAGACCCAGAAATGAACCCACACACCTATGGTCATTTGATCTTTGACAAAGGAGCTAAAACCATCCAGTGGAACAAGGACAGCATTTTCAACAAATGGTGCTGGTTCAACTGGAGGACAACTTGCAGAAGAATGCAAATCAATCCATTCTTATCTCCTTGTACTAAGCTCAAGTCCAAGTGGATAAAGGACCTTCACATAAACCAGACACACTGAAACTAATAGAAGAGAAGGTGGGGAAGACCCTGAAATACCTAGGCACAGGGGAAAAGTTCCTGAACAGAAATCAATGGCTTATGCTCTAAGATCAAGAATTGACAAATGGGACTTCATAAAAATTGCAAAGTTTCTGTAAGGCAAAGGACACTGTCAATAGGACAAAGACAACCAACAGATTGGGAAAAGTTCATTACCAATCACACATCTGATAGAGGACTAATATCCAATATATACAAAGAACTCAAGAAATTAGACTCTAGACAACCAAATAACCCTATTAAAAATGGGGTATGGAGCTAAACAAAGAATTCTCAACTGAGGAAATTCAAATGGCCAAGAAGCACCTAAAGAAATGTTCAGCATCCTTAGTCATCAGGGAAATGCAAATCAAAACAACCCTGAGATTCCTCCTCACACCAGTCAGAATGGCTAAGATCAAAAACTCAGGTGATAGTAGATGCTGGCGAGGATGTGGAGAAAGAGGAACACTCCTCCATTGTTGGTGGGATTGCAAGATGGTGCAACCACTCTGGAAAACAGTCTGGCGGTTCCTCAGAAAATTGGACATATCACTACCTGAGAACCCAGCTATACCACTCCTAGGCATATACCCAGAAGATGCTTTAACATATAACAAGGACATATGCTCCACTATGTTCATAGCCACTTTATTTATAATAGCCAGAAACTGGAAAGAACCCAGATGCCCTTCAACAGAGGAATGGATACAAAAAAATGTGGTACATTTACACAATAGAAATTACTCAGCTATTAAAAACAATGAATTCGATAAATTCTTATGTAAATGGATGGAACTAGAAAATATCATCCTGAGTGAAGTAACCCAATCACAAAAGACAATACATGGTATTCACTCACTGATTATTGGATTTTAGCCCAGAAGCTTGAAATACCCAAGATTCAACTCACAGACCACATAAAGCTCATGGAGAATGACAACCAAGTGTGTGTGTGTGTGGGTGGGTGGGGGCTTCAGTCCTTATTAGAAGGAGTAACAACATACTCAAGGGAGCAAATATGGATACAAAGTGCAGGACAGAAACTGAAGGAGGGGCTGTCTGCAGACCATTCCACCTGGGTATCCATCCCATGTGCAGTCACCAAAGGTAGACGTTGATGTGGATGTCAGGAAGTACATGCTGACAGGAGCCTGATATAGCTGTCTCCTTAGAGGTCTGCAAGAGTCTGACATATTCAGAGGCAGATGCTCACAGCTAACCATCAAACTGATCATGGGGTTCCCAATAGAGGAGTTAGAGTGAAGACTGAAGGAGCTGAAAGGATTCGCGACACCATGAGGAAAACAATACCAACCAACCAGAGCCCCCAGGGTCTAAATCACCAGCCTGGGAGCGCTTAGGGAGGGACCCATGGCTCCAGCTATATATGCAAGGGAGCTATATATAAGTGGGAGAAGAGATCCTTGGTCCCATGAAGGCTGGACGTCGTGGGGGGGGTGGTATTTGAGGGTGGGGAGGTGAGGTACGGGGGAGGGTAGGTGGGGGTACACCATCATAGAAGCAAGAGAAGGGGGGAAGGGATAGGGAATTGGGGGGCGGGAAATGGGGTAAGGGGAGAACATCTGAAATGTAAATAAAATTTCCAATAAAAAAAAAAAAAAAGAAAGGCTACCACAAAAAACAAAACAAAAAAAAACCAACAAAAAAAAAAAACCTCTCAGTTCCTCCTGTACCATGCCTACCTGGATGCTGCTATGTTCCTGCCATGATGATAATGACTGAACCTGTAAGCCAGCCCCATTTAAATGTTGTCCTTCATGAAAGTTGTCTTGGTCATGGTGTCTCCTCATACAATAAACCCTAACTAAGACAGATATGAAGACAAATTCTTTACATATTATACGAAAGCAGAAGAGGCCCTGCTCCAGCTTAGTCTCTTTCGTCGGTAGTACCAGCTTTCAGGCTGTGCTTAGCTTGACTGAAATTATCCCCATTTTATAGAGTCTTGACTTGAGTCATTACCATGTTGAACCTAAACACCAAGAATGGTCATAGTACATCTTGTTCAAGGGCACAATAATCACTGTCCGCTAGTGCAGAAGGCACAAGCAGATAATTAAAAAAGAAAAATGGCACCTACCAATGGATTACAGGAGCCATTCAGACACTGTTCCACAGGCAGTGGAACCCTCTACCTGAGACTACATAAGGGGTACCCTGAGGTTGAAAGGTGGCAGGCACACTGGCTAATCAACCAGGCACCTGTCCCCAGCCCTTGACCAGGTTAAACTGTCACAGTGAGAGACTCCTGCCACTGTCCAAGTGCAGTTTCTCCTGCCCTTAACATTCAACCTATTTCAATGAAATGGCCTGTCCTTGAGACCTGCCTCTCACATCTCTGCACCTGAATACCTCTCCTAAGGCCTCTTCTGAGTGTATGATAAAACATGCACCAAAAACAGCGTGGAGGGGCTTGCAAGTAGAGCCCAGGCAGGAGCCTGGAGGCAGGAACTGAAGCAGAAGTCATGGAGGAGTGCTGCTTTCTGGCTTGTCACTCTAATGGCATCGGCTTGCTGTTTTTATACAACTGAGGACCACCTACCCAGGCGTGGCACCACTTACAATGGGCCGATTCTCCCGTTATCAATCATTAGTCAAAACAATGCCCACAGACATGTCCATGGGCCAACATGAAGGTGATTTCTCCATTGAGACTATTTCCTCCCAAGTACATCAAGTTGACAACCAAGATTGGCCATCACAAATCTACCCCTTGTCAACTTGACACACAAACACATCAATATTGTCATGACCTTTCTTTGTCCCCCATACCTCCTGTTAATATCTCAATATAAAACACAACCCAACTTTTAAAAATTATTTTAAGCTTTTTGTTTTGTTCTATTTTATAAGACAGGGTCTCTCTGGATAGCTCTGACTGTCCTGAAACTCATTATGTAGACAAAGCCAGCCTTAAACTCACAGAGATCCAATTGCCTCTGCCTGTTAAGGGCCAGAATTAAAGGCATGTGTCACTATGCCTGTTTGCTTCTTTGTTTGTTTTAGCTTTCAAAGTCCAATGTCTCTTTTTAAAATCCAGAGTCTCTTAGCATGGACTCCTATAAAAAACAAACAAAAACGTCTTATCCCAAAAGGGAAATCCAGGGCTTAAAGACAATCACATTTAAATAGAACCAAAGATCAGCAGTGTGCTTACAAAGGTACTTCGGTGTCTAATCCTTGGGCTTCAGGATCTAGGCTCCAGGGGCCATGGGTAACCCGACCTTTCTGCCTCTGCTATCTGCAGGACTCAGTTCATCTAGACAGCTCAAGCAGAGTCCAGTCCACACCTGCCACTGTCTACGGAGGCTATTCCAGGGTCCTGGTGTCTCCAATGTGCTGTTATCTCCACTACCATCATGGATACACCTGCAGCTATGGGCTGCTGGCTTCTCTCTGCAGGGACGTCAACCCTGTCAATGGTGCGAAGTTTCTTTCCATGACGTCTCCCATCATGGGGTTTCCAATGCCCCTGGGGCTGCACCTTCACCCCAGTGCCATGCTCCAGGTGCTCTCCGGGACCTTACAGATTACCAAGTTTGTCGGGCAGCACAAGGTACAGCCTTGACCCCTTCTGGACCACAGCTTCTGTGAGCTGACCCTGAAGAGCTACTTCCCGGAAGCTTTCACCTCAATGTCACAACTGACTTTTTGACTCAGTAAGGCAAAGGCTTCACTTCCACAGATTCTTTATCTCAAAAATATCACACAAGCCAGGCATGTGATGGAGCACACTTTTAATCCCAGCACTTGGGAGGCTGAGGCAGGTGGAGTTCTGAGTTCGAGGCCAGCCTGGTCTACAGAGTGAGTTCCAGGACAGCCAGGGCACACAGAGAAACCCTGTCTTGAAAAATCAAAAACAAAAAAAAAATCAAAAACAAACAAACAAAAATAATCACACAAATAAATGCCAGTGTCTTCAAGGGACTCTTAAGATCCTAACACTTCATCTGTTTTTTCTGAAAACTCTGACCTTCAGCGTTTCCCACAACAGCTCAGTAAGCTCTGAGCACTTCTAGCTCAAAAATTACAGAAGCTTCTACAATACATTCCACCCATGAAACCAACATGGTCAGGTCCATCTCAGTAATTCCACACATTCCTGGTACCAATCTCTCGTCCAGTCGGCCAACTACAGACTTCTTGGTACTTAAATTTGAAACTTTTGCAGCAGACTTCAGGAGTTTCTGAGGTTGGAGAACTTTTATTCCTTTCTTGGTCTCTGTCTCTCTCTCTCTTCTCTCTCTCTCACATCTGTGTGTGTGTGTGTCCCCATCTTAGGTCAATCTGGTATGTGTCGGTATATAATAGAGAAAAGACAGACAGACAAAATCTTAGCCCTCAAGATGATGAAGTCAGAGGATTGCAAGTTTGAGGCCACGGCCAGAGCTACAGTCAAAAGGACAACCCATAGAACGGCAGAAAATATTTGCCAATCTTTTATTTGGTAAGAGACTTCTCTGGCCCTATTTTTTTCTTTTTTTGAGACAGGGTCTCACTGTGTAGTCAAGGCTGGCCTGGAACTCTACCTGTAGTCCAGGCTCACCTCAGACTTATGATCCAAAGAAGTTACAGAAATGACCAATAAGCTCGTCATTTGCTCAGTGTCCAGCACCATGGATATAATCAAAAGCATCAATATGGCTGAGTGCTAACACGGACGCTGGGTAACCAGAGCCCGGAGGCATTTCCAGAAGGAAATAGGAAAACACTTGAGAACATCCTGGCAGTCAACCAAAACATTCAGATCACTCTATGACCCAGCACTTTCACTCCTGGGTATCTCCCCAGGAGAACTGAGAACAGGAAACACCAGCATCTGTCCATCAGTAATCATAGCAACAGCATTCCTGCATGAGAAAGTGGAAACTCAGGGCCAGCCCACAGCTGTTACCCCAGCACTGGGAAGGTGAGGGCTCAGCAGTCATTAATTCGCATCGCTGGGTATAGCACGTTCAAGCAACTTGGCACATAAGACCCTCTTCAAAACAAACACATTAAAAAAAATAAAAGAAGAAGAGGCCTGACAGAAGTGACAATGGGTACAGTCAGCTAGTCAGAGAGAATACTGAGACTTGTCTTAAGAGCAATACAGGCCGAGCTTTGCAGAATTGACTACTATAGCAGAGCAATCAGTCAGTTTCACTGGTTAGGATCAGCCAGGGCATACACAGATAGGCCAAAGACCATGGTCTAGCTAAAAAAAAAAAAAAAAAAACACAGGGCTGCAGCATCGCATTCAGCATTGAAGGAGCAAGGAAATGAGTTTAAGGCCATAAATTCTAGAACAAGCCAGGAATGGTGGCACACACCTTTAATTCCCAACACTAGGGAGGCAGAGGCAGGTGGATCTGAGTTCGAGGGGCAGCCTAGTCTAGAGTAAATTCTTGGACAGCCAGGGCTACACAGAGACCCTGCCCCCAACAGACACACAGACAGACAAGAGCATTGGGCCAGTCATTAGTTCATGTCTGTAATCTTACACTACTGGGAGGCTGAGGCAGGAGGATAACAGAGTTCAAGGAAAGCCTGGCTACAGAGTAAACCTGTCAAAAAAAACTGGTTAAAAAAAAGCAAAATAAGGCACTGCCTCCTGCTAAGCATCCATGACCCTCTCCCAGATCGCCCTTTTTCCTGCTCGAACTTGCTTTCCTTGCTTTCCCGTGTTGGGGTGGAGCTGAACCACTTTCAGAAACCCTACAATGCCATGTCCTTAAGAAACCACATAGCAAAAATAGGGGATGCAAGAAGAGTGCTTTGCAAAGTGTGGCATGTGATAGCTCAGGTCACCATGAAGCCAATCCACACACCTATGTTCTTTTTTTGTTTGGTTTGTTTTTTTTCGAAAACAGGGTTTCTCTGTGTAGCCCGGGTGTCCTGGAACTCACTCTGTAGACCAGCTGGCCTCGAACTCAGAAATCCGCCTGCCTCTGCCTCCCAAGTGCTGGGATTAAAGGCGTGCGCCACCACCGCCCGGCCACACACCTATGTTCTAAACTCAAAGTTCTGCATGAAGTTACAACGTGCTGATCATTTCAGCGACTTGATGCTTAAAATAGACATGTGAACAGGAAACAGCACACGCTCAGAGGGCTCCACATATCCTGAAGAACCCAACCCGAACAAGATCAGGGTCCAGCTTCACTGTCACGCCATCTCACAGCGACTGCGGTAACAGCTAAGTCGTGTATTGTGCAGATCTCAAGTTAATCTACTCGTCCTAACTTATCAAAAAAGCAAACAAAAACCAGTGGAATTCTCTGTAAAAATCATTTTATTATTCCAGTATAAGAAAGCATCTCCAACTTTAGTTCCAATTGTTTTGAAACAGAGTAACATGAATTTACAGACTATGACTATGTCTGAGGTGAGGCAACTTCACAACATGTGGTATGAAGACTGAGCTCAGCCTGGCAGTATCTAAAACAACACATAACACTCGTCTCCACAGTCTGCTACCGCAAACCGACAGAGTTCATCTGGACACCGCTGTGGTGGTGATGTCAGCATGGCAATCGTAGGACAATGGAAGCAAAACTGTACTTGTACTTCATCAGTCACTGTTTGTTTACGATGTTCAGCTGTGCTTTGACCCATTCTGCAGGTCAATCAAAATACAAATCTACGCAAGCAAATGGGCTTTGAAAACTTAACCGTGCAAGAGAGCAGGCTGTAGTTCAAGTCTGAGGTAATTCTGTCTCTGTGTGTTCAAGCATCATGCACGTGCCTCCTGGGAGAGCTTACAAGGCATGTCACTGGGCCTGGATTCAAGAGCCAAAACTAAGTTAAATAATACTTAAGTCTCCTAGATATTAAATAATCATTTAGTTTAAGAAAACAGGATTAACTAGCATGTAAATTAGTTTTTAAAGCAAAATCCACTTACATTTTTTGCATTCTTTGAAATTAAAAAATTAGTTGATAAAAAAAAATTAGTTCATTAAAATCACTTGAAAGTTTGCAATTTAACTTGGCAAAGTAACTAATAGTCCAACAGAAGTGGAACTGGCTTAAAACCCAAAACAATGCAGTGGGGGAAACCATTCCAAGGAAGCCTCATCTACATACAGTATGTAAGATAGCACAGGGGCTGAGAAACGGGGCTTCCTATGCTGATGAGAAGCCAGGCCTAAATCCATGCACTGTTTTTCTGAGGCTGAAGGAAGATTCTCAGAACATGTCTGCAACCAGGAATTCCTGAGGAGTCAAAGTGGCCCATCAAACTGAAATACTCCATACTTGCCAGTGGTCAGCCAGTGGGGATCAGAGGCCGTGAGCTGCTCGGCCTGCCCAGGCTGCAGACCAACCTGAAGCTCACACTTTAGTGTTCTTATGCTACAGAGAGGTGCAGGGTGGAAGCCACTCAGAGCCTGATGGAACGGAAAGGTGAATTTCCATTTTCTGTCACCCATTAGCTTCCTATAATTCAAATCTCCCTTGAATAAAACAAGACGTGACTTTTGCAGTTCAGCATATAACTCAGGGGCGACCTGGGACATCACACAATATGGGTGAGGCAGAGTCCAAAACACATGGTCGTGGTAAACCCACCTCCCCATCGTAACATAGGTCTCCCAGTTGGTCCCACAGGTGGACATGGACTCCAGATTACTGCTCTTCATACGCTCCACTATCCAGTTAAAGTCACGCAAAGTAACGTCAGACACAAACCATGGGATAGTTTTCCCGTGAAAATGAATCTCAGAAGCTAACTCAGAGGATAACAAGAAGTCCGCAAGTACTAAATCTGTAATCAGTTCAAACCCAGAATTATCCAGAACGATGTCGACTCTAACTCTGGGCGTTTCTGCTGTTTTCTTTAACTTACTGAGCAATGCCCAGAGAGATTCTGTGTCATTTATCAAAATGAATGGTTTGAGCTCTTGCAAACAATTTATTATATTGGCCTTCTGAGAACTACTTTCTCCACCTGAGAGAGACAGATCACACTTATTCCCCCAGAGGGAAATCTGAAAAGAAAAAAAAAAAGTCATTACTCTTTTACATAACCAACTCCACTGTACAGAAAGGTACCCAAAAATACTCATAATATTTCTGTAAAATTCTTAAAAGGTCCACCAAATCTATAGTTTCTCTAACACAGAATGTATTACATAATACTGTATTTGGTAAAGACAGACTGTATTTTGGTGAATATATAAAAACTGCAAGTAGCATTAGCACCTACATTGCTGACTTAGACATAGATGTTAATACCATCAGAAGCTCTAAGAGATAGGATCAAAATTTATTTTATAATTAGAAATCCAGGTGAAAAGCCAAGCTCCCTTCCTTTCCACATCCTCAAACCATTGTATTTCCTTGTACCGACCATACAACCTCAGGAGGACATGGCAGCCTAAGACCTGGCTTGTTTGTTTGCTAATGGAAATTGGACACATAGACATTTCAAGATATAATCCTTAAGACAGGTGATGTTAGCCACAGGCCCAATGTAGCCATTTATTATTTAGCGCATACTGAAGCAATGCTCAATGCTATTTTCTAGGAAATATTATTTCATCCTATGGTTTTTAAGCTACAAAATCCCACGTCCAGGACTACAGGCTGGGAGCCAGACCTGTGTTCAAACATTGTCCATTACAGATCGTCAGCAGTTAAGGTCCCTAAGACTCAGGTTCTGCAACCCAAATGTGAACAGAGCCCCGCCCACCCAAGGACTGACATAATGAGTGTCACGGCACACCAAAGTCTTGGCTATGGAAGCATTTGGCACAGCGGCTGGGGTGAAGCACAGGCTTCCAGCACTTGCCTGGAACACCTGAGGGCCTGAGTTCAACCCCAGCATCACTACAGAAAAGCAAGGACGACATGTCTCTGTAACGCCCGCAGCTCTAGGGGTTAGAAGAGAAGTCACCACAGACAACATGGAAATGGACAACTGCCTTCCAATAACACTCTTAAAAAAAAATCAGCCAAGGGGCTGCAGGGATGGTTCAGCAGCTAAGAGCACTGGCTGTGCAATCATCCAGGCCCAAGTTCCATTCCAGCACCCATATATCACACCCAGAGTCCCAGACCCCTGACTCCAGCTCTGAGCAATCTGGCACCCTTCCTGGCTTCCAGGCACACACACATACACTCACTTGTGTACACACACACACACACACTCAGTAAGTATTGTCCAGTGAGACTCTACTCTCTTATGCACTTTTTCTGAAATGGGTTTTCACTATCTAGCCCTGACTGGCCTTGAATTCACAGCCATCCTCCTGCCTCTGCCTTCAAATGCTGTGATTAAAGGTGTGCAGCACCACCCCCGCTATCACCTTTAGAGTTAGGAAATGCCTAGGTATGGTGGCACCTGGCTACCTTCCCATACTTGAGAGAAGGCTCAAACAAAAGGAGTGCCTGCACCATGGGGTCCAGGGTCAGCCCACACATGGAAGGCCCTGGCTAAAAACAAAACAAACACAAAACTAAAATCAGGATGATACATCTTCAACCAGAAGCATCATCAAGATCAACTGATAGAAATTTTTTTTGTTTTTTTAAAGACAAAAAAGGCTCAAATAAAACAAAGTGGGGCTGGTAAGACAGCTTGCCAGGTAACAGCATTTGCCACCCACCAAGCCTGATGACCTGGATCCGGTCCACGCACCCCACATGGGGGAAAGAGAGACAGCCCCTGCAATTTGTTCTCTGACCGCCCATGTACACTGTGGCAAGAGTGTGCCCCATAAATCACTGTAAAAATCAAAAGCAAATGATCTGTCCAAGTCACCTTTTCCTCCGGCCTGCAGGGACCATGTGCACATGGCACACCTGACTGTCCAGCTGAGGAGGTGCCTTCTGGCCCTGCACATGCCCTTCGACCCATCTCAGGTCATCCATGTGCCCTCAGTATCACAAGGACTACGCTGGGCATGGTGCTCCATACTTGTAATTCCAGCACATGAGAAGCTGAGGCAGGAGGACTGCTCTGAGTTTGAGGTTAGCCTGAACTGCATGTATTACAGGCCGGTCTGAACAGTGTTACTAATGTACAACTACCTGCATAAAATAGCATGTATTTGTATAAAGTCATGCGTGTATTACTCTTTGCATACCTGCAGGAGTTTAAAGAATTCGTCTTGAATCTTGTTTTCCCTAAGGTCTTTGACGGGTTTCAGGTGCAGCAAGTGTCTGCACAGAGCATCAATGGAGTCCTGCGACTCAAAGAAGTTCTCGTCTTTGCTTTCCTTAAACACATCGAAGTCATGGATTGGCGGACTGTGGCGGGAGAAAAACATGGTAAGGCATTTCTGTGAGTCCTTACACAAAAACAAATCTCTCTGGGCTAGGAATGGCTGGTAGCACACACCTTTAAACCTGCTGCACCACAGGCAAAGGCAGATGGATCTCTATGAGTTCAAGGCAAGCCTGGTGTGCACTCCAGTCCAACCAAGGCTAGAATGAGATTCTATTCAAAGAAAGAAACAAAGCAAAACTGAAACTCAAGCTACTTTACTAAAACTAGCTCGGAATATACAGACTGTGTCCATAATCATTTACCCACCAGAGACAAATGGGAATGGGAAAGGAGATTACAAGGTAACTACTTTAGTTCCACATCCTTTCGTCCCCTATATGAAGGGCTCCTAATACCAAGAATGGAGAGTAAACAGACATCATGAATGCCACAGTGATCACCAAGAGTCGCAGCGACAGAGTTCTTGAGGAAAACAGGATACTCTGTAAAAACCAGTGGAATGACAAATGGATCGCTTGTGCACAGATGTGAACTTTACTCCCAGGTTACTTTTGACGTAAGGTGATGCTTGTGTTATGGCTCCATTATCTTCCCGAGAAGGTGTGTGAGAAAATAACGAAGACATAATATGACAGCCATCAAGGAACTGAAAAGTCATCCTCATTAACTAATATTTGCAATTAACTATATTCTTTAGTCCATCCATGTTAGGATATAAACAATGTAGTCTCATGTAATGAGGTTTGTTTGTTTGATCTTGTTTTTGAGACACGTTCTCACTGTGTAGTCCAGGCTGGCCTGAACCTCATGGCAGTCCTCCTGCCTCAACTTTCAGCAAGACTGTTCTTATAAATGACATACCAGGTGCTGCTGCTCCTTCTGACCAGCAGTGAGTTGGGAAGCCATACCTCTACTCCAAGGGTGCTGTCATTGCCAAAGCACTTTGCAGCTCCTCTTTGGGAACTTCCTTCAGAACCTGTGGCATATTATTAAACACTGTCAGTGACTGTGGAACTTGCTTGGCAACAGGCAAAAGTCACTCAGAAATGTCAGTAGACTAGACCACAATCAAGCTGAGTAAAATCATTTTGATTAAAAAACTTGGAGTGACTCAAAATTAATGAAACTAACTGGAAATGGGCTTGGAAATAAATTCCTAAGAATTAAAAAGGTATTTTTAGCAATGACAGCATTATTGAAATCAGTCAGTCCCTCAAGGTGATTTAAAAGGGCAAGAGGCCATATGGATGTACAAATTCAAATGTGGGGGGTGGCAAACAAAAGGCCACAGACCCAGTGAGGCCTGTTTTATGTGACCCAAAAACCAAGAATGGTTCACAATTAAGTAGACAAGCAGTCAGGCATGGTGGTCTATGCCTGTAGAAGGCTGAGGCAGGAGAATTTTCTGGAATTTGGAGCCAATCTGGGCTTCATAGTGAATTGAAGGCTAGCAAAGGAAGGGAGGGAAGGAGAGAGAGGAGGAAGCTGGTATGTGCTGTCTTCTGTGCCGTGTAGAACCGGAAGCTCAGTGTCTGTAATCCAAGTTGCACTGGACACCGGCTGACACGGGAGCTACGGCTATCACATCATGGTGGCAAGACTGTGGCTGTGACAGAGACCATTGGCCTAGAAAGCTAAAATATTCTAGCTTTCTACAGAAAAGTCTGCCAACTCATGTTCTTTAACTAATAGTTATTGATTAGAGTCATAGCTCGGGTATGGACATGAATTTTTGTTTATGATTAAGGGAGCGAATGTCACATAGATATATGCAGCTTCTCATTTTAGAACATCCACTACTTCACAATCTAATGAGGCTGCGTATGGTCCTATGCCCTGAGCAAACCATATACATCAAACTATTCCAAACAGAAACATACATCATCATCATCCTCAAAAACATGTTAGAACTGGGCAGATGAAATGGGGTTTAGTGGTTAAGATCACTGGTTACGGAGGTTACAGAGGACCCAGGGTCAATTCTCAGCACCCACATGGAAGCTCTAACCATCTCTAACTGCCGTTCAAGGGGATTTGATGCCATCTTCTGGAGTCTGCAGGCACTAGCCATACAAGTGGCACACAGATATATATGCAGACAAAGCACACATACACACAAAATAAAAAGTAAAATAAATCTAACCCCCGAAGCTTGTATTACAATGTTTGTAGCTTTGTTCTTTATAAAAATCCCAAACTGGAACTGTTGTGGATTGCCCTGGTGCTCTTTGTATTCTGATGCTAATTCCACTTCCCAAGAGGGGCTGCCTTGGACGAGGAGTGAATCACGACTCAGGTGACCATGTGAACCTTCTCCCCATATTAACTGGTAAAATAAAGGCTAGAGCCAGTGACTGGGCAGTGTAAGAAGAAGGCAGAGCTGAACATTTTAGAGAGGGGACAGAGACAGACAGACAGACAGAGTGGTGGAAGACAAGATGGTACCTGAGGGAGAGGATGACGAGCCAGAACCACATGGCACTAGGAGACATAAGAAGCTGAGGATTTCATAGATGGATGCTTGAGTGATGTAGAGCACATCTGTCCAATCTAGGTGTGCAGCTTGTATCTATATCAATTGAGTTTTGAGTTGTGTGGGCATATTGGGGGTTGGAGATTTACTGTTTTAAATCTGGCTGGTAAATTACAAGCCTCTGGAGTTTTCATTTTACCGACTAGGGGATTAGAGCCAGCAGGCTAGCCACAGGGGGCAGACAGCTGGGAAGCAGTTCGGTGGCAGCAGCTACCCTCGGGAACCTGGGCAGAGCACTGTTTGGGGATCCCCACGGGGGTGGGAGACCTCCGTTGCTGGTGCCTAGCCGGCCATAGCGTGGATTGTTTTTTTATAACTACACACTACACAGAACAACTAAAGCTATGAGCACTTCAGAGTACCGAACTGAAGGCTCACAATGTGGAGTGCTCCTCAGCAATGTGGACGACTGAGAATGCTGGGCATCGGTACTACCGAACCCACCAGGCGACAGTCAGTGGAAGACGCCTCCATAGGCTGTTCACACTTTTTCAGTCATGAAGTTTAGTGGCTAGGTGTGGTGGCACTCACCTGTAACCTCAGCACTTAGGGGGCTGAGACAGGAGGACTGTGGTTTTGAAACCAGTCTAGGCTATGTGAGTTCAAAGACATCGAGACCATGTCTCAGGAAGGAAAACAAAACAAACAAAAATATATTATATAATATATAAGTATATATATAAATATATATAAAATCAGTAAATCAATACATAACTTTTTAAAAGCAGGCAAAAAAAAACAAAAACAAAAACCAACCAAACAACAACAACAACAAAAAACCTGACCCAGGTCAGGTAGTTGTTCCCAATGATGAAACTAAATTCTATCTGTTCAGCAAAAAACTAGAATCAAAAGCTATTATCATTTTCTAAAATGATTTCATTTTATAATTAGTATTGGTTTGACTGACTGACTCATTTCTTCCTTCTTTTCTTTCTCTCACCAGGGTTTCATGTCAAGGGTAACCTGAAACTTGCTATACAACTCAGGTTGTCCTCAAACACAGACTCTTCTTGCCTCAGTTTCCCAAACTGGCTTTGATCTATTACTTTA